>OX246738.1:103002266-103393639 GCA_945910005.1 Isoperla grammatica
TGGCCATATTTATGTCCTCTAAGCCCAAATCGTGCCCGGTACCTAAAAATACTTTTATAAGTTAACTTAAGGTGAATCTACCCCCATATTATTTTTTTTAAATATGCATAAAGAAACACATATATGGAGTTAGTATTTTAAAGACGCTTATTTGAGAAGATCAAAACTAATTTTTAAGCCCATTTTGAGGAGCCGTATGGTATTTAACAACGGGTTTTATGACGAATACGGCTAACAACTACGTTTAAACCACATACGCGTTTAGTATGCGATTTTTTGTTTACAACTTACCCTCACTATTGGCTATGAGGATTTAGTGTTTTGAAATAAGTGTTTTCAATATTTGGTTTACTACGATTTATTTTGCTCGCCGGTACAAATACAATTTCCGTACCGGAGAACAAAATAAATCGTAGACAACCAAATATTGAAAACACTTATTTCAAAACACTAAATCCTCATAGCCAATAGTGAGGGTAAGGTGTAAACAAAAAATCGCATACCAAACGCGTATGTGGTTTAAACGTAGTTGTTAGCCGTATTTTTCATAAAACCCGTTGTAAATACCATACGGCTCCTCCAAAATGGGCTTGAAAATTAGTTTTGATATTCTCAAATGAGCGTATTTCATATACTAACCCATATGTTGTCTTTATGCATATTTAAAAAAATAAAATAAATTGGGGGTAGATTCACCTTAAAACCTGACATCTAAAACACTTCCATACGGTGAATAAAGTAAAATAAATTAATTAATTAAATTTAAGTAAAGTAAAATACAGTCAAATATAGCCACGCTCGTGATTTGGGTAGGGTATACTAGAACACTAACTTCCCTTGTAATACGTCACAATGTACGAATGGGACATCAAACCCGCAACCTCTCAAATCATGGACTTTGGTTACAAATAAGATTAGTTACGATAGAGGGTGTTTTGACATCAACACAATCATTTGCTGCTGGGCTACCTAAGGTCCGAGTTCACCAAATTTTTCATCTGCCGATTTACTAATCTCGGATTGGTAACCATGGTTTTCCGAAACAAAAGACGGCGATATCGGGTTATTTTTATGATCGTTATTAACCCTATTCAGTGATGACCTATTGCGCAGAATGTCAAATGACGATAGGGAACAGCGACACTGTTAATCCCATCAGAACAAACTATATAGTATCATTTTATCGCTACAGCTACTATAAAACTCCGTGCACGCTCTAAGAAGCAAGATAACCCTGCACTGCTCGGATATGTTCTTTTAGACGCTGTTAAATTTTAAAAGAGCACGGGGTCGTTCGTCAGAAACTTCTAGAGAAAGGTTATACTTCAGTAGAGCACTACAATTAGCTTAGACGAATCTTATACGTTAACCGATAGAGGTGGCTCAGCGGTATTATATATAAGACGCGATGTAGTAATTCGGGAGGTCGCCGGGTCGATTCTGGCAATCCTGACTGAAGGTTTTTACCGAGATTTCTCCTCAGTCTTAAGGACGAATTCTGGTATTGAGTATGGCCTATACTGAAAGCCTTCGGGCATTCCTTCCCTACTAAACTGGGTCCGTGGCAAAGCTCAGAACGCCACGGGCCATTTTTTTCACTGCATTTATAATAAGTTGTTTGTACTCAGCCCGAGTGCGACCGCAGTTTTCTTGAAATTGTTGGGTCCGAACTGTCAAAAAGTAATCAAATGTATTCGTTTGTTTGTTGTGTGGACGCCTATTATTTGACTACATCTTGGGTTTCCAAGAAATGTGCGCATGGTTGAACTTCTGTTATAGCTTCTGGTAATGAATTCGGGGATTTTGTCTCATGTTTGCCTAGTTAGGTAGTGGGGGTGGACATAATTTGTGAAATGCCAAGCTCGACAAAAGATCGACGGATTTTTACGGACCCACTGTATTCAAGGGGACACCAGGTAAAGCTGGTTCTAAACCCTACATAATAGGTATACCTACAAAAAAAATAAAAAAAAATTGTTGTTTTAATCATTATTGTACATAAATCCTCGATAGATGAGGAGCAGCCCAAAATATGTCCGAAATCTTGTTTGACCAACAAAGCATATTCAAGTTCGCTATGGTATTCAGTTACCCGATGTCCGAAATGTCCGACACCTCAAATGGCCGAAGTGTTGGATATTCAGTACGTCGGGTATTCAGGATTTCGATGAACTGGGAATATACTAACACGTTCAACCAAAGTTAAATACACTTGATCCAAAACTACCTTACATATGCTTTCGTCACAAACGAGGCACTCGTAGCCAACCAGCGAACCGCCCGAGACAAGCCATCAAAAATACCGATCGCTGATTGGCTAAGAGCCCCTCGCCTGTGATGAAAGCATCCGTAAGGTAGTCTTAGGGCAAAAGCTATAGAAAAGCATTTTTTAATACCGATGAGTAAAAAAAAAAAAATTGCGATTAACTTTTGATGAAGGGATTGTCAGCGATGACGTAACGCATAGTTGAACAAAAAAACGAGGAACACAGTCGATATTTGCAGCGAGTCGTCGTGAAAGTGACTCGATTGTCGTGGAATCTGCACTGATTGGCTGTGTGCCCGCTGACTAGTTAGCTAGAAATGTCTCGAACAATGAACAGAAATACCCCCGGGACTTTTCTCTAGAGCGCAGATTATTAAGTCCCCGCGAGGCATCAGTCGTGCTAGCTTCAATAGACATCGAGTGTTTCGACTATTATGCACTTAAGCATTTGCATTAATTAGAAGCATTAAATGAAGCATTAATTAGCGTCGTTGCGTCTATCCGCTGAGCCACCTCTATCGGTATTGGAACAATGAACATACACATTGCCATATTAAACCATACTGCTTCCAATGCAGAAGGTCCCGGGTTTAATTCCCGCTTCAGGCAGAAGTTTTTTATCTTCTAATGTGGATTCAATTCCAGTACTTCTTGGCTTAGGAATAAGTACATAAATTCAAAGTTGTTCTGAATTGGCCTTGTTGATTCTGGCATCTGTCCACAGGTGTTCGCACTGTCCAATCACTGATTCTTGTGTTTCGTATTTGAATTATCGATCTTTGATTGGTTTATCGCTCACTCGTTGATGGTGTTCGAAGCCTACAGGGTTGGTTTAGTCACTTTAAATTAAAGTCCCCCACTGAAAATCAGTTTAGTTACTGAGTGGGTAGACTCTAAATTTGAATTTATTTATTTATTTATTTTATTTTAGTAAAGTTCGGTTTACACACTTATTTAAGATTTAAGGTTTTATTTTCATTTTATATTGGACACAAGAATGGCTGACAAAGCCATTTTGGCACAAGAGATCTAAAAAAAAAGCCTAGCTTTTTACATAGGATCCTCACCATTGGCCGGGTTTATAAAACGTCGCCTCTCATTGGCTGGACTAAGAATTTTGGGTGTAAGAGCTAACGTTGCTATAATGGTTTCCTTAAATCTTAAACGTTAAGAAAGTGTATGTAAACGCCATAACGCTTTTGGCTTGATTTGATTTTGTTAACCCTTAAACCTTAAGGTTGGAATTCATAGTCGGCCCCTACACCTAGGGGCACCCATTGTTGCTATGGATTTGTTTTGTTTATGGGAAATAACATGCAAACAATTGTTACCTTAGTAACAATGGGCGCCCCTAGGTGTAGGGGCCGACTATGAATTCCAACCTAAGTCTTAAATATCTGTGTAAATCGACCTTTATCCGATGGTCTCTGGAAGCACAACAACTATTATGGGTTATCATTTATATCAATAAACTTTGCTCTAAAACTCTTTGCATAAATGACTCACCTCTTTGGCTCCGGTTGGACACATGAGCGGTGACGTGTTTGTGAAGGACATTCCCTGTAACAACAACAATAACAATTACAACAATAACACGACTGTATCAACAGGTTATCAATATAATTATGTTTTCGTATGAATATCCGTTATAGGGTGTACACCAGCTTTACCTGATGTGCCCCTCTTCAGGTGACCAACTAGGTCATTAGGGTGTTTGGATAGCTGGGAATGAATGTCCGAGAGCCAACGGTTTAGCCGCGGTCGCTTAGCCGGTTCCCATACGAACACCGAAATTAAGCAACATCGGGCTAGGTCAGGAGGTGGATGGGTGACCACTCACCTCTGAAACACTAGTTACCGTTGGTTAGAGCAGATTGGAGGGTTCGAAAGCTTGTGTAACAGCTTCGTTCTTCTCGTCAACTGCTCGGCATCCAGGTTAGTGGAGGAACCTATATGACTGGTCAAAGTTACACCGTCCTTTCGGATGGGACGTAAAGCCGATGGTCCCCTTGGTACTTTTCGACAGGAGTAGGCTACATGCCGGTACCAGGCTTCCCCTCCTCCCTTCCTCATTATCATTCATCAATCATCACTCATCAGGCTAAAGAGGGCATTGTGCCCTACACTGGCCTTAATTACAATAAAATAAATAAATAATGTCCGAGGGCTGATAGCATGACTCAATCCCAGCATTCGCTTTTACGACTGAGGAAAATCTCTGAAAAAACCTTCAGTCAGGACTGCCGGTGGCCGGAATCGAACCGGTGACCTCCCGAATTAGAGTATCGCGTCTTACCGCTGAGCCACCTCTATCGGTAAAAGGTTATTGCAAATATGAACGAAGATCAATATCTTCGTGTCGAGATATTTATAAGTGCAATCCCAAACAGTTGGCACCCTCTGTTTGTTTGCCTTATACTTATGACAATCTCACTGAAACGAATTTAAGAAAATTTTATATTAACCCTATTTTATCTCTAAGACACGATTTTTCAATTGTCCGTAATCTGTAACCCATCGAATTTCCTATGCAGATAACGGACCGTCAGCTAACGGCTCCGTTAATGACCGATTGAAAAACCGGGTCTAAACCGATCAAAGACCAGTGGGCAAATAAACAAAAAAATTATTACATTTTTAGTTTTACACACATTTTTATCTCTGATTCACCTCACTGATAGAATGCCATTTTTTTTTTTTTATGTAAAGAGAGTGCTTAATATGTTGTGTAAATTATAAACAAAACTAAATATCCACCAACCACTGTTGAGTAAATTAAAAGGTTACTATCTTAAGAATAAAATTGCCATTGGCAGTACTTTCAAATGTTACTACAAAAATCTACAAATGATTTTTGTAGTAACATTTGAAAGTAATGCCAATGCCAATTTCATTCTTAAGATAGTAACCTTTTAATTTACTCAACAGTGGTTGGTGGAAATTTAGTTTTGTTTATAATTCACACAAGGTTGTATGTAAAAAGGTTTGTAAAAAGAACCCATTCTGAACGGCCATCTTGGACAGACTGGGTAACCTTGTTAAATTTTCCTGTCGTCAGGGATATCCACACTCAGCCCACTTCATCTATCTCGCCTATATTATGATATTTAGGTCTACATACAAAAAAGATCGTTGACAAATGGATAAAATATCAATTCGATCGTTATCTTGAAACGATATCGTTCACGTATTGGATCACCAATTAAGGTCAGAATTCACCAAACTTTTTATTCTGCTGATTTACTAATCTTTGATCGGTTACCATAGTTTCAGCAAAGATTACATACAAAATGCATGGCGGCTTCTATCGGGCGCCATTCTTGAAAATCGCCGGATTCAATTTAGGTGAAACTGGCCCTAAAAGCTTTATGACATCATGTCGAAGAATGTAAACTCAACATAGTTTGTATAGCCTATCGCTATATAATCAGATCGAACAAGAACTGAACGAGGTAACATGAAATACGGCATCGACAAAACCATTTTAAAATACTGGAAGGTTTAATTGTTTTTTTTTGTCAGTGTAATTCGTTGTAAGTTTACAATTACTGTCTTGAAGGTATGCGCTTCAACAAATTGCTTCACAAATGAAAGTTTTCTATCGGGCGGGGGTGGACAATCGAAACGTTTTATCAGACTTCAACGATAACGCTACTACCTACGTAATCGAGTACAAGTATATTTGACTAATACAACCTTAACTTTCCACTGATCTAATTTCCAACGTGTACAGTGGAATGCCAGGTATAATATAAATGATCCCTAATGAATCTGTTAAAATAACAAGAATACAGACGGCCCAATTCCGGCTCCAGACTAGACATGACCTGCTTACCAAGCACCTACATAGGGTTGGGGTTTTCGAATCCAGCATAATGTAGAATGTGTGGGGTCGGAGAACAAGACAGGAGGCATCTGTTTGAGTGTATATATCTAAAGGATGAAAGGGACAAAATGCCGGGTGGCATGGATCGGAGGGAACAGGAGTCCTATCTCTACTGGCGTACCAGAAAATACATGATGACATGAGATGTCAATTGTGGGTATAAGAAAAGAAGAAGAAGAAATAAGATGGTAGGGACTATAGAGAAGTAGAAAATTAAGAGCGAAGGGGGCCCCACATTGCCCAAGTCCTGGAGAGAGCCCGCCGGAAGCTCTTTGCCCTTCACTCTGTCCTGCGATCAGAGTCCATCTCGGCCCGAGATGGCCTGCGTATCTACACGACGGTTCAACACACTCAAAGTAAGTTAAGTGTGTTTTAGCCTGTTGAAGACCTCTGATCAGGGTTCGATATATTGCGTTTTTAAATTGTTTCTATATGTGACAAGGAACAGTGTATATAGTCCAATTACTAGGTCTTTTATTATAACGTTTTACCTGTTCTACTATGTTTCCGTTGGGCGTCTCAGGCGCGACTTTCTGCCGCTCGCAGCGCTAGCAATACTGAAAGGTCCAACTCGATCTTTGCACCTCGTTTTCTCAATTCAAACATTAAGTCGTTTATATTTAATACTTTTAAATATAAATCATCAATTGTAGTAATGTTTTACAAGGTTTTTGACTGAGAATACCTTTGTTATAGATACAAAACAAACATATTCTCGTTTGACAGTTAGACAGTGTTGACTAACGACAATATTTAACGTGGAATGAATTACAAAGCTGGACCTTTCAGGACAGGTGCTGCAACCTACTTCAGCTTTGACCTGAGACGCCCATTAACTTTATCTCACTCACCAGTAATCCTTCCTGTACTGCCTGTACGCTGTACCACGAGGCGATACCGTAGTGGTTAGAACGGTTGGCCACCACCCAACCCACGCCGACCTCCTTGGCCTTCTGTATGGCCAGCTGCATGCAGAAGTCGCCTACTCACCAGTAATCCTTCCTGTACTGCCTGTACGCTGTACCACGAGGCGATACCGTAGTGGTTAGAGCGGTTGGCCACCACCCAACCTACGCCGACCTCCTTGGCCTTCTGTATGGCCAGCTGCATGCAGAAGTCGCCTACTCACCAGTAATCCTTCCTGTACTGCCTGTACGCTGTACCACGAGGCGATACCGTAGTGGTTCGAACGGTTGGCCACCACCCAGCCCACGCCGACCGCCTTGGCCTTCTGTATGGCCAGCTGCATGCAGAAGTCGCCGACTCACCAGTAATCCTTCCTGCACGGCCTGCACGCTGTACCACGAGGCGATACCGTAGTGGTTAGAACGGTTGGCCACCACCCAGCCAACGCCGACCGCCTTGGCCTTCTGTATGGCCAGCTGCATGCAGAAGTCGCCGACTCACCAGTAATCCTTCCTGTACTGCCTGCACGCTGTACCACGAGGCAATACCGTAGTGGTTAGAACGGTTGGCCACCACCCAGCCAACGCCGACCGCCTTGGCCTTCTGTATGGCCAGCTGCATGCAGAAGTCGCCTACTCACCAGTAATCCTTCCTGTACTGCCTGTTGGCTGTACCACGAGGCAATACCGTAGAGGTTAGAACGGTTGGCCACCACCCAACCCACGCCGACCTCCTTGGCCTTCTGTATGGCCAGCTGCATGCAGAAGTCGCCTACTCACCAGTAATCCTTCCTGTACTGCCTGTTGGCTGTACCACGAGGCAATACCGTAGAGGTTAGAACGGTTGGCCACCACCCAACCCACGCCGACCTCCTTGGCCTTCTGTATGGCCAGCTGCATGCAGAAGTCGCCTACTCACCAGTAATCCTTCCTGTACTGCCTGTTGGCTGTACCACGAGGCGATACCGTAGTGGTTAGAACGGTTGGCCACCACCCAGCCCACGCCGACCGCCTTGGCCTTCTGTATGGCCAGCTGCATGCAGAAGTCGCCTACTCACCAGTAATCCTTCCTGCACGGCCTGCACGCTGTACCACGAGGCGATACCGTAGTGGTACAACGGTTGGCCACCACCCAACCGACGCCGACCGCCTTGGCCTTCTGTATGGCCAGCTGCATGCAGAAGTCGCCGACGATCACGCCGAAGCCGTTGTTTCCGTCCACCCAGGCCGTCGCCGGCGACTCCTGGACGACGCTGGGCGTCGCGTTGGGGTTGCATGTGCCCTTCTTGACGTCGCCCACGTACATGTCTGTAGGACAGGGATTGTCATTATTATTATTTTCATTAATATTTGAATTATTATTTTTATAATTTTTACTATTATTATTATTATTATTATTATTTTTATTACAATTATTATTATTATTATTATTATTATTTTTATTTTTATTATTATTATTTTTATTATTATTATTTTGATTATTATTGTTATTATTATTATTATTATTATTATTATTATTATTATTATTATTATTATTATTTTTATTATTATTATTATTATTATTATTATTATTATTATTATTATTATTATTATTATTATTATTATTATTATTATAATTATTATAATTATTGTTATTATTATTATTTGTATTATAATTATTATTATTATAATAATAATTATTATTATTATTATTATTTTTATTAGAATTTTAATTTTAATTTTTTTATTATTAGTATTATTATTATTATTATTATTATTATTATCATTATCCGTGCCATTTCGAGACGCATCAGGATATGAGGATACTCTGCGGACTAGCTATTATGGCTTCGCAGAATTTTACTAAAGTTATTTATGTAAAATACCACTTTGTACTTTAAATAATCCTAATAAATAAAAATTAAAAAAAATATAAATATATATTATCATTACCTTTTTTATATACAATCTCGGTCAAAACCGGCGTTAACATGTTACACGGAAGTAATTGCAAGTATTTCCATGTGTCTTACCTTATTTAAATTCACTTGTTTACAGTCATCAATCTCGGTCAAAGCCGGTGATTATGCATGTTCTATTATAGGTTCAATATTTGCCTTAAACAACTATAGGCCTAGTTTTAGAAATAGGACCGTTCATAATGACAGGCTAGAAGAAATAGAATTATTATCCGAGGGTAGCTTATTGTCCCCCCCCTCGCCCCCCTCGCCCTCCCCCCCCCCCCCCCACCCTTCAGCAGCTACACTGCTGAACCAGTCTAACTCACAATGCGTACAGTGACGTAGATAATGCCAATCACGGTGGTGTTGATATGTCGATCACCTAAAAAGCTATCCGAAAATAATGTGTCACAAAACCGACAAAAAAGGAAAGTCAATAACACGTTCTGCAGCATTTTCCACCATGGTCATCGGAGTGTTTATAAATAATGTAACAAGTGTAGAAGCGACAGCTAATCGTGACGATGCCCGGGGTAGAATTTGGCCGAGAGACAATCTGCAAATAGGGAACACGCTTATGAAAATTGTATTCGATTTTTAAATACATTGTCTCTCATTGAATAATTTTGTGTGTTTGAATCTTTGAAAAACGGATCAGTCTATGCCTCAAATAATTGGTTTATTAAGGATAAATAAAAGGGCGCGAAAAACGAGCCGCTGCTATGTTGATGGGATTTGACGTCATGGTTTGTGTCTGTGTACGCTCACCGCCTCAGCGATTGGTGTGTTACGCCACGTCTACTGAATCATGACGTCACATCCACCTGTACGCGTTTCAGATCCCCGAGTTGAAACTTCAATAAATGCGACCACATTAAACCCATTTAAAAATTTCTTTTTTACCTAGGACTTGCATTAATATACGTTTTGTATCTTTTGTATCTTGTGTATCTTTAACTAAGTGCTTGGTTTAACAACAAAAATTGTACGCGTGTTGCCTATTGTAAATGGCGACGAAATGAGGTGCTCCCATTTCCCCTTCCACACGTTATAAGCCCTATGCATATTTTCTGCTACACAAGACAACTGTCGTTTCGTTCGTCTAAGAAGTATGAAGAAAATGTTGAACACATAATATTTTCTGGATTACAAGTTTTAGTAAAAGTAGTTTTTGTTGATGGACTTAAGAAAGTTCCCGCTTTTTGTATTGGAATATTTGTCGCAACGAAGTAAAATATTCTACGCATAATCTATTTTCTACTGAGTGTAAACTCGGACCACACCGCAGTCGCCATCTGTGAAAATGTGCTCCTTGCCATCACTTATTCGACTTAGCCTCGGCGGCCATCTGTAATTGATGTCGCACCATTTTGTTTTCGCTTTGCTCCCTCTCTCGTCACCATCTCGCCCGGCGGTAATCTGGGTATACAGAGACGGACATAGACCGTCAGTGTCGCACAATAGCACCACGAGGACGAGTAGAGCGGGTATTGTATGATGGATTACCTCGTGATTTACTATAGAGACCGCCTTTCTAAGGCTTCCTGACAAATTGGTTACTTCATCTTGTGGGCCTGCCTAACATGTGCGTTCACGTATATACGGATCTGTAATACGCCAATATCATAGGACGTATAGATGTAAAGACGAAAAGAGAGAGAGAGAGAGAGAGAGAGAGAGAGAGAGATAATGGTATTTTTTGAAGGCGGATTAAGGCCTGCAATCTTCCATCCAACCTTATAACAAATACAATTTGGTAATACATTTTGATATACAATACACAATACAAAAACAAAAAGAGAGAGAGAGAGAGAGAGAGAGAGAGAGAGAGAGAGAGAGAGAGAGAGAGAGAGAGAGAGAGAGAGAGATTTGATATTTGATATTTATTGGCTTAAAGGCGTGCTACGTAGGGCTATTAAGCCCTTTTGAGTGTAGCCAACCTCTTCATTACAAAAAATATACAGACAGCATAAACATATGAACATGAAATATCTGAGATAGAATGTGAGATAATATATAATATATTATGAAATTGACAAAAATATATACTTACAAACTATTATGAAATACACTTTGTATACATATGAGATATGTATACATGTACATACGAGAGACAGAGAAAGAGAGAGAGAGAGGGAGAGAGAGAGAGAGAGAGAGAGAGAGAGAGGGAAGGGGGGGGGGATAGAAATATATAGAAGTGCTTTTGCTAACGTTTTCAAAGTCCAAAGTTATACGGTTTTGAATACAGTGTTGTCGTGGGTTTCTTGTGTTATGTGAAGTATCGACGAGAACTGTTGGCAGATAAAAGTTTGGTTCCGGTCTACGAAACACAGTCGCAATACATAAAAGAATTCCATGGCAGATTTCAATGGATGCAAATATATTATTTACATTGTACGAATGGGCGTAGAAGGCAAAGGATATATGTATACATAAACTAGGAAAACGCTCTGCTTGACGCGTTGATAAGCGAGAGCGTCCATATCTACGAACGTTCTGGCGAAAAGATCTCAAAGCTAATAAAAACAACAACTAACAACAATTCAAGAATGCACATTGCAAAAATTTGTCTAGTTCCCATAGCTATTATAATTCCCGATATTGTTGAATGCAGTACCATGTGAGTGGCTAAGAATTTTCTTTGTCATGTTTTCACCGCGGTCCGCCACCGTTACTAACAGTTATTGACAGCAATAGAAATGTAATTTCTGCCTCTAATACGTATCCGATCACGTCTAAATTAGTATATTCGTGACTGGATGAAAATGTACTACAAGATAGCCACCTCATTTTGCTGTTACTGTTTTTCAGAAAAATATTTTCGAGTAACTTTTGTGTAACTTTGCCAGTATTGATCAGATAGCCATTAAATGAACATATTCGTGACCGGAAAAGCTTTAAAAAAATATGGCTATCTCACATTTTGCCGCCATTTTGTTTCAGAAAAATATTTTGCAGTAACTATGGTGTAACTTTGTAACTTTTCAAACGATTTTGCCTCAAATCTATACACCTTCAATCCACATCGAGCCTTGTGGATGGTCCAAATTTCAAGTTGATCGGACTTTCCGTTCGACCGCTATCGACGGACATAAAAACAAAAAAAAAAAAAAAAAAAAAACAGAATGAAGTGCCGTTAGAGTATACTAGGAAAACGCTCTGTTTGACGCGTTGATAAGCGAGCGCGTCAATATCTACGAACTTTCTGGCGAAAAGTTTTCAATGCTAATACGAACAACAATTAACAACAGTTATCAAGAATGCGCATTGCAAAAATTGTTCTTATTTCCATGGCTATTATACTTTCTGACATTGTTGTATGCAGTGCAATGTGCGTTGCTAAGAATTTTCGTGGTCATGTTTTCAACACGGTCCGCCACCGTAACTAACACTTATTGACAGCAATAGAAATGTAATTTCTGCCTCTAATACGTATTGGATCGCGTTTACATTAGTATATTCGTGACCGGACAAAAATTTACTATAAGATAGCCACCTCACATATTGCCGTTACTGCGTTTAAGAAAAATATTTTCGAGTAACTTTCGTGTAACTTTGTCAATATTTATCAGATCGCCATTACATTAACATATTCGTGACCGGAAAAAACTGTAAAAAAATCTGGCTATCTCACATTTTGCCGCCATTTTGTTTCAGAAAAATATTTTGCAGTAACTATGGTGTAACTTTGTAACTTTTCGAACGATTTTGCCTCAAAACTATACACCTTCAATCCACATTGAGGCTTGTGGATGGTCCAAATTTCAAGTAGATCGGACTTTCCGTTCGACCGCTATCGACGGACATAAAAACAAAAACAAAAAAACAAAAAAACAAACAGAATGAAGTGCCGTTAGAGTATACTAGGAAAACGCTCTGTTTGACGCGTTGATAAGCGAGCGCGTCAATATCTACGAACTTTCTGGCGAAAAGTTTTCAATGCTAATACGAACAACAATTAACAACAGTTCAAGAATGCGCATTGCAAAAATTGTTCTTATTTCCATGGCTATTATACTTTCTGACATTGTTGTATGCAGTGCAATGTGCGTTGCTAAGAATTTTCGTGGTCATGTTTTCAACACGGTCCGCCACCGTAACTAACACTTATTGACAGCAATAGAAATGTAATTTCTGCCTCTAATACGTATTGGATCGCGTTTACATTAGTATATTCGTGACCGGACAAAAATTTAGTATAAGATAGCCACCTCACATTTTGCCGTTACTGCGTTTAAGAAAAATATTTTCGAGTAACTTTCGTGTTACTTTGTCAATATTTATCAGATCGCCATTACATTAACATATTCGTGACCGGAAAAAACTGTAAAAAAATCTGGCTATCTCACATTTTGCCGCGATTTTGTTTCAGAAAAATATTTTGCAGTAACTATGGTGTAACTTTGTAACTTTTCGAACGATTTTGCCTCAAAACTATACACCTTCAATCCACATTGAGGCTTGTGGATGGTCCAAATTTCAAGTAGATCGGACTTTCCGTTCGACCGCTATCGACGGACATAAAAACAAAAAAAAAAAACAAAAAAAAACAAACAAACAAACAAACAAACAAACAAAAAAACAGAACGAAGTGCCATAAGAGTCAAGTGGAAACGCTCGCTTCGCTCGCTTAATTACGGTACAAAAAAAAAAAAAAACAGAACGAAGTGCCATAAGAGTCTCGTGGAAACGCTCGCTTCGCTCGCTTAACTACTGTTCTGAATTGTGACGTAACCAAGTGAAGTATCCCTATTGATGGTCTGCAGGAACCTTACAACAATGTGCTTGGCGGCCATACTGGTGCTATGTTTGAGTATGTTGCCATGGAGAAACAGTTGAAGCCAATCGTAGTAGAAACCAAAAACAAAATTCATTAGAATGTTGCCATGGAGAAATAGTTGAAGCCAATAATTGTAGTAGAAACCAAAACCAAAATTCATTAGAATGTTGCCATGGAGAAATAGTTGAAGCCAATCGTAGTAGAAACCAAAAACAAAATTCATTAGAATGTTGCCATGGAGAAATAGTTGAAGCCAATCGTAGTAGAAACCAAAAACAAAATTCATTAGAATGTTGCCATGGAGAAATAGTTGAAGCCAATTGTAGTAGAAACCAAAAACAAAATTCATTAGAATGTTGCCATGGAGAAATAGTTGAAGCCAATTGTAGTAGAAACCAAAAACAAAATTCATTAGAATGTTGCCATGGAGAAATAGTTGAAGCCAATTGTAGTAGAAACCAAAAACAAAATTCATTAGAATGTTGCCATGGAGAAATAGTTGAAGCCAATTGTAGTAGAAACCAAAAACAAAATTCATTAGAATGTTGCCATGGAGAAATAGTTGAAGCCAATTGTAGTAGAAACCAAAAACAGAATTCATTAGAATTATAAGTGTTTTTTTTTTTTTTCAACAAAAATTGATTTGTTTGTGAATTTGTGATTTTTGTCTTAATTTAATATTTGTTTTTAATTACAAACATAATTTTAATGCTATTTAAAAATTATACCCCGCCTCATCATCTGTTAAATGACACCAGTATGGCCACTGTGACGTCACATGCAAAGTCAAAAGGTTCTGGATATCGGCGGGACTCATTTGTAGAATATATCTCCTAGGGTATAGGCTGCATTCCGATGTATTTCGAGTTATGCCACTGTGTACAATGGCAAGAAAGGTAAAAATAATATTCTCTGGAAATTCACCATACAAATAAACTAATTGAGCTATGTCTGTTATACCAACACACACATGCGCCCTTACTTTGACTATACTAGGCCTACTACTTGCAGAGTTGAGTAGTAACTTTTTGAAAGTAACGCGTTACTTGTAACGCGTTACGTTTTCGGTAACTTTTAGGCTAACTAGTTACTTTTTCCTCGACAGTAACTTTTAACGTTGAAAGTTGAAAGTTACTATTGATAAGGAACTTTAAAAAAAAAAAAAAAGTTACTTTTGAAACAGCCTATGGTTTTTTAAATGTACCAACAGCAAAACACTCGTATTGCGGCTGTTTCAGGTCAAAAATCTTCGACCCCCCCCCCCCCCCATTCCTAGAATTCATACATAACTGTATCCTTTGGAAACCATTCCAGCAGCAGCCGGCTAAATAGGTTGAATGGGAACTGAGTGACAACCTTTGTGTGAGCAACACTGCTTTGCTAGGACCTCACACTATTATCGAAGGTGGCCGGCAGACGTTATAGTTCGTAGTGACATCATTCATAGGGTTTCACGGTTCACCAGTAAGGTATATAATATCAATATTCAATATTAAGATTCATATTTTACTAAGTAAAGTAGGTTAGTAAATGCTTTGTACGCCATTATACGAGACCGTACGTCTGACAATGTTTCAATAAATCTTTTCAGGTAAGAAGTTGTATTTTGTAATTTTTTTTGAACTGCCACTTCCCATCAAAATTTCCTAAAAGTAACTTTTAAAGTAACTTTTAATTTTCAAAGTAACTTTTAGTTACTTTTTCCAACAAGGAACTTTTAACGTTTAAAAGTTACTTTTAAAGGCAAGTAACTTAACTTTTTAAAAGTTCCTTTTTAAAAGTAACTTACGCAACTCTGACTACTTGTACCACTAAAAAGTAACACTTCATTCAACACTGTTGTATTATTATTAGTGACACAGTGTCCAGTTTTTTCATATTCCTAGAAATCTATTCAGTTCAGTGCAATCAGTGCAACACACAATGGCACGCACGTGCATAAACTATCTCTATCTCACACCTACAAATTTCGAATAACAATGTTTCACTACCTCGTCTGCGGGCTGGACTGTAATAAGATGTAAATGGTATTTTACATTTTTGAGCACTGAATATTAGCAGAATTCTCTACTTCTAGGGGGGCGGGGGGCAAATCGATATTATTGCCCCCTGCGTGCAGTGGCGTGCTACATATCACGTGCCAGTGGCGCCGGAACAGGGGGCTGTTCCGGCGCCACTGGCACGTGAGGAACGACTTTATGCATTTGATCCTGAGCCTCTCTTGCGTCGCTTGACGAGCCGCCACTGGTTGGACGAAACGATATATACAGTCAGATCCAAGGTAAGAGCGTTGAGTGAGTAATATAGGGTAGAATAGCAACACAATCGGCAGTTTGTCTACCGCCTTATGCTGCCCAACATACTTAGTAGCCGGGTAGTATAGGCAACCCAAGACTACCTTACATATGCTTTCGTCACATCCGGGGTATTCCTAGGCAATCAGCGATCGGTATTTGCGCGTTATTGTCTCGGGCGGTCCGCTGGTTGGCTAGGAATACCCCGGATGTGACGAAAGCATGTGTAAGGTTGTCTTGGGTCGCCTATAGAAGTTCGCCAAGCGACGCGATGACGCGGAGTTTTCGGCTGTCTTCGTATATCTTCGGTGAAGCCGACCAATCAGGCTCTGTCATCGCGTCCCTTGGCGAACTTCTACTATCCGACTAAAGTATGTTAGGCAGTAAAAGGCGGTAGACAAACTGCCGATGGCGTGGGGGGCCTCTACCCTATATTACTCACTCAACGGTAAGAGCGGCGAGTTTTCCATTGGTTCGCACGCAACGCTTTAACGAAGTGATCCCCGTGTGGCAGGCATGTGTGTGTTTGTAAAGCGTAGAGAGAGAGAGACAGAGTGATGGCCAATACTCATCAGCTAATTGCAAGCGCCGTCCATGGAGACACGGCCGGAAGTGCATTTGACAGGTGAGAGACAACTCGTACCACGTAGGCTACTCAGAGAGAGAGACGGACGGACGTATAGGACAGTTTGAAGCCTAATCAATCCGATATACCACCCGGGGACGAGGTGGGCTGGCGTTGACGATTCAACATGGCAGTGTTGCGTAAAGTGGTGCAGACGCAATCCAATGGGTTCACCACGTGATGTCTTCTCCATGTGTATGCGGAGGCGTAACAAGTGCACAGAGAGCGATCCGGCCAACAGTCACTGAATATTACATTAACATTTTCAACAATACGAATTTCTAAGTCGTTGGAAAGACTACTTGACTTCTTTGGAATCGATGGATAATTAGTGCACTGGCTTCTAGAGAGGTTTTCCGGTGATTTCTAGCAGGCAGAGCTTAGTGCTGGCAAGGTCCGTCCCTTGCGAGGGCTCGTCGAACTCTTTGGGCACTCCGCACTAGCACCACCAAAAGACAACAATGAAACAAATGAATTGAATCGATGGACAAACAACAAGCTGTCAAAAAATAATTTCGTCTGATTTTGGAAAACAAAATGAAAAACAAACAAATACGCATACAAAACTTTCACTTAGTCGTTGTCTATCATTAAAATTTTTTAATGGCGATCAGTTACTATTGCTACACTTGTTTTTATTTCTATGGTTGCAATTTTATTATTTTGACAGCTGATGGTTTGTCCATCAGTTCAATTCATTTGTTCCATTGTTGTCTTTCGGTGTTGCTAGTGCCCTATACATGCTCTAAGGTCGAACTCCCAAGAACCTCCGCTAGGGGATCGACGGAACTTGAGTGCTGGAAGCTTGCAGCGCTGCAGCAAGGTCCACTAGATCGCTTATAGCGCGACTCCGCTAAGAATCCAGTAGACCTTGGCGCTGCAGTGTAGTCGTTTCATGGACTTATAATAGTAAATGGTCGTTTGTTGTGTTGTACGTCTCCCCCAAAGATATTATAATATTCCCTACGTGAAAGATGTGCGACTCCCTATGGGCGAAATGAAGAACTGTTTGGACGCCATCTTGCTAGTCAGGTGTCGCTAACGCTATCTGTGGTATGGGCTAGGAACTAAACGAGGATTGGGCGAGCCTACCCCTGGTAGCTGGGGGGGGGGGCAGGGTAATTCACGAGAAGAAGCTACTGTCATTAGCACTTCATATTTACCTGTTTTACCACATAAAATGATAATATTTATTATAAATAGGTAATCAGTAAATGACATTTAATGATATTTACAATATATAAGTCACAAAAACTATCATTCTCGTAATTTTCTGAAAATAACAAAATCAGCAGATGAAAACCTAGGGTTTGGGTTCATGCTAGATAAACCCAAAGTCTGAGGCTTTAAATTAAGTAGGACAGGATGTAGGGAAACAAATTCGCTTACAAATAATAAAACAGTATAGACAGATAATTACTATTTATTAAACAATTAAAGCAATACAAACATTGGCACAAACTAATCACAGGTGTTCATTGCCTAGTCCTACACAGGTAGGCCTAGTAGCCTAGGCCTACTGATGGGTTACCTAAATATAAATAAAATTAAGGTCGGTAGCTACTGATGAATAATCTTGGCTACTGATGATTGTAGGTAGGTATAGCTATAAATAGAGAACATACAAGCCTACCTAGTAAAAATGGCAATGGCATGATTTTAAGCTAGGAGAGCTTGACAGCTGTCTGCAAGTCCGACAATTTAGGCCTAGATATAAACCGATTCAGGAGACAGAATATTCAAAGGAATTACATTGTAACTAAGTTTGATTTGGTACATACATAGGAATCACAGACAGTGTGTTCGATAAAGCATCCTGGTTGCCGGTTGAGCACATCCAGATGCCAAAGGTGTTCATAAAGTCCATGGTTGAGTGGGCGTGGCCACAACTTGGATGGCAACCAAGCCGTGCCGTGCCGAGCCCACGGCAACCAAGAAAATAGGTGCTGCGTGGTTGGCATCCACCAAAATGCGCACCGATTCAAAATGTAAATGGTAATTTCAAACGTGCTGTGGGTAAAAACGTCACTCTGTACCTTTTATTAGAACTGAACGAGAAGACTATTCAAAGACAGATCTAGTTTTCTTGCTTATTCCTTAATTTAAACTGTATTTAATGCATTTTATTGTATTTACATTTATTTTTTTACGTCTTGGCCTCGTCAACTTAGCCTAGCCTAGGCCCTAGGGCCTAGGACAACAGATAACGGCATGAATTAGTTATCTGTGCTGTGACTATATATTCCAAGAACTTTAAATGTTTTTGTGAAAACGCCGTGTCCAAAAAGGTATGATAAATCTTGTCGTACCGGTGCATCAAACGAAACTCAAAACGGTTCAGTTTCACTAAAAAGTTTTGGACCGTGAACCTTATCCGTATTAGGCCTAAAGTAGGCCTGCAGTTTCTTACTTTACAATATATTTTATAGGCCTAGGCCTATAGTCGAGGGTTAGGCCTATACTTATCTCTCAGTTTAAGGTTATAGCATAGAGATACCACACTGTAGTACCACACCACACTAATGGTATCTCTATGGGTTATAGGCCTAGGTTTAGGCCTAGAACTTGGCTCGAGGATTATTTGAAAGACTATTGACAAATTGCCGCCGATATGTAAACAACTGGTTGAGTATGGTGTTCGTAAAGTCTGGTTGGTTTAGGCTTGAAACCGTGCGCAACCAGGTTGCTGGTTGCCAACTGCTGGTTGAATTTCCGAACACACTGAGAGGCTAGGCCTACCATAAAAGACTACTTGATTGGTTAGTCAACTTGTAGGCCTATTAAACTAGCCTAGTAGTAAATGTATTTGTGATGTTGACTATGAATTTATGAAAGCAAACCTAGACATTTGTAGACCTACACAATTACAAATCACTCCGTAGGCCTAGCTAGGCCTACTACTGTTTGCAATCATTGTCTTTAATGATTGTATGAAATAGGTCCTATATGAATATAATATAGGCCTACCAGGTAGGTATGTAAACACTAAAAGTATTCTTGTAATAGTTATTTACCTGAAGCGATTCTTTGGCACTTTTCCTCGAACAACAAACACTCTACTTTTGATGAGCATATAGAAAACATAACTTGAATAATATGTAGGTTGGCATAAATATATGGATAGGTAAATATACGGATACATGATTTACGAAGTAAAAACTACGCTTAGGACGATAAGTTGGTAAAGCGATAATACTAGACTAGGTAATTAATAATCACAGATCACAATAGCTACTAATGATTAGAAGTTGGATTTGGACACGATGCGCTCTTCAGGTTTGGGCGTGACTCGTATTTTGGCTGCTAAGGTACCCATGACTCAGGAGACGAAACAAATCCTGAAAAAATAGAAAAAAGAGAGCAGTAAAAAGTCCACATACATTTTACCCTTTCTAGGGCACATACACTTGCTATGGTATGGTATGGTAACAAAACAGGTGCTAAGTAGTGGAGAACTGGGAATGTCTAGTATTTGGCTAATGTTAGTAGATTCTATTAAGGATGGCACTTCCTCAGGGGCTGTTTATTCCAGTCGGTTGTTTGTTCCCTGAGTTACATTTGGGAATAAATTGTTGAGGCCTACATCTGTGCCGATTGCTACTGCGGACTGCTTAGAAGGTAATGGTTCATAGTCGATACTCGTAGTAGGCCTAATTTCAATATTGGTTGGTTGGTGGTGGATGAGACAGTGGTTCTATTTGAACATGATCAAAGATCGAAGGTCATGCATTTCTATTCAATCGACTTAACGAGTCATTGCTGAATTTACTTCTTGAAAAGTACCTGGAGTATGCAATGTAATCGTAATACGGTAGGTCTACTCGTGAAAGAAACTACCTTGGTTCTTACTGTGCTGTTCACAACTAAATCGCAATGCGGCAATCCGGATTGTAATCGGGAAATGTGTTCATATTACTACAATTTGCGATGCCGATGATCCCTTACCCCATCGCCTGAGAAATTTTGCGTTGGCTTTTCAACTGTATAAAGCTTGATACTAGTGATAGGCCTATAGCGGTAATAATGTATTCTTTGTGGAATGTAGCATGCCTAAGCTAGGCCTAATATTGTAAATGACTGATGAGAACAAAGTCACAACTGACAAGCTAAGTAACAAATTAAATGACACACATTAGTGCCTATTTATTTCACATTTTATGTCATGTGCAAGGTATTATGGAACGTGGCTAGTCACCCGCCAGTGCAACCTTGGCCTGGCAAGCTGACTGCAATGACAGCACACACACTCACCGTCGCCAGCCTAGACTGTATTCTAACCAATTTTGTAAATATGTCGGTATGTACTTGATAAAGGATGTAGCTGTTGGTAGGTAGGTGTAGGCAAGGATGTAGGCCTAGTTTAACATATAACGTAACATAATATTTACTGCAATAGGCCTACGACCTGATCTGTGAGTGAAGGTCAATGTGCATTTTGACTTTAAAAAGTACCTATTGTGGACGGGCTAGTGTTCTTCGATTATGATTGCGATCAGGAGGATCCCAATTACGTTTACAATGCTATACAGTACCAAACAAGTCTACACTGTTGAACTGTAACAAATCACTGTTCCCCAATCGTTCAACCCTAGTCCGAGAGCGACACTAAATAAATGTAAGTTACAACTTGCGCGCTTACTCGGACATCCTAAGGCTTTGCAATAGCCGCACTCATTGCTAGGATTTCTTCTAAAGAATAGGCCTACTTCAAGTAAGAGATGCCTTAGTTTAGTAAGTTGACTAGGCCTAGGGGCCTAGGCCCTAGTCTAGGCCTACTAATATCTTATGCCTAGGTAGGCCTACATACATGTAGCCTAATGGTTAGGCTTAGAACGTAATAATCATTGGGAAAACAAATAGCCTAGATACTGGATACGTGTAGAAAGGAGAAAAGAAAGGCTGTTTACTGGTTGACAATATATGGGCCTAGGCCTACAACAAGTATGAAAGTCTTGTATGCCTAGCTAGGCCTACCTAGGCCTAGCCTAGGGCCTAGGCCTAGCCTATTAGCAGATGGATTGAAATCTGGGCTTGGACCTTGCTTAGCCAAGTGAACCTGTTACAGAAATTATTACTAATTACCACTGTATCATCAGTATTTTAAATTATACTGGCTAATATGCCTAGGCTCGTTACTTTTTTAAATTACACTTTCGCATAACGATGCCATTGGGATTGAAATATCTCAAACCCAATGACAATGCGTCCAAACCTAACCTAGGCACGAATAAAAGTTGGTAACTTATACAATAATGAAAAAATATACTTCCTTGATTTGTTGACGATCGTTTGCGGCGTTGAAGGCTCCTCTTCCGTCATTCCTTGTGCAGTTATTTCCATTTTCGAAAGCACGGTACGGAGATGTTAACATGTAACAGCCATTTTTAAATGCCGTGTCTTCGTTCGGTCGCTCGAAGTAGGTATTTGCTCGGTCGATATTTTTGCGAAAACGAACGCTAGCGCTATCTCTTGTTTGGGTTAGGAACTACCACGACTTCAAACGCTTCCATTGAAAGCGCCATACAAGTTTCAGAAGCCTGGTCTCCCCATATTAACGTGACGTCACGACGGCCATTTTGATGGCCACCTACAGTACTATTTCAAGTTTATCTTTGAGAATGTATGTTGCCATAGACTATTATTTGGAAGTCAACTGTGTAGTGAGTGTACGGCTGACCAATAATGTACGAATAGCTTGAATATTACAATTATAATGATCCATGCGAAACGAATACAGATATGACAGTGATCTCGGAAGATGGGATGCTATAGTTGTCCCAAGACTACCTTACACATGCATTTGTCACAGGCGACTGGTTCGTAGCCAATCAGCGATCGGTATTGGCGCTGGTGTGTCTCGGGAGGTTCGCTGGGTTGGCTACGACTGCCCCGGATGTGACGAAAGCAGCTGTAAAGTGTAAAGTAATCTCGGGTCCACTATATCATGCTTTCTTGTGTTACGGTTTCGTTGTTATGAGGACGTGAAGTGTCACCACAAGGAAAGTTAATTCAGAATCACATCTATAGCCGTATCGAAAATATATGGCGACACTGTTTGAAAACGGTTACAATAGCCCTTCCGAAAGCTCAGCCGCGACGAAGTCAATTGAGATGGATCACAAGAAGCGATGGGGCATCGATCGGTCACAATCTAGAAATTCGAAATTTGTTTCGATGTGCCTCCCACTAGGGTGTCTCACTCATGCCCATGAATTCAAGGTTCGTTCATTTGTCGAGTTCGTAACTGTTCGGTAACAAGCTGGAACACAGCGGAAACGCGTCATCGAACAGGAAATTGACAAAGTCTAGTACGAAAAACATGTGTTCTGCCTTCACACAAATTAACGCCAATCTAGTCGGAGACACCTGATAAGTTTAGGTTAAAACTGTCTTTAAATTAAATAGGGCGTAAGATAACTGAATTAATGTTTGGTAGGGCCCAAGCCAAGTTTGTGATGGTTCAATTAAACGTATACGGGATAAGCAACGAGAGTACGGGCGTCTAGGCTTAAATGAGGTTAGGTAGGCCTATTGGACTAGATAAACGTTAAATCATTACTTTCTTACCTTACTGTAACAAACATAGAATTTTCTACGTTATCTCAGACGACAGACATGTTGTAATCTGCATTAGAATGAACATTAATTAACACGTTACCGCTATGTCTAATTTGTATTCCCGCTCTACATCTTGTTCTACTCAACTCACTACTCTTTTTCATTCCGGACAGTTCGAACATGTTCGGCCTGTTTGCAAACAATTGCCGGCGGACAACTGAACACCATTAGAACATAAGTTTTTTTTACAGATGAACACTGAACAACCTGTTTGGACTGTTTGAGACAGTTCGGAACGGACAAATGAACGAACCTTCAGAGATACCTTCGAGTTGCGGCAAACCCAAGCGGGGTGGTTCAAACTGTGGCTTTGGCGGGTGCAAACATCTTATCCGCATTAAAAAGATTAGGTAAGGTGTGGCAAACCTAAGCAGGGTGGTTCAAACCGTGGCTTTACGCATGCAAACATCTTGTCCGCGTCAAAGACGTTCGGTTAGGTGTGGCAAACCTAAGCGCGGTGGTTCAAACTGTGGCTTTGGCGGAAACATCTAGTCCGCGTCAACGAGGTTAGGTTAGGTGTCGCAAACCAAAGTGGGGTGGTTCAAACTGTGGCTTTGGTGGGTGCAAACATCTTGTCCGCGTAAATGATGTTAGGTTAGGTGTGGCAAACCCAAGCGGGGTGGTTCAAACTGTGGCTATGGCGCATGCGAACATCTTGCCCGGTGTCCGCGTCAAAGAGGTTAGTCTAGCAAAACCAAAGCACTTACCATTTGGTAACTTTTCTTGCTAATTTCTTTATTTTTCTATGTTTAATTTGTTCATCCTGACTGACAATTTCCTGTACACCTGAAAGGGTATTATAATTTGTATTATTATGGAAATAAAACAAACTAACCTTACCTAACCTAGCTGTAGGTGCAGGCTCGCTATTCGGTGTTCATCGACGTACTATACTATATAACGACGTAGCTATAGTTGATATGACGTCAGGAGTGATTGGAGAATAGAAATAATTGGGAGGAAAACCTATATACGAGTAAAGTTCCGCGTACACTTATCCGTCACGAAGCGCGGCGTACAGAAGTTCATTTTTCCAAACGAATTAAATACATGTATTTGATTTCAAGGCGACCCCGCACACTTGTCGGAAACGAAGCGACTATATCAAGTATACGCAGAGAAATCCAGCATATGAAAGACAACGTCGCTTACGGGTATATGAGCACGGACCTTCAAGGGAAGAATAATGAAAGGGGAGTATCTTATTTGGTCACTTCTTACGATTGTCAAAGTCGCACTGGGTCAATTCTACACCAGACGTAGTTCATACGTAGTTCCCTATAGGTAGTTCAAACCCTGGCCTGGCGGCTCTTGTGGTTGCCGAAAACTAACGTCTTTGACATGGGTTCAAAGATCTTGTCCACGTCAAAGAGGTTAGGTCTCGCATACCAAAGCACTCACCTAATCGGTTGAGACCGTGGCTTTCATTGATCGGCGATATGCATGAACCAAATTGTCCACGTCAAAGAGGTTAGGTCTCGCATTCCAAAGCACTCATTTAGTCGGTTGAGACCGTCGTTCTGATTGATCGGCGATATGCATGAACCAAATTGTCCACGTCAAAGAGGTTAGGTCTCGCATACCAATGTACTCACCTAGTCGGTTGAGACCGTGGCTTTGATGGCCCTTGTGGTCAGCGGCCACTAGCAGATCGGCCATGGCAGAGGCGTGCTCGGGACATGATCCCACCGCCACCAATGCATCCGTCATGAACCTTCTCGCCTCGGCGAGGGGAACGAGACCTGGACAACAACAAGGCGGTGATGAGATACAAGTTAGTGAGGCTGCGCACGCACTGCTGAAACCAAAGTGGTTAAATTCATCAAGAGAATGAGCTACTGTCAGCCGTCTTTCACTATATGGAAGAAAATACATGTAGCAAACGATTTTTAAGGTTTATGGAGATGAGTCTATATATTTTTGTTTCCTTTGTATTCATTTTTAGATTCCATTTTAGGTGAAAAGTGAAAATGAGGGCATAATAACACAACGTTAAGACTAGGCCTAGGCTGGCCTAGGCCAAGTGTCAACGGTCAAGCTATAGGCCTACCCTTGTTTACCTATACACGATTCGTTAGTTTGTCTACCGCCTTATGCTGCCCAACATACTTTAGTCGGGTAGTAGGAGTTCGCCAAGCGACGCGATGACGGAGTTTTCAGCTGTCTTCGGTGAAGTAGCCGCGACCAATCAGGCTCCGTCATCGCGTCACTTGGCGAACTTGTACTACCCGACTAAAGTATTTTGGGCAGTAAAAAGGCGGTAGACAAACTGCCGATGGCGTGGAGCCTCTACCCTATATTACTCACTCAACGACAGAAGGTCTTCTTCATAAAACGCTGGGCAAGATTTAATTGTGCTTGCTCAAAACATCGTGTTTTGCACAGTCGGCCACCGTGTGATGTATGAGTAGGCCCTTCATACAGAGGAACATCACAAGTATCACATTGAGGGACAACTTTTTCCTCTTAAGAAGATAGCCATGAGTCAAACGGTTAATGGTTTGAAAGGGGAATTGGGATAACCTCATTGCGTCACCTCTAACGACTGGCAGAATTACCGTCAACCCTGGGTCCAGACGGGGTCGTAGGGGTGTCATAAGGCATAACTTGAAAAATTCTTTTATTCACGCATTATAGACTTTCACAGTTTTTCAACGTTTTCAATGAGAAAGTTGACTATGAACGAACATTGCCCAGTGACGACCGTATATAATTTCTCTTTGGTAATGACGACGGGGGACTATAGCGTATCTACGTTTCATCTATAGGCCTACATCAAATGATTCAAATAACAACAATTATCTGTGGATTGAACACTAACCAGTACCAGCTGTAGCAGGCGGACATATCTTGCATCCTACACACGCCTTCGACATGAAATTATCCTCAAAACTTTCTAAAACTGGGTATTACATCACACACTCACACACTACTACAAATAACAACAATCACTGCAAGAAAATAAACAACAACAGACAACTGACGTACAAAAGAGTTGATACAGAAGTTCAAGTGGAAACTTTTCTATCGACTCTGTCGAACCCAAGGTGCGTAATCCCAGGCTCGTCGAAGGTTTATCGAACCTCCACCAGGGGTTCGACGGACCTTGTGTCCAACCAACGTCAACTTCTCGTACTGTCGAGATCAAGGTCCGCTTGCTCTCCGCCTAGCGGAGGCTCGTCGAACTCGCTAGTTAGGTCGTCGCAAGGTCCACTAGATCGCTTGTAGACCTTGGGTCGTCGCTGTCCGTTCAAAAATGTTAAAAATCATGAGAGAAACGTTTGCGAGCTGTCCGGTCAACAGTCTCTAATATTGGAGAATGTCTTGTCAAAACTATTTGTCTTCTTTGGAATCGATGTATCTTCTCCACTACCCATGGCCCAGTGTTAGTGCACTGCCTTCAAGAGGGGTTTCCGGTGACTTCTAGCAGGCAGTGCTTAGTGGCCGGAACGCTCGAAGCGCTGCAGTGTACGAATTTTATTTATTTATTATTTATTGACAACAGGTCATAAGACCAACAAGTGCAATATAGTTAGCAGCGCTAAATGTTAATAGACGATTTTCAGAATTGATCTAGAAAGCCCCCCTCCCCCCCCGTAATTTGCTCTATCTAAGTTTACGTTTGTTGGATGAGTAGTATTCTGACAACAGTCTTAGACAACAGTCAGCCGCGGGCGTGACTCGTTCTGACGATCGCTTGTACTGCCGCCCAGTTGACCGAAAATGCATCTAAATATATTAAACGCACACGTGCACACGTTTCCCTCAATATACATGCCGTATTTTTTTTATTTTTCTGCATGCATGCGGCTATATGTCAGTATGAAAATATCTTAATATTTCGTTTATCTTATCCGCTTTCAATGTTGTTAAAAACACGCTAATTTAGTGAAAATGAAGGCATTTGAAAAATTAATTTAAACTATGTTTTCTGTTCAACAAAAGTATTTTCTTTAACAATGTTACTCAAGAGAAAAGATCGCAGAACACAATGATATCATTTGTTTTTCTCTGAGCACCATATCTTCAGCTACAGTGAGAGTTTTTCACGGCGCTGGCTCATAATTTGGCGTCTGCTTCGACTTGAAAAATGCGCAAGCGTGACGTCACGATTATCGGGTGCGCGCGCACCACCAAAACTTGGGTCATTTCAATAATTTATTATACATTTCTGGTACAAGCTAGAGACTTCTAGTTTTCACCATAAATCATTTAAAAAAATAACGCATTTTATAACGCCTGAAAATCACAGTGTTGTGATGTCCTTTAAGGTGCATTTTTCATTGTTGTGCATTGTTGTCATTGAAGATTATAGGGCCATGATTAGCTCTATCAAGGGGTCCGAGGTCTAAAAGCCAAGAATCTCCTGAGTTGGTTGAGTTCACAATAAAGCCTATTAATCACCCAAGCTGTCTTAAGCCCGGTTCCTACGTCTTACCGCGTGGTAAGATGATGCCCGGTTCTCATGTCTCTTACCGCGTGGTAAGACGATGTGCAATTCCCACGTCTCTTACCGCGCGGCAAGACGATGCCCGTTTCTCACGTCTTACCGCGTGGCAAGGCGATGCGCGGTTACCACGTCTCTTACCGCGCGGTAAGATGATGCCCCGTTCCCATGTATCTTACCGCGTGGCAATAGGCGATGCGCTATGACGTCAGTCAGAACTTTGGCTCAACTCTTGCCGCGCGGTGGCATTACCGCGACAGAAATCTCTTTGATTGGTCACCGCGCATCGTCTTGCCGCGCGATAGAAGACATGACATGTGAACCGGCCACTATAGGGATTTCCAGGTAACCAACCCATAGTTGTAAATTTGGCAACAAATTAACGTTCTTTAATTTATATTTTGAGAACGATACACAATATTGAAAAAGTGACGATTGAGCAGGACGTAGTTTGGTGAGAGCTACAATCTGGACAAATAAAATTCCAAATATTGCTATCATTACGGTTGATGTTTAAAAAGTCAATAAATAATTAATTCCTTAATTGGCTTCACAAACCACAACCGTAATGATAGCAATATTTGACATTTTATTAATCCAGATTGTAGCTCTCACGAAACTACGTCCTGCACAATAATATTGTGTATCGTTCTCAAAGAACGTTAATTTGTTGCCGTTTTACAGTGAGACTATCCTTTCGCCTTTAGTTGGTACCACTTGACTCTACTTTTTCATAAGCATGAAAATACTAAGTTAGTAAAGGTCTCTCACACCAAGAAGTAAGATAGTGTCGGGGAGTCAGGACCACCCACAATTAGTTTCCAACTTAACAAGTGCGAATCACTAACGTTTTTGCCGATTATCAAGTACAATTTGGTCGCCTTAAGTTTTTTGGCGGAAACCTACAAGCACGTTTTCTTGCACGTTACCGTCAAAAAACTTACCGCAACCAAATTGTACTAGATAATCGGGAAAAACGTTAGTAATTCGCGCTTGTTAAGTTGGAAACTAAATGTGGGCGTTCGTGATACTATCTTACTTCTTGCTGTGAGGGACCTATAGCAACTTAACATATTATAATCTATGTTATTTGTTTATTTTTATTTTTTTATTTATTTTACCGTATGATTTGTACGGAATACAAATATTGGTATACTATAAACTATACAAAATAACTATACATACAAAATAAAATATCATACAAATCTATAAAACTACAAAATACATTCAGATATAACAGTAAGGATGAGTATGAGAAACAGGAATTTAAGTTGTTAGTTATCAAAAAATAAGATAATTGTGAGTGATAAAAAGGCCCGCATACTCACGGCAATCGTCTGGCACCACCACCATGTCGCTACTACTCCTCGAAGAAGACTGTCTTCGGCAACGGCTTGTGGTGGCATAGCTTCTGGAGATGAAGGTCGACGGAACAGTTCGGGTATTTCCGCCTACCACCGCTAATAATACGTGACGCAACCCATGCACCGCCGTGTTGAGTGTAGACATAATGTCCCGTGCGGTAGCGCGACCTTCAACTGTTTACTAACAGCATCTTTAACGACTCACTTGTGTTGACACATCTTTCAGGCTGCAACAGAGTGCATTGGATGAGATAGATAAATAGATAAATAGTATCTGTAGACAAATAGGTAGCGATAAAGGTACACGTAACAAATATTGTCTTAAAACAAACAGAAACACTTTTCCTATTTCTAGATAGTGGTTATAGATTTACCACGAGCACATCTCCGCGCGCGAAAGCTTGCGCGCGCATCCGGGTCTAGTCTATTCGGTATTTTAGGGGCGGCCGTTAGTGAAGTGCAGCTAGCAGGTGTCAGTTGCTATCGGCAGTGGTCGGGAACACATCTCTCCTGCGCGCTTACGGCATAGCTATACGGCCGGCCGTAGCCAGCAGGCTACGGCAAAACTACGTTCAGCCAATATTCAACTCATGGTTTCAAGATAACCAATACGCGCATCAAACATTGAATCACATAAATACTTTTGTCTAACCTTCCTCTACACGATGATGTGCACTATATTTGTCAAACATTAATAGTTAATAAAATAATGCCATTAAAGCAGAGCAATGTTAGTGGAAACCTTTTCGAAGATTTCTACGTTTATTACGATCGCAATTTGTATGGTTTACAAGAAACTTGTCACAAATATAATACTATCGTCGTCAAGGTATAACTGTCATCTTTCTTGTGCCGCTTATAATATTTCTCTAGCTTTAATAGATTCTGAAATAATGCAATGTAAGTGAAGCCATGTTTTGCCGCTACCGTTCACGCGCCGAGCGCGAGGATCACGCGTTTATGCGCTATCACCTGCATTCCAGTCGACTTTGACTCGCCCGTTTTGGCCAAGGGAGATGTGGTGTTGGTCAATCTATATGAAGTATAGTAATAATAAAAAATTATATTAATAACACTTTTTCGTTGAATCTCTTGCAAGGTACACACTATAATGCCCGAATGCATAGTTCACACTCAGCCCTCCTCAACTCAGCCTTACCTAGCCACCAATCACAGAACCGTCCACATGGCAATGCCGTTCCGTATATTGGTGGTTGGGCGAGGCTGAGGAGTGAGGAGAGGCTGAGTTGAGGAAGGCTTGAGTCTGGACTATGCATACGAACCCTAAGGCTCGAATGCATAGTTCACACTCAAGCCCCCCTCAACTCAGCCTCTCCTCAGCCTCACCTAGCAACCAATCACAGAGCCGTCCGCATGGCAATGCTGTTCTGTGATTGGTGGTTAGGAGAGGCTGAGTTGAGGAAGGCTTGAGTCTGGCTGGACTATGCATACGGACCTTAGTGTACCTTGTGTGGCCCTATTCAGTTCAGTATATAACTATATTTAGAAAAAACTATAAGCCATATTATTATGATGTTTAGTTGAACGGATTATCTGAGGACTGTTACTCCCAACGTTCGCCTGTCGAGTGAAGAAAATACTATGAAAACTCAACGATACCGGCGAACTATCGATTCTCGAATGATCGAGTATCGCTTCTTACCACTGAGTCACCGCTATCGGTGTTTACTGCATGAGGTACACAAGCTTATTTCCGCGTCTAACTTGTATGTATTGTAATCTAGAGATTTACAATTTCGCACTGATACAAGTCACCTTGAGATAAGAACGATTTACAGTTTACTTTAGACAAACATCGATGTTTGAAGTAAATATGATGATCATTACAGAGCACCATAAAGATGAGGACAGATTTATATAATATAAGCCACTTTATAAATATATATTATATAGGCCATTTATATATAATTTGGCCACACCCACCGTTACAGGTAACCGACGGAAGGTTTTAAATTATCCCCAATGGACCTGTTTAGATTAGATGGTAGGAATTAGCGAAGTAGAAAATTCAGTTGTCACATTTATTTATTTAATGTATATTCTATTCAGTTATGAAAACTGATTTACAATGGAGTACCTTAAATAAAACTAGGCTATGCAAACAATTAATAATAATGAAACCATAAATAACAATAACAACGAAAACAAAACAAAACTACTGTACTATATAAAATAAAAATCAAGAACAAGAAAAAATAATTGAGAAATGAAATAAAATAAAATCAAGTGGAAATTCAACATACTAAAATATAAAAATAAAAGTATGTAAATAACAAAGAACTTGAAGAAAAAAATGTGGGAAAAATATATGTATATAAAAGTAAAAAAAGAAGAAAAAGAAGAGAGATTAAAAAGAAAAAGAAAATGAAAAAGAAAAAACTGATTTGTTAACGGTCCCAGCTCAAACAAAAATGAAGATTGCAAAAAATCAGAAACTGCAATATGGGAAAAATAAAATTTCACGTAAAAGCAACCCGGGAAGCCGCACCTTCAGCATGGATTGCCGGGACGGGAATCGAATCAATAATAGAGTTTCATTTGATAGAATAGAACTAAGCAACCTTATTATACTCTCTCTCATCCTCTCATTTGGGAACAATAATAAACTTATTGTTGTCCTCCTTTGTAATTCAATTACACTACTCAATAGCATAAAGATTAAATATGTGAATGAATATAAAAGCCCAACATAAAATCCGGCACTACAGGAATACCCGTAGCCTGTTACTATTACTGCGGGTGAGACTGCCAACAACAGCTGACAGCTACGCGAATCTAAATCAGCTTCTAGGACTATTTCTGGTGTTGTAAACGCCTTGATTACATCACAGCAGTCAATTGCACACAGTACACATACGCTGGCTGACCCTGACCACGACTTAAATGATATTTGTTATACTCTGCACTTTAGAACCGTATTTACGTCGGTAAAGAAGTTTCCATTAATAATACATTTTGTTTGGTTTTTTAATTTGTTTATTATGTTTCGCGATAGCGGTTGAACGGAGAGTCCGATCGAGTTTAAATTTGGACCATCCACAATTGCCGTTCGATGTGGATTGAACGCCGTTAGTTTTGTTGAGAAATCGATCCATAAGTTAAAATAGTTACAATTGGCACTTTATTAAATAAAATATTGAATGTGAGATAGTCATATTTTTTGTAAATTTCCATCCCGTCACTTATATTATGTTAGTTTAAACCCGATCCGATTGCAAGTAGAAATTGCATTCCTGTATAGCTGTCTATAAGTGAAGTAAGTATGGGAACGAAACAAAATCTAAGATATGCACAATCTATATTGACCAATGGCATGCTTTCCTAGAAAACTGTTTCCCCCTCTCACATAGATACTAGAGTTCTAAACTAGAAATTATTAAAAACTCTCGCAAGACACTTGCCAAACCCCCAGTGCAACAGGGGAAACGGAAAAATAAACTTTATACTTAATTAATTTACTTTAATATTAATTATCATCGTTTAAAATGGTATAAATCAGAATCCAAAGGAATAAAACTCAGATTCCCATGAATTTTTTTTAGCTGTTTGGATGATGTACACCAAATTTATGTTTTAATAATAAAAAATAAAAACTTATAATGAACATAAAAAAGAAAATGGCGGGAAGTTCACTAATATTAATAACGAAACATCCAAGTTGGGAACATTCTTGTTTTTTAGTTGGTGATTGTTGTTCTTAAATCACTATACAGGTACTGACCTTGAAATGGAGATAATTTTGAGCACGTTTGTTGCAGTGAACTCTTCTAAGTCTCTTATCAACTTGTGACAAAGAGTGTTTTCCTAGTGAAAACAATAGCCTCGTTTACACGGTGCATACAAACCCAGTTCGAGTTCCATTTTGAAATCAATCCCACTTCCTCCACTTTCCGATTTACATCTCCACAAAAAGCAGCAGGAAAAAAATTTAATTCGTATATTATTTATATATGTTTTGTGTTAGTTTTGTGATCTATGGTACGAACTAGGCTACTGTTTGTCTATAGAAGAATAAAGTGATTTACTTACTCACTTACTTATTACTTAATAACTAATTTACTTACTTACTTACTAACTAACTTACTTACTTACTTATTACTTACTTACTTACTTACTAACTTACTTACTTACTTACTTACCTACTTACTTACTTACTTACTTACTTACTTACTTACTTACTTACTTAGAGTCAAAACTATAGGACAATTGACCGGAATTATTATGTCAGAACACGGGGCAGGATTCTAAAATCAACTATGCAGCGACCTCTAATCTGAGATAATGATGAATTGATGATAATAATATTTGACCTTTATGACTCATATTTCGGTAACGACGCTAATGGACACAATGAGAGGTTGGTGACGAATGAAGATGAAGCAACCACACGCCAACCATACCCAAGCTAGGATTCGAGCTTGGAACCCTAGAACCAATGTGGAACCGAACATGGGAACAGGAACATGGAACAGAACAGTTAAAAAAGGTGTATATCGACTTAATGTGTGGAAAAGACGCGAAAGGGATACCAACTTTCAAGATTATAAATTATTATATAAATTAAATTTTTGAAAATCGTTCCGAGTACTGTTTCCTGTTGTTCTATTGCTATAACAATAATGAGGAATTTAGTGCTATTTTAAAGAATGAGAATTTAAAGAATTCTATTTCACATTTTTTACAAATTTTTGTGAATTAATTAAAAAATTCGAAACCAAAAAAATAAATGCAATAATTTTTATAAAGTCAAGGGACACATAGTTTTGAACCGAATAATAGTATGAGAGCGAACAAACATGAACCTTGTAATTATAAATAAACGCCAGTCTGTTATCAATGCAAATCTCCTCTTATCATGTAAACTGAACCGATACAGATAGCTTAGCAGTAATACGCGACACTCTAATTCGGGAGGTCACCGGTTCGATTCCGGCCACCGGCAGTCCTGACTGAAGGGTTTTCCGAGGTTTTCCTCAGTCGTAAGGGCGAATGCCGGAATTGAGTCCTACTAACAGTCCTCGGACATTCCTTCCCAGCTATCCAAACACCCTAATAACCTAGTTAGTCACTTGAAGAGAGGTACATCAGGTAAAAGCTGGTGTGCACCCTATAACGGGTATTCATACGAAAACTTATTATTTTTATTAAAATGTAACTGCAATAGGTCTTACCCTTATACGGGCCTGTATCGGCTGCCCGGGAGGTTATGTGACACACACGGTGAGCAGTATACTCGAGACGTCTGTCAGTCAGCGCGTGACTCGCGAGCAGTATACTCGAGACGTCTGTCAGTCAACGCACAACTCGCGAGCAGTATACTCGAGACGTCTGTCAGTCAGCGCACAACTCGCGAGCAGTATACTCGAGACGTCTGTCAGTCAGCGCACAACTCGCGAGCAGTATACTCGAGACGTCTGTCAGTCAGCGCACAACTCGCGAGCAGTATACTCGAGACGTCTGTCAGTCAGCGCACAACTCGCGAGCAGTATACTCGATACGTCTGTCAGTCAACGCACAACTCGCGAGCAGTATACTCGAGACGTCTGTCAGTCAGCGCACAACTCGCGAGCAGTATACTCGAGACGTCTGTCAGTCAACGCACAACTTGCGAGCAGTATACTCGAGACGTCTGCCAGTCAACGCACAACTCGCGAGCAGTATACTCGAGACGTCTGTCAGTCAGCGCACAACTCGCGAGCAGTATACTCGAGACGTCTGTCAGTCAGCGCACAACTTGCGAGCAGTATACTCGAGACGTCTGTCAGTCAACGCACAACTCGCGAGCAGTATACTCGAGACGTCTGTCAGTCAGCGTACAACTCACGAGCAGTATACTCGAGACGTCTGTCAGTCAGCGCACAACTCGCGAGCAGTGTACTCGAGACGTCTGTCAGTCAGCGTACAACTCGCGAGCAGTGTACTCGAGACGTCTGTCAGTCAGCGTACAACTCGCGAGCAGTATACTCGAGACGTCTGCCAGTCAACGCACAACTCGCGAGCAGTATACTCGAGACGTCTGTCAGTCAGCGCACAACTCGCCACACTGACTAGAGCATTACAGGATTAGGAATGTCGGTCAATCAAGGTCATGTTGTTAAACACACTCGGTTAGAGCGGCGTGAAGTTGGCATCACAGCTGGTCGTGATCAAGTTATTATTAACTGGCCGTATGGACCAAGCTTCCAAGGCCGTTACCAAAAGAAGAAGAAGAACAGCTCGCAATCAAAACGCGGTGCTTGAATGCTCGCATTGCACATGGTTGGAGGGTTTCCGCGTGTTTACCTGTTTACAGTGTAATCCGTGTTGTATGATAAGGTTACGTCATTGACTTTTGAGGTCATTCCCCCTACAGAGGTCATTGACTGATAATGTTAGATTCATTCGGAAGGAAAATAAGATTTTATGTTATCATTTTTGTCTAGAGGAGATAGAGATGGCTCAAGGCTAGTAAACGATAGGGAGGTCACCGGTTCTTATCCCGGAACCGGCAATCCTTCGTTTCGTCACCCTGGGGGGCTCGTCAACTTCCAAAACTTTGAGGTTTACCGAACTTCCGTCAAGGGATTACTCGACCTTGTCGCAGTCTTGTGAATAAAAGTGGTCCTACGACATTTTCTTCCCAACTATCAAAATCCAAACCAACAATCCCCCCCCCCAAAAAGCTACTAACTTTTTAATAGCTGTTCATAATACCGACCGCCGACCCTTAATATTATTATTACTTATTATTTTATTGTTGCAATACATACATCATTATTATTATTATTATTATTATTATTATTATTATTATTATTATTATTATTATTATTATTATTATTATTATTATTATTATGATGATTATTATTATTATTATTATTATTATTATTATTATTATTATTATTATTATTATTATTATTATTATCATTATAATTATTATTATTATTATTACAAAGGTTTTAAGTTGCAGCTAGAAAACGTTTGTCCCGTTACGTGAGACCGAGAGGTACCGGATTCGATTCCCGCTATAGGGCAAAACATTTTCGACAAATCTGTTTAATAATACCATTCATTATTAATATTGTTAATCGGTAACGATTATACCTAATCGATTAATATTATCCTAATTATAATTTGTATTAATTTTAAGCCAATTATTAATCAATTAATATAAATACTATTCATTATTATTATCGCAGCCTTAGTTGGAGTGCTTTACCACATACGAGTAAGACGAGTAAGGCAGTGTCCGGTAGCTGTAATAGAAACCGTGACATCTCAATTACTATATTACCTCTATCATTGCATCAACGCTGCGAGTATTAGAGGGTAAACGCTAATGTTAGCAGTAAGGCCAGCCAACGTACACATGCACCTTAATCCCTTGGGCGTGTATCGAAACCTCAGAGTTAATTACAAAACTATTTATAAATATATTGATTGGATGTAGCGTTGATTCAATATTTGACCTGGTTAATTAGCTGGGATGCTGTGATTCAATATCTCTGTGATTCATGTGATGCCATGCACCTGGTTTGTGGTGTACGCAGTGGTTAAAGTGGGGCGGTAACAGCCGGTATGCATACCGTTACTAACAATACCGACGGTATACCATACCGGCACTAATTTGTATCGACTGTAAAGATATTGACGAATTTTGTTGAACATTTTGTTGTAAAACTTGGTATTTGTATTTGCTCATCCAATGTTTTTATAAAGTAAATATTTAAATTTTTATTTTTCCACTACAAATGTACGTCAAAACAAGCGTAGACACCTCTCGAAAGTAATTTAAAAGTGTTTGTGACAGAAAAACATAAACAAATCTCTGCGTGGCTAAACTGGGGGGCACAGCCCCCCAGACCCCCCGACATACCCGCTTTGTCCATGCTTTACACAGCATTAGTGCATACTGCCACTTCTCCGAGTCCACTGGGTTACGTACAATATTGTGGGGGGGGGGGGTGGGGGGGGGCTGATATTTTTGCGTAGGAAGGGGGATGTTTGCCTATACTAAAATATATACTATTATACTTGTATATTTTGTATTAGGTTTAGTTCGTTGTTCTTTGTTCCATGAGCTCCAACAAATTGAAATAAAAGAAGTATCGTTAATGTAACCCAGATTTAGAAGTACTTTTGAAGTACTAATATGGTTAGTATAAAACAGAAAATAGTGATTTTAAATTGTAAGCATAATAGTGCAGCATTCTTGTGTATAACCCTGTCTACCAATTAAGATTTGAGTACATAGTTTGTGAGATGAACTTGAAATAGTACGCCGTTGTAAATGTTCAAAAATAGCTGCTAGATCGGATGCGGCGCGAGAGTAGTTTGCGTGACTGGTGGCGCTCTGCGGTTCTTCGTGCAAACGTTTCAACTGTAACCTTGGCTTTTGGGTTTTTTGGGTTTTGGATGTGGGACTGACGGCAGCGCAGCTAGTGAGAAAACTTGTCCCTCCTGGCGCTGGATTGGCCTTAAAATATTGTAGAAGAGGTACTACATAAAAGCACCGAGTTTGGCCACTGAGGGTGCTAGTGAAAACGAATGAAGCGCTCAAGTGGCAATGTCACGCAACTTTCTGATGAAGCAGCGTCTTTCTTCCTACGTCGATAATGACAAAACTGTGAAAATTGTTTAATTAAATACGGCTTTTAAAATTTTTGGGCACATTATGAATCCCATCAGACCATTTTAAAGGGCAAGGCGCCATTTAAATCAGGACACGTTTTAGACTTGCAAACAACAAACAACACAAAACAAACACAAACAAAACCAGATAATAAAAAACCAAACCAAAACAACAAAACAAAATAAATACACATTAACAAGAAGAAAACAAACAAACAAACACATAACAAAAAATTTGTCCGCAGGTGTTCGCACTGTCCAATCACTGATTTATATGTTTCGTATTTGAAATATCGATCTTTGATTGGTTATCGCTCACTCGTCGATGGTGTTCGGAGCCTACAGGGTTGGTTTAGTCGCTTTAATTAAAGTCCCCACTGAAAGTCAGTTTCGTTACTGAGTGGGTAGACTCTAAATGTGAATTTATTTTTTATTCTAAGATATATATATATCTTGACCCCGTTTCCAACATTAATTATCGGGTAGGGGGGGAGTAGCAAAGTACTCCATGCCTTGAGCTAATGTCTTCGTTGCCGGCTAGCCAGGCCTGACACAACCACCTCCTCAACCTCTTCCTCGATCACTTCTTGCGTTACCAGAGGGCTGTTTAGATATTTCACAATAATATCCACCACTATTTTTGACCGCGGAACGAAATCTTCACCAATAAGTTGCTAAATTTGGCCACATATAGCGCTGTGTGTACTAACACACGGTGCCTCACTACAACGACAGAATGTCTGCTGAATGTTTGCTCAGGCGGCGCAAGATAGATGTCTTACGTCTTTAGCGAGCGAAACACGCGACAACTGATGAAATCGATTCTCGACCGCGATACAAAATGTAAACAATAACCACTCCAGTCGAATGAGATATCGACCGTCGCGATGCGATACGATACTCGTAATTGAGACACGTGCTGGGACACAATCTAACATCGACTTCGGCGGCTCCAAATTACGCTTTTATCAGCCAAACGTTGAAATAACTTGATGGGGTTTCTCCGTCTTTTCGTTATGGTGCCAAGAAATAATTGGATTTTATGAGAGGGAAAATTTATGTCAACAAGTCGGTATCTTTTTAATATATCACCATCGTGTAAACCAATTCTTGTTTCATGTGGAGTATTATTGTAACCTCGCAGTGTTTTCGACAGGGGTGTGGTACGTGCCGTGTGCGGTTAGGTATTTTCTATTTCGCTATAAGCGCGGATTATCTTGTTCGGTAAATATGTAACGTTTATGGCTATTTCAGACTTTTGTTTTGTATGTTTTGTCAATTATACCCAGGCATACTTTTCAATAGGCCAACCTCAATGATACCACACAAATATTGTCAAATCTATTCTATTCAATTCTATTCTATTCTATTCTATTCTATTCTATTCTATTCTATTCTATTCTATTCTATTCTATTCTATTCTATTCTATTCTATTCTATTCTATTCTATTCTATTCTATTCTATTCTATTCTATTCTATTCTATTCTATTCTATTCTATTCTATTCTATTCTATTCTATTCTATTCTATTCTATTCTATTCTATTCTATTCTATTCTATTCTAATAATATTTCGAACTATTTTACTCTTTTTTTTTAAACTCAATATACCAAATTATAAAAGATAGCTATAGACATGGAATTGTGAAAATTATGGCCAATAACAATAAAAATAAATTAATGAAAGTAATTTCTTAGTATTCCCCCTTTATAGGCTAGTAATGGTAATTAAATGAATCATTCTCTAAACTTGCTTCAAAATGCAGATAAGTAAAATCGTACAATCCCCATTGATGCGTCATTTTACAACTAGCTAGACATGACTTTGTTTTCATGTCGGGATCGCTTTCAAATACCAGACTCAAATGTCATAAAATAGGTGGATGAACAATGGGGTATCCAGCATAATACGCAATTACTAAACATTATTACTGAGAATATACGACAAGTTCTTGCGAGGCGTGACGTTAAACTTAACGAGAACTAATCTTAAAGCCCCAGAGTAGTAAACCAAGTTGTGGTGATGTTTGTATAGTAGTTTGGTGGCTTTGCACGCAAATGTTTCATAACACCGCGTTTCCAATGCATACATTTAATAACGATCGCGTTTCGGTGGTCTTATTAAAATCAAAATGATACGTTAATATATGGAAGTAGACTTGAAATATACATAACAAAACGGCGGTTTTGGGTAGAAAGTAGCCGCATGATTTTTCAGGAAAGAAAATATGTGATACTGAGCCCTCTGTTATGTTGGCACGTTCAAAACAAACGTGTTTTTGCCCCTTTTCTAGGGGATGTCACCTTTAAATACGAAATTTCCTTTCAAGTGATGTAAAATGTATATTTTCTAGCGAAATACAAAATTTAAATTCGCAACTATAAAGGGTGATTAGAGTAACTCTTCATTAATCGAAATCTCCCTCCCCCCGTGCTCAAAGGGATTAAATAATTAAATATGAAAAATTAACGACTATAGAAAATAATCTACTAATTTTTAACTCGTCATAATTTATTTCATAAATTTAACAGCGCTTGGTAGGAAATTCCTTATTTAAGACTGAAATCTCTTAAAAAAGGGGTTAAAACTAATATCACCTTCTACCGACTTTTCTTCAACAGACATGAGAATATTGTCAACACGACTTCGTGCAGTGAGTCTTATCACTCTACTAATGGGATTGCACTGCAAACTGCGTGACATGATTGCACTGCAAACTGTGTGACATGATTGCACTGCAAACTGCGTGACATGATTGCACTGCAAACTGCGTGACATTATTGCACTGCAAACTGCGTGACATGATTGCACTGCAAACTGTGTGACATGATTGCACTGCAAACTGCGTGACATCATTGCACTGCAAACTGCGTGACATGATTGCACTGCAAACTGTGTGACATGATTGCACTGCAAACTGCGTGACATGATTGCACTGCAAACTGTGTGACATGATTGCACTGCAAACTGCGTAACATCATTGCACTGCAAACTGCGTGACATGATTGCACTGCAAACTGTGTGACATGATTGCACTGCAAACTGCGTGACATGATTGCACTGCAAACTGCGTGACATGATTGCACTGCAAACTGCGTGACATTATTGCACTGCAAACTGCGTCACATCTTTGCACTGCAAACTGCGTGACATGATTGCACTGCAAACTGCGTGACATTATTGCACTGCAAACTGCGTCACATCTTTGCACTGCAAACTGCGTGACATGATTGCACTGCAAACTGCGTAACATCATTGCACTGCAAACTGTGTGACATCTTTGCACTGCAAACTGCGTGACATGATTGCACTGCAAACTGCGTGACATCATTGCACTGCAAACTGCGTCACATCTTTGCACTGCAAACTGCGTGACATGATTGCACTGCAAACTGCGTGACATGATTGCACTGCAAACTGCGTGACATGATTGCACTGCAAACTGTGTGACATGATTGCACTGCAAACTGCGTGACATGATTGCACTGCAAACTGCGTGACATGATTGCACTGCAAACTGCGTGACATGATTGCACTGCAAACTGCGTGATATGATTGCACTGCAAACTGCGTGATATGATTGCACTGCAAACTGCGTGACATGATTGCACTGCAAACTGCGTGACATGATTGCACTGCAAACTGCGTGACATGATTGCACTGCAAACTGCGTGACATGATTGCACTGCAAACTGCGTGACATGATACGATTGCGAGAGGTCGCGCCTAACAGGTCGATTTGTTTCAAGTGGAATATGACGTCATTGCACACGATTCATTTGAAAGAATATCTTAAGGGAACGCTTTTCTCTCCCATTGAAACCATTACCGTCATATTTACAGCCACACGTGTTTAAAGGTGATAAAGACGGAAGGGGTGGGGGTATGTATGTAGGTCAAGCGTAAAAGCAGTAGCAGTAGCAGTAGCAGTAGGAGTTCACAAGTTAACAAGTGTGGTATATACAGAGCGCTCTAGATGAGTTACATGGAAAAACCAGTTGTGCAATGACTAAACTTCCTTTTCCACGATAAAAATGTGTTCAAGCACATTGCTTTTACTTAGACTCCTGACTGAAATGATTTTTACACAAAATTCAGGGTATAGTTACATTTCTTTTACACATTTTCATAGCTAACTAAAAATGCCCCAAATGTTACTTAACTGTTCTTTTTTCCATTTGTCTTTTCAAATGTGAGCTAATGTCAGACAAATACAGTAATAAAAGCTTCTACGTTTCCTCATTAATTTACATCAATTCTTTGAAAGATATTTTTCCGTATCCAGGTGATGAATTATAACGAAAACCATTCCTATACCTAATGAAGAGACTTTTTTGTGCTTTTCTGGATGCTTCAAAGTCGTGTACAGAAATATTAAACTGTAAATGTGATTACACCATTACGCGGTCTTCGTCATGAAACTTGTGTATCTATACAAAAATACTGAGCACACAAAACTAAATATAAATCCTTAGCAGTAACCAATCTTTGAGCTGTGGCTATAGGTTGATTCTTCTGTGTTTGTATACTTGCAGTTGCAGTATACTCCAATGAATGGTACTGTCCTACTCGAATTGACTCTATGTGTACCAACTTACAAACGAAATTGTGGTCATTTTTTGAACATACCACTTCCAACTGGTTATTTTCTAAACCTAACAACTATCCTCCAAAATAACGCTGAAGTCTGGATCGCTATTGGCCACTCAAAATTAACTACACGCATTCTGGTGGCAATAAAAATAAACTACTACAAGGAGGAATTTATCTGTCAATTGTTCGTTGTTGCTTTATTGTTCAATCCTCAATGGCGCAGATAAGGAGGTTGCTTAGCAGCGCTATCTATTTGTTAGCTTGACGGAATGCAGAGTCAAGCTAAGTATGTGATTTGATTATGGTTGCTATGGAGTTTGTAGAAAATAGCATGTAATAAAACAATTCCATAACAACTAATCCTGTACTTAACTTGACACTTGACTGTACATACGGCCCTCTTCAGAACTCTTCAATATATCCCCAACTGTAAGACTTACCTAAATTATTATTATTTATTTCAAATTGTAATGACATAATACATAACATAACATATAGTTAAATTTAGGACAAGATGATGGTAGAAAAGAGTAGGGCAAGCCCCATACCACATGACATGTATCTCACTACCATTGGCTTAAAACTATAATAATTACTAAATAATCTATAAATAATCTAATGTTACGCAATATCAATAAGTGGTGTGTTCAATGTACATCAGATGATAAGGTGAGTGATAGATGAGGTTTTCACATATGTACAGATGGCAGTAAAACAATAAAAGCACTCCTTTTCAAGTGACTAGTCTAGACTTGAATACGTGATAATACTACAACTGTATAGATTTGCACATAGACAGGGGGGTACATCGTTCTTGTTGGATGCGGCGTGTGCGTCATTCGTTGCCATGGCGACCAGTCAGGCAAATAGTGCAGGAAAGAACATCGCTATACGAGGAGTGGTCGTCAGTATTCATAGGTTGCACGTATGTCACATCTTTGCACGTGGCTGCCACATTTGTGATCAAACTTTGACGTTGCCATGGAGAAACAATTGAAGGCTGTTGTGGTAGAACAAAGAAATTCTTAATTCTTTAAATTTCAGCGTGTTTAAAAAAAAAAATTGGTATGGTAGTAATTTTTAATTATTTATTACTTATGTTCACTTTTTAAATCCTAAATTAGGCTTATTTATTGAATTTGAATAGTATTTGTCAATGATCTAGGATTGGTCCTCATCAATTGTGTCGCAATCATGGCCGCTGTGACGTCACGTGGGAACTATGAATAGGTGCACGGTTTAGTTGGCACAAGTCGAGCGTGAACAAAATGGCTGCGTACGTCTTGAACTCTAGATGGCCGTATGTCTTTGTGTGGTTGTATTTATGCAGCTACTCGCGACGAATCACGTCAATGGAAGTATGATAGATTGTTAGCTTAAGGTTAATTCACAATCGGTTTTAAGACTAAGGGCCGCGGTCTTACAATCTCCTAATAAGAAAGTTATTTGTAGCAAAGCTATTTGGAGGATTTCAAGGGTTTTGATTGGTGGTTGCCATGGAGACAACAAGCTATTCGACGAGTAAGTAGTTAAATTGGGACATTGTAACACTGTATGGTATAATATTGCAGTGTGTGTACCCGTCGTAAGGCCTAAGGTTTACACCTTAAGGCTTAATAATAAGGCTTAAAAATTTCAATGCTTTGAAATATCTTACGCCTTATTCCATAAACCATACGACTTTCACCTTAAACTTTATAAACGATTATGAAAGATCGTATAGTTGGTCTCTTAAAAGTAGTGTTTCCGAACTCTTATATTAGTGACAAGTCGATGATTTTATTTTGTAATCATAACAATTTTTTCTTATAAGAAAAAAATAACAAACAGACCCTAGAGCAAAGTATCGTTAGCCATGATATAAGTAAGTAAGTAAATAATGAATTATTATTGGGTGTTTAACAACACTTTACTATTGGACATCTAGGTCATATGACGTCGGGGGCAATGCCCTACAAAGGAATATATTTCGGGGGCCTGCGGAGTAGGAAGTAATTGTATAAAGGTGTTTCACAAACGACATAATGGGGGTTGTGGGGGGGACTTCCTATCAATAGCGCTGATACAATTTCGAAAAAATCTGTATTTTTTAAGGCTGGTCCACACAGATTTTTAAGACATACGATTTAAGGTTTAACGCGTAGTCGTAAAGTTGGATCATAGGAAACACGTACCGGCGTTCACACAAAGTTTTAGTTTTAAGACGTTGTTTTCATTGTTGTTTTTAAAACAACGTCTTAAAACCTTATGCATTATGTCTTAAAAATCTGTGTGGACCAGCCTTAACATTTTAAATAGTTTTAAAGTGAGTGTTTTTTTTTTTTGCTGAATGGGTTGCATAACTAACATTGCACATACACACGTTACTAATATATTATTACAACATCATAGAATTTCATCTAAGGTGTGTGTTTCCTGACTAAGCAAATAGAGAAATTAACACGTATATATATTTAATTTTTTAAGTAAATTGGGATCATTTACAGAGTATAATTAAATATGAGATTACCGGGAGGGGGGGGGGGGGAGGCGCCGGCACACCCCTTTGTATACGCCACTGCATTAACCTAAAAAACATTAAACACGTGCGACTGTAGAAATCGCGAATGCTCCGATTGTGTGTACCAGCCTTGCAAGGTCGTAGCGTGTGTACCAGCCTTTCTCAGACAACGATCGTATCAAAGTTCGTATAGCCTATATATCGTCTCAACATTGATCTAGCCAGCCAAACTAACAACCACGTCGATCGTTACACTTCCTTGAAAAGAACTGACCGAGTGACAACCATTAACTTAGGACGTACCTGAGACTGAGTGATTACTGCATTTCCTGGACTCAGCTGGGCTGCGATAGATTGACTCTAGTGTGATCTACGCGTGCGCAGGGGGGCCGCGCGTCGACAGACTGATACACTCAAACCCGTGAGGCGCACGCGACGGATAGGAACAGCGTGCTCCATTTTATGTATTCGATATCATAAAACATACTGATAACATCTATAAAATAAGTAAGTTTTTCTTTTTTTTTTCTTTTTTTTTTTTTTTTTACTTACCATCTTCCGCTTAATGAGTCCCGGTGTGTGTTATTGATAACATCTATGTTTTAATGATAAGTATAAGATTGTGTTAATCTAGAAAAAAAATTTGAAATATAATAATATGTGATTATAAAGCTTAATCCAGCTTTATAGATAACGTGGATATATAACAAATGAAGTAAAATTTTGACCCGACTGGGGATCGAACCCATATTATCTGGCTCTACGTATTGATTCAATTCCATCACTTGGGCTGCATGCACAGTCAAGTGTTCAGTTAAGTACAGGATTGGTTGCTATGGAATTGTTTTATTAGATGCTATTTTTCATAAGAAGGAAAAACTCATATTTAATTTGTGAATGTGGATTAATACCCAGAGACGATTTATGTTGATTTATCTAGCTAGGATTTGCCTAACTTACAACTTAGAGTTGGGCATCTTTGTGAATCCAGGCCCTGAATCTTAATGATAACACATTTTGTTGTGCTTTTACGTGATACACAAGTTAAAAAGTGTGCATTAGTAAAGTTCCATGAGTTACTGTTAACAACTACGAGGGGAGAAAATGCGAGTGGGCAATTTTCCACGTTTACGGAGAATTGTTTAACCTGAAATATGTTTTCTCTGCTTCTTTTCATCAAAACGTAGGAGCCCAGTGAGAATATGATGAGGATGTTGTAAGGACGAAGATCTCAGCAGCTCATCAAGTTTACTGAAATATGCATACACGGAACTAGCTAATATGAAATGCCACATGCTAGTACAGAAACAACTATGTGGTTTTTAATGAGGGGAAAAGATCGCTGTAAGGCATATTATTTTATAATCTAAAACATAGTATTTTCCATGTACTTCACTACAAGTTTAATTCACTATTGTCCATGGTGAATCGAATCTTTTGTAAAACGGTTTCCACAACTTTTTGAACGCATTAGCCGGTAATTGAAGATTCTGTCTGTACGAATCAACATGACGACTGTCTTGCATTTTGAATCATTGAATGTAATGTTTGTTAAAACTATGATTACTTATACCAAACCGAGATCAGTAAATCGGAGCTTAACGAAGTTGGCGATTCGAGATAAATCTCATTGTTAAGAAATGTATTGAAATAAAATAAGTGTTCATAAGACCTAGTAATTGAACTGTACACTGTTCCTTGTCAAGATAAAAACAATTAAAACCGCAATATTTCGAACCCTTATCAGAGCTCTTCAACGGGCGAAAACACACTACACACTTGGAGTGTGTTTTCGCCCATTGAAGAGCTCTGATAAGGCTTCGAAATATTGCGGTTTTAATGGTTTTTATCTTGACAAGGAACAGTGTACAGTCCAATAAACGTTTTGCCTGTTCTACTATGTTTACGTTTTAATTAAATTAGTGTTACCATGACATTTAAATAATTGTGCATTGTCCGGTTTTGAGTGGTAATAGAGATTTTGTGCCTACGTACAATATTTTTTCCAGATAAATTACTAGTTTTAAGTTTGTTGTGCTCATTATTTAGAAACAAAAACAGTTATATTAGTTAATTTATAATGTTTATATTTCCATTGTTTATAAATTGAAAATTTATAAGCATGAAGACTCAAGCTTACTGACAGTGCTGATAAGCAACATCCTCATCTGCGCCATTGATGATTTAACAATAAAACAACATTGAACAATTGTCAGCTAAACTTCTCCTAGTAATAGTTTACTTTTTTGCCACCAGAATGCATCTAATCTATTTTTGTGGCCACTTCATATAGTTACATTATATTTAAATTTTGAACAGGATTTCTCATTTATTCTAGTTAGGGCCGGTCTTAGAATCTCCTAATTAAGAAAGTTAGCAATAAAGCTTTTTGGAGGATTTCAAGGGTTTTGATTGGTGGTTGCCATGGAGACAACAAGCTATTCGACGAATAACTAAGTTTTTGGGACTAAAGATAATAAGGTAGGTTGCAAAGTGTGTAAACTCAACAATAAAGATGATTAATTAATTAATTAATTGTTTAATTAATTAATTAATTAATTAATTAATTAATTAATTCATTCATTCATTCATTCATTCATTCATTCATTCATTCATTCATTCATTCATTCATTCATTCATTCATTCATTCATTCTGTAATCTGTAGAATCGTGCAACAATAAATCACTGTATACATATTACATACTATTTGCAATTATATTGAAATGCAAAGATAGTAAACGAATGAATCACCCTCTATTCCTCATAGTCATAGTCAATGGAAAATATATGAATACTCCCTTTGTAATACAGTGGTATTATGACTGAATTTACCATTAGTCCGTTTTATGCGGGTTAGAGAAAAGCTCTGTGCGCTTTAAAAAAAAAGGTATAAATATAAGACTTTTACGGAGAACTATCTTTTCTACAACAACGTTATGAACTTAAAAATTGCGTAATAATTTAGAAAAGTGGAATTCTATAATTATATTATTTAAGCGTCAGGATAATCTTCTTCAATTTTATGAGTAAACAGTAACTTTTAGTTTTAAAGTTTTGATTTGTGTTCGTTCGCTTTTGAAAAGTTTTTACACTTTCGGAATTTTGCTCGTTACCATAACTCAGAGTGAGCCATGGCCGTGGGCTGTAAATGGAAGAGCCAAATGTTTGGGTAGATTCGCTTTTTACGCCCGCGTTTATTTGCTTAACTTACAGGGTTTCCGAATCTCTAAAATAATTTTTATTCTCTTAAGAGTATAGCTTACATGCTTGTTATTTCCCATATAGAAAACAAATCCTTAGCAACAACGGGCGCCCCTAGGAGGAGAGGACGACTATGAATTTCAGCCCAAGGGCGGAATGCTGAGTCGGGTGATTTGTTTATGGTAGGTATGGAGTTTATTCTTATGGAAAAAAGCATGTAATAAAACAATTCCATAGCAACAAATCCTCTACTTAACTTGAAACCTGACTCTGCGTTCGGATCAGATAATGCATTAAAAATTAACATGACTTTCTTCGGAAAGATACCCCACTTTGGGGGTCGATTTCTTTGGTCTGGCGCGAAACGAACTGCCAAATTCAACATAGTTACTTGACCTCGTCACTGGTAATAATATAATCACATACGTATACACAATACAATAGATAGATACAATACAATACAATAATACAATACATAGATAGCACATACATAGACGCAGTGGAGTTGCAAGTAAATTAAAACGATTTCCAAGATGACAGATAGGAAAGACAAGAATATTTTCTATGATTACTAACAAATGTATCAATTTTTAGGATATACGATCGTTAGTAACACAATGATTGCAGAAACGATAAACATTTGTTTTCATTTCACTGTTGTAACTTCAAAACTGTACGTTCTACATTCCGATTAGCTGAGCTAACGTCTACGGCCAAACCTACAAATTGTAAGCGTTGGCTCAAGATCCGGGAAAACTTACAGCAAAGATTACATTACAAACTTTGTAATCTTTGCTTACAAGTACGTACACGATTCTAAAGCAAGTACCAACTACTAAAACCGCGGAAAATCAAAGGTTTTTATGCGTATCTCAAGAACGCTAAATAACATCAAACAGTGGTTAATAACCAACATTAATTAGTTTCATAAGAACTAAAAATCTTACTAAAAACATTTCAAATATTGCACTTATACAGTTTGTTATGTTTAATACTAATTAATTATTGAAGTAGCTTTCAAAATAGCAACCGTATAAAGATTAAACAAATTTTAATCCACTGTGCTCTTACAAAACTAAAATATGTTGATTATTAACTTCGTTTTGTTTTTGTATACAGCGTTTTTACGATTTTACTAACGCCTTAATTTTGCTAATTAATTTTGCTAATAATAATAGAATAATAATGCTTATTAATTTATTTTGCTAGTTCAATTCTTTTTGTTAATATTTGTTAATTTTATTAATTGTTGTTAATTTAATTTTGTTAGTTAATTTTTTTTGTTAATTTTGTTGAGTGGTGAGACTATCCAGAAATCATGTTGGACAGGCAATGTACACAGTCTTTTTCTGAACAATTATTTCTAACTGCGGACAAAATGCGTGACAAAACTGTTATGCGTGTAAATAACAATATCGGTATCGTTAATGTATCGCGCTCAGTATTGTTTCATGTACGTCATAGGATCTGTGTATATTTATGTTTCCAGCTCAGAGGGAAAACCCGCATTACATTTACATTGGACTTTAATGAAAGGTGGATCGTAAAACGAAGTCAAGTACGCTTTAGTGTCCCTTTGATATAAAACGTAACACTTGTATTTCAAAGAGTTCCGTTATAACCTCCCCCCCTTCACCCCCCTCCCCCCCCCCCTCCGCGACCTGAATCAGTATGGTTGTTATGTAAATATATTTAACTACCAAATATAAGAAGATAACGATGACAAATAATGAAACAAGTGCATTGGTGACTTGGTGGACAAGCCATAGGTTATCAGCAAAACAATTACGTTGTTGATGCATTATGATTTATGAGAGATAAAGTTGTAACCATGGAAATTTCTATCAGTTCAAGTTTTTATTTACTTATTTAAGCCCGATTCACAATTGAAATACGACTTGCAATAAGAAACAGATAAATAGTGAAATAACAAGCAACTGGTTCACAATCGAAGACTAGTTGCTTATTTCAGTAGTCAAAGCAGCGCCTTAATTGTGTACTTTTACTATCATTGACTACAACAGCACCAAAATATCCGGTATCACTGTTTTTGTTTTGATTTCCGTAATTGACCATCTCATATGGCTCCTCTGCTTTCTGATTGGTTCGTCATAAAGTGCATCATGGGAAGTTAAAATAAGAAATGGAACTGATTATTTTCTTATGACTATTTCAATCCACTGTGACGGATGTGAACCACAGCATTGTTATTGTATGTTCCAATTCGCTTAAACCTTATTGCTATTTTAGTAAACCAACTCTTATTTCAAATTGTGAACCACACTTTATAAAATATTCCTATTCATATTTTTACAATACTGAATAGGGGTTGTCAGAAAAGAGCACAGCTCCAAACACAAAGAGTGACTGCGAACCCATACTAGAAGTAATTACAAACTAAATATAGAAATGAGCATATAAAATTATGTAATAAAACCTGGACAAGACAACGACAACGTGTTAATTCAAACAATACGACAACCCAAAAATAATGGAAATTACCAAATACAAAATAGAAAACATAGAACAAGAGCTACTTAGATATTATTATGAATGATAGTAAAATTATATAAGAATAAACTGTTAAAAATGAGGGAAGAAAGAAGATAAAGAATGTTTATCGGTATGTATTGTGCATTTGCATACTTACCAACTGAAAATATACTAGCTGTAACGTAACTATACTCTCATTTACCTCAGATTCTTGTATCCTGTCTCATTCATGCACGCTGTTTCAACAAAAATCCCTGGCTTTCTTTCACACATTCGTAATTGCAGTATTTCGCATAGTAGAGTGCACGCCCCTTTAAGTCACGCCCACTAGCTGTGTTAGGAATTTCCTAGTATCCAGCCCACGATCTTAAATTATCCCTAATGGACCTGTGTCTAATACACGATATTTTATTTTTATTTATTTTATTGTAATTAAGGCCAGTGTAGGGCACAATGCCCTCTTTAGCCTGATGAGTGATGATTGATGAATGATAATGAGGAAGGGAGGAGGGGAAGCCTGGTACCAGCACGTAGCCTACTCCTGTCGAAAAGTACCAAGGTGACTATCGGGTTTACGTCCCATCCGAAAGGACGGTGTAATTTTGACCAGTCATATAGGTTCCTCCACTAACTTGGACTGGCGAGCAGTTGACGAGAAGAACGAAGCTGTTACACAAGGTTTTAACCCTCCAATCTGCTCTAACCAACGGTAACTAGTGTTTCAGAGGTGAGTGGTCACCCATCCACCTCCTGACCTAGCCCGAGGTTGCTTAACTTCGGTGTTCGTATGGGAACCGGCTAAGCGACCGCGGCTAAACCGTTGGCTTATACACGATAGTAGGAATATGAGAAGTTGCAAATTAAGTTGGAACTGTTTGACTCGACTATTTCGTAAATATGAGCAACGTTGGGGGAAACTTTACAGGATTGGGGACATTGAGATAGGAATTAATATGAGTGTGTTTTTAAACTTGAATGACCACTTTACGCTATGCGGTTCAGGGTGTGAAAACAGTTTGTGATGTGAGTGTACCCTTGTAAGTTTAGAGCACCAGTCCATTTAAGAGTCGGGGGTCTCGGGTTCGAGACCACGTTGAGTAAAAGTAAAACGTCTATTATACTACACCAGTATTATAGTATCTTTAGTGCAGGTGTACAGGTTTGCACACAAACAATACACCACACATGATTAGCAATACAATAGATTTTTGGAATTCAACATCTTCAAAAATATAAGTGTCAAGTTTGTCAGAAAATTAACATTCTAATTAGATGTTGGGCTAACTTAGATGTTAATACACATCGGTGTTAAATACACAGTGATGGGATGGACATCAAAGTTTCACATTCATTTGAATCTTTATGTTCAGTCATATTAATAATATTATTACTATATACAACTGTTTTATTATTAAAACAATTAATTTTCAAATAATAATACACTTTTGTAATATGATCATGATATTTTGGCTTCACGTCTATTATATTTTTGCAACGATGCTAATCGAGAAAATGATGAAGATTATAACAAAACGCCTGGATAACATCAATACCTACCCAAGCCAGGATTAACTACGCTGACCTCTGTAATAATATCGTGACCCAATCCTGTTCCTTTGTGTGGATAACGCGAGTGATCTAGGCGCCCTGGTGGAGCCCTGGCGAAGACTGGCCGCGCCCGGGCTCAACGCGTAATCCCTCGCGAGACGGGAGCGATGGTGGCGCTTATCGGAGCAATCTAACGTGCTTAGCGGGCGAACTAACGCCGTGATTGCATTTCTGAAATATTGCTCGCCGCTGTAAGGCTTTGTAATACATGCTAATTGCGTTGATGGAAGAATTATGGATTAAAGCAGGGGTATACAAAAAAGGAAATGAATATGGTTTTGTGAGAGCATAAAAGCAGATAGGTGACGGATTTTGTTAAAATTCTCAATCAACACTCGTGAAAACTAGGTTAGACGCTGAAGCCCTCAAGATGCCAACCTTAAAAAATGACATTTTAAAAAATCGCTATCATGGCAACGCAGAGCGTTTTCCTAGTTATAGTACACACTGTGGTGAAAATAACATTCAAACTGTTTTAATATTGAATTTGTATTTACTAAATTGTAGTGCGGTATAACGACAGTAGATCGACATAAGAGGAACGTATTGTTTTTAAATAGGGCTAGTTACTTATGCATTAGTGGAAATATACAATCTGTTACAAATGTGTGACAATCCCAATAATTAGATAAACTATATAATGTTGTGAAAACGTGGACAATTTCTTATAAATAAAATAATGAACAGCCCTTGAAACATGTAATAAAAAAAATTGATGTAAACTTTTTCAAGTCATGCAAATATGAAAGCGATAGAAAATATTCTTCAAATAAATCTATTTTCGTTGAAATCTCTAGTTGTAGTACAATATGTATTTAAATTGTAATTTCAATATACACTCAAAAGAACACTCCAACATTTCGATTTATCATTTAAATAATTATTTCCCTTGAGACACCCCCCTTTCCCTTTTATAGTTTCACTTTGTTATTTTTATAAAAACATTTTTTTTCCACTTGTGGCTTTCAGCAAGAACGTGGCCAGTTACATTTCAGGGGTAAAATGAGTCTAGCATTAGGGATGGTTGTTGTTCAGAAGTTCTGATTTCTCAAACACAACAAAGCTTAAGTAACACCTCCACCTTCATTCCACCACACGTATAAGAAGTTGGTATCCGTGTTCAGTACATGATATGCCAAAACTTTATGATTGAATGACTAAATTTAGTTAACAATGGGATAAGCATAATCCGCTTAATTTATAGTCAACGTTTTAACCGCTCGAAGTAAGTTGCTGTCATGTCGTCATGCGGGCGCGCGGAATGCGGCGACTTTACGAACTATTTCTTGCGGAAAACCTCTGACGAGACATGAAAGCGAGACGTGGGCCGGAAACTAAGTTTGTTTTACATTTTATCACCACTTTGATGGAATATCACAGCAAACTCTCTCTCTCTCTCTCTCTCTCTCTCTCTCTCTCAGCCACTTCACCGAACATTATTTTAACTTTTATGGCGTGGTTGACGTTATAATATAATAGCATGTGCAATAAAGGCGGGTTGAAAAATGATATTTATAATAGTCTGGGCTGAGGGCGTATCATATTTTCTTTATAATAGGAACACATACCAACTTTAAAAAATTGTATTACAAGGTTCCTTCAATGGTTCCTTTTAACTAATCGTGAAGCTCTTTATAATTATTTAATTTTAACACGTTGGCATATTTTTTCATATTCATTTACAGTTCATCACGTTGATGTTTAAATTCAAGCATTCCCTTCAGTTTGATTCTATATTCAATTGTTACGTTATTATTTTTTATTATTATAATTTTTTTATTATGTTATTATGATGTAATTGTAATGTTTATCAAAATATTAAAATTGTATCATCTTTTGTATTATGTACGTATACCGGTATGTTCTAAAATATTTGTTGTAGTTATCTTATCATTATCTCTGGGCGCTTCGGCTTACGTGAATTTACAGATTTGCTGATTAAAGATTTATTTGCAATAAGCTGCATTTTCAGTCATTTTGTACATTCGAGCATGCCGCAAATTTTCGCGAATTTGTAAACTCCCATTTTAAGAGTTTTGTCCCCGATATTATGTCTGACATAAGTTTTATAATGCGGTCCCCATTTAAAGGTGACGTATGTTCTCTTCAGTCCATGCGCTCTGAGTGTACTTCTCCTACTAACCGGTGATACATTCACTATATTACTGTGGTATCAACTCAGAGTGAGTTCACAATAAAATCATATAATGGTTCATTGATGTGAACTTTTGAAATTGCAATTAACTCCGAGAAGTTTTTTCAACCTTTTTCCCTCGTTATATTTAATCATATCACATTATATTTATCACATTATATTTCATCACATTAATCTGTTTTAATCACAGCCTATAACCATTATGTTATTATTTTTCAATATTTTATATGGTAAAATGTTAAGAGATAACAATTCAAGTAATTTTACACATGTATGTAATCTTGTATGGTTTATAATTTAAATAAATTGTTCTTCGTTCGTAATTTATAACTGTTTGGAGAATAAGCTATAAGCTTTACTTATGAGTATACCATGTGCTAGTATTTGTGTAATAATTTTGAATATATGAACCACATCAACGCTATGAGCAAGATTGACTTACAATTGAGTTTAGCCTGTAAATGCTCTATCGGATATTAACATGCACGCAGCACACTAGTATATAACGCAACCTAAATAGGGTCGATAATCCTGGCATCTGGTACAGCACTGAAATAGTCGATGTTTGATCAGCACTAGACGGTATTTAACCGAACACATTTACATATGATAATTAACGTCAAAAACCACAGAAAAGTTTCATTTTGTAATTATATCTCAAGATTGAAACCAAAATCGAAAATCTAAATCAACAGCGCACTGTGTTTTGGTAAGCCCTATACAGACTGAATGAAATATTATAACCATTAGCGTAGTAATTTTGATTATTAAATCGATAATTGGTACTAAAATTAATTAGATGTAAAAAAATACTGATTCTAATGTAAGACACAACTTAGAACATTCAGTATGTAGGGCTTACCAAAACACGGTCCGCTGTTGATTCAGATTTTCGATTTCGAAGTCCGTTCTTGAGATATAATTTAAAAATGAAAATGTTGTGTAGTTTTTGACGTAGAGATATCAAAAAACGTACGAAAGTTTAATTTTAAAATTTTATTTTAAGAATGCTAAGCAACTCAAAATCAAAAATCACCAGTGGACTGTGGTTTGGTTAGTCCTACATACAATGAAATATCATCAGAAGCATAGTTAATTTGATAGTTTAATCCATAATTAATAATTAAACAAATCACAAATAATAACAAAAATAGACTACTGATTATAATGTTGGACACATTTGAGCATTCAGTGTGTAGGGCTTACCAATGAATCAGAATCAGATTTTGAATCAGATTTTTGATTTCGAGAAAAAATGAATATTGTTTGCGGTTTTAACGTAAAGCTACCTTTCGCTTTTAATATGATTACATTATTTATCTACCCTACTGAACATTTCGCGATTGCATGTGTCCATCAAGAATATTATTTCTACATTGTGAAATGTAGGAGTTGTGTAAAATATATCTGTCCATATGTAACGAATAGGACCCATTAAAACTAACAGCAATTGTACACGAACATGAAGTATATTTGTATTCTCAACTGACAAGTGACAGCTCATTACGCACATCTGCAACGTTCTCCGACAAATGGATGCGGGAATACCTTTATTTTAGTTTTACACATTCATTGTTGTGCAAAAGCAGACGAGACAATATTATTGATATGTGGGCTGTTCATAATTTAAACAAAATAAACAGGGCCTGGATTGACAAGAGTCCTATGTCTATTTTGGTCTTAAAAGACTGGCCTTACTTTGAACCTCTTGTGAGTCCAGAAAAATATTTGAGAACAGACTTTAAAACATATTGGAATGTTCATTGTGTTATTATTATTATTATTATTATTATTATTATTATTTATTTATCCAATACAGATGTATACCGAGGTATACGTTCCAGAGATACATGGATATAATAAAATACAATAAATAGAACATTATCACAACAACATCAAAGTACACTTAAACATTTAAGAATATAAAAATAAAAATTGAGCAGACAATCAATTATAAAATAATATTAACAAACCAATTGCATATACACCATGCAGCGTCAAATTATGTAAAATTATTGAAACATTTATGTTTAATTGAATGCACACTATCATTAAAAACATCGACATGGCTTAGTTGTGAGCTGTTGCACAGACCAATAACTCTAGGAATGAAAGAGTATTTCTTAATATCCTACCTTCTTGTTCCTACCAAGAATTAGTAACTTATTAGTAGTAACTGGGTAGTAGTAGTAGTAGTAGTAGTAGTAGTAGTAGTAGTTAGTAGTAGTAGTAACTTATTAGTAGAACAGACTTTAAAACATATTGAAATGTTCATTATGTTCTTGTTCCTACCAAGAATTAGTAACTTCTTCATTTGACCTAGTAGGTCCTAGTAGTACTAGTAACTAGTTTACTAAGGGCCAGTTTTACCAAACTTTAATCCAGTGATTTTCTGTTAATCAGAGATCAAAAGTGGTGCCCGGTAGAAGCCACTGTGCATTTTGTATGTAACGTTTGTTGAAACCATGCTAACCAATCCGAAATCAGTAAATCGGTCGGTTAAAAAGTTTGGTGACTTCGGACCTTAGTGTTCTAAACAAAATGGTCGTTAGTTTTTATGGGTCAGTTTTTACCCTATATACTTCGGTCAAGTGTTTGGAGACAGTGCGCTTGTAACCGGACGCTTAAATCAAGTTGGTAGTGACTTATGTTCTCAAGGTTGGCACTCCTGACGCTCAACAACAATACACACTTATCTTCACCCAGGGACCAATCCTCTAGACGCCGCGCTGCTGTCCTTGTTGTGAATATAGAAGAAGCGCGCCGTGGCATTATGCTGTGCGTGCTTGAGTAAATTAGATACTACGCGTATTTCGTATCACTAAGATACCCGAAATAATTTTTTTTTCACTTTTTTAGCCCCCCCCCCCCCCACAAAAAAAACAATTGTTGGTGATTAGATACTACGCGTATTTTTTATCACTAGGATCCCCGAAGGAAGTTATTTTAGTTTTATAACCCCCCCACACAAAAAACAAAACAATTGTTCTCTTTAAAATCGTGTTTAACTCCACCCCCCTCCTCCTTCAAACAATCGTCGTAACTTGCGTCTAAAATATCGATAAATACCAATCAAGAAAATCGCCATAATAATAATTCTTTATAATTCACTTACTGTTGTTATTATTTTTAAAGTGTATACGTTATACGTTAATTTAAAATCCATAACATTATTTCTTCTAGTTTTCATGATTCCCCCACCCAACACTGCTTCAGTAGTCATAAATTGATATTTGTACCACTTTGTACCATCCATTCCACCATAAAATAATTCTCAATTCCAACAGCAAGTATAAGTATTTGTTCAATGATACATATAGTGAAATAAACTGTCGAAATCCACCAAAAAGTTTATTTGCTAAAGGTTTAACTTTCTTCTTGTTGATTTCAATACCTACCTTAATGAGGTTACATCCCGCTTTAGTTGGGCATGTAAGTGCGTGTTTACATCGGAGGGGGTGCTCAGTGTTACCCATAATCCCACGCAAACCCTCGTCTGACTCTAGACCGTAAAACCCACTTACGTGTTACGCTTTTGTGATTTGAAAGGGGTTTAATTGAATTAATTAACTAAAACTTAATTGAGAGCTTTTCTTACCGTAATCTCCATCGAGAGAGGATATTACGGCGCAGCCAATAGACGCCGCCATTTCACCCCGCCGTGCAACAACTCCTGGGGGTAATTTTCTGTCTGCCACATTATAATTAGAAGCGCAAAACAAAAGTGAAGTTAATACCAGTCTTATCCTAGAATTTTAATCGGTTTCTTCGTTCCAAAGTCAGGACAAAACACAAAGAAATAACGACCAAACTTCTTTCCATAGATGTCTCATACTTTTTCTACAAGAATATTTTTTTAGCCGTAAAATGCTTCATGTGCAAACAAATATATGCAAGCCTAGACTACCTTACATATGTGTTCGTCCCAGGCGAGGTATTCATAGCCAACCAGCGAACCGCCCCTAGACAAGCGCGCGCAAATAACGATCGCCGATTGGCTACGAGAACCTTGCCATGTGACGAAAGCATATGTAAGGTTGTCTTGGTTAGCCTATAAGAGCAATACAGTTGCAATTGATTGTACAATTATTTAGATTGGTTGGTTATCGGTTTATTACTGAATTATACAAGATAAAAATATGCTTTTACACACACGTTTAAGTTTATCCCAGACTCTAGACCTAAGTATTTGTTGTGTTATGGAAGATACATTTACTTACCAAGAATTTTTCGAGGGCTTGTTGCTTTGTCCGTGTTTATTGTATGTTTAGGTTTGTTTGTTCGTTTGAGTTGGTGGTTTACGGCGGCTTTCCATAAACGTTTGTACATCTCAACGTACAACTCGTCTGTACGTCTCATTCATCGCCATTTCATCATACAATTTCAGATACCTACACTAAAACCACTGAAACACTATTGAGCTGAATTGAGCTGTTCTCTAATAACGAATCTGTTGCCACGAAAGCCCGATCCACAATTGAAATAAGAGTTGCAATAGTGAAATAGCGATTGGAACATGCAATAACAATGCTGTGGTTCACAACTGTCTCAGTGGATTGAAATGGTCATAAGAAATGAATCAATTCCATTTCTTATTTCAACTTGCCATGATGCACCTTATGACGAACCAATCAGAACGCAGAAGTGCCATACTAGAAGGTCAACTACGGAAATCAAACCAAAAACAGTGGTACCGGATATTTTGCTGTTATACTTATAGTCAATGATAGTAAGTACACAATTAAAAGGCGCTGCTTTGACTACTGAAATAAGCAACTAGTCGTCGATTGTGAACCAGTTGCTTGTTATTTCACTATTTCACTGTTTCTTATTGCAACTTTTATTTCAATTGTGAATCGGCCTTTAAATTACATTCTTCTAGTAGTGTTCCCATTCCATAGCAACCTTGCTAGTACTAACCTGAACATGAAATACAGTTGTAGGCTACATTCCAATGGTATAAGTTACTATTGATGGTGATGTGACATCACATGCAGACAAACATATCTGCTGCTAGGCAACTTCACTGTTGTATCTTTATTTGATTGGTGAACATTCTTTGTTGGTCTGCAAAAAAAAAAAAAAAAAACACGACCACATGACTATTTTTACAAGTGTAAAGCTTAAAATTGTGCATTGAAGGCGCTATTACAAAATTGCAGCAAAATTAAGAAGAAATATGCATATTTAGGGGAAAGAGTACAAAAACAATAAAAAATAAAATCTAACCTTAAAAGAGAACGTAAAGAGAAGCTCATAGATGAGTGATTCGGAGCCAATCAGCGGATGGCTTTTTCAAATATTGACATTTGGTTGGTCAATGCCTCACTCACTATCTATATCACGTCAGCATACACAATGTTGCTGGGCAACGACTTTAGCTATATAACGTTATGTAACTACAGATTGTTATTGTCCCAGAAGCTTATAAGGGGTTATTGAGCTTGTAGTGGGGCTCACGTAAAGTCGGAGATTGATTGAAGTCTGCCGCACGAACGTAGGGTTGGTTTTACTCAGGGTTCAAGCTAAAGCGTATCGTAATCTGTTCAAGAATATCTTGAAGCTTCCAAGTCTAGCTGGGGATTATATGTAACAAAGGATGTACATATGTGGGTTCCATATTACATTAGATTGTAATGAATCGGTTTAGTAGCATTATTTTGGATTGGATATGCCTGCCTAGGCCACACAAGTAGGTCTACATTGAAAATATTCTAAGACCACCTGAAACGTAAAACTAGTCCAATCAGATGATTCGTTGTAACTATACTCCTTACTTTAATTGGACATCTTTATTTAGATATCACATCATATGGCATACACAAAATATTTTTGTCTTCATACATATCGTAGTCAACGGAAACTTTATGAAATTATAAATAATGAATCAGTCATGAATTTCAAATGCCATATATATATTGAAATATTTAAAGTATCTAACATCATTCTTAAGAGCGAAGGGTACCTCTACGTCAAAAATCGCAGACAAGTTTCATTTTTTAATAATATCTCAAGATTGCAACACAAAATCGAAAATCTCAGTCAACAGCGCACTGTGTTTTGGTAAGCCCCACAGACTGAATGAAATATTATTATCATTAGCGTAAATAATTTGATTATTAAATCGATAATTAGTAACTTCATGAATTTGAAATAAAAACCCTACTGACTGTAATGTAAGACACAATTTAGAGCATTCAGTATGTAGGGCCTACCAAACCATAGAGCGCTGTTGATTAAGATATTCGATTTCGAAGTCCATTCTTGAGATATAATTTAAAAATGAAAATTTTGTGCGGTTTTTGACGTAGAAGTATCCTTCCCTGTTAAGTTCCTCGCAATTAACTACTCTTTCCCCCAAAACAACTCTGGACTCTCGCCAAAGATAAGCTGCTTCTCAACAGGCTTGTCGGAAACCTCGCTGTAACGTTGCCGGGTCTAGTCGGGCAGTTCCAGTAGATTTATTTCACCTTCCTACTTAGTTTAGTTCGGTCTTAGAACCATTCTCGTTACTCACCGTCTCGATCTTCTCAAGCTAATAAACAAAAGTAGGCGAACCAGTTTATTGGAGATCTGTTAGTAAGGCCGCCAGATCACCATTCCTGGGCCTCGATTCACAAAGATGCCTAACTTTAAGTTGTCCTAATTGTTACGCAAGTCCTAGCTAGATAAATCAAGATAAATCATCTCTGGGTATTAGTACATATTCACAAATAAAATATTATTAGTTAAATTGTTGATATTTTTACTATATTTTATCTTTATAACATTTCACAACGACATATGCGGGATTTATATCACTATAAGATTTACCTAAAAAATAGAACGTACGTTTTAGCCCTGAGGCAACTTTGTGAATTTGGGCTCTGTTGCTGTCCAACTACCATATCTATCTGTGACGCCATGAATGATCTTCGTTCTCTAATCTGATGAATATCGAATTATCAATACGTTTTTCATCAATTTAATTTTGAAAAAGTTTGAAATTGCTTTGAAAATGTATTTTCTAATACACATTCAAATTCTTGCTGATTTGAACTAAACTTTACAGGAAAATGAGAATACATTACCACTTGGTGAAAGTAATTGACCGTTTTCAAAATTGATCTAGGACCCTTAATCAAGTGCCTCTAAATCTTCAATGACAACAATGCACAATAATAACAGCTAGTTTTCAAATGTTATGTCAAGGTCCATTTTTCAGTGTTGTTATTGACATTTTAGAGGGTCGTGATTAACTCAGTCAATTTTGAAAATGGTATATTTTGGGTACTCCATTATTTTGACGTTCATATTTGACACAGTTTTGGCGGTCACAAGGCCAAAAGAGGTGCACAAGCATTATACAACTGCAAGGAAGAGCCTCCAAGGTATAGGGCACTAGCAACACCAAACGACAACAGTGAAACAAATGAATTGAATCGATGTACAAACAACAAGCTGTCAAAAAATGATTTCATCTGATTTTGGAAAACAGAACAAAACACACACAAATACACATACGAAACTTTCACTTAGTCGTTGTCTTTACATGGCGAGCAGTTTCTATTGCTACACTTGTTTTTATTTCTATCGTTGCAATTTTATTATTTTGACAGCTGATGGTTTGTCCATCAGTTCAATTCATTTGTTCCATTGTTGTCTTTCGGTGTTGCTAGTGCCCTATTTCAAAACATTACAACATCATCAACGTTGAAGACAGATTCTTTATGGCAATTAGATACTGAGTGTACAACAATCACATCACATACAAATATTATAACGAGTCATAAAATAAGATTCTTTTTCACGATTGAACATATAGTTATATACGTTCACACTGAATGACGTGATCCATTTGTGTAGTTTATTATTTCATTAGAATAAATAGCAGCTATTGGGAATACTCACACCTTTCGTTGCACCTTGAGGCCAAATGTTCCTAATAAGATCGTACTGAGGAAGCAAAACTGATGAAACAACCCATACTGCAGATATCGCAGCTACTGAAAACAAAACTGCCTACTACCTCTTCTCACTATACATGTTTCCGAATTGACTAGATTCAAAAGTGCACTACTTATATGAGTACTGTTCTGTGTAATGTATACTCGAGCGATGAGATCTCAGAAAATACCAGTTTTGAAAAACCTGTTTTTTTTTCAAAATATCATCACCGATTTCGACAGTTGTTCTAAAGAATGTTTTTTGTTAATTTATTCACTATTTCTATTATCCAGCATTAAACGGTACTATAATTTGGGCTACAACAATCGCGTTGAAAAAAAACTATCCATTCAAATAAAATATGTTGTGAAAATGTATTAGTTTTCTAAAAAACAATTTCAAGACGAAGAAGTTTTATAGAGAGTTTCAACAGTTTTTCTCTTTGGGCATGTGAAGCAAATGGAAAATACTCTTCAAAGGCAATTATCATTACAAACATTACGAGGTAAAACCCATCGTACAGAATACCACCGTTTTAAAATAAAATTTCCTGTGAAGATTCGTTTCCCTCCAGTCTGGCAACTTATCTTCCCTGAATATCTTTCCTAGAAACCTACATCGTAAAGGCATCAGTATTGGTCGCCACAGAAAACTACAAGATCGTTTTCGTCTATATCTAAACGACAGCAATAGGGGAGTCAACTATGAAAATCATGGTGTTAATCAAGTATGGAAATATACTACCTCATATTTCCTAAGCCTTTGTGGTTACTAATAGATCGAGCAGTTTGGTTCTTTCAGATAACATTTCAAAAACTAAAATGTAAGAAACATTGAGAGTTTCTATGTATGTTGTAGTCCCATGCATTTAGAGACGGACTTTTGGATGGTGGTTGTCTACACAATGTTGCAGTCAATGCTTGTAGATGTTGCAACAATGTCAAGGAACCCTTATGATGTATACTGCAATATAACGAACCCTTGGTTAACGGGGAGGTTTTGTCATGATAATCCACACAGATCACCGTTAGCACCTTCTTGACAAAGAACGGGGACTCAACGAATTTGCCAAGGAAAACAATTCTGCAAAATATATCATGGTAAATATGGCATTGATTTTCATCTTTCCTTGACTGGTTAGTAGAAGTGATATTATGTTTGATCAAAATAAACTACTACAACTTCTTTGCCGCTTGCCAGAGATCAAATTTGGTGTAGAATTCATTTTGTGGTTGACTATTTTTATGGTAATTATGAAAGAAGTATTTGAAGTACGAAACTTTCATCAGATACCATGCAAAATTACAAACTTTGCTTGTAATCCGCGATTTTATTTAAGCCTATTATCAAAACATGACCAACCCAAACACCAGACATTTCCTTCTTTATTTAGGCGTGTCGTTCCAAAGTATCATGGAATGGACGAGTAATGAGTCTAGTTGCACGTTTGAGTCATACTGATTGTGAATGTACGTGTCCACATACCATTTCTATAGCAAAATCGTATACCTTTCGAATGCTGCTTGTTTTCTAATGTGGGTTACATACAGGATTTCTTTTCATAATTTTTATTCAACATTTAATCAAAGGGCAAAACGGATTTTATGTGAACTACAGTCAAGTCCTCGTTCTTTTACACGACAGCGCTAAAAGGTTATGGTACTTTATTGGACTAAATTGTACACAGATCTATCACCGATGCAATCTCCTTCACTATTTTATACTAGTACGTGTAAAGAAAATTCTCTCATTTCATATCAAACTAAAAAAAAAAAAACTAATTTAGTCATCAGTGAAACCACAGGTTATTTAAATCTAAAACCCTAGAAATGGCAGCAATTATATAACGAAACTAATAGGAACTTATGATACGTCAACGAAATATTCTTTTCTGTTGAACAAATAGAAGAACAATATAGCGTTTTGTAACATATATGGAAGGCGGATAGGGTTGGATCTAGGAAGCTTGGTAAAAAGAAGAAATGGTTTTTAGAAAAGAAAGATTGTTGAAGTTTGTTGATCAGGTTGCTAGGGAAGAGTAGTGAGTGAGTCTTGGTGTTGGAAGGAAGACTGACAGTATGGTTGTGTCGGTCAAGGAAATGAATATGGGTTAGGAAATCATTCAGTGAAGTTGTTGTTGAGTTGAGAAAAATAACAAGATAAAAAAACTTAGTGTTGTTTAAAAAGGTGTCAGTGGAGGACTGGTTTTTGTGTGTGTGACGCCCACGACAGCTGCTTCGGGACGACGAAACAGGCCTGTTTCGAAGTGCGACGGTTGTTCGTGAGGTAAACATCAAGCCATCAAACGAGTAAGTAATGTAATATCGACTGAGCTAGTTATATAAAATAATAATTTGTCTACTTGAGATACCGGGCTAGACAGTATTTGACAATTTGGCGCTCCAACGTGTAGGGCTCGGTCTACTACAACGACCGAGATGGTAGATGTCTGTCCATAGGTTTAGATCAATATTAGGCTAGAGAAGTTTGTCTAGGGAATGTGTTAACAAATTTTAGTAAATCGGCAGATCAGATTCGAGATTGTCCATAGGTTGATACGTATGATTGTGTGAATGTATGAATAGACTAGTGGAGGTTCAAGAAAATTTGGAGTAGCAAAGAGTGGTTAAAGTATGGAGAGGGAGCTTGATGATATTGAAGGAAGTGAATATGAGGGGTTAAGAGTGGAGAGGGAGCTTGACGATATTGAAGGGAGCTTGATGATGGATGGACCAGATGAGGATGGAGATATCAAGAGCATGATAAGGAATTTAATGAGGATGCAAGTAGGTGTGACAGCCAAGATCACGGAGATGAAGAAAGGGCAGGATGGACAAGCTAGGGCTTTGGAAGAGATGAAGAAAGGGCAGGATAAACAAGCTAGGGCTTTGGAAGAGATGAAGAGGAATATGGTTAAACAGGTAGATATGGAGAAGATGATGGGAGACATGACCGCGGAAATGAAAACGATATTTTTGGTAAAGCAGGTGGATGTAGGAGATGTAAAGAAAGAAAAAGATTTGAGAAGCGTAGGAGAGGTAGGAAGTGGAAAAATAGATGTTGTGAAAGAGATTGTTGAAGAGCAAGTAGGCTGGTTGGATAATAAGGAAGATGTGGAGATAGTTGAGAAGCAAGAGGACAAGGTTGATGATAAGGAAAATGTGGAGATAGTGGAGGAGCAAGATGAGATGAGGTTTGATAAGAAAGACGGGGTTGTTACAGAGCAACAGATAGATAAAGTGGTGGATAAAGATGTGGAGATAGATGAGGAGTACAAGGATGCTTTGGTTGGTGAGGAAAATAATGATTTGACTGTAGGGCAGAAAGATGATTCCAGGGTCAATAATGAGAGGGAGTGGGTTTGTTATGAGAAAGAATGGATGAGGGTAGGAAGAGACTGGAGTAAGTTTAGAGGTGGAACTGTTGAAACTCTCGTAAAAAATGTTTATGGAATAAACTTGTTCTGTATGTGTTGGTGGATTTCATGTTGATAGTAATGTGGTTAAATGTTTGTTTCGTTGCTGTAGTGTGATCGGCCGACATTTTGTCTTGGGTTCGATGTTCTTTTGGTTGTCATAGGTATGTTTTTTTTCCATTTTTGTGGAACGAAATTCAAATTGCGACAAAAAATTAAAAAAACATGGGGGGTAATTGTCGTAATAGTGTTGTCGTAATAGTGTTGTCGTAATAGCGTTGTCATAATAGTCTTGTCATGTCATAGTGTTGTCGAGAAGTTTAAAAAAATATTATTTTATTCACTGGGTGGATTTTTTTATAGTAAGTCAGACATTGTTGGGAATTACAGAGTGGCATTGTTGAGGTATTGTCAAACTTTGACCATAGTTGGAGTGTTGATGAGGTAGTCAGTATGAATGGAGGATATATTCGTTTAGGGGATGGTCATTTGGGGTATAATTATTTCTATATTTATCGTTAAAAGGACAAATATAAGAAATAGGGGGGTAATTGTAACATATATGGAAGGCGGATAGGGTTGGATCTAGGAAGCTTGGTAAAAAGAAGAAATGGTTTTTAGAAAAGAAAGATTGTTGAAGTTTGTTGATCAGGTTGCTAGGGAAGAGTAGTGAGTGAGTCTTGGTGTTGGAAGGAAGACTGACAGTATGGTTGTGTCGGTCAAGGAAATGAATATGGGTTAGGAAATCATTCAGTGAAGTTGTTGTTGAGTTGAGAAAAATAACAAGATAAAAAAACTTAGTGTTGTTTAAAAAGGTGTCAGTGGAGGACTGGTTTTTGTGTGTGTGACGCCCACGACAGCTGCTTCGGGACGACGAAACAGGCCTGTTTCGAAGTGCGACGGTTGTTCGTGAGGTAAACATCAAGCCATCAAACGAGTAAGTAATGTAATATCGACTGAGCTAGTTATATAAAATAATAATTTGTCTACTTGAGATACCGGGCTAGACAGTATTTGACAGTTTTATGAAAGAGATCAGTTTTGTTCGCTGAATTCAGACTCTCAAAACGCAAACGCGCCTTTGAAATCAACACATTGTGTTAAAAATGTTCTCGCTCTGAATACCTACTGGAATCAAGGCATAGAGTCTCAAGAAGAAAATCAATGTTATAATTAATAGTATATATCTCAAAAGAAAACACTTGTGAAAAACGTGCCTTGCTTAAAATGAAAAACACTTAGCAATACTCGTTACGACTTGTACATAAACGTATGCATGCATCAAAATTCATCCTTGGAAAGGATTTGTGTTTTCAAAAGGATTTCGAGAGGCTTTTCTGAAACCTTTTCACCGTACGTTCCACAAGTCCAAACGCACATAGTCGAGAGATTTTCTTCAATACACTGAGCACATTATTAAATTAATATATCCATGCTGGTACAAGACATTTTGCACCATATTTCTCTCAATGATCCATTGCTTAAACTATCTGCACAATAATAATTAAGAAATGTCATTAAACAAATTACTTGACTTGAAACTTCTCAAAACACTTCTAAAGAAACTGCCTTCCTCAAACACATCACACATTTCTGTGATCGCTTCACTTGCAAATACTCATGCTTCACACAATTGTACACACAACGATTGATTCGGAAATGTTCTTGCTGTAACAGTACTTCATCGAGAAATCTCATAATTTTCACTTGCGGCAACTGTTCACATCACAAAAAAATATTTAGGCTTCACGAAACCGTACAAAATATATGACTGAGGAGTCAATCAAGCCACTCTCTACTCAGACATAACCTTGAGCTTCCAGCCTAAGAGCCGCCTCGTAACTCGGCAACCCAGAGTTGTCGTCCATCTTATCTTTCACTTCGTAGATGTCTTCTACTTTAACCACTGCTGCCTTCTTTGCTTCCTGTCTGATGACCGCTTCGTAGGGGGGCGGTGGACTAGGGCTGTCTGGACACGTGAAGGTGTCTAGCGACGCACACGAGTCCGTAGATAGGAACACACCGGCTACTTCATAGCACTGAAACATGAAACAAGCTTTAAGCACCCGGCTGCTAGGGGGTCTGACCTCACACTGTCTGGGTCCATTTTATTTAATATTGATGACAAAGATATGCAAATCCTTCAACGTGCTCAAAATAAAGCTATGATAAGATGTCATAAACGTAACCATATTAATGATATGTTACGAGTTCTTAACATTTTAAGTGTTAGACAAAAATATGCTTTAAAGGTTTTAAAAATGATTTACAATATTTTGAAGAAAATTGGTCCACCATATTTAAAGATATTGTTAAACTTAAATACAGAAATTCATTTTCTTGACACCCGTTTTTTCCAAAAATACTAACGTTGAAAAGGTTTTCAAGAACATTGTGTTTTAATGGTTTTAAGCTCTATAATGAATTTGTAAAATATCTGAATGATATAAATGTTCAGCAAGCAAGTGTAAAGAATATGACTGAATTTGTCAAAAACAAATTTACTATACGAGTATTATATGTACATTATGTATTACATTAGCGTTTGGCTAAATAAAGAATAATAATAATAATTATTATTATTGAACAGGTGAAGGTGTCTAGCGAAGCGGAAAATAGGACTGTAGAACTGTGCTAAGAATTTCAGGGATATTGCTAACAAGTTGCTATAACATCAACTTTTGTCTTAGCTCTTAAATCTTAAGAAGTTATGTGCACGCCATGATGCTACTGTCTTGATTCAACTTCGTTAACCCTTAGAATCTTTGGAAGGTGTGTAAACCAAAATTACACAACGATGACACACGGTTAAAAGTATATGGTTGTTCTATTTGCTTAATTAATATCTTAAAACCTGACCAGACTAAAGCCTGTCCGCTCATAGCAGAATCGAAACGTTTAGAGCTAATGGCCCATGTTTGTGTAATGAATAATTATAATCGGATTGTTAACCAAGATTTACTAGAAAAACACGGTTGCCAATTTTATAATAACGTAATTCGAAAGAATGTCACACTTTGAAAGAAAAAGAATTGCAGTGAAATGACAACAGCGCGCTACCTGTTGGCCCTTTAAACCCTATTTCACAGTCTATTAGACAAACATTGGTCATTTGCTATAAACGTTTCGTTTCCACTATGAGCGGACAGACTTTACACAAATATGTTGATTATGGGAGTCGGCAGTAGAAGTTTTTCAGATGTATTGGCTTGGCTGTCAACTAATTACTCTTAAACTAATATTAGCATTATTATTACTATTTATTTACCTACTTGTAGAGGGATGTCATATCTATGCATGGTATTAAGTACATTTGTCACCAACCGATTCAAAAAGAATGTACCCATTTTTAAACAGATTATCTGTATTTTTTCGCCGAACATTTTCAATGAAAGTAATTTATTTGCATAATTCACACATGAATATATTATTTTTGAGCAGGCTTAATGCATGCGTAGACATGACATTCCTCTGCAAGTAGGTACATTTTTATAATAATCCTATTATTTGTTTAAGAGAAATTAGTTGTAAAAACATCAAAACATCAAACATCAAAAAATAGAGTTCGCTAGTATCTGGGACGAGATATTTTGTCACGGACAACACAATGGAGGTATGAGGGACTGTAATCATACAGCCTGCAGTCATCTGTCTGTGTATAATCCGTTGTCGACTGTGGCTGTTAACGCGCGATTAAAACCAGGAAATGCTATTTGACTGGTTCAATTGTGAACTAAAAGCGAACGAGTGGTTGATGTCAACGCATGGCAAAATGTTCGTGTACACCCCCCGGGGAGGTGTGTAAATATCACTACTTTACCGACCGATATCCCAGACCACTTTCACCCGTGTGAACATGAATCGGGGGTTGTTCGAACGATGAGAGCCCTGGGGGGTGGGGGGGGGGGGGGGGGGGGGGGGGCTTTCATGGAATCGCTTTAACGCTTAATATTAAACCACGCAAAATTACCAGTATTTTATAGATATCTTGCGAACGCTTCAGGATATTGAAAAAGTGATTCCTAAGGAAAATTTAGTTTTGTATCGGATGCTAAACAATGAATTTAAAAAGTTTCAAATATTGTAATTATTACGATTTTTATTTCTGTTAAGTTTTTTTTTTAATTGTATAGACTATTGCAGAGCCACCGTCTGTGCGGAGGCTCTCTTCAGCCGTACAGTTAGTTACACATGTAAATACAAACAAAAATTACAAACCATTTAGTACAATTTCATAGTACAAAATAGAAAATGTGTACAATCTATTAGTGTACAATAAGACTAATACAAAATACGTTTTGAATAGATATAATGGAATATGAAATAATACAATGAAAGAATTATAATAATATATTAATTATGAGGAATTAAATTTATGAAAATGCTCGCGGTTACAATGGTTGCATTTTGTGTGGGGGATAAGGGTATTTCAACTTTGGTTTCACAGGGAAAGTAACTTCTTCAAACATTATTGATTTTATTTTGGGAAGGTCAGAATTTTGCACTCGGTTTTTGTATCAAGTGATAAGAGTTATGAAAATGTAAAGATAATAAGAGGTTTATTTGTGCTTTAACGTCTCATATTATTGCAACGATGCTAATCGAGACGATGAGTGGGTGATAATGAAAGTGAAATTACGCCACATAACATCCATGCCCAAAGCAGGATTCGAACCTGGAACGCAGATACCGTGGTTTACTTGAACAATGCCTAATCAAACGCGGCCAACTGCGCTGGCTTCTCAAAAAATTAATAAATGATTGTATCATTTGTACATTACTTTGTCTCAAACTGTAACCCAGTAAAAATATATAGTCGAGTGCCCTGCCCAACATCTTTCAAAAATTTTATCAAGACAGCTTAAAATTGTTTTCCGTAAAAGGTCCGGAATTAAAACTCAAAATATTTCCGGAATTATTTCCGATTTGCGTCCCTAGGTGGAAATTTTTTATTTAAACTAATGACACAACTTTTAATTTTCGTCTTGTCAAGTATCATGTTTGATTTTTAGTTTTGCTAAAAGGTGTTCAAAATAAAGCTAGACCTGTACATTCCCGTTCAACGCGGTTACCAGTTCATTACTGTAGCACTATACTGTACCATACTGTACCATACTGTACCATGTATTACTGTACCATACCAGCAGCGAACGCAATCAATGCCTGGACTACACACTTTTATTACTAGACGAGGCTTAGCCTATTTACTTTATATATTCACCAGTATTCGAGTTACAAGCTTAGGTAAACTTTAGAACTTTATGGTTCGAATCCAGCAAATATTGATTTTATAGCTACACATACAGAAAACGAATCCTCTACTAAGTGGTAGGATTTGCTGTGTGGAGTAGAAGATATTGTTTAGAATAGGGAATCTCGGTCTAAAGCGATTCCGAACGAAGGGCGTCGAATATTCCTCGTGAGGTCCTGATTAGATAAGGGACATTGATTTGTATGCTTTCTACAGAGCAATGCAACTAGAGCTGGGCGAAAATATCGGTATTTCGATTCGATATCGGTATGTCACGATTTTTTCGATATCGATATTCTATTTGAATATCGAAATAACGGGAAAAAAATGAAACTGCAACTATTAAAATGTTCAATGCTAAAATTGTCCGCTGCAAAAACAGAATAAAAAATCTGTTTACCTTTTGCATTAATTTACAATAAAATGTCCTTTTTTTATCAATTTTGTCTCCAGAAAAATGTATATTATAATTAATAAATAAGAGTAGTAACACATTAGTTTAGAAAATCAATAAATAAGAGTGATAGTACATTATTGCATAAAAGAGTTGGTTTTCCATAGTTGTCTCTACAAAGTGTGTGGTCATAAAATCAATGTATTATTTCTCGATACATCGATAATTTGCCACGATATCGATAATTGAGTGGTGTCATAGCCCAGCCCGAATACAACCATACTCTTGCCAATCAATCAATGCAAGATTGTCATTCGATAATATTATTGTCATTCTTTAAATTTCAGCATTCTGATAATAATTCTCTTAGTTATTAAAATTAAAATTAAACTTATGAACATTACAACAGATTTACTCACAAAATCATTAATGTTACTGTGTGCGTAGTATAATAATAATACAGATTTACTATTTAAGATCGATCATAAAATTTGGTCCGTTCTCTTCCTCACAAAGACTTATGTTATTATTTAAAATACTAAACATATCAGAATATTATTGTTTCTTCTTTAATCATTATAATAAAAATCAGCAGCCGAAAGAATAAAAGCAGAACCTAATGAAAATCAGTTCCTGTAACTGGTGGATCAACAATAAATAAAAATGTATACATTTTATTTCAAAATGTAATAAAGTGGAATCAGCATTGGGAAACAGTGGATGAATGGAGCATCAATCTGTTGTTCCCTATCGGCTCATGCTCTTTCCACCCCACTAAAACAACATCTAGAAAACATTGACCCTCACCATTGTAACATTTCACTGCTCTGTAATTGACCACACTTCGACTTCCGTAGGTGAATGTTTCTGAGATTTCTGTAAACTTTCTTTTTATGGCCGCTTTTAGCGGGTACAATAGTGTCCGCCTGCATTCATCTACTGTGGTTCTCAAGGCTGAGTGAACTTAAGATGCATTCTGGTGGCAAGAACATAAGCTTTTACGAGGAGGAGTTCAGCTGTCAATTGTGCATTTTTGTTTTCTTGTTGAATCATAATGGGGCAGATAAGGAGGTTGCTTAGCAGCGCTATCTATTTGTTAGCTTGAGTCTCAAGTACTTCAATCTTCTGTTTCGGGTGTGGTAAAACTCAAGTAAACTTGTTCCGATGGCGGAATACCATGTATTGACGGGCCTTGAATTTCTTCACCTTTAGCATATTTCACAAACACTGAAAACACTGACTCGCTGATGACGGTAGTTGATAAATAGCCACTACGATATTCTGAATCGCCACTAACAACATGTTTTTGACCATTTTTAATTAGATAAGGTACATTACAAGCAGAAGCTACTTAATTAAGGCTGATCCACACAGATTTTTAAGACAAGTTGGACCATAGGAAACACCACTGGCGTTCACACAAAGTTTTAGTTTTAAGACGTTGTTTTTATGCGTTATTCACTGTCATAAAGTTGGGAAATCTTAAAACAAGTTACTAAAATCTCAAGTCAACGAACCATCAACTTTAATATAACTTACGAATTAATTGAAAGATGTGCAGAAATTGTTGTAAACAAGGCTATTATAATTAATTTAGGATAATATACACATTTTAATCAATTTGTATTGTAGCACAATGATGTTTTAACTGAGGATAAAACGTTACAAAGTACTTCACTTTACTAGGCCTATCTTCAACGAAACGAAACTATGTGAACTAGAGCCCTAAAAATAACGTCTTAAAACCTTATGCATTATATCTTAAAAATCCGTGTGGACTTGCCTTTACAAATTCGTTATATTTGATGACTTACACGTTTCCCACAGTTTTATTTCCATAAAACTTTTCATTCCCCACCGTTCCCCACTTTATATCCGTTGAGCTAACGTTCGAGTTTTGCGTTTTAGAACGTACATGTAAATTAACTTACGCCTAACATCTGATTATGTAATCGACCATTAAAACTTTCTACAAACTGTTAAATTTTCATTCTCAACTGCGAAATACTCTAATTTCCCACTCCGTCTGGCATTAAAACTAAAACAACAGATCCTCTGAATAGATTACTAATTTACTGATTGATCATATAAGTGGGACTGCGTCTGCGCAGACGAGTCTGGCTCCGAGAAGCGGGTTGACCTTGACAATGTCAATCTGGGCTTCTCTGAATAAGGGAATCCCTTCTAGTGTACGTAACATCACTCGGCCGCAGCCCACACCTTGCTAAGGCTAATTACTAAGAGCTATAAAGCTAAGTCTAACAACTAGTTGCTAATAGCTCAAGCTAAGGCTCGCAGGTTCCAACACATTGCCTGAACTAAGAAGTAACATGACTTCCTGCGGAAGAATACCCTAATTTGACTTCGTTGGACTGCCGCGAAACGAGCTGACACATTCAATATATCATAATGACGCATTGGACACAGGAGAATTAATGGGAACTGGGAGGGAGAGGGAATTGATAATTTCACCGTGTCAAGTTGTAAGTTAATAATATATAAACTGGCAAATTTTGCAATTCCGTATGGTTTGTTTAAAGTAGATAGCGTGTTATTATAATGGTGAATCTCGATCAAAACTAAAAAATAAAAACCTATCTAGGTCCATCACAAAAATACATCCCCCCCCCCCCCCCCTCTTCACTATACCTAAATTATAAAAAAATCAATTTTCTTACTGGAAAAGATTCTATTGTAATAATCAGTATGGGGCGTCGTTGCTATGCTGGGGATGGGGGAGGGGTAGAGTTGATGATAAATCCTTCCTCACCAGTTCTGATATCGCATTCTTATTTGTGTTTCGCATGAGGAAATTGAAGTAATAACGACGTTTCATTACGCCTGAGGACTGAGGAGAAATGCGATCACACTAATAGACTGAAGGAAAAAATCTGCGTCAGGGTTTGACATTTTTAAATAAGAGTTTTTGAACTGCAATATTTTAAGGACGTAAGTAAATGAACCAAATGTATGGTAGAGCATACTACACTGGTTTTCAGGCACTGCTGCTAATGCCAACCTTACCGGCGAAGCTTACCTTTTAGAATGGGACGGAAATAGTACGTATAAAAACACTTCTCACGTGTAGGTAAAGTAAAAAAAAAGAGTAAATCAGTTAGTAAAAAATAAAGCATGTGTGTCATAGGTAAGCGTTTCGTCCGTGTTGCTATAAAACATTTTTGGTTTTCAAAAAGTAATAAGTAAGAACAAAATAGTATGTTAAATTGTGACGAATCATCACCAAAAAAAGTGTTTTTTTACTTCCGCCGCACTTCTTATTTAGTTACACGGAGTCGTCTTAAAAATATGTCGCAGATAAACCTTGTATTTATCATTTTTAGTTTTCTTGCAAAGTATTTATGAACGGAACGCTTGTACTAGCAAATTCAATCATTAATTGGCTTCCTCATAACAAAATGACTGCCATATTGGAAATTTTACTAGCCCAGATTTTAGTTCTTACGGACCTTAATGTTGCTAGTTAATTATGTATAGTAAAATCTTTGATTTAAGTAAAATCTTTGATTTCGCGCAATAGAGTTTCTCGGTGGGCCACGTTAGTTTTCAATCACTAATCTCGGTCAATCACCAACCACATAGGTCCTTGTGCCACTTGCTTTCTCTTATTAATTTGAAGGGTGGGATTCACTGACGATCTATACACAGCTTTTATCTAAGCTTAGCTCTCGCTAAGTTAGACTATGCATGCGGGCGTTGGTTATAATAAAGGAAAGCGAGTGAAAGGACCGCAAGAGCTGGAGAGGTTGAGTGGGTGAGGGATGATTGTGGCCGCCTCCAACATGTCGGATGGTAATTGGCTCCCCTCCCATCCTCCATAGCAAATAACAAACATCAACCCTGATAAGCTGGGGACAAAAGACTCAGGCACTTCACACCGAATCCGTACTCGGTCAATTTACTTAGTAGGTATAAAAAGATCTTGATGAAAGCTATCTTTTTTGAGGTCATGAGTTAATTGGAAAACGAATATAGACTGTAAAGCTTGCAAAACTACACTTTTATAATACTCAATTTTGCAAACAATTTTCAATAAAAAAGGGAACGCTTATTAATTTTAATATTAGAAAGTAGAAGGAATTGTTGCGTTCTGCCATGGAATGTATAGGTAAGAACTCCGGTACGGAATGGTGTAACACAGCATCCACAAGATGTTCTGTGCAACGACTTTGCTACGTACTTACACTATATACCCTAGGTTTTCTCCAAATGCCCGGAAAGGTATATGTATAGGCTTGTAAACTTTAGTTATTTTTAAGTAATATCTAAATGTGTAAAAAAGTGAATAGTTTGTTGTGGGTAATTAATAACAATCTATGATAGGCCTCGCAGTCCAAATGCATATTTATTTATTTTATTGTAATTAAGGCCAGTGTAGGGCACAATGCCCTCTTTAGCCTGATGAGTGATGATTGATGAATGATAATGAGGAAGAGAGGAGGGGAAGCCTAGTACCGGCACGTAGCCGACTCCCGTCGAAAAGTACCAAGGGGGCCATCGGCTTTACGTCCCATCCGAAAGAACGGTGTAACTTTGACCAGTCATATAGGTTCCTCCACTAACCTGGACTGCCGAGAAGTTGACGAGAAGAACGAAGCTGTTACACAAGCTTTTGAACCCTCCAATCCACTCTAACCAACGGTAACTAGTGTTTCAGAGGAGAGTGGTCACCCATCCACCTCCTGACTTAGCTCGAGGATGGGCCTCACAGCCCGTATGCATAAAAACTGCACGCGCAAGTGTTCGTATTAGTCGAGATTCGCTATACTGGAATACTGGATACATCCTTATACTGTGATACAGTAAAATGTAAACAAAACATAACATGTGCTACACTTAGGATTGTGTATATGTACGCATATCTCAAACATTCGTCTACAGAAGTAGACGTGATGTGAGATGTTGTTCTTTTCTTTTAGCTCTATGAGTAATCTCTACTTTTATTTTTCTATACCTCTTGAAGAGACGTTGACGGATCAACAGACAGTTTACGTTATCTCTCAGAAACATTACCTCTAAAAGCATTTTTGTTAACAAATTCGTCCACATACAAACAGGTAATGTTTCATACCTCCTTCACTACTACTGCTATTGCGTCTAAATATGAACGACAAAGGCTGGATGGTCTCACTATTTAAACAGTAATATTCTGAGAAAGATATAAAATATTGAAAAAATGATAAGAATTAACAAGATGTGGTTTCGCAAGAACTAAAACCTTGCTTAAAAAAGTTTGAAATATTAGTATTGTTAAGATGAAATTATTAAATTATGTGCAATTAATTTACATTGCCAAAAACATCCGCGATGATTCAAAGATTTGAAACTTTTTAGATCTCTCCAGTCTACATCATGCAAAAAGTTTTTAACTTGTAGCCCAAATGAACTTTAATACCATTACCTATATTCGTGCTAGTTTAGAATTCGTAAATTCAAGTTTAGATTGCAAATCTTGTAATATACAACGTGACATAAATTGTGTTGCCCCGAAAATCCATTAAAACAAAGTTATGTACTTACAACAAGCTAATAATTATATTTACGAAATTCATAACATTACAAAATCTAGGCCTGGATCACTCACGCTTCAATCAGCTGTGTTGTGAAAAATCAGCTGGATATCAGAAAAGTTGTACGCATGATTGAATTACAGGCAAATTATTTTTCGTAAGAAATCTGCCTAGGGACGATTCATATCCCTATTCAGGTGACTAACTAGGTATTGCGGTATTTGGAATAGTTAGTGAAGGAACGTCCGAGGGCTTTTAGTATATGAAAATCCCAGCATTCGCCTTGTGACTAAAGCAAACCTCGGGAAAACCTTCATTCAGGATTGCCGGTAGCGGGTATCGAACCAGTGACTTCCCGAATTAGAGCCTCGTGTCTATACGAAATAAACAAATTTAGTGTCTACGCTCATAACGATAATCACTGCTTAATTTTCTGTACCCGATCAACCACCCGTTATAGGGTGCACCAGCTTTACCTGATGGGCCCCTCTTCAGGGGCCTCATTCCTGTACATTTTTTTAACTCTCCTTAACTCTCGCTAACCCCATGTTAAAATGACCCCGGGGTTAACTCCGACACAGGCTTCCCTGCATAATTCGAAGGCAAATATGACCCTGTCTGATAGGAGGGTTAAGAAGAGTTATCTCAACAATACTTTGAAATGACGCCATTTTGTCATTTTGCCATTTTGTCCGTGTGTGTAGTTTCACAAATGTCACATTTCAATACTTTAATTGGGAACATCCAACTACATGAATACGTTACTTTATGTGTTTATTACAGTTAATAAAGAACTTTGTGTATTTATAGTACATTATATATGTCCTAAATATGTAAATATGTAGTTTTATTGAGTATTTTGTGGACGTTTTGAGGTTATTGGACTGTTTTTGTTTGTTATTGTTTTTATTTTGTCTCGTTTTTTCAACAATATCTTCCTTCGAACGGCGTCTCAATTGCTGACTCCTGATTGGCTATTGGCTAACACTGGGGTTAAGTTTGCAAATGTACTGGAATGAGGCCCCAGGTGATTAACTAGGTTATTAGGGTGTTTCGATAGCTGGGAAGGAATGTCCGAGGGCTGAAAGTAGGACCCAATCCCAGCATTAGCCTTTACGACTGAGGAAAACCTCGGAAAAATTTGCAATCAGGACTGCCGGTGGCCGGAATCGAACCGGCAACCTCCCGAATTAGAGTCTCGCATCTTACCGCTGAGCCACCTCTATCGGTGTATAGCGCAGAAGTGACATAAAGCACGCGAGTCGTAAGTTAGAACAACTTTGAAATCAAAAACTAGTGTAATTAGAAGATAACAAACTTGTATTCACACGTCCGTCTTACTAATTAAAGTTTGACATAAAGTTTGACTTGCACACTAGTGTCAAAACACGTGTCGATTTGATTTGCATCTCAAAGCTCGAGATTCGCGTACTCAGCCAGCGTCCGTAATTGCAACCTAATTATAGTTTACTTCACTTAACTTTGTCTGGCCTGTTGGATAAACCGAGTTAGCAAAGCCAAGCGAAGAAACTTAGTTTAGTATTGTTTCTTTGCGCGCATTCTGCATTACCATATCACTAGGTAAATTAGTAATTTTAATGTGAAATATGTAAATAAAAATGCAACACAAATACACATGTAAACACATCATTTTATATTTTACCCACATACTTTGAACCACCTTTTAGTTTTCTTCTATTCTGTATACCGATCTATCTAACAAAACTATCCAAGTAAATTAAAGTATGAAACTTATGAAATTCTTTTTTTAGAACTGAAAATGTCTTAAGTTTCACTTGTTTTGTTTGACAAGTTTGAGATATACTTAAACGGAACATAGACAAGTTAGAGCCATTCCCCATTCATCCCTCTTTGTACTTCTTTCAGACAGTAAGTTTAGTTTTATTGCAGACTTGACAGCAGTGTGACCGTTCGACAATTGTTTATCTTACGCTAAAGTTATTTGAAAACTGATATTACGAAAGTTGCGCTGTCATAATAAAATTCATTTTCTTTTTCTTCAGAAGTTTTAAAACTCCACTCCATACTTGTAAATAATTTACTAGAAAAAACATTGGATTTCTCATTTTTAAGGGAATTACGTGAATAAATTACGTTTTAGATAAGAAAGATTTTAAATTACTTACTATAATTTACTCAGTGTATAATTATTACGGTGTGATATTCATTTACTGGAATAAAATTGGGGAATAAACTTGGTCCAGTGGAACAAATACCAAGTAAAAACATTTGAAAAGATGTAATTGAAGTTTCTTTTACAAGAGTTCTCATTTTGAAAACGAAATTGTTCATTAAATGATATATTATCTATGTCTACAGGCAAAAATTTAACTGAAAATCAAACTAAAATTACAACATTGTGTGTAATAATCTTATTATATTGTACTTATATTGTGTCAGCTAAAGATATGCTAACAAGAACTATTATAAAATAGTATATATAAAACTTAATCGGTTATTTTTACTTTGTCATTATAGTTATGAGTTTCTTTTATAGTTAACCAATAAATAGTTAAATCGCTGCTATTTATATTCTTACAGTGCGTCTATGAAACGTTTTTATTATAGTGAGTGTATGTTGTACTAGCTTCAATCGAGCTATCGAAAATAAATTAATCTAATCTAAATTTAACCCAATCATTTTCCACTCCAACTATCGAATGTGACCGTTGCACATAACATGGGTACAAACAACAGTGAAAAACTATTATCTGGTACTATCCTGGCGTCACCATTATTCATATATTATTTAGGAAAACTAAATCACTTTTACTTCAGCTCGTGACAAAATTCAGTACTCAGTAGTACTGAAAAGGTAATATTTCAGAAGTTTTTCAGTAGTATTTTCGTAAAATTCAGTAGTAAGAATACACAATACTATGTTATTTTTTGTAACCTTATATTCCATTTCCATTTCTTATTGGTCTCTTCGATACGAACGAAATGAAACTAGAAACTGTCTTGTCTTATTTCGAACATCTTGAGACTTGACGTCCGAAATACAATGATAGCTTTGACCTTTCCGTTGGCTTCGGTCGTCAAAAGACGACGGTTTTTATGAGTCACATCTCGTATGTTGGCGCTATTCGTCGTAAAACACATGTTTCATTTCGACCAGACTTCCTCAATCTTACTTTGTAGCTTACAGACCTGCTGAGAAAACCGTTGAAAGATTTTCAATTACAATTGAGAAGGTATAATGATAAGGGATTTGTTTTGAATAAAACATTTTTACTTTCATAATATTGAAAATTGAAGCTATCAGCAATGAAGTAAGCTGGAATTCCAATCGAAATCACGATGGTGAAAGCAGAAGATTATACTAATAAATTAAATTTAAATTCAAAGAGTATCGATTTTTCTGAATTTCATAAATTGAGACAGTGGCGTATCCAGAGGGGGCCTGGGGGGCTGGAGCCCCCCCCTCTCCCGAAATCCCAGCATTACATGTGTTCTGCAAAATATGTGGATTTACACTAAAATTAATGAAAACATTTGTTGCATCAAATTTGACATAGTAACTTTATAGAAGAAAATATACTACAATGCCAACTTAGTTATATTGAAGTCAAATATATATACCATCAGCGCAATAATTTCAATGATTTTATAAAAAAAATCTGGTTAAGTTATCCCTTTTAGTAAACCACCCAAACTTTTTCTGAAACATTTGAAACCATGATAAAAATATGTATTTACAAAAAACTCGTCTGCAGAGCAGTAGTGGGGGGCATCCCCCCCCCCCATTGTTTCAGGTGGGGAGCCTTCGTTTGTGGATGTATCTTCCCCTGCATCGTTTGGTAAAGTTAACACTATGCTATTGACGTTTTTATGTGAAGTAGACATCCCTATCGTAGATAATCGCGCCAATGCTGGGAAATTATAAGTATTCCCTAACAACGAAACCAGAAATAATTAATCTCCATTGTTAGAAACACATACCTTGTTCACGATAACGTTAAGTGGATTATAAATAGACTTCGAGTATCACTCCGCGTATCGACATCAGCGAGCTAAACTGTGGGCGCGTGACTAAAGCAGGAAAACAGTTTAGCTATTCATAGGTTGTACGTACGTCACATCTGTGCGCGTGGCGGCCACATTTGTGATCAAACTTTGACGTTGCCATAGAGAAACAATTGAAGACTATTGTGGTAGAAAATCCAGCCTGTATATTCAATTGGTATGTGTGGTAATTTCTTATTTTTGTATTAAAGGTCTCTCACACCAAGAAGTAAGATAGTGTCAGGGGAGTCAGACCGCCCACAATTAGTTTCCAACTTAACAAGTGCAAAATCACTAACGTTTTTCTCGAATATAACAATTTAGTTGCGTTAAGTTTTTTGACGGAAAACTGCTTGCACGTTTATTATGCGTTACCGTCAAAAAACTCGCCGCAACCAAATTGAACTAGATAATCGGGAAAAACGTCAGTGATTCGACGCGCTTGTTAAGTTGGAAACTAAATGTGGGCGGTCCTGATACTATCTTACCTCTTGCTGTGAGACGTATAACTATGTTTACTTCTTGATTCTAAATAAGGCTTATTTATTAAATTTGAATAGTATTTGTCAATGATCTAGGATTGGTCCTCATCAATTGTGTCTCAATCATGGCCGCTGTGACGTCACGTGGGAACTAGAATAGTTCAATCGTGAACTCTATGAATGACGTCACAAAGTTGTCTGTCGGGCACGTCAATCCGCGATCCAATAAAATCAAGGGGATATTATTGGATCTTGACAATCTTCTGCAGCTCGGATGAGTCTGTCGAGGAGATCCGAGCTCGCTGAGTTCTCTTTCATGTAAAGCTGACTATGTGGACACTTCAACGTATCTTACGAGCTGCTGTCGTCAGAGATCATGAATGTAATAGTGAAGTGACGTATGACAAATAAGTGAAATACCATCCTAGATCGAGTTGTAAGTAGTAGTTCAATGAAGTATTTATTTGTTAGGGGTACAAAATTGTACAATAAATAAATCACTGATAGAAATTCGAGAGTCTGAAGATGTGAGAGTTTAAACAGACTAATAAGTTAATAATATTACATGAAAAAAATAATTTTTTTAACAAACAATTAACGCTTATATTTAAATGCACTAAAAAGTAAAAAATAAATTTTCGCCCAACAAATTTTTGTGCATCACTCGGAAAATAAAAGCGTTGGGCGCTTTCCCTGCATACACAGCAGAATACTGCAATCTATGTCAATACCGAAAGCGCCCAACGCTTTAATTTTCCGAGTGAGGCAAAAATTACACTGCAGCCTTCTCTTGTAATGTACATATGTAAGCCCAGCTAATTTCGAAGTTATTTTGTTTCTACATGAGAGAAAAAGAAATGTTGATACCCCTCAGAAATCACCCGCGAATTACGAGGTATCGAACAGAATTTTGGGAGTGGTAGAACGACTTTAACTAAAAGTAAAACCCATTCCAAATGAACGACCGCATGGGAACTCGTAATTTAGAATATTGGACTAGCGAAGTGTTAAATAGCTTGCATGTTTTCCGTGTGGGAAATCTTCCGCCTGCGCTCTTGGGGGGGAGGGGGGGGGGGGGGGTTGTGGCAGATACGCGACTCCGCGTTGAAAGCTCTTTCCATCAATTACTAGACAAGAAAAAAAAATGCCGATAATATCGACTTGCATTCACCTTCGTGCAAGACGGAAGGAAGTAGACAAAACAACAACCGTTCTAATGAGAGGTCAATGGTCTTGCCTTATAGCCTTGCTGACTTATGCACATATTGCTAAAGTCGCTCCACAGCAACTATGATGCTGGTGACGTCACAGATGGGCGTGTCGGAGCCAATTAGCGGGCGGCTTTCACCTATACTATATCATCTAATGTAAATAAATACGATAATAATACTTCCACGCACTGGTTGGGTATTTTCCTAACCTATCAGCTGTCATGGCTGGTATCAACCATCTTGGTTTAGTGGGTAAGTCGGTGTCGTAGTGTACACTTTCGGCCACTACCCACTAACCACTAGCCAAATAAGGAGCATTGGTCGCCTGCTTGTGACGTCACTTCCTTTCGATTAGTATAACTAAGATTAGTCCACTACGAAAAACGTCAAGTTGGAACACACCCTCACACTTGGTTGGCTAAGCCTCACACATCTGTGACGTCACCAGCCTCGAAGTTGAACCTTCGACACGGCAGCGGTCGCACTTATCACAGGAGAGGTGCAAAGAGAGGGGTAACAATATATGTTATCATCAGTGTTGTTAAAGCTACTTTTTAAGAGTAGCACTGTTACAGCTACAGCTACTTGATCTTTGAAAGTAACTTAGCTACTTTTCAGCTACTGTAATTTGTAAGTAGCTCGCTACTTGTACAGCTACTCAAAAAAAGTAGTGACGCTACTTTACAGCTACTTTAATTTGTTATAAAGGACCAGGAGTACCTAGTATTTAATAATTTATTTGAAAATTTAGGCTTTCTTACCAATGATCATTTTTATGTTTATGAAAATAATGTTATCAACAACTTAGAAGCCACAAATATAATATGTCTATAAGAGGTTTTATATTTTATATTGTATTGCAAAATTGCAAAAATAAAGAAGCGGCGATTTTTCGCTACAAATACTCGTATAGAGTAGCTTGCTACTCGCTACTTTATACCGCATTTTCAAATATAGCGCGCTACCATTCTCGCTACCGAAAAAAGTAACATGCTACAAGTAGCGCGCTACTTGTAGCGCGTTTCTTAACAACACTGGTTATCATATTACCTGGCCATCCACAGTGAAGACTTCTAGAGGCACCTCGGGGTCGTCTTGCCAATATTGTACATTCCTGTTGGAGCTTTTCCTCATGTTGCGGTGGCAGCAATAGCAGATGAGGAACACGACCAAGATCACCCCGCTCAGCATCGCTCTACAACAATAACAACAACAACAACAACATGAGCGAGGTGAGCTCTTCTCGTGACGTCACAACAGCCATGATTGCGACACAATTGATGAGGACCAATCCTGGATCATTGACAAATACTATTAAAATTTAATAAATAAGCCTAATTTAGAACTTAAAAAGCAAACATAAGTAATAAACAAATAAAATATTAACACACATACCAATTTTATCTCAAAAACCGACTGAATTTTAAAGAACTAAGAATTTCTGTGTTCTACCACAACAGCCTTCAATTGTTTCTCCATGGCAACGTCAAAGTTTGATCACAAATGTGGTCGCTACGCGCAAAGATGTGACGTACGTGCAACCTATGAATAAGATCCGAAATCGCCATTTTGGATCTCAGTACAAAAATCACATTATTATTTTAATGAACCTTATACAATAATGTGAAATTAAACCTAAAATATTTCCTACTGCTAAGACAAACTCTCTTTACAGATTGTTTTTTTACCTTTTTAAGCAATAATTTGTTTGACAGATCAATTAATATGTTTCTCTCCCGTAGCTGACTCGCCAAACAAAATCACGTATACTATTTAAACTGACTATACAAACAAATATGAACCACTCGTTCAGAAAAGCAATAAGGGTCTTATCTGTTTAATCCGAGGTTTTGGTTTATCCAGGTCACAACCTGACACAATTAGCACGGATTAACGCTACGCCACTGTAATTATGTGTTGGATGTTTTTAGGAATGGGTCCGTATAGATATTATGAAACTCAATTTCGATAATCGAATCGCGATAATATAGCCATTACCGTGCCGATATTACCTCATTAAGTTATATATAGCCATATAGATATATAAAGGCACAATATAGCCTCATAAGCTCAGATTAAGTACAACATTATGTTAAACTAGATTTCATTTTAATATGAGATATTTCGAATAGGGTACAATAACAATGATTTACAAATTTCAAAAGGTGAAAGAAGTATGAGAGAGAGAGAGAGCTTCATAATATTGAGTGGCTTCAGAGCTTGGTTGGTGCTGAATTGGAATATAAATAAAATCATTAAAATAAAATAAAATTGTATTAATTGCTTACTCTCACTCAGATAAAATCGGCTGTTTTTTAGACTAACACTGTGTTTCGTTGTTATGACAGCTCCAAAGTCACGGTTTACAGATTTAAAAAAATCAATTTCCAAAGGTATAATACCCCACCCCCGAACCTCGACTCAGTCTATATATTAATAACATTTACACTCAAGTCTTTGGCTACTTATCGCAATAATATCACACGACGAATATCGTAAGATAATCGCGATATTTATCGATATTCGATTATCGTTGTAATCCGTATAGTAATCTAAAACTAGAGGAAAAAATACTTGCAGGAAAGCAGGAAAGCGCTATGGAATGGGGTACCGTACATAAAATAAGGGATGTTCCTTCCTACCCACATATCTCAGTTTGCCCCTCACTTGGCGCATGAAATGATGCCGTGCAAATACAGATTGATGTGTGACGGCCTAACCTGTGGCTTAACTAATCGCGTTCGAAAGAGGGATAGGTATCGATTTCAAATATGGGCATCGATAAACAAAGGACAATTATTATCGTTATCGATCGATAAAATCGAAAAAATCGTAAGTTGGGTTCACAGCTCCATTTAAAAATGTGTGTTTTCTTTCAATATTCGCAAGAGAGATTTTCTATTGGCCTAGTTCGCAAGGACTCCGAGTCATTCTGGTTACAAAAGTTTTGAGACGCCCCATTGATTCTCAATGATTCTAAAATATCGATACTTTTTAAAATCGGCAACGTAAATAATTTCCAATATCGAATATCGATCAATAAAATCGATATTTTTTCCCATCTCTATAAACTATAGATAATTCCATCAATCATAGTACCCTACCACAGTCACTGGAGAAGTTTATAGAAAAAAAGTTTATCGACTCTAATGGTCCTGCCACAGATATCGCTTTTTTTATTCTTCAGCTGATAGCTAATTTTCAATACACATCACTCATTAATATTATTTTTAAGTGATAAAGTAGCCTATAGTGACCATACTATGTACATGATCGCTCACAGCGCACTCTGCCTGTCGTACGGGTTACCATCAGCACCAATGAACGCAACTCAACTCATACGTCATCCTGTCTTCGCGGAGAATCCTTCCTTTTGTGCAAAAAAAGTTCCTCGCAATTGATGCAATTGACGGCAGACGAAAAGGTCAGGCCCGCAAGATAACGAGGAAATTAGGTCACTTTAGTACGCCTTGAAAGCCGGCTGGATCTCGCAAAGAACGTGAGTGGATCTCGGAATATGCAGACATGTGCATGTTTCAAGTACATACATACTTACTACGACAGTGTTCTATTATCTTCGTCATCGATCGGTTTATATCGGTAAAGTTCGGGTATGAACTTTGTGAGTTTATTAATATTGCAATAATGCAGTGATAAGGACAAGGTCGAATGACGTTGAATACGGATAAAAATACATATTACGTCAGTTGGGTTTTTCGCATTTCAGTGTTTGTAAAAAAGTTTTCTGACACTTTGCGTTTGCAACGTAGACTTCCGCGCAAGACAACTACTGGTCGTTCCAGGATGCTGCGAAGTGAACATCTCAAGACATCGTGAGACACTGCAGGTAATTAAGCGAGCAAAGCGAGCGTCGCCATTCTACTCTTATGACACTCATTGCGTTTTTTTGTGTGTTTTTTATGTATCGCAATTGCGGTCGCATGGAGAGTCCGATCAACCTGAAATTTGGATCATCCACAAGCTTCAATGTAGATTAAATGTGTGTAGTTTTATGGCGAAATCAGTTGAGAAGTTACAAAGTTACAATGCAGTCACTAGAAAATATTTTTCTGAAAGAAACTGATGGTAGCAAAATGTGACATAGCCATATTATAATACATTTTCGTCCGGTCATGAATATACTATAGTTTCAACGCGATACCATTAGGATTGTAGGTACAAATTAAATTTGTATTGCTGAATTGTAGTTAAGTAACTATTACAACGAAAAATCCACTATAATTTACATGGACAATCAATCTTTTATTGAAAAATGTCAGAAGTATAGTTACTATGACAATAAAAATTCTAATTTTTTCAAATTTTTGTTTTTGTTGTTGTTGATTGTCGATTGTCATTTTTTGAACAAGTATAAACATTCTTATATTGATGATGATATTGGAGTTTTGAGCATAACGGCGCTGGAGAAACAAGACCATTTGCGACACTTTTATCTTTATCTCTTACTTTTAACAATGACGACAGCTTTGAGAACTTTCGCCAGAAAGTTCGTGGACATGGACGCGCTCGCTTATCAACGCGTCACACAGAGCGTTTTCTTAGTTTATATTAATGTCAGTTTCGTTCAAATGGGCAGACTATATATATAATAGACAGTGCGCCGTAATTAACAGCGAACCCGGGGATTCTACGGAACGGTTTCATCATTTTTTTGCCTCTAATTTAGATGCCTTGCATTACTTCTAATTGAACTTTTCGCTCAAAAGAAAATGTAAATAAAAAATAAATACGTCGTTTTTCATTCTTCCTCGCTGCAATCAGAATTATTCGTCCAAGTCAAAGGAAAGAAAATTATATTAATTTTGTTGGTCTGACGCTTTGTTTGGCGACTGCATTGTTTGCCGTCTGTCAATTAACTTGGCAATTAACTCATAATAAATTAGATTGTGTGCCTCCCGTTCAATGAGGTTAACAGAATTAGCTGGTGGTAAATGAACCGCATGCTGAAAACCAAGCACGTGGTCGTCTTAGACCGAATCTGTAATTTTGATTCGTAGTTGGGATGGTAGGTTTAGCGTTTAAAACGTCCAATGGACAAGTTTAGGCAGCTATTCGTAGTTCCCACGTGACGTCACAGCGGCCATGATTGCGACACAATTGATGTAGACCTATCCTAGGTCATTGGTGAATATATATCAAACTAACTAAGTATGCATAATTTATGATTTAAAAATTAAACATAATTAATTATTGTTATAATTTATTATTATTATTATTGTTATTATTATTATTATTATTATTATTATTATTATTATTATTATTATTATTATTATTATTATTATTATTATTATTATTTTTATTATTATTATTATTATTATTATTATTATTATTATTATTATTATTATTATTATCATTATTATTTTTATTATTATTATTATTATTATTATTGTTATTATTACTAGTATTATTATTATTATTATTATTATTATTATCATCATTATAACTATAATAATTATAATTATTATTATTATTATTATAATTATTATTATTATTATTATTATTATTATGAATTATAATTGGTTTTCTATTAATTTACAACTAAAAAGCAACATAAAGACTCTCTTGTCTCGGCCACTCTTATTTGGGGTTTACAACGTCGCAAATAATTATATTCTTTAACCTTTTCAGATATATATTTCCTAACTTTATTTCCCATCTATCAACCGTCTTCTATTGACATTTGACAGCTCAAATGCCAACTCACACTTTGCTCTCCATTGTAGCTGTTGTGACGTCACGTGAATACACCCTATAAGAGGAAGGACTACAAGCCAATATTAAAACCCGCGAAATAAACGTATTTTCGTCATATCTCAATAACGCCAAACAATATCAAAACAGTGACACCTACGCACATTGTGGATTCGTGAGAGCTCAATACCAAATGAAAAAGATTTATTAGTTTGGAGTAATTATAATTATTATTTGTAATTTAACTAATTTACAAGTTAATTAGAAATTACAACTATAATTACTACAATCTACGAAATCTTTTTCATTTGGTATTGAGCTCTCACGAATCCACAATGTGCGTAGGTGTCACTGTTTTGATATTGTGTGGCGTTATTGAGATATGACGAAAATACGTTAATTTCGCAGGTTTTAATATTGGATATAAATAACCTTACTATCCTGCCTCTAAATAATACACACCTGCCATACTGTTGACATAAGCCCATGCTTAGTCAAAAATCGACACGCCTTACACAATAGAAATACAAATGAAAAGAATACATTAATATAGATTATGATTTATGATGTTGATGTTTGTTTTAGACGTGTCCGTCTGATATAGTAGACAACTCGTACGTGTAATTTAAAATTGCATAGTAATACATCATTAAAGTTATGATAGATAAACTTGCCCAAGATTGAAACGCCGTGAAATCTAAAAGAAAACAAATAAAAATGAAAAGGATAAATGTAATAATCAATGTGTAATCATTTAATGTGCGATGACCCTTGTGTGTGTTTAAGACATATGAATGTGATGTCACTGGCAAATTATGCTAAACTCTGTCCGACCCATACCCCCCCCCCCCCCCCCTATATTCCCTGTCCCCTTCTTGCGAATAATTAAAGAAAAATACATTTTTAAATTATATTAAAAATTTTGATCCGATCCTATCCCCTTCTTGAGAATATTTAAAGAAAAACGCATTTTTAATTCAATTTCAAATTTTTGCTCAAATCCAACTTTCAAAATGTTAATTAAATTTGTTTTTTATTTTATCGACGATAACGATTGTCCTTCGATTATCGATACCCAAATTTGGAAACGATTCCCATCCCCAATTATTACACAACACAATGAGCTTTCAATACTATTGACACTCAATAACAATGAGGCAAAATGTCTGGTGTTCGCCGGCCAGTGAGTTTTCAACCAGATAAAGCAATTATTATCAGACAATAATCTGTAAACGAGATTCCTTATTCTGAACGAAAATGACAATCATTTATACGAACGCAATTAATTGGGGAATACCTTACGGTCTTTTGGTGCAAGGTGTTTGCAAAAGTGCTGAAAATGTGTAATATTTGACAAAAACTGATAAGAGTCGTATGGAGATAGAAAAGCTCCGTTTTTAAATACAATGCAAAAATATTGCTATAATGTCTCGCAGTTTTCTCGCCTTGCGATATGAAAACAGCGTTGCATGCATCATCTCGTGAATACGGCAGTTTGGCATCACTGTAATCGCTGCAAGAACAGTATGGTTGAACTGAGGATCCATTATTGAAGGGAAACATACAAACGTGCGTTTATTTTCCTTTCGTTACTGTGCAGGCCAGCAGAATATGTTCGTACCACTCGATGAAAGCCTTGCATTGAAACAAGACGTGACGCAAATAGCTAAGAGTCAGATAAAACATGGTAATTGACAAGGAAAGCAAATATATCCTAAAAATAGAGATAAACTTGTAAAATAAAGATAAACACTAAAATTAAAGAGGACGTATTATCGTTGCTTATAGACGTGGTATAAAAAATATACAAAAATATATACATTTATAATATATGAAGCAGGTTTTTTTTTTTGGAAGAAAAGTCGATTTTTAAGGAGATTCCCTTCTCTTTCTAATACTGAAACATCGTTGAATTCAATTCGCGTGTTTGAAATTGTCTAGAATGGGCACTGCCGCTTCATCTAAGGTCTGGTATGAACGATGTCTTCTGACCCCCCCCCCCCCCCCCAAACTTAGTAAATATGCATAGTTATGAAGCAATGGCGCACGCAAACCCCTCATCAACGAAGTTCTGACGTCATAAGGCTCGCACGGGTCACGACGCTGGTTCGCTGCAGTTTCTTGCCACTGTGAGTTCTGTTCTTCATCCAATGCAGATTATAAATTGAATGTTCTGTTCGATAGTATCGAAATCAATTTTTATTTTCAATTTGATAGGTAGACCTCATATACAAATAAAATCGCCATCAAGCCAACATTTAAAAGTCCCTTTATATTTATTATATACTAACTTACTTTTACAATATACGTTTATCTGATAATCTGCTTGCGAAGATTTGTTATATTTTGTCGATAACACATAAAAGAAATACATTACAAAATTTGTGGGTCCGAGCCACACAAATTGTACGCTATAAAAATGAAATGATTTATAGTTTAATAATTGATAATTACAAAAAAAAAAAAAATAAAGATCCTAAGAATATTTAATTTTTTGATTTTAAGCCCATTGTGTAGCTGATACAAAACTAAAGGCAAAATCAGAATCACTTTTTCAATATTTGGCCGCGTTTTTATGGTATAGTAAAAACATTAATTTTCGCAGTTTTAAAACGAAGTGTATGAAGAAGTCGATTTTAAACAGTGCTAGGCAACGTTCCGGTGCTTGGGTCTTTGTAACCATCAAGTTGACGAATACTAAGCGTCTTGAACGTGGGAACCTTTCCTTTGTAAATCCCACCATCACGTGAAGAGGGGTAGGTTGGGGTTGTACAGGAATTTCGATGTCGTAAATTCCAGCTTTACGTTCTTCGGTAGACTGAAATTCCACTATGGCAACACACCGCATGCCAAACAAAGCATAACCTGGCAGTTTGTTTTCAAAATTGTGTATTTTATTTTCATAAGTGGGAGACAGCAGAAGTTTCGCCGAGGTGGTTGTGGTCATATATGAGATCTCATAACTCTAGATAGCATACAGACACCAGCCACATGATTTCATTTCGAAGCGGCACCTAACATACAACGGATCGAATGCTGAAAACAATTTTTATTGATTTATGACAAGGTTTAAAACTCAGGCAATAGATGATTTTCAGAATTGATCTAGAAAGTCGTCATTTGCTCTATCTAAGGGTCATTTATAGTTATGTTAAGGTGCAGTTTTCATTGTTGTACATTGTTGTCATCGAAGATGTAAAGGACCGTGATAAGTTCTATCAAAGGGTCCTTGATCAATACTGAAAAAGGTCTATTTTAAAAAAGAACTATTTAAAACCGTTGAATTGCCATGAAAAGTTCCATTTAACATTTTCAAAAATTGTTAAATTTAATTGGAAACCTCATCACGTTTCGTATAATTTACTTTTCAAAATGCCAATTCCACTAAAATAGTATGTTATTTGAAGGAAATCATTCATCATCAATTTTTAGAATAAGACAGCACATCATTCATAACCATCTGCAATATATAAATATAAAATGTGTCAATATATTGACAATGTCTGCTGTTAGTCGTCGTATATTATACAATATTTACTTCTAAAAAAAACATTCACACTGTTTGGTATAAAATAATGAGCACCGTTTGGAGGGGGGGAGGGGACAGCAGGAAGTAAAACGGAAATGAAGAGCATCAAGAGGAAAAGAAGTGAACGTCGATGAAAAGTTCTCCCCCCCCCACCAACCCCTGTAACCAACGGTTACCTAGCTTCTGCAGTACTCCTCTCATTCCGATGGCACGTGCTTGAGTCTTACATTGATCTGCATTCTAGCACACCATTACCATTTTACCTTGATTTTGAAAGTATAGAGCTATTAATAAGCACTGTTTTGAATTGTTACACCACGCGCCATCCTTGCTGTTAAGGCCGGGCTACGAAGATGTTTAAGAACCTAAAATTTGTGATTAACAAACTTGAAACATACAAAATACATATAAATGTTCACATAACAATTTATATTCATAACCATTGCTTTACATTTGCAACAATCGTAAAAACTTTCTTAATCACAAATTCAAGTTCTTAAAAATCTACACAGCCCGGTCTTTATGGTTATGAACCTATAAGCTTGTCGAAAACATTTCTACATCCACCAATATAGATGCCAAACCATGTCAACAATGTTTTTTACTCTGCTTGAGCGATGGGTATTGGCGAACCCCATCCCAAACTCTTTCGAGTACAAGTTCCTGGAAAATGTTTATCCAGACAGTCTCCATTACATCCATTCTCCATCGCTGACAATATATCCTCTTACAAATCCCACTCCATCACTTATTCCAGAACCTATTTTTTTTATTGACGTCATTTCATAACCTTGTCCATTTAGGCTACCGCCTTCTATCCATCATAGTCGAACGTCCATTCGCATCACTCGTTCCGTCGGCCACTGCCTTTGAGATGCCCCCCAGTTCTAATCCCGCTTCTGATTTAGAGGATTGTTATGGGCGCTGCCATCTTGAAATTTGACGCCATTGAAGTGCTGCTGAAAATTAATTCCACAATATATAGAAGGCATCTACCATTGTTGCAAGTATTGTTTAACATTGTTGGTAAAAATGATACGGTTGTTTTAGTTGTCGCCATTAAAGCGCTGCTCTAAGAGATCAAGAAGACCGTGGTAGGATATTTCGTGTCATATAGTTGGCCGTGTAATTTTTACCAACAATATCTAACCATCTAACAATACTGGTAACAATGGTCGACGCCTTCTATATAGTGTAGAATTAATTTGCAGCAGCACTTCAGTGGCGTCAAATTTCAAGATGTCAGCGCCCATAAAAATCCTCCAAAACAACCGTATTGCCCATCAAAGCTGCCCACTGACTTAAGAGCGTTCGGCAGTAGGAGTTTTACAGATGTATTGGCCGTCAACCAATTACTCTTATACTAATAGAAGGATTATTATAAATATTTAATTTACCTACTTGTATAGAGGGTTGTCATATTTATGCATGGTATTAGGTACATTTGTCACCAACCTATTCAAAAATAATGTACCCATTTTTAAACAGATTCCCCTTATTATTTCGCCGAACATTTTCGACGAAAGTAATTTATTAGCTTAATTCAAACGTGAGTATATTATGTTTGAGCAGGCTTGTCACAAATGTACTTAAAACCATGCGTAGATATGACACCCCTCTGCAAGTAGGTACATTTTCATAACTATCCTATAATTTGTTTAAGAGAAATTAGTTGACTAAAAATGTCAAAACTACTTCCCAACGCTCCTAATGCACGCCATTCGTCATGGCACGGTTTCATGACCCGTAGCTAATCAAGACAGGTGCTGGGTCCATCTTAACCGATTGTTTTGTGTCGTCTAGTTTTGTTCTTATCACACTTCTGAGTCAGTGATTTCCCATCAAAACGTTTCATTGACTTTGTGATTTTATAGGCTTCTTGCAAGCTTGCTTTGCAACAATGAAACAAATGAAATGAATCGATGGACAAACAACAAGCTGTCGAACAATAAAATGTTCTGATTTTGAAAACAAATCTTAAAAACAAACAAGAAACATAGAAAACTTGGTTGCCCATCATTAAACGTTTTAACTGGAGAGCAGTTACTATCGCCATACCTCGTTTTCTTCATAATGTTGCAATTTTATTATTTCTACAGCTCGTTGTTTGTCCATCAGTTCGATACATTTGTTACATTGTTGTAGTTCGGCTGTGACGTCAGTTGCAAGTTCACTATATGTCGGGGATTCAATGATAGCTAACTATTGCTAGATCCATATAAACAAAACGATAATTGACGTCTACGTTTCTATTGATCCCTCTTCTAATTCAGTTTAGTACCAGTCTTGTGTTTCTACTGAACTGTCACAACTAATCGAATGAAGCGATAGATCTATACCTCGACTCGAACTATCATCTACTTGAATTGTCGCGAGACTTTGTTCAAAGAATGTTTCCTAGGACATTTTAGTCCTGATGAATGTAAGCTTTTATTGTTCAGTATTATAAAGTTTAGGCATTTAAAACCGGTTATGAACCGGTTCCGAAGTAGAGGAACCGGTTCTCTATTTGTAGGCCTCTGCGTTTTACACAGAGCCCATTTGCGGGACATTGTTCAAAAAATGTTTCCTAAGTACATTTTTGACCTGCTAAATGTTAGTTGTTAAAGTTCAGTTTTATTAAAATAAAGACCTTTAAAACCGGTTCCGAAGTGGCGATACCAGTTTTGTACTTTTTAAACCCGATATCATCACTACTATCAATACAACCACTTCGCCAATGTATCAACCAAGGTGGTCGGATCACGGGAATAGCTGCACCGATGTGTATGATTGCAGGACGTGCCGGTATCAGCTGTTACATAGCCGGCGGCTGCTGCTGTAATGCAGCAAAACCAGGCGTCAAATTCAACAGCAAATTGAATTAATGGGTAGAGGTATAGTGAAAAAGCGCGTCTGTCGCTTTAGGCTTGCACAGTCGGATAAATAAATCCCACCTAGTCATTAGTCATTAATAAAGGAAGACAATTTTTATTCACTACACCAATAAATCATGTTGACCTTATTTACACGAATATACGACGAGAAAAGAAAACGTTTTCATTTTATGGGTTCAGCACAACCGTGTCTTAGCTACTCTGCGTGCCAACCTAAGAAGCACCCTGCCAATCACTAACCACAAAGGTAGGCGATAGTATTGTGGAGATCATAAATGCCAATAATCCCCATCCTTCAGCGAAGCACTCGCCTTCTCAGCCGGATATGAAGAATGTCGCCTCGTCTCGACTACGGACGAGTATCGCTCCTTTTTTAACTCTGTATCCACCCCGTTGACTGCCGCTTGAGAGTTTAGACAAGATTTACATTTACAACTCTCTACAAAGAAGGTGACGGCTAAGTCACCCTTTGTGTGTAGTGATTGGCAGGGTGCTTCTTGGGTTGGCACGCACAGTAGTAAATCATTGAACACCATTGCGTGGCTGTTATTATACTCAGTGGCGTAACTCATACCCGGAATTGTGACATGTTTCCGGCTTACACCGCGAAGTTGAACCCGAATAAATTGCAAGACAAAGAAACAAACTTCCTGCCTCCCATTTAGGGAAAGGGTGCTACAGCCTACTGGTTGCTCTAGTGCAAGCTAGCATTAGTATAAAATAACAAGGTATGATTTAGGCCTCGGATTTGTGAAAACTGAAATAAAGAAAAGTAATGTTGCCAAATCGAATGTAAATACATTTTCCGACGTAGTCTAAATCATCCCCCCACTGGAATTCATAAACCAATTAGAGGTGACGTAAAGTCACTCCACGACACCTTTGTGGATGCTTACGTCATAGACGAGTGAGCCATTGGTCAACTAAAGATAAGTATTTAAAATAGCCACCCGCTGATTGGCAGCGACTCATTTATCTATGACGTCAGCATTCGCAAGGTTGCTGTGGATCCAGTGTTATAGTCGCCGTACAATATCTTCGGTAATGCTTCCGTCACGGGTGGGTGAGCGGCAGCCAACTAGCGACCGTGGCTAATCCAAATACCTGCTCGGGTTGGCCGAGACCGTAAACACGTCATTGATTGACGACGAAAGCATTACCGAAGTTGTTGTAAGAGAACTTAATTTACATGCACCAAACAAACTGAACCGGAAAATCTAAAAAACTTATGCAGTATTTTTTTTAAATATAAACTTCTATCAGCCTAGACAAAAGGAAGTGGAGTAAATTACTGGCGGAAATTTAGAATTTAAAATTTCACTAATTTTGTCGTTACAACACACCGGCCCTGAGGGTGACACTGGCTTTTATGTGTGTGATATATTCTCTTTGACTTAGCAATTCACTCTGTTTTGATTGTGAACGATGGAACTGTGTCCTTCATAATATCTGGTTGTAACGAAAAACCAGTCGGGATAAACTGCAACTATAGGTATCGCTTTGTTCTTGTATTAGATAATATAGATGGATAGATATTTTATTTATCTGGAGATGTGTTTGCACACGGTAGTAGATTTGCCCGCTACATACGTTTACAACATATATAGGTCCATACTAAACGTAACATTGACACATTTATCAGAAAACAGTATAATAAATACATCATAAATAATTAAAAATTAAATAATAAATAAAAAATAATAGTAAATAATAATAAATGATAAAATAATAGTATAATAAACCATAGAATAAATTATAATAAGGCTAATAATTATAAATAGCAATATGCATTATGTATATTATAATAGTTATGAATATAACATATACAACATGTTAGTCAGATCAAGGATTTATAAATAGGAACCGTCTATATAAAGGAGTGCAAGAACAGATTCAAACATATTGAAGAGACGGATGAATTTAAATTTTCGCAGGCAAATCTTTTACATGAACCAGCAATCAGTACACAGAAACGAGTACAAATAAATACACCTACAAACGACAATCTGTCATTTGCAATTCTATTCAATCCTTCAGTCAACTCATGACCATCTGTGAAAGGATTCCAAAGCGATTTACCCCATCTTCACGCGAGTATTTCCGATAACCCCCCCCCTCTCCCCCCCCCCACTCCCTACCCCTGATCAATGACGTCAACGACCCCCTTCTTTCCTTTTACCACAATTGTTCTTCCACATTATGTCCAACTGTCAGACGCATCTCCGAAGATGAAGAAGAAATGTTCATTAAAAATTTAGCATACGGAATTATTCAACATTACCATGCCAAGAGAGAATTCAGTTAATATTCGGATACACTGGCAATCTCTCTAATTTGCAGTTTCGAATATAAAATATAGCTCAGCAGACATCGAATGATACGCTGTAAGAGAAGAGAGAGAGAGAGAGAGAGAGAGAGAGAGAGAGAGAGAGAGAGAGAGAGAGCATGAGGATTGGTGCTGTAAAACACGTGGCTGTCGGATGCAATAAACGAGATCCAACTAGATTTAGGTTGGTAATCACTTCACTATATTATACATAATCCATCATGACACCACCTTGCAAGTTTACGCGACGAGTCTATAAATACCATGTACATAAATTTGGGTAAAAAATTTAAACCCTTATCCATTCCACACAACTGCAATAGGGTGTATTCACAAATTGTGCATGTATGCCATAATGGAGGCCACAATGGCATATTATGTGGTTGGTAGTTCATTGTTACTATATTTCAGCTGGTGCTTGGTTTAAGTACAACTGTTATTCAAGTTTGGTTTGCTATTACTACTTAACAGGGAAGGATACACCTACGTCAAAAACCGCAACAAATTTTCATTTTTAATTTATATCACAAGAATGGGCTTCGAAATCAAAAATCTTAATCAACAGCGCACTGTGGTTTAGTAAGCCCCACACATTGAATGCGCTAATTCGTGACTTATATTATAATCAGTATGTTTTTTTCTAAATAATTAATTTTATTACTAATTATCGAATTATAATCAAAATACTACGCTAATGGTTATAATATTTTATTCAATCTGTAGGGCTTACCAAAGCAAAGTTCGCTGCTCATTTAGATTTTCGCTTTCTTGTTGCAATCTTGAGATATTATTTAATAATGAACATTTTCTGCGGTTTTTGACGTAGAGACTATCCTTTGCCCTTAAAGCAACATAAATAATTTCTTTTTTTGTCTATTACTCTTTTAATCGTTTACAAAGGCACACATAATCATTTCTGTAAACTTTATCGGTGGATATACGTGTTTAAACTCTCATATATTCCCGTAAACAATATTATTCGTTTTCTATTGACAGCTAAATGAAACTTTTCCAATATGGCCGATGTGACGTCACGTGAATACTCCCTACGTGCTAATTAGTACCGAGATCACGATACCATTCCAGCCGTCATGTTGAGCGGATTGGGATCATTTCAACGCGTAGAACCGTTGAGTGCGTAATATAGGGTAGAGCCGCAACGCAATCGGCAGTTTGTCTACCGCCTTATTCTCTCCAACAAACTTTAATCGGGTAGTAGAAGTTCGCCAAGCGACGCGATTACGAGGTTTCGGCTGTCTTCGTATATCTTCGGTGAAGTAGCCGACCAATCAGGCTCCACCATCGCGTCGCTTGGCGAACTTCTACTACCCGACTAATGTATTTTGGGCAGTAAAAGGCGGTAGACAAACTGCCGATGGCGTTGCGACTCTACCCTATATTACTCACTCAACGGTAGAACGGAGCAAAGTTGTATCGTAACCGTCTGTCATTAGACTCTCGAACTTGTATTTCCTACTCAATTATTGATAAAAGGGATGCGTCGTCCCCGTTTAACACGTGGCACAGTCGTTCTGTGACCATGGTGGGGGAAGGGGTTGGGGGGGGAGGGGGGTCGTGAAGTGGGTGAAATTGGGTCGAATCGACCATAAAATGGTTTTTGAACGTTAGTAGCTAAATTTAGAAACGTGTTTGAAAATCCAGAAGGATATTAAGTACACGGAAAAAAATAGTATTGTTGGATTAGCAATATAGGTTTTGTTAATAAGTTTATGGCTGTTACAACAATATGAATTGCAGCTTCAACAATCTCAGTTGTTACTACAGCAAAAGGTGTTTGCTAAAACAACAATTCAATTCTTGTTAATACGTTATTGCTAGTATTGCAATATTAATTGTTGCCTTAACAATAATACGAATCGTAATATGGTAAATGTACTGTGTTGTTATTGCAGCAATACCGTATAGGTGTAGCAACAAGATAACCTGGCCGCTCCTACAATATTGTGTTGTAGTAACAACAATACAGGATCCGCATAATAACAAGTCATGTCTTGTTAAGACAGCAATACAGTATAGGTGTAGCAACAAGATAACCTGGCCGCTCCTACAATATTGTGTTGTAGTAACAACAATACAGGATCTGCATAATAACAAGCAGTCTTGGGGAAAAGCGCGCTGAAAGTAGCGCGCTACTTGCAGCATGCTACATTTATTAGAAGCGTGGCTTGAAGCGCGCTACAATTGTTTTCAATGAAGTTGTAGCGGAAGCATGCTACATTTTGTGCGTAGCTGTAGCATGAAACAAGCGCACATATTTCGCTACTGGAAAATTTTAAAATCGGGAGCGTTATAAGTAGGCTATTCCAATTTGTTTTCTATAATGTTGTTGACATTACAGTGAAATCAAAACATCCCTCGCTTTGACGCAGTTTTTTTTGTCCCTATGGCCTCGTTCCGAGAGGTCATTGTACGGTAGGAATCTCCCCCCTCCCCAACCCCTGTCCCAAAACTGCAAAAGCAAGTTTGCCACCCTCGCCTCGGGCTCTAACGGTAGCATCTCTTGACAATAGTGTTGTCCGCAGCCTCTTCTCTGTCCAGCGGTCAGTGTCTTGTGTTGAAGGGTGAAGTGAGATACAGTACGACTGCGAGTGAGCGTTGTGTTTACTACGTCTAACGCCCTGTGCTGTGCTTGTGATTTTTTGTTTTTAATTGTGATATTTTTATTTTTGTGTAAATATTTCGCTATTTACGTTACATTGACCATGTCTTCTGATGAAGAAGAGTCTGAGTGTTGTGAAAATGTTAAATCTTTGCCGTGGCCGGCATACGAAAAGTATTTTGCATACAAGGGCCCAGGCAAAGAAGCAGTGTAAAATGTGCATCCCGAAAGTGAAAACCATTTCGGTGTCGGCATCGTCGTCATACAACATCCGCATGCACGTAAAGGTAAGTGAAACAAGTTCAAGATATCAGAATCTGACGTGCGGCCAACGTGACGTAATTGTAGCGAAAATGTAGCGCGCTTCATTCTGAAAAGAGCGCGAGTTTAGCGACGCTACTTTTTTAATTATTGCTGTAGCGAAAAAATAGCGTCACTATTTTTTCAAGCAAACTAGCTGTAGCGGAGGCATGCTTCTTTTTAAAAGTAGCGTCCCCAAGACTGAATATAATATTGTACGAAAGGCAAGCTTGCCTTGTTGCCACACACATCCAGTATTGTTGTCTTAACAATGTAATATTGTACGAGAGGCAAGCTTGCCTTGTTGCCACACACATCCAGTATTGTTGTCTTAAGAATATAATATTGTACGAGAGGCAAGCTTGCCTTGTTGCCACACACATCCAGTATTGTTGTCTTTACAATATAATATTGTACGAGAGGCAAGCTTGCCTTGTTGCCACACACATCCAGTATTGTTGTATTTACAATATAATATTGTACGAGGGCAAGCTTGCCTTGTTGCCACAAACATCCAGTATTGTTGCAACTACAATATAATATTGTACGAGAGGCTAGCTTGCCTTGTTGCCACACACATCCAGTATTGTTGTCTTAACAATATAATATTGTACGAGTGGCAAGCTTGCCTTGTTGCCACACCTATTTGGTATTGTTGTCTTTACAATATTGTTTTGCTGTAGTAACAATTATTTCTTGTTGGTCTAGCAATATTAGTCTAACGATACATTTATTGTGTCCACAACAATACAGATTGCCGTCCCCATAGTGGTCTGAAAGTATTGTTGAGGACACAATAATTCTCGTTAAGCCAACAATATTTTTCTTTCCGTGTATCTGAATTAATTCTTGTTTGGATGAAACGTGGAAATTTTTAATAAAGACACACAGCACGGACAGTAAAGACGGTGATAACTTTAAAAGCACTTTGGTTAAGGCCTGGTATAATGAAACATTAAGGCTGCTAGCTTGTTTTCACAATGCCAACAACCAATGGTAATTGCCTGGATGCCATAGATAAAACAAGTTAGTAGCTATCTAAATATTTCATAACACAAGTTTGGTTGCTGTTCGTGTTGTTTGTCCCGCCCCCCCCACCCTCCCCCCTCACTAGAACGGGCAATATTTCTCAAATAAAAGTGATCTGAAAAGTCATTTTCCGGAAACCTACGTCAACAGATAAAACTTCAATATGTTTTCGTCTCAGATCCCATCTCTAAAAGATACCCTTATGAGTATATTAACTAACTAAAGAGTTTTCCGCACCCCCCTCTCCCACCCACCCCCACATAATAAAAGAATTATATTTCAGACACGTGAAATAGTTGGGTCAAAAAATTATTCTGTTGTGGGTGGTGGAGTAGCGCAGATCAGAGAAGCACGGAGAAGAGACCCGAAGCAGCATTACTATAAAATGCGCTCTTATAACAGATTTACCGCCCAGTATCTTTGGACGTCGGTGAGGATGGTTAATTTGTTTGAAATAATGAGGATAATTTCGTCTTCACGCGGCTCAAGTTGTGTAAAATGAGAACCATCTCGCGGCAATGTAGTTAGATGAGCGTAGCGAAGCGGAGTGAATCTTTCCATACAACTCGATCGGCGCTTTGTCTGTGTGTGTGTGTGTATGTGTGTGTGTTCGCCAAATTTTGTTCGTCGCGCACAGGTCAAACGGCTTGACGGATTTGGCTGAAATTTTCGGTCAACACCCGTGAATACTAAAATCGATGCTGTTAACATAACCAGCAAAATTCGTCAAGATGCCAACCTACAAAAAATTAATTACTGAAAAACAAAAATTGTTTATTTATTTAATTAAATGAAAACTTACCAACGGATTTAAATGATTTTTTATTTGTAGATTAACATCAACAATACCAACACTTGACAAAAGTTTCAAAATTGTAAGTTTATCCGCCATGTTATAAAAAAATATTGTTTATTTACTACAATAATTTCTTCATTTTTACAGTGTTCCGCCGATATGATTCGCATTTGGAGATTATTGCAGTTAGATGTACATATGTTACACCAAACATAGCATACGTAATTACAAATGTTCATTTTTATTTGGAATCTCGATAGCTGTCATAGAATGGGTACAATGACGTAAGATGCCAACCTCCAAAAAATTAATAACTGAATAACATGTTTTTTAATTTATTGAATTAAATAACCATTTGCACACGGATAAAAATAGTGTTCTGCTTGTGGGTTCACATCAATGATACTAACACTCGACAATAGTTTCAAAATTTTAGCTGTAACGGCCATGTTATAAAAAAATATTGTTTATTTACGGCAGACATTTTCTTCATTTTTACAGTGTTCCACCGATATGATTCGCATTTGCGGACCATTGAAGTTAGATGCACAGAGTATGCTGCCGAAATGGCTTACGCAGTCAGACCTTTCTCACTATGTATTTGGAATTTTGATAGCTGTCATAGAATGGCTACAATGACGTGTTATGTTTTATGACTTTCACGGCAAACATGCCGAAAATAACAACAAACTTGGTCGACAATTTAAAAAGCTATAATTATAGTAAAAATGCGAGTTATTGTAGAATTAAACAATATTTCATTTTAGATATAGTCTGTATCTACATTATGGAACTTTCCATACACTGATAGGTTTAATAGTTTATGAATTAGAGCCTATTGAGTAGACCACGGTCGAATGAAATTATGCGGAAATCCATCAACTTGAAGGTTTTAATTTCTTTAAAGAAAACTTCTTAACGGATTTAAATAATATTTCTTGCATTTATTAGCAACATATCAAGAAATAATAAACATAAATTATAAGGTTGTAGCTTGATCCGCCATCTTGTAAAAAAATCATATGTTTATTATAGAGGTATTTTTTTTTTTTAAAGAGTAATATGATATGCAAATGATTTATTTGTTTTGATACATTAAAAAAATCGCTCATCTGTCAACGCGGAGCGTTTTCCTAGTTAATTAGATGAGCGTAGCGAAGCGGAGTGAATCTCTCCATACAACTCGATCGGCGCTTTGTCTGTGTGTGTGTGTGTGTGTATGTGTGTGTGTTCGCCAAATTTTGTTCGTCGCGCACAGGTCAAACGGCTTGACGGATTTGGCTGACATTTTCGGTCAACACCCGTGAACACTAAACTCGATGCTGTTAACATAACCAGCAAAATTCGTCAAGATGCCAACCTACAAAAAATTAATTACTGAAAAATATAATTTGTTTATTTATTTAATTGAATGAAAACTTACAAACGGATTTGAATAATGTTTCTCATGTAGGTTTATATTAACAGTACCAACAATTGACAATTATTTTAAAATTGTACGTTGATCCGCCATGTTATAAAAAAATATTGTTTATTTACAACAATAATTTCTTCATTTTTACAGTGTTCCGCCGATATGATTCGCATTTGCGGACTTTTGTAATTAGATGCACATAGTATACACCAAAAATAGCGTACGTAACAATACCTATGCACTATTATTTGGAATCTTGATAGCTGTCATAAAGTGGCTACAATGACATAAGATGCCAACCTACAAAAAATTAACAACTGAAACACGTGTTTTGTTATTTATTTATTTAAATTAAAACTTACACACGGATATTAATGATTTTTTTGATGTAGGTCCAAATCAATACTACCAACACTTGACATAAGTTTCAAAATTGTTGCTTTAGCCGCCATGTTATAAACAAATATTGTTTATTTACGGCAGACATTTTCTTCATTTTTACAGTGTTCCACCGATATGATTTGCATTTGCGGACCATTGAAGTTAGATGCACATAGTATGCTGCAGGAATGGCGTAGGGAGTCAGACCTTTCTCACTATCTATTTGGAATTTTAATAGCTATCATAGAATGGCTACAATGACGTGTTATGTTTTATGACTTTCTCGGCAAACATGCAGAAAATAACAACAAACTTGGTCGACAATTTAAAAAGCTATTATTATAGTTGAAATGCGAGTTATTGTATGATAAAACAATATAACATTTTGGATTTAATCTGTATCTACATTATGGAACTTTCCATACACTGATAGGTTCAATAGTTTATGAATTAGAGCCTATTGAGTAGACCACGGTCGAATGAAATTTTGCGGAAATCCATCAACTTGAAGGTTTTAATTTCTTTAAAGAAAACTTCTTAACGGATTTAAATAATATTTCGTGCGTTTATTAGATGAGCGTAGCGAAGCGGAGTGAATCTCTCCATACAACTCGATCGGCGCTTTGTCTGTGTGTCTGTATGTATGTATGTATGTCTGTATGTGCGCTAAATTTTGTTCGTCGCGCACAGGTCAAACGGCTTGACGTATTTGCCTGACATTTTCGGGCAACGTTTGTGACTACTAAAGTCGATGCTGTTAACATAACCAGGAAAATTCGTCAAGATGCCAACCTACAAAAAATTAATTACTGAAAAATAAAATTTGTTTATTTATTTAATTAAATTAAAACTTACACACGGATTTTAATAAGGTTTCACTTGTAGATTATCATCAGCCGTACCAACACTTGACAAAAGTTTCAAAATTGTAAAATCATCCGCCATGTTATAAAAAAATATTGAATCTTTACGGTAATAATTTTTTCATTTTAACAGTGTTCCACCGATATCATTCGCATTTGCGTATCTTTGCAGTTAGATGCACATAGTGAGCACAAAAATACCGTACGCAATCATACCTTTCTTATTATTATTTGGAATCCCAAAAGCTGTCATAAAAAGGCTACAATGACGTAAGATGCCAACCTACAAAAAATGAGTTAATGAAAAACATTTGTTTTTATTAATTTAATCTAATTAAAACTTACACACGGATATTATTTATTTTTTGCATGTAGGTTGACATCAATAATACCAACACTTGACAAAAGTTTCAAAATTGTAGCTTCAACCGCCATGTTTTAAAAAAATATTGTTTATTTACACCTATAATTTTCTTCATTTTTACAGTGTTCCACCGATATGATTCGCATTTGCGGACCATTGAAGTTAGATGCACATAGTATGCTGCCGAAATGGCTTACGCAGTCAGACCTTTCTCACTGTGTATTTGGAATTTTGATAGCTAGCATAGTATGGCTACAATGACGTGTTATGTTTTATGACTTTCACGGCAAAAATGCAAATGTTTACAACGAACTTGGTCGACAAATTAAAAAGCTTTTATTATGATTAAAAAGCGGGTTATTGTATGATTAATTAATATTTCATTTTAGATATAGTCTGTATCTACATTATGGAGTTTTCCATACACTGATAGGTTTAATAGTTTATGAATTAGAGCCTATTGAGTAGACCACGGTCGAATGAAATTATGCGGAAATCCATTGAAATGAACTTTAAGGTTTTAATTCTTGACGGATTTTAATAATATTTCGTGCAGTTATTAGTGACATATCGACAAACAATATACAAAAATTCAAAGGTTGTAACTTGAACCACCATCTTTTTGAAAAATCATTTGTATATTATAAAGGTATTTTTGTTGTTGTAAGAGTAATATGATATGCAAATGATATGTTTAATTTACTTTAAAAAAATCGCTCATCTGGCAACGCGGAGCGTTTTCCTAGTTAGCAACATATCAAGAAATAATATACTTAAGTTATAAGGTTGTAACTTGATCCGCCATCTTGTAAAAAAATCATAAGTTTATTATAAAGGTATTTTTTTTTTTAAGAGTAATATGATATGCAAATGATTTATTTGATTTGATACATTGAAAAAATCGCTCATCTGTCAACGCGGAGCGTTTTCCTAGTTAGATGAGCGTAGCGAAGCGGAGTGAATCTCTCCATACAACTCGATCGGCGCTTTGTCTGTGTGTGTGTGTGTATGTCTGTATGTATGTGCGCTAAATTTTGTTCGTCGCGCACAGGTCAAACGGCTTGACGTATTTGGCTGAAATTTTCGGTCAACATTTATGACTACTAAACTCGATGCTGTTAACATAACCAGCAAAATTCGTCAAGATGCCAACCTACAAAAAATGAATTACTGAAAAACAAAAATTGTTTATTTATTTAATTAAATGAAAACTTACAAACGGATTTTAATATTGTTTCACATGTAGATTAACATCAACAATACCAACACTTGACAAAAGTTTCAAAACTGTAAGTTTATCCGCCATGTTATAAAAAAATATTGTTTATTTACAACAATAATTTCTTCATTTTTACAGTGTTCCACCGATATGATTCGCATTTGCGGACTATTGTAGTTAGATACACATAGTATACACCAAACATAGCGTACGTAATAATACCTTTGCATTTTTATTTGGAATCTCGATAGCTGTCATAGAATGGCTACACTGACGTAAGATGCCAACCTACAAAAAATTAACAACTGAAACACATGTTTTTTTATTTATTTAATTAAATTAAAACTTACACACCGATATAAATAATGTTTTATATGTGAGTCCACAATAATAGTACCAACACACGACAACAGTTTCAAAATTGTAGCTTTAACCGCCATGTTATAAACAAATATTGTTTATTTACGGCAGTAATTTTCTTCGTTTTTACAGTGTTCCACCGATTTGATTCGCATTTGCGGACCATTGAAGTAAGATGCACAAAGTATGCTGCCGAAATGGCTTACGCAGTCAGACCTTTCTCCCTATGTATTTAAAATTTTGATAGCTATCATAGAATGGCTACAATGACGTGTTATATTTAATGACCTTCACGGCAAACATGCAAATGTTAACAACGAACTTGGGCGACAAATTAAAAAGCTTTTATTATGATTTAAAAGCGGGTTATTGTATGATTAATTAAAATTAAATTTTAGATATAGTCTGTGTCTACATTATGGATTTTCCATACACTGATAGGTTTAATAGTTTATAAATTAGAGCCTATTGAGTAGACCACGGTCGAATGAAATTATGCGGAAATCCGTCAACTTGAAGGTTTTAATTTCTTTAAAGAAAACTTCTAAACGGATTTAAATAATATTTCGTGCATTTATTAGCAACATATCAAGAAATAATATACTTAAGTTATAAGGTTGTAACTTGATCCGCCATCTTGTAAAAAAATCATATGTTTATTATAAAGGTAATTTTTTTTTTTGTAAGAGTAATATGATATGCAAATGATTTATTTGATTCGATACATTGAAAAAAAATCGCTCATCTGTCAACGCGGAGCGTTTTTAGATGAGCGTAGCGAAGCGGAGTGAATCTCTCCATACAACTCGATCGGCGCTTTGTCTGTGTGTCTGTATGTATGTATGTCTGTATGTATGTCTGTATGTGCGCTAAATTTTGTTCGTCGCGCACAGGTCAAACGGCTTGACGTATTTGGCTGAGATTTTCGGTCAACATTTGTGACTACTAAACTCGATGCTGTTAACATAACCAGCAAAATTCGTCAAGATGCCAACCTACAAAAAATTAATAACTGAAAAAAAAAATTTGTTTATTTATTTAATTAAATGAAAACTTACCAACGGATTTAAATAATGTTTATCATGTAGGTTTACATAAACCGCACCAACAATTGACAATAATTTCAAAATTTTACGTTTATCCGCCATGTTATAAAAAAATATTGTTTATTTACAACAATAATTTCTTCATTTTTACAGTGTTCCGCCGATATGATTCGCATTTGCGGACTTTTGCAATTAGATGCACATAGTATACACCAAAAATAGCGTACGTAACAATACTTATGCATTATTATTTGGAATCTCGATAGCTGTCATAAAATGGCTACAATGACATAAGATGCCAACCTACAAAAAATTAACAACTGAAACACGTGTTTTGTTATTTATTTATTTAAATTAAAACTTACACACAGATATTAATGATTTTTTATATGTAGGTCCACATCAATACTACCAACACTCGACATTAGTTTCAAAATTGTTGCTTTAACCGCCATGTTAAAAACAAATATTGTTTATTTACGGCAGACATTTTCTTCAATTTTACAGTGTTCCACCGATATGATTCGCATTTGCGGACCATTGAAGTTAGATGCACATAGTATGCTGCCGAAATATCTTACGAAGTCAGACCTTTCTCACTTTGTATTTGGAATTTTGATAGCTATCATAGAATGGCTACAATGACGTGTTATGTTTTATGACTTTCACGGCAAACATGCAGAAAATAACAACAAACTTGGTCGACAAATTAAAAAGCTATTATTATAGTTTATATGCGAGTTATTGTATAATTAAACAAAATGACATTTTAGATATAGTCTGTATCTACATTATGGAACTTTCAATACACTGATAGGTTCAATAGTTTATGAATTAGAGCCTATTGAGTAAACCACGGTCGAATGAAATTATGCGGAAATCCATCAACTTGAAGGTTTTAATTTCTTTAAAGAATACTTCTGAACGGATTTAAATATGTTTCGTGCATCCGCCATCATGTAAAAAAATCATATGTTTATTATAAAGGTATTTTTATTTTTAAAGAGTAATATGATATGCAAATGATTTATTTGATTTGATACATTGAAAAAATCGCTCATCTGTCAACGCGGAGCGTTTTCCTAGTCCTAGTTAGATGAGCGTAGCGAAGCGGAGTGAATCTCTCCATACAACTCGATCGGCGCTTTGTCTGTGTGTGTGTGTGTGTATGTGCGCTAAATTTTGTTCGTCGCGCACAGGTCAAACGGCTTGACGTATTTGGCTGAAATTTTCGGTCAACATTTGTCACCACTAAACTCGATGCTGTTAACATAACCAGCAAAATTCGTCAAGATGCCAACCTACAAAAAATGTATTACTGAAAAATAAAATGTGTTTATTTATTTAATTAAATGAAAACTTCCGAACGGATTAAAATATTGTTTCATTTGTAGATTCACATCAACAGTACCAACACTTGACAAAAGTTTCAAAAAAGTAAGTTTATCCGCCATGTTATCAAAAAATATTGTTTATTTACTACAATAATTTCTTCATTTTTACAGTGTTCCACCGATATGATTTGCATTTGCGGACTATTGCAGTTAGATGCACATAGTATACACCAAACATAGCGTACGTACTAATACCTATGAAATGTTATTTGGAATTTCGATAGCTGTCATAGAATGGCTACAATGACGTAAAATGCCAACCTACAAAAAATTAACAACTGAAACACATGTTTTGTTATTTTTTTAATTAAATTAAAACTTACACACCGATATAAATACTTTTTTATATGTGAGGCCACATCAATAGTACCAACACAGGACAACAGTTTCAAAATTGTAGCTTCAACCGCCATGTTATAAACAAATATTGTTTATTTACGGAAGTTATTTTCTTCGTTTTTACAGTGTTCCACCGATATGATTCGCATTTGCGGAACATTGAAGTTAGATGCACATAGTATGCTGCCGAAATGGTCTTCGCAGTCAGACCTTTCTCACTATGTATTTGGATTTTTTATAGCTATCATAGAATGGCTACAATGACGTGTTATATTTAATGACCTTCACGGCAAAAATGCAAATGTTAACAACGAACTTGGTCAACAAATTAAAAAGCTTTTATTATGATTTAAAAGCGAGTTATTGTATGATAAATTAAAATAACATTTAAGATATAGTCTGTATCTACATTATGGAACCTTCCATACACTGATAGGTTTAATAGTTTATGAATTAGAGCCTATTGAGTAGACCACGGTCGAATGAAATTATTCGGAAATCCATCAACTTGAAGGTTTTAATTTCTTTAAAGAAAACTTCTTAGCGGATTTAAATTATATTTCGTGCATTCATTAGCAACATATCAAGTAAAAATATACTTAAGTTTTAATGTTGTAACTTGATCCGCCATCTTGTAAAAAAATCATATGTTTATTATAAAGGTATTTTTTTTTTTAAAGAGTAATATGATATGCAAATGATTTATTTTATTTGATACATTGAAAAAAATCGCTCATCTGTCAACGCGGAGCGTTTTCCTAGTTAATTAATACATTCTCAGGTTCTTTTTGTTATGCAAGACCCTGTGAAGAAAAGTAGGTATAGTACTGTAGTTGTCTGTGGTAGGCCTACTGTTGTCCCAAGACTACCTTACAAAGGTTTTCGTCACAGGCGACGGCTTCGTAGCCAATCAACGATCGGTATTTGCGCGAGTGTCTCGGGCGGTTCGCTGGTTGGCTACGAGTGCCTCGCCTGTGACGAAAGCATTATGTAAGGTTATCTTGTAAGGTGAAGACGTTGAGGTGACATATTTTTTCTCAATCATAGATATTGTGAATACTACATGGGTTCTTGAAATTTAAACAACAGTATAGCCTAGCCTCCAAATAAAAGTGCCTAGGCGGCGCCTAAGCCACAGTGGGTACAGTAGTACAGTGGGTCCGTGGCTTAGTTGAAAACAAGAAAATTAGTCGATCTTTCGTCGGTCTTGGCATTTCACAAATGATGCACAGTTGCACACCTTTACTACCTGCCTAGCACAAACATGAGACGAAATCCCCGAATTCATTACTGGAAGCCATAACACAAGTTCAACCATGCTCACATTTCTTGGAAACCCAACATCTAGTCATATAATAGGCGTCCACACAACAAACAAATGATTACATTTTGACGATTTCGGACCAAACAATTTCAAGGAAACTGGGGTCGCACTCGGGCTGTACATACTACTTATTATAAATGCAGTGAAAAAATGCCCTGCGGCGTTCTCATCTTTGCCTCGGCAACGTTTAGGCTCGAATACACCCCTGGTTGTGTATATCATATTATTGTAGCGGCAATATCTCCCGTGTAGCTTCCTGGCCATTTAGTGGCATAACTTCTAAAAAGTGTAATAAAGCGGACGAACCTCTGGCTATGCGGATTGCGACTGCCTGCCCGGCTGGCTGCATGCGGCGTCAACGGCCTTGGATTCAATGACGTCATGAAACATATTGGAGTCGCCTCCGTTCGAGAAATGCTGAGTTTACTATTTTGTGTGTCCGGTGCTTTGCCCGCATTATTGAATATTATATGTCAAATAAAATAATAGAAAAGATAGATAATATTTACGATTTTAAAAAGAATGCGAAATACTAATCGTTTGGAGTGTGTCATACATTTAATTTGCTTATTTATTTCTTTTAGTGTACTTTTACAGTTAAACTATTTGTTTTTAGAACTTTTTTAGTGTGTTTTTACAATTTGAAACCCTGTTTGACACTTTATATTATTACTACTAATTACTAATTAGTACCCTGCAGTCGTTAGTCTAGTTTTGAAGTCCTATTCTGTACATTGCTACAGAGGACAATTTGTGCTTTACATTGGCCTTTCGCTCTCGGGTGGGTAAATTCAATCAATAAAATACAAAAATACAAATACAATGTGCGAAATATAAATACATTTTGTTCTAATATAAATGTCATAAAATACAGTACATATTACATAATAACAATAATAATATAAGGCTAATTAAATACAACATCAACATGCATGAGAAAGGTTGAACGCATATTGTCTGAGTACTAGGACATAGAATTCTTTTCAGAGTTCATTTTTTTAAGGTTTTTTAGTTTTAGCTCTACACAAACGACAGTATTTCACTATTCCATTCAGGCTGGTATTTTTTCCGAGACGCTCAGAAATCACTCAAAAACCGCTGATTTTTTAAATATCGCCAGCGGCGCTGTAATTTGGGGGACTCACCCCCCAAACCCCCCAGCTATTTTTGCCTGAAATCACTTGTCCCGCCGTTTTCATTTTGAAATATGCCAATTCTAGCTAACAACCCCCCACCCCCCCACTAAAACAATAGTTCCTACGCCCCTGCAAACGACCTTGATACTTGACTGTGAACTGCGCCAATCACAATCAGAGCCTTAGCACAGTAAGTACAGAGACAAAGCGCTTTAGCAACCTACACAGCTTATCGCTGGTGTCAGACGGCGAATAAACACATACGGTTTCTGTTGTCGCGTTACACCACGTAGCGTCACACCCGACAGTGTTAGGCGCTCTACGTGAGGAGAAAAACACAATACACATGCGGGACACAATCTAACGAAGGAGTGGATAACGTACGACACGCTATACAATGGAGTAGGTAAGTAAGTACATTCTTTTATTGTATTGTAAAAAAACAAGGTAATTGATTTAACATGTACTTAACACAACGGTTGTAATGATACTGTAGAAGATAAAGGCTACGGCCCAGATTTGAAAAGGTGCCTATAAGTGCTACGACGTCCTAGTTTAGGCAAATCTAAGTGATATAAATCACGCATATGTCGTTCTGCAATGTCATAAACGACACGCTAAAGAATGGAGTAGGTAAGTAAGTACATTCTTTTATTGTATTGTAAAAAAACAAGGTAATTGATTTAACATGTACTTAACACAACGGTTGTAATGATACTGTAGAAGATAAAGGCTACGGCCCAGATTTGAAAAGGTGCCTATAAGTGCTACGACGTCCTAGTTTAGGCAAATCTAAGTGATATAAATCACGCATATGTCGTTCTGCAATGTCATAAACGACACGCTAAAGAATGGAGTAGGTTAAGTAAGTATGTTCTGATATAACATTGTAAAAAAACTAACGTAATTGATTTAACAACGATTGTAATGGGACTGTAGAAGCTAAAGGCTAGGGCCCAGATTCACAAAGGTGCCTAAGTGCAAAGACGTTCTAGTTTAGGCAAATCTTAGTGATATACATCACGTATATTGTCGTTCTGCAATGTCATAAAGATAAAATATAGTAAAATATCAACAATTTAACTAATAATATTCAATTTGTGAATGTGTAGTAATACCGAGAGATGATTTATCTTGATTTATACCTACATTACACGGTTCAATACTTTCGTCATTGGTCAAACTCATTGAATTCAAGGACAAAAAAGCATCAATTAATAGAAGCTATATTGTTGCAGTTATTTACCAACTGTTTTTGATTCGCTTTTGTTCTTGAGTTCAATAAGTTTGACGAAAGTATTGAGCCGTGTAATGTCGGCAGGACTGGCCTAACTTAGGAAAATTTAAGAGTTATGCATCTTTGTGAATCGAGGACCAGATGCATATTCAAGTTAAGTATAGGATTTATTTATGGTTGCTATCGAATTGTTTTAACATGCTACTTTCCATAAGAAAACAAACGATTTAGCAACTCGACTGTGCATCTGGCCCTAAAGTCCGTCCGTATTCATTGGCCCACAACCCGAAGGGTTCCCGTCTTCCCGAGCTTGATAATTGATATAAATTTTCCACGTAAAAAAAAAAAAACAGATTCTTAGCAACCACGGGAGAGTGTATACACTATAGGAGACGATTCTTAATTCGGGCATGAAAGAGGTTTATTAATAAAGGTACCTACATTGTTGAAGAAAGACACGTATATCTACCTATGTCTCGGTATTTGCGGTACCGATACATTTACTTTATAAGCATAAACATAAAATGCCAAAAATATGATTAGTGTTAATATATTTTTTCTTTTGTTGTTTTGCTGAACTTTAACAAATTCTAATCAATACATTGCAGTGTGTATCGTATTCTTATAGCGTTTGGAAGGGCTGATATGGAGTGGAATAGTGTTTACGTAAACCGCAGTTTACTTTGGTTTGGTTAAAAACACATACCGGTATCTAAAATCTACGAAGGTATGCACATTAAAAAAAATATGAAATTCTTTTACTATTTCAAAACGTATTAGGCCTACATGTGTTATTTCTACTGATATGTAAAACTTTTATTTCATACAATCAAATAAAAGTATATATCAGCAAGAACATGTAGTAATATAACATACTTATTAAGTTCTCGAAAAAGTAAAAAAAGTACCGTATAGTTCATATCCGCTTTCGTATAAAGGGAACATCATTTCTTTCTGAAAGCAACAGGAGGTTTCTTCCAAAGCCCTGTGTCTATTTGATACTCCTTTATGGGATTCTTCTATTACAGTAAACACTCGGTGTAGGGTTTCCAGCCCATGTATATATATCTAAGTGCTCTTTATGAAATGTATTGCCAGTAAATAGATACCTTCTGAATTATTTACAACTAGCAGCTTCCGTTACAGTTTATTGAGTTTCAACATCACATAATATGTTACAGCCACATATTTTCTTCCAGAGAATAATAATAATGTTTCGTAGGAATACTCGTAATAGGGTGCACACCAGCTGTACCCGATGTGCCCCTGTTCAGTTGACTAACTAGTAACTAGGTATATTATATTAGGGTGTTTGGATAGTTGGGAAGGAATATCCGAGGGCTGTTAGTAGGACTCAGTCGTTGCTTTCGCCTTTACGCTTGTGAAAAACCTCGAAAACTCTTCAGTCAGGACTTCCGGTGGCCAGAATCGAACCGGCGACCTCCCGAATTAAAATCCCGCGTCTTACCTTTGAGCCACGTCATTCGGTGTCTGTATTCCAGAGAAGAAGAAACATGTCTGAGTTCTGGCTATTGATTATTGTGTTGTCCCTTTCAAAGATACTACAATCAACCTCACATAACGTGTAGAGGTGTTTGAGCTGGGACCGTTAACAAATCAGTTTTTCTTTTTTTCTTCTTTCTTTATTCTTTTTTTCTTTTTTCTTTTTTCTTTTTTCTTTTTTCTTTTTTCTTTTTTCTTTTTTCTTTTTTCTTTTTTCTTTTTTCTTTTCTTTCTTCTTTTTTCTCTTCTTTTTCACTTTTATATATATACATATATTTATTTTTTCCAAACATTTTTTTTGTTTCTTCATGTTCTTTCTTATTTGCATACTTCTATTTTTATTTTTTAGTATGTTGAATTTCCACTTCATTTGATTTTATTTCATTTCTCAATTATTTTTTCTTGTTCTTGATTATATTTTATATAGTTCAGTAGTTTGTTTTGTTTTTGTTGTTATTGTTATTTATGATTTCATTACTATTCATTGTTTGCATAGCTTAGTTTTATTTAAGGTCCTCCTCCTGTTTTATTTCTCTATGGTCCTCCTTTGTAAATCAGTTTTTATAACTGAATAGGATAGACATTAAATAAATAAATAAATAAATAAATAAATAAATAAAGATGGTGTAAAGGGTGTTTTGTATTCATTCACCATTGCTGAGAGTTTTGTTTGACGTGTGTTTGTTTAATGTTCTGACACGATAGGCTAATACAATATTATACTGTATTTGTTTCGCCGAAAATTCCTCTTTTCCACATGGTCATTTTTTCAAGATCATATTTGACTATAAATAGCGCTGAGTGTTTTTATAAAGCTTCCGACTGTTTGTTTACGATATTTCAGAACAGCTATTAAGCCCTAATGACGAAATGTGTCGTGTCGCTAATACAGCTGCCAATGAGGATATGTTTCAAATAGCGTGCGGCGTGTCGTTGGGGCATTGATTGAACACGTGGTGCGGTGTCAACTGGCTGGGGCTAGGCCAAGGTCTATAACCTAGGTCTAGGTCTAGGCTAGCTACAGCCACTGCCGAGTAAACAAACATGTAAAGTCGTCGTAGAGCAACTTCGGTAATGCTTTCGTCATCAATCAATGACGTGTTTGCGGTCTCGGCCAACCCGAGCAGGTATTTGAATTAGCCACGGTCGCTGGGTGGCTGCCGCTCACCCACCCGTGACGGAAGCATTACCGAAGATGTTGTACGACGAGTATATAACTACCCGCTGAACGGTATCCGGTAGTCTTGTCTGTTGAACACATAGTGTGGTGTCAACTGGCTAGGGCTAGGCCAAGGTCTATAACCTAGGTCTAGGTCTAGGCTAGCTACAGCCACTGCCGAGTAAACAAACATGTAAAGTCGTCGTAGAGCAACTTCGGTAATGCTTTCGTCATCAATCAATGACGGGTTTATATTCTCGGCCAACCCGAGCAGGTATTTGAATTAACCACGGTCGCTGGGTGGCTGCCGCTCACCCACCCGTGACGGAAGCATTACCGAAGTTGTTGTAAGACGACTGTAACTACCCGCTGAACGGTATCCGGTAGTCTTGTCTGTTGAACACATGGTGCGGTGTCAACTGGCTAGGGCTAGGCCAAGGTCTTACACCTAGGTCTAGGTGTAGGTCTAGGCTAGCTATAGCCACTGCTAAGTCAACAAACATGCAATACCCGCTGTACTCGAGGTTGCTGGTTCGAAACTTGTTTTGTTAAGACTTGCGTGTGCGTCAGACCTCTTGAAAGTCTCGTTGAGGTTCAGTTTACACTTTTTACAACTTAGGTCCGTTATTTTCTATTAAAATTGAGTATATAAATTAACATTTCTGTTCCAAAATTGAATATAACTTTATTCTTGCGAACAAAATAAACAATATGTTTTACTTTTACTACGTATACTGCTAATGCTTTAACTTACGACTTGCTTTATCTAAATAAGTAAAAGAAAAACTTAAATAGGTAACTTAAAAATACTAAAAATGTGAAATACTACTGAACTATTAAAAATAAAACACAAAATACTATTGAATCGTTTTGGAAATATCGGAACATGTTTTGTTAAATCCATTTATACGATATTTACCTTTTGCCTCGCCTTTCTCGACATAATATTTGATTGCGTTTTTATCAATCTTTTTTTGTTGCTGATGTGTTACGATATCTATCGTGAGGTGTCATGGTCACCCTTTGTTTACGAGCTAAGTCAATTAGGATTTCAACAAGAATATAATTAGATAAGTCAATTTGAATCGCTGGAAAGTAATCTCAATGCTATTTGCTGTAAATGAGAGGCAAGTCGATCCTCAGTAAGGCTTCATGATGGAGAACTCTAGCTACGCGAAGCTCAGCTAGTCGGCGATGGAAGTTGAGGTCTTCATTAAGAAAATATTGAAAAAACATTCGATTAAATTTCTAATCACAATGGGCCTATGGTGTTGCGTGGGATGGTGAGGGAGGGGGGGAGGGGGAGGGGGTGAAAGATAATGATGAACCACATCTGGTTATTCTATATCCGAGACTAATTCGTGCTTCGCATGAGAAAATGAAGGCAATAAAGACTTCGTACTTAGGCTTTGGAGAGAAATCTGTTCACATAAACAAACTGACGACGGTAAAATTTATAGCATACAAAGTAGTGATACACGAGTGAATTTATTACGAAAGTACCTACTTAAGTACCAAAGTGAAGATAAGGCGAAGGTATGCATGTCACGGTTTAAAAAAGCTATTTTTGGACTACCTGTGGTCGACAATGATCGATTTTCTACGGTACAAAAACACAATGCAGCGTTGCATAATCTCGCCTTCGACGTTCTGTGTTTCCGCTCAGGGTGGAGCAGGAGTTAATTTCTCATTGTTCCTGACAAGCCGACGTGAGACGTGAGAAGAGGGGGTGAATTGCTGCACATGTTTTACAAGAGAAATATGGTATATTATAAAACATGGAAGATAAGGGATGCAAGCTTTTATGCACAAAGACTTGTCAGGTATAACCGATATTCAAACCCCGATTTTAGCAATGGCGGTTTAATAAATAAATTGTAAATTAATGAATTCACATTTCTTTTTCAGAATTGACCTAGGACCCTTAGATAGAGCTAATCACAGCCCTCTAGATCTTCAATGATATACCAATGCATAACAGTGAAAAATGCACCTTAACATAACTATCAAGGACACTTAGGTTGGAATTCATAGTCGGCCCCTACACCTAGGGGCACCCATTGTTGCTATGGATTTGTTTTGTTTATGGGAAATAACATGCAAACAATTGTTACCTTGGTAACAATGGGCGCCCCTAGGTGTAGGGGCCGACTATGAATTCCAACCTTAGATACAGCTAGTCACGTCTTTCTAGATCAATTCTGAAAATCGTCTGTACAATGAAACAAATGAATTGCATCGATGGACAAACAACAAGCTGTCAAAAAATAATTTCTTCTGATTTTGGAAAACGAAACAAAAAACAAACAAATGCACATATAAAACTTTCACTTAGTCGTTGTCTATCATTAAAAGCTTTAAATGGCGAGCAGTTACTATTGCTACACTTGTTTTTATTTCTATGGTTGCAATTTTATTATTTTGACAGCTGATTGTTTGTCCATCAGTTCAATTTATTTGTTACATTGTTGTAGTCCTGATGTGACGTCGGTTGCGGGTTCCCTATTCGGCACTGAAAGAAAACTTCGCATTCTGGTGGCAAGAAAACCAACCAAAACAAATGCGATGTTTAGCTGTGAATTGTGGAATCGTTGAGTTTATTAGTGTAATCGTTGAAAAATGGCACAGACAAACCCATAACATATCTCTTGAATGTTTTAAAGACGTATTTGGGTACGATTGCAAGATTAAATGTAATAAATTTAGTTAGTCAAGAGAGGCACATCAGATGAAGCTAAGTGTAGGTAATCCCAGGAAAAATTAGTATTGTTATGTACAGTGAGTTGTAAGCATCTTGCACAAAATTAACTGGACATAGTTTATTTTAGTTAAAAACTATAAATTAAAAAAATAAAATATATCAACACATTCATAAATTTGTGTGTTTTTTTTTAAATTATTATTTAATGAACTGGACATAGTTTATTTTTGTTCAAAACTTAAATTTGTAATAATAATGTAATACATTTAAATGCTTATGAGTTAGGCCGTAGTATTCTAAACATCTGTCTGACAAGTCAAGGTCAGTGTCGAGAGTTCGGTCCTAATCATTGTTTGATTGATTGATTGATTGATTGGTGATTGTGTGAATGGTCGCACGATAATCACAGCGTGGGAACTAGGCTGGGTTGTGACGTCATTACTTGCAGTGCAGCCAGACAAGCACTCGCATGTCGTGTATATAGTCGCGTCGCGTTAACTTGCAAGGTGTTGTCGTCACAGATTATGTAATAATTTCCCCTCCCCTTTTCCACCTCCACTCGGTACCGGCTGAGCGCGTGCGAGAAAGGTATGCGGGGAGGGTTGCAGTCAACAAGCTAGGGGTCATTGTTTAAAATAGGTACGTAGCAATCTTTTGAAGTAGTTAAATTTTACAATTTCTCAATTACTTCTCACTTATATGGATTAATCACGAAAAATGGGTACATAATTATGTTTGAATTTTAAAAATAGCTTGAATATTAACAATGTTTGCGTAGTCTGAAAATTATAATGATGACCGGACCACTGCTATAAAATTGACAGTTTTCAAGCTATTTTTGAAATTCAAAATTAATTTTATATCCATTTTTCGTAATTATTCCATATATCTGAGAAGTAATTGAGAAATTGTAACATTTAACTACTTCAAACAATGACAACTGGCTTGTTGACTGCAACCCTCCCCGCATCTTTCTCGCAAGCGCTCAGCCGGTACCGAGAGGAGGTGGAAAGGGGGAGGGTAAATTATTACATAATCCGTGACGACAACACCGATAGAAGTGGCTCAGTGGAAAGACGCGACTCGAGGTCGCCGGTTCGATTCCAGCCACCGGCAGTCCTGACCGAAGTTATTTTCAAAGTGTTTCCTCAGTCATAAAGGCGAATGCTGGGATTGAGTCCTACAAATAGCTCTCGGGCATTCCTTCCCAGATATCCAACCTAGTTAGTCACCGGAAGAGGGGCACATTAGGTAAAGCTGGTGTGCAGGGTATTTATACGAAACATTATTATTAATTATGTCATGTATACAGGCCTACAGGCCACACCGTAACAAGCAATGTGAGCTGTCACAACAAAGCTATGGATGATTTCGTCATAGATGGACGTGTCGGAACCAATCAGCGGGTGTCTATTTGAAATACTTTCTTGTGATTGGCGAATGCCCTCTCATCCCTGACGTCACCATCCACAAAGTTACTGTGGCACCACTATACATTCTCGGAAGGGATGGTCTCTCCAAGCCTGTGGTTCAATTTATGATAATTTTAGAAAACTAAACTTAAACCAAATAGTCTCAAAATTGAGTTTTGTGAAAAAAAGAAAAAAAAAGGAGATTCTTCAATACATTATCTGTCTAAAGAACATAATTTCAAAACAATTTAATAAGAATATAGTTTATATAAGATGTGATTTTATTGACCACTTCACTATACTTTAATTATTGGTATTTTCCCAGGATTATCCGTTGAACGCAAGCTGGCGAGGAACTTTAGTAGAAATAAAATAATAATAGTTTCCTTTGCATAATGTCCAAAGTCCGTTTCGATCCGGATCATACCAACATTACAAAAACAAAAACAATCACTCTCGAACTTTTCAGTGATGCACATAATATGAAACTTGAACCCACACCATATTCATTGCACCAGCGCGTCAAACCACAGTTACATTCCATATCTCACATCCTGAAAGAACAACAGCTCGACAATCTCCCAAGATAAGTTATAAATAACCAAACACATTTTTTCTGCCTCGTCTTCTTATCACACTGCACACTTTGTCAACACTGGCTGTTTCTCATTTCCGGGATGTTGGTATTCTCGTCATTCGAGCACAATCGCTATATACCAACATTACAACTATACTCAATTCACGTATATATAAATTATCAGATAGTCACATGCGTATAACCGTGTAATATACCGCAATCAGTAGAGAATTATTTGCAGTCGGTAGTTAGTTGTTTGCAAATGAGACGGAAGCAAGGAGTGTGCACAGCCTTGACTATTGGATTGAGTGACGTACGTGTTGTTACGTGATTCATCTGCCGACGATGAATTGTGTTCTGTGATCTGTGATGTTCCAAAGAGGTTAGAGACAGCGATCTGTCCGTAGCGGTACCTGTGTGCCGTGATCTACGAGTGCCGTGGTTCTGTGATCCAAAGAGGTTAGAGACAGCGATCTGTCTGTAGTGGTGTCTGTGTGCCGTGAGCTAGAGTGCCGTGATTGAATTGAGTTCTCTCTTCCAAAGAGGTTAGAGACAGCGATCTGTCTGCAGCGGTGTCTGTGTGCCGTGATCTAGAGTTGCCGTCTTCCAAAGAGGCTATAGAGACAGCGATGTGTGCCGTGATCTAGAGTGCCGTGGTTCTGTGATCTGTGATGTTCCAAAGAGGTTGGAAACAGCGACCTGTCTGTAGCGGTGTCTGTGTGGTGTGATCTAGAGTGCCGTGATTGAAGGCAGTATCCATGGTCCATTTTGTGTTGGATTACGTCGACTACACGATGGTAGCTTTATGGAGTCGCTGCCGAGCAAAGGTAATGTCATGTTTTTAACATGTTTGGTGGGTAGAGGAGTGCGTTGTTGGTACACTTTTTGTACTCACAAAAAAAACCACACACACCACACCACACAAAAACCCACTCGTTCTTGAACTTAGGGCGTTAAATAATTATTAATTACAATTTTAACACTTTTTCATAAACGGAACGATTTGATAAGTTTATTAACTTGGCAGTCGAACTTTCCTACAAATTTCCATTTCGCCGCCATTACGTGTTGCCAACTTAAAATGAGGGTAATTGCGGAATAATGGAACTGATTCATATAACTAATACAATTTGAAAGTGTCATTCATATTTAGTGTTATATGAAATCATACAGCACAAAAATGAATGACACCTTCTTCAAATGTAAACTTCAAAGTTTAACGCAGTACAATCCATAATTACCGTTTGTTGTTTACAAGATACCCATCAGAGGATTAATACATTATAATGTATCTCCGCCAGCATATTTGGCGGAACATTTTGGGTATACACAGAATCATGCTTTCAATCGTTACCGACCAGTGATTGATTCGTGGCCAACTAGCTAGCAAGTCCCAAGTTACTCAACAATATTCGTGTAAATCTCAATGCAAACATGATTACAGAACTAAACACATTTTGAATGAGCTGAGCGAAAGGTTTCTAGAATAATCAGAAGCGAGAATATCGCAAATAAAGCGAACTGTCGATCGATTTACATTTTTAATTTTCGTCGCTTACTCGTTAGACGGTCAGCTATCCCCCCAAATTCAACAGAATGGTCTCACTCGGCCGGACCAGTCGAGAGTAGGCTCAAAAAATTCGTAATTTTTAGCTGATTTCAACAAAGGCAATCCGGAAAACGAAATCGGTAGCTTTTACTTTTTATTGCCAAAAAACGGCAAAAAATGGCAAAAAGTAATTATTTAAATACTACAAGACTAGTTGACTGATAACGCTGGGACAGGTGTCGAACAATTTGTTATTTCATGTAAAATTAAGAAAAAGTAATGCGAAAATGGAAATCACTACCGTTTTGCCCTGGGAGAATAAAAACGGCAAAAATGGCACACATTCATTTAGAAGACCAGTTAACCGATAACACTGGGAGAAGAGTAAAAAAACTCGGTATTTCAAACTAAATTTATCTAATAACAAATAATGTGAAGTTCGAAAACATAAACACGGCCTTTAAAATCAAGAAACGGCAAAAAAAAGGGCACCAATGTATCATAATATAGAAGACCTATCGACCGATTACACTGAGACTGGTGGCACGAACTCGATATTTAAAACTAATTCATAACAAATAAAGCGACTATCGTAATCGATAGCACTTGGTCTTTAGAGAAATCAGAAATCGGTAAATAAACCGGTAACTATTACTTTGTATAGACAAAAAGACGGCAAACAAAATTACAATTTGTGAACTTCATTACCAATTTCTGATAATGCTTGGAGAGATGTCAACAAATTTTATATCTTTGAAGGAAAGCGAAGAAAATGTTATTCGAAAATTTATAATCATAGAGTTGGGCATTAACCAAAAATAAAAGGGGGGGAGGGGGGCATAAAAGGGCCATTTAGTATGCAGTATAAGTGACCAATAAACTTCAAGTAACCCCTCACATTTTATGGGAGAGATATATGACAACACATTTCATACTTAAAGCAAAATACCTAACAAAATATTGTGTGTGTTACACAACACTCATCATAATATATAATATATACATCATATAAAAATAATTGAAATCAGTAGCTCTTTAGATTTGAGAGCAGAAAACGGCAGAGGGCAACTTGTCAGATGTGGGACCAATAAAAATGACAAATGCGGGTGGGTAACGAATCAAAACAATGCTATTTGATAGTGTTTTCAGATAAATTATAAATCTTATACATATTTTATTTCTTTCTTAAACACAAAATTCACCAAGAAGGGTGTGTTTATCAAATCAAAGTTCAAACGCTCAAAATACGTTCAAAACAGTACATTGTGTTCTCAGACTTGTTAAAGTAACTGCACATTTTATTTAGATAGGTTTTATTTTGGTACCATTTGACATAACTGTACCTTTGATTGTTGCATTGCCTATAGGTCAACTCTGCTTAGATATAATATTTGTCGATGATAAGCTACTGTTTTCTGACTAAGTAGACGGTCAGCTATGCACTTTTGTGGTCTCACTCGGCCGGACCAGCCGAGAGTAGGCTCAAAAAATTCGTAATTTTTACCTGATTACAGCAAAGGCAATCCGGAAAACGAAATCGGTAGCTTTCACTTTTTATAGCCAAAATTATCAGACGTAAATGCGCTTCGATATCATATGTACTGCACTCGGGGAGGTGCCGTCGACCCAGAAACCTTACCTCCATGTCGCTCAACACTCCGGTTGCACATTGACAGATCAAACTACCAAGCAGCTATCTGGAAAACATCTCTCCTCCAATTCCAAAGTATCCCACTCCCATTCGACCATGGCTGGTGCCTGGAAGATGGTTCTATTGCTATCCAATGGCTTGCAACGAAACCAGCCCCAGAAGAAGTATTAGGTTGGAATTCATAGTCGGCCCCTACACCTAGGGGCGCCCATTGTTGCTAAGGTAACAATTGTTTCCATGTTATTTCCCATAAACAAAACAAATCCATAGCAACAATGGGTGCCCCTAGGTGTAGGGGCCGACTATGAATTCCAACCTTAGAATTAATATCATGCAAATGCAAGCACTGTGCTACAGCTAAGTGTCAGTGCAAGGAGCTAAAGCTTAGATGTACAGACTTGTGTTCCTGTCAAGAGCAATGCAAAGAGGTGGAAGAGGATATCTTGCTACCACTAATAGAGGAAAGCTATTGCAGTGAGGACAGTGACTGACCTGGATTTCTGAGGTGTGTAGGCTATTACTAAGCCCTCATTATATACGTCTTAATATTTTAAAATCAAAATATAATTTTCGCGTTACCGATGCGACTATATATGTGAACGTGTTTCTGTTTTAGTGAGTCTCGAAGCATAGCAGATATGTACAACACGGTGACGAGGATGCACTAGTTTGTCATGCACTCCACATTAAAGTATATAGTTTGTAAGTGCTTTAAATTTAAACATCATCTCACATGTGTGTTTTAGTTGTATTTACATTAGTGCTCCATTTAATTGTACAATAATGTATAAAATCATGAGCTATCATCTACATAACTACATGTGACGGCCTGCTTGATGCTTTGCAGGTTTACAATGACTTTTTTAGGGCGCGACAGCGGCCTTATAAGTTTGCACCAGATTTATGTATGTATGTATGTATGTATGTATGTATGTATGTATGTATCCGTTCGCATTTCACGCGCGACAAGAAAGATGTATTTATTTGAAGTAGAAGATATTAACGAATATAAATGAAACTTGTCAATAATGATCTCAGTAGAATGACGTATGTGTTTTGTAAATCTCAATATTTTGAGCCGGGCGTAAGTACCACTAAACACAAGTTTTGTAAGACAACAAAATTTGTTACTTTGCACATCGCTACGGTTTTTTAAAAAATGTCTGCTATCAATTTTGCGTTATCATTATGAAACTCAAACTTGACCTGTAGTAACCCTTTGACTTTAGAATGGCGTAATATTTACATTTCTGACATTTGTATTTGAGACGCTACGTGTTACAGAAAATTCATTCAATTTTAAATTGTGTTTTTGGTTTTACACTTTATGGCCAATCTGAAGTAATGTTTATGCATTGTTACAAAAAATACGCATTCATGTTGTAAATCCAGTCGTATGTGATAGAAAAAAACAAAATAATACATAAAATATTATCCAGGGGTGACTAAACAGGTCAAGTTTTGGCCCGCATTTTGGGCTCGGCAAGATAAATGAATTTATTTCTGGTTGAAGATTGCAACCCATATTACTGATTTTTTGCATGGCATTTGTCACTAAAGGAATGTAATAGTATGTAAATTAGCAATGCTATTGGTTGAAGGATAGATGAATAATTCTAGTTTGAACGATCCTCAGCTCAGCCTCGCGCTATAAAGAACGACAAGTGGAATGCTCGTGTTTACGTGTGCGTGGACAAAATGTGGAATTACTGTTGTAGTACACTTACGCAAATGAGTCTTCCATTGTTAGATGCCCAATTACTATTATGGCAATGCAAAAACCGAGGATTTGTCCGGTGATACAAAAAGCAGTCTGGCCCAGATCGTATGTCGCCATGCTTCAAAGCCGGATTATATGTTAGTCACTCAACGATACTACCCTTGCAAAATGCATATGGCTGTTATTGAAATAAAACCGTGAAAGTTGTAATACGGAAAACTAAAACATGATATTAATATTACACAGAGCTGTATTTATTTGGTGTAGGCCTACACTGTAAAGTGTAGGCCTATATTACATACTAAGATTTTATTAAGTGTGTACAGTGTATCATTTTTTCTTTCTAATATTTGCGGTATGTACCCGATAGCGCAATTAGCAAGAGATTTGTATGTACGGCCGGAGTTAGAGCAGTTGCAACTTTGTAGTATACTTTCGTATGACACGACAGCGATTATCAAATTGGTTGTATTACTTTGAATATATTTATTCGTATGTATCACTGATTAATATTCGCAAGAAACCATGCACGTACCTCTCGTAACCAGAACATCAAACGACTTGATGATAGTAGAACCTTTATTAACAATATCAGTCTCTACAGCCAAAGCTCTTGCCATTCGACACAGAACAATAACAAAACATTTATTAAAAACAAAAATTGAAATTGAAGCAATTAACACTTAATGTATGTTTTAAAAAGCTAATAAGAAAGTGATGCCTAAAAATAGAAATAGATGAACGTAAAATGCATAAAAAATATCTTCGGTGAAGCTTGCACTCAGCTTGAATAATTTTCGAAACGTCTCGAAAAATAAGGTTCTTGTTCACCTATCAACTATCATAAGACCTATTACTCTGATATCTGTAAGATTGTAATAGGTCGTATAGTAGGAAATAGTCGAGTTATAGGTATGCTTCTTCATACTGTCCACTTTCTCCGCTTGTTCCATGTGATCCTCAAACCGGACAGTTGGATATAAAATAAACCCTTCCGACTTCCCCCTGTATGTATTTAATTAATTAAAGTTAATTGATATGTTGTGTGACGAAACGTCAGTAAACTGTGGCTTCACTGTAAAAGCACGCTGCCAGCTTATTGGTTAATGGCATCATGTTTAGTGGCAAGTGAATTATGAGGGTCTGTTTCATATCGGGGTCAGACACAGGAGGCGAAGAGGGAGGGGGAATCTTACCATGTGTTTATACAAAAAACGGAACATGCACCTAAATTATCGTATAGCTCGCAGTTTTGACTGTGTCGCCGTGATAGAATTCATTTTGCCTATCTGGACACTGTTCGTCACTATGTTCTAATGCCACAACAGTATGTAGAAACATTATCAGATTATAAATTTCAGCCCTTACATGACATGCATAAAGAAATTAATATATTCATATAGTAGACATAGCATTCATTCTCCTTTTTGCAAGTCCAATTTACAGGTAAAAAATCATAATCCTAATGATGTCGGGATTGTTTTATGGGAGTTGTGTCTCAGGATTCTAATTATTTTATTTTTAATATTATTGGTTCACCAATAATAATTATTATTTTCATAATTTTGGTATGTAGTACGTGTCTTGCCCAAAAGTCAAAGTATCAAAGCATTACGTTTTACTGAATTCAAATTGTTTTATCGCACTTAGAACAATATCTACGAAATCTGTTGTATTTATTGTTTCATGAAGTTTATGATCATTGTGCAATATGATATGTATTGTATGATTTTTTTGATGCACTCGTTAGGCCTACCGATTTCTATGTTTCCTGGTATATCGTTTACGGATTATTGCCATGTCCTAATTTCCCCCATTTGTGTGGAATTTCTTGTGCTGTGAAAACAGATGCCTTGTGGCCCGCGTAATGGTTTGGTCATGCTATAATCGGTGGGGCTGACTGTAAGGATCAAATTTCATCTGGAAAGTGTCACAGAATTTGTGCCTGGCCGTGGCCGTTATGGTTTCCGATATTTATGTGGCGTGAGGGGGGTTGTTTCTTAAAATCAGTATGAGAACAAAATCCGTCCACATATGCAGTAGTCTTCACAGCGAGTGCATGGGTGCGTGTTGACTTGTCCATGTGATTTGTATAATCGACGATCTATGAGTGTGCTATCAACATTAATGAAGTGATTATTGGATATTGCGTTTAAGGTGTTCACTTCACCCTTGTGTGTGTTATATTTATTTGTCTTTGTTTGTGCACGTTGTATGAACACATGTGTAGGCCGTGTGATCGTAAATACATAGATAGTACTTGTGCGACGCTACGTGTTACAGAAAATTCATACAATTTTAGAGTGTGTTTTTGGTTTTACACTTTATGGCCAATCTGAAGTAATGTTTATGCATTGTTACGAAAAATACACATTCATATTGTAAATCCAGTCGTGTGTGATAGAAAAAACTAAATAATACGTACAATTATTATTCAGGGGTGACTAAACGGGGTTTAAAAAAAATTGTTTGTTTTTTTTTTGATCGCGATAGCGGTCGAACAAAGAGTCCGATCAATTTGAAATTTGGACCATCTACAAGCCTCGATGTGGATTTAACGTCATTAGTTTTGTGGACAAATCTGTTGAAAAGTTACAAAGTTACAATTTAATTATTACAAAGTTATTCCCAAACACAATGGCGGCAAAATGTGAGGTAGCCATTTTTTAGTAAATTTCTAGCCGGTCACGAATATACAAATTTCAACGCGATCCGATGAGAATTGTAGGTACAAATTACAATTTTGTATTGCTGAATTGTAGTGAAGTAACTATGACAACGAAACATCCAAGCTATAATTTATATGGACAATCGATCTTTTATTGAACAATGGCAGGAAGTGTAATAACTATAACAGTAAAAACTCAAATCTTTCCACATTTTTGTCACTTTCATTGAACAATGACGATGGCTTTGAGAACTTTTCGCCAGAAAGTTCGTGGACATATGGACGCGCTCGTTTATCAACGCGTCAAACAGAGCGTTTTCCTAGTGTGAGTAGTCCATAAGTGCAGTATGTAGTTGAGACAGGGACTTACAAAGCCTGTCTGGAGGACTGGAGTTATGAGTAGTTCGGTAAATGAAATGGTGTACAATTCAATTTTATCCTTACATTTTGTCAATATGCGTAAACATTTATAATGATTATCTTATCACACTTTTTAGTTTTTATTATTGGTTAAATGGCAATTTAAAATCATAGCAGAAGACCGTTTTAATATTTTAAAATATGATTCATTTTTAAGAAATGATGGGTCCTATTTACGTTTGGGGAAAATGAGCTTCTATTGTTATATACGTTCCAATTCCATTATATATATTTTTTTTAAATTGATCGCGCCCTACAGTAAATGGCATAAGTCCATTTACAGATAAAATCATAATCCTAATGTTGTCGATATAGTGTTGTAAGAGTTGTGTATCACGATTTTAATTAATGTAATCGAATCATCGTATCAGCAGATTATTTTTAATCTCGTGGATGTTCTTTTAGAGCTAATATTACATCACCCTGGTATCTCGGAGGGCGAAATGTGTTTCTTTCAACTATTAATTTTTTAAAATATTTATTTACTTCACGTCGTTTTATAAATTATAACAAGTGACACTGTCGGTATTTGATTAGTTTGTAACATATGCCCCGGAAATGACTGGCGAGGGAACAAGGTCGCGCCAGCGACCTTGTTTAAACAAGTTTACATATACATGGCCAAAAAAAATGTATATGCCGAACATGCACCTAATAAATAATAATATTATAGATTTATTATTATTATAGATAATATTTTAATCACACAACAAACCATCTAGAATTTACGGAGTTGGAACACATGCCTTCAATATGTATTTTTTCCTTGTATTTGATCTTTTATAAATAACTGGAGACAATATTGTGATGTTTTTCGTTTTCGTGTAAATAAATTACGAATAAATATTGAACAACGGGGTTCATTTATCTTTTCCAATTATACATTTTTCTTCCTACCCAATTATCTTTTCCTGCAAATCGTATGTCTTTGTTGCCGTTCTTCAAGCTCTTAAAATAATACCAACAATTTAAATGCGACTTACCTTTTATGACCGTTTCCAACTGCATTTGTGTTTATTCTATTTTGGCGGAAATAATAACACTAATATTATAAACGACCCCCCCCCCCCCCCACTCCACCTTGTTTTTGGTACCGTTTTGGCCCTTTAGTATCTGAAGTATCTGAAAGGTAAAAGGTAATGTTTAGAAGTTTGCACGCTGCTTACAATCGCATTTGTTGCCATCCCTCCCAGTAAGTTTTGTCAGCCAATTAATCTAAAAGACGGCAGTGCCCTTTTGGTGTCTTTTTTATCTATAGCCTAAAGGTACACATATTGAGTTTCACTTTATTTATTCTACATTATGCCTATAAAATATCAAATTAGTTTACCTCTCCCATTGTTACCGGTCAGTTGGTCGATAAAATAAATTGTGCCATTTTTTGCCGTTTTTAGGGTCTCAACGCCAAATGGTACTGAATTCCATGTTCGCATTATGTTTTATTCATTTCTCACAAAATATCGAGTTGTTTGACACCTTGCCCAGCGCTATCACTCAATTGGTCTTGTAATCGATAAAATTCCCATTTTTTACCGTTTTTTGGCTATAAAAAGTGAAAGCTACCGATTTCGTTTTCCGGATTGCCTTTGCTGTAATCAGGTAAAAATAACGAATTTTTTGAGCCTACTCTCGGCTGGTCCGGCCGAGTGAGACCACAAAAGTGCATAGCTGACCGTCTACGTTGCACTATTCGCTTGTCATAGTTTATACACTAACCAGTTAATAGCTACGGCAACAACGATAAGATAATCTAATGTTGTAGGCTATTTAAAAACATACAATCGTTGATAAATAATTGCAAACTAAGGAAGCAATGAGCTCGCGCCACGCGGTTTGCTGGTCAACATGAAAAAGGGCCCGATGTATGTACAATTTCTTATTTCTTTCCGCCCAGAGTTGCCAGCGATAAATGATTGATTGATTATAATGTGTCTCTCATCTCGACTGAATTTTAAAGAAACCAGACAGAAACTAATTTAACTTTGCCTCGTAGGGGGATGGCTTTCCTACAGTGTCACCTTAAAATCAGTTTCGTTACTGAGTGGGTAGACTCTAAGGTTGGAATTCATAGTCGGCCCCTACACCTAGGGGCACCCATTGTTGCTATGGATTTGTTTTGTTTATGGGAAATAACATGCAAACAATTGTTACCTTGGTAACAATGGGCGCCCCTAGGTGTAGGGGCCGACTATGAATTCCAACCTAAATGTAAATTTTTTTTTTAATTTTTTTTTTATTTAAAATTCTCCACTTAGTGGAAATGTTCTATTTTATTGAAGCGTTCAGCTGATTATTGTGTTGTAGTTTGTGAACTTTTTTTATTATATATGTAAAAATTGAATCTAAAATATCGGCTTTATGTCCTCAAAGTCAAATTTTCTCACCAAAGGGCAGAAAATCACGGTTTAATGTAATAAACACGGTGTGCCATATGTTAAGGTCCTTCTTTGTAAATTTAAGGTTCTCCTTTGTAAATCAGTTTTTATAACATAATACGATGGACATTAAATAAATAAATAAATAAATAAATAAATAAAAAAATAAAAAAATAAGTTACAGTTCATGAATAATTCCCATCAAATTTTTTGTATTGATAATCGTGGCCTTTTCATCAATCTCTACTTTTCAGATAATATGTTTTATATCAAAGGTATGTTATACTTCTTTTAAATTCTACTTGTTTGGTGATCTGAAGATCATATTTCAGCTTTGAGAAATTATAATGTTCAAATCAGTTATGTCTTATCTAGGCCTATATAGGCCTAGATAATATTTTGAAGTCCACAATATTAATTATTGATAATAGTCGATTTACAGCTACGCGTTGCGAGCGAAGCGAAGGCGCGAGCTCCAATCAGTGGCCGAGTTTGCGTGAAACTATTAACTTCTTTGCTTGAAACTCGGCCGCTGATTGGAGCTCGCGCCCTCGCTTCGCTCGCAACGCGTAGCTGTAAACGTACTGTAATTATGAAACAATGTAAAAATAGAAGAATCAGATAAAGTAAGTGTCAAATAAATAGAACATACTGATACGATAGGTAAACAGTTGAGGCCACTTATTGATAACACTAGAAAAACGCTCTTGTGTGACGCGTTGATAAGCGAGTGCGTACACAATAACAAACTTTCTGGCAAAAAGTTCACAAAGTTTTTTAAAGACAACAATTAACAACAATAGAAGAAGGCGCATTGCAAACATTTTTGTAATTGCTATAGCTATTATACTTCTCGACATTGTTGAATGCAGTGCAGTGTGCGTTGCTAAGATCTTTCGTCGTCATGTTTTCGACACGGACCACCACCGTTACTAACACTTATTAACAGCTAATTTGTGCTTCTAATTCGTATCGGATCGCGTTTAAATTAGTATATTCGTGACCGGACGAAAATTTAATATAATATAGTCACCTCACATTTTGCCATTACTGTGTTTTAGAAAAATATTTTTAAATAACTTTTGTGTAACTTTGCCAATACTTATCAAATCGCCATAAAATGAACACATTCGTCACCGGAAAAATCTGTACACAAATATGGCTATCTCAGATTTTGCCATCATTTTCTTTTAGAAACATATTTTAAGGTAACTATACTGTAACACTGTAACTTTTCAAACGATTTTCTCACAAAACTATACACCTTCAATCCACATCAAGGCTTGTAGATGGTCTAAATTTCAAGTTGATCGGATTTTCCGTTCGACCGCTATCGACAGATATAAAAAAACAAAAACAGAACGAAGTGCCATAAAGGTCTAATGAAGACGGTCGCTTCGCTCGCTTGAGGATTTCTCTACAAGTATTCCCAACAGTATTGTTAATTTGTTGGAATACGACGAATGACGTCACGCAGCCCTCGCCCACGCCCGATGTTCCCCTCCTTCGTATTAATCATCTTCCGATAGAGACAAAAGAACTGACGAACAACTGATTTACATAAGAATATCAAGGTTGGTTCTGTCAAAGACAGGAAGGAAGGAGATTCGAATGAATGCCATCCCATGGGCTGACATGTACACTCAACGAGCGAGCGAAGCCTACTAATATACCTTCAAGTAACCACGCTCATTTTCTCTAAACGTAGCCTACTATTTGTTTAAAGTTATACCATAAAATTGATTATTAATAATAATCATATTAAAATAGTCTTTATTTTTAACTTTTCTTCTGCTTGACCAAGCTTTAGGATAAATTCATAGGCCTAAAATTATCAAAATACATTTTAAACTTTCCGAAACTAAATTAAAAATAACATAGTAGAAAAACTAAATAAACAAATTGGCACAAAGTCGTAGGTACAGTTTATTTGGAAATCAATGATTACCTATTATTAAAAGTTATCGGAAATTCATTCAAACTTACACAAGAATTTTTTTGATCTGGGCTTCGTTCGCCTGTCCTACACTTTATACACTATAGTGTTAGTCAGTATGTGCTGAATCGTATTCTTTTGTACCCCGTTTAAGTAAGTGTAAATAGCTTTATGGCATGCACCTTTAATATGTACGTCACTATAGATAGACTAGTGAAATGCAGAAGGTTTTTACACTGGCTATTTAGTTCGTGTAAGCCACTTTGCTACACTGGCCAGTGTAGGACCCAGTTTAGGCTTTATGGCATTCACTTATAATTAAAACGTCACTAGACTAGTGAAATGCAGAAGATTTTACACTGGCTATTTAGTTTGTGTGCCACTTTGCTACACTGCCAGTACCAACAGTGCCAACTTAATTTTCTACTTCTTATAACTACCATATATACTTGAAACTAGTCAATTAGGGATAATTTACCGTGTCCAATTGTACCAACTTAATTTTCTACTTCTGTAGTTCCTACCATCTACTTGAAACAACAGGGCGATTCTGTATGAGCGACGATACGATTATCACCGGTTTCGGTTGTTAGAAGAAGGCGGTGAGCCAATCACCGCCTTGCATTCGCCTTCAGTAACGACTAAATTCGCTGATAAATTTATCGTCGCCCATACAGAATCGCCCTGCAGGTCCATTAGGGATAATTTACGATGTTAAGTTCAATATCCGAAAATTCCAAACAGAGCGAGCTTGACTAATGATGGCACTGATTGATAGTGATAAAACTTGTTTGTGCACAGTACTAAGCGGAAGGCTGCGTTTACGAATGTGTGAACAAACTTCAGGAATCTGTCGATTTCGCAGCGCGTATGAAAGGTTTAGTAGATAAGGATCTGAGGTTGGTATTCAACTATAAACGTTGGTACTAGTTATCAGTATTAGATATGGGACGTTTAAACGAATCGTTTACACTTTTAACGCCACGTTTAAACATTTGTTCAGTAGTGTATGTATATATGATAGAAAATAGAAACAAGCTAACATCTTACAACGGAGTCTACTACTAGTCTATTATTATAGTTTTTCCTCACCACGAGTTTTAATTTTACCCTGGGCTTCTGAATTTTTCGGTAATTTACTGCATTGGTAATTTTTTGCATCTCCCGGCAGGGGAAGGAGCGACTAAAACGTTTACACCTATTTAACAAAACGGTTAAACGTTTAGTCTGTTAAACGTGTTTGCCCATCAAAACATTTGTAGCGTAGCTTAAAAAATATATGAATTTCTAATTCTTTGATAAGCCATCCATAACCAATGAGGACTTACATAACAATCATGTTTGTAAATTGCATTTACGACATTATGCAGTAATACGATAATTCCTTTGAGTCGTGAGGTGTCTATATTGCAACTACCTCAAGCAAATTAAACAGAGTTATGGAGGCGGTTCGTTATGAGGTAATGCGATATAAAAGTGTCAGGTGGGAAGAAGTAACTGAAGTCAGACAACCATGCTAGTTAAGCCACTATAGAAAATACCAATAAAAATTTCATAGTTGAAATACCTTGTAGAAACCCTTGGTTCTTATTATTTTGTATCCCACTTATATGTATATACATGCTTAGGTACAATCGCCACCATAAGTAAATCAAGGGTTGGACATACAAACAATAATTAAATTACAAAATTATTATAGATAAAACAATAAAAATTAAAAATTAAAAAAAAAAAAAAAACATGTAAAAAATAGTAGGCCTATACAATAAAAAATAAAAATAAAAAATATGACAATGTAAAAAAATATAAAATATACAAATATAAAAAAGAAAAATTTAGAAACAAAACATAAAAAATAATTCAAATTAGATAAAGAATTAATAAATAACAAATAAACAAATGAAAAAAAAATACAAAAAAAATAAACAATAACAAAAAATAAGGTAAAAGATAAAAAAAATCTCATCAACTCTAACCACGTCCTGCCGGCACAATATATTCCTAACCTAATAAGGAGAGATCATAATATAATTCTACCGATGTGTTTATCTGTTGACACCAACTCCCACCAACGAAATTTATTATTGAAAACAGAAAACGTGGCAACACTGGTCACAAAACAAAACCGATCAACGACCGCGCTTCGGCAAACATTGATAATGGAATCGTAAAATATTTGATTGTCTATAAACCGCGGCTTAGTGAATCAGTGTGTTTACATAATACCTACCATCACGATGTGTTGCGGTTCGTTAATACAAACACACTAAAGCCTGGATGGATACGTTGATTTCCTGTTTGCGAAATTAAATTTACTTTTCAGTGATTCTTTTCTGTGTATATATATATATACGACTCGAACGTGCTTTATCACGTACTAAAATAACAAACAAACGAAACGAGTTACAGTAAATTTTGCCAAACTGGACGCGTCAACCAAAAGCCAATCAGAATAAAGGTGTTCTGCGACACAGAATTCATAGTTCCCACGTGACGTCACAGCGGCGCGAATATCATTCAAATTTACTTGATAAACATAATTTGGAATTTAAAAAGTAAACATAAGTTATAAAAATCCCAAATTATCACACATACCAATTTTAGTTCAAAAAACAGGCTGAATTGTAAATAACTAAGAATTTTTGTGTTCTACCACAACAGGCTTCAATTTATTCTCCATGGCAACGTCAAAGTTTGGTCACACATGTGGCCACCTGGCGCAAAAATGTGACGTATGTGCAACCTATGAATAGACTTTTTTCAGACTTGATCTAGGACCCTTAGATAGAATTAATCACGGCCCTATAAATCTTGAATGACAACAATGCACAACAGTGAAAAATGCACTTTAACATAACTATCAAGGACCCTTAGATAGAGCAAATCACGGCTTTTTAGATCAATTCTGAAAATCATCAATTCTGAAAATCATTTGTTTTATGATTGCTATGGAGTTTGTTATTCTCTAGGAAAATATCATGTAGTAAAACAATTAAATAGCAACAAATCCTGGACTAAGCTTGACACTTGACTCTGATGTTTTTGACGTTTCGTCTGAGCTACGTCTGACATTTTAATGTGACTTGAATTATCACAGTGGTATTCTGCAATGAATATCAGGTCCTACTCAACCGAATATGACCTCGCCGCTCCGCACCACCCACCCCAGTATATATATCTATAGAAGACGGTGGTTGGAAAACACACAACTGTGACTTCTACCTTTGTCTTTACACCTATGGGGAGGCGTAACAAGTGCACAGAGAGCGTTGCGAGCGATCCGGCCAACTGTCACTGAATGTTCATTTAATTTAATTTTATTATCAGCTTTTTAGATTACATTACATACAATAAATACACACCATTTTCAGATTTGACTTCTTTGGAATCTTTGGATAATTTTACAATAATAAGTAGTGCACTGCCTCCTCGATGGGGTTTCGGTTAATTCTAGCAGGCGGAGATCAGTGGCCGGAACGCTCGCAGCGCTGCAGTGTAGTCGTTTGTTGAACGCCTCCCCATACTTTCATGGCCAAATCACACTCATCTTATAGCCAGCATGCCACACATATCACACTCATTATATTATAATATATTAAATAATTTCCTAGCCATCATGCCACACACATATTTCTTTAAAAAAGTTTTACCCTCCGTAATTGAGATTGGTATTGAGTATCAACTTGCGTTCATATCTCGCCGTTTCTGCAGCATCATTAACAAAAATGTTGGCAAGTGGAAGTTGTTCAGTTTTTGACGCGTTTCTGACATAGATATAAAAGATGATAGCTAGATAGATTGGTTTTAGTAGTTCTGCAACCCTCTTCTCTTTCTCAACTCGACTCGTATTCATCGCCGTTGTACACCTTTACGCTTTCTATTAATAACTTGGCCAGACCGACTGTCTAGTACGTCTGTAATTGATCACCTTCACAGTTTGTCTTCTTCTTCTTCGTCTTCTTCTTCTTCTTGTCTGTAGTTCAAAACCAATATCTTACATTGTGAAGTCTTCTGGCCCCCAGACCACTTCCACTTCCACACACCAAACCATTTGTCATTTTCAATGCTGTCATCGCGGCGTGTCATGCTCAATGTACGATTCTACATACACCCCCCACCCCCACTCCCTTCATCGACCACCCCCCGACACATTCATATTATTTTCCCCTTCGACTTCCTGGCCTGGTTTGTTCGATGCTCTTTTGTTTCGTGAACTCCCAGCCCGGCATCGTCGGTCGTCCATATCTCATGAATAATTGCTTTTCAAACTTCATCGCTTCGTCATGAAAATAATAATTGTGTACACGGACGATTCGCCCACCCCCGTGCTCACTATTTGCATCTCTTTCGAGTATGGAATTTTACTCTTTCCTCCTCGAAGATTTATTGATCGATATTGATTTTTTAAAGGTGTTAGTTATTAGTTTTTGTTTTTGCTTCAATTTGAATCTCAAACATATTGAGTTGAATTTTTAATTGCGTCGTAACTTGTTGCGTTAAACCTGAAAATTGTGTTAGATTGTAATATAGTCGTTACCACAAACTGAACGAAACACCAACTAAAGCCCTTAGAGGAGGGTGATTAAAACCTATCTAAGAGTTCTAGATCATTTTGTAAATAGTCGATTGTAAATTTTAAAAGATAGGTGAATCGTAACTTGACATACTAGCTAATTATAATAGCCAATACAATGTTTTGTTTTTTTCCTATGCAGAGATGGCTTCCTTAGCCATTCCTCTTCCTCGCTATCCAATACAAAGTAGCCTAGTTACTGTGGTGAACATGCACGCATGTTATTCAAAGAGTGAACGGCCATAGCCAGTATAATAATAAATATAAGTGAAGTAATTCATGACATGTATCCACGACAAAGGCAGACTCTTAAGGCTGGTCCACACAGATTTTTTAAGCATAAGATTTAAGGTTTTAAGACGTTGTTTTCAAAACGACAATGATAACAATGTCTTAAAACTAAAACTTTGTGTGAACGCCAGCACGTGTTTCCTATGATCCAACTTTACGACTACGCGTTAAACCTTAAATCTTATGCTTAAAAAATCTGTGTGGACCAGCCCTTACAAATAAATAAAAACATAAATTCACTTTTAGAGTCTACCCACTCAGTAACGAAACTGATTTTCAGTGGGGGACTTTAATTTAAAGCAACTTAACCAACCATGAAGGCTCCGCGAACACCACTAACGAGTGAGCGATAACCAATCAAAGATCGATATGTCAAATATGAAACACATGAGTCAGTGATTGGACAGTGCGAACACCTGCGGACAAATGCCAGAATCAACAAGGCCGATTCAGAACAACATTGAATTTATTGAGTGCTTCGTTGCTAAGACGGCTCCCGTTTACTTATTCCTAAGACAAGAAGTAATGGAACTGAATCCTTAATGGAAGTTAAAAAACTTCAGCCTGACCCGGGATTTGAACCCGGGACATTATGCATTGGAAGCAGGGATGCTAACCACTGGACCATAATATCCATAATATCGCGGAAACGTCGTAATGTTGAATTGCGGGATATTATTGTTTATATGCACAACAAATCTAGGTCGCCAGTGCATTCAATATAAATAAATCATGATTACTGTTTATTTCCATGATTACCGATGTACTTCAACGGGTGCAGTAGATGAAAGGGTCAGACATAAAAGGGAACAGCTCGTACACATGGTGAATGCAAACGGATTCTAAAAATAGCTCGGTTCGGTACAATAATAATTAAACCAGATGCACTGCACTATACATCTGGAATGCAAACGAATGGTAATGAGATACATTAAAGAACGACTTGATATCGACGTAATTATAGATAATATTTAAAAGCCGACAAACAGACAATGTATTTATCCTGGAAGAGGATAGAATATTAGACTACATTTAATGGCAATGACACCCGAGAAAAGGTGAATTTGGTTACTAATGTGCTGAATAATTCTTGTAAAAGATAATGATATTTGAATTCGGTAATTTTATGCTACACGGTAAATATACGTTCTTCCCTATCAAACGAACTATTACGATTTTCACAAATCAATATTTGTTTCCCATTTATCCTAACGTAGTAGTTAGGCTTACTCCTAGGATTACGCTATAGTTATTTTACTTTGTTTTGTAATTTGGCTTCCGGGGTGGGACATATACGGTTGTCATACGAACCTCATGATGTAGATCTCCAGGGTATATAGCACATACGATGCAAATAAACCGGATGTGTACATACCTTTACTTTACTTTATTGTAATTAAGGCCAGTGTAGGGCACAATGCCCTCTTTAGCCTGATGAGTGATTGATGAATGATACTGAGAAAGGAAGGAGGGGAACCATGGTACCGGCACGTAGCCTACTCCTTTCGAAGAGTACCAAGCGGACCATCGGCTTTACGTCCAATCCGAAAGGACGGTGTAACTTTGACCAGTCATATAGGTTCCTTCACTAACCTGGACTGCCGAGCAGTTGACGAAAAGAACGAAGCTGTTACACAAGCTTTCGAACCCTTCAATCTGCTCTAACCAACGGTAACTATAGTGTTTCAGAGGAGAGTGGTCACCCAACCTCCTCGGAACGGGTAAAGCGACCGCGGCTAATCGCTTACACCTAGGAGTGCGCTATATTAGTTATTTTAGTTTGTTTTGTAATTTGTCTTCCGGGGTTGGGCATGCATAGATACGGTTGTTATACGGACCTTATGTTGTAGATATCTAGGGTATATAGCACATACGATGCAAATAAAACGGATGTGTACATAAGCTGAAGCAGCAGTCTACCGATTACAATAGGGAGTATTCACGTGACGTCACATCGGCCATATTGGAGGCCATCTATAAAACTACTTCAAGTTTCATTTAGCTGTCAATAGAAAACGAATAGGCTAATATTGTTTACGGGGAAATATTAGAGTTTCGACACGTATATCCCCCGATAAAGTTCACGGAAATGATTATAAACGATTAAAAGAGTAATCGAGAAAAAAGAGTGTATTTATGTTGCCTTTAATAATAATAGCCAACAAAAGTTAGAGAACAGTTGAACTTCAACCAAACGCCAGCTGAAACATAGTAACAATGAACTACCAATCACATGCCATTGTGGCCTCCAGTATGACCGCCATGTGCAATATGTGAATACACCCTCCATTGCTATCTGTTTACCCCAAGTCACAGTTTCATGTAAGGTGACCTCTACATTTAGAATCGTATGTACTAAGATAAATAATGTATAATTAAGTACGTGTTCTTAATTAATTACATAGTGCAGACATAGTAGTGATGTCGGGACAACTTTACATGTTTACTCAATGAACGTTGGCAATTATATAATACGGCAACTGAGCGGATGTGACCTAGAGTCGTGGAAAATGGTTTCAAAGTACGAATTGACATCTAAAGTAGCGCCAACGAAAGTATTCGCATACCGATCTCATGTCATTGTCTACTGCCCCTTTCAACCGCACCAATTGAAAGAAAATCAACAGATACCTGGTGTTCTTTCACACATTCGTAAATGCATGATTCGGCTTAGTCGATGTGCAAGGCAATTTGGCCACCCCCACTGTTTAATTATCCCCAATGGACCTGTTTAGTTTCCCCCAAGAAAGTATTCTGATGCCTACGACACAGCTGAGTCCAAGGTGACAACTTAATTTTCTACTTCGCTAATTCCGTGCATTTACGAATGTGTGTGAAAGAACGCCAGGTAGGCCTAACTGCTAATTTTCTTTCAATTTGCGCGGTTGAAAGAGGCCAGTAGACAATGATCTGAGATCGGAATGCGAATACTTTCGTTGGGACAAGTATAGATTAGATGGTAGGAATTAGCGAAGAAGAAAATGAATTTATGACCTTGGACTCTGCTGTATCGTAAGCAACGGAATACTTTCGTTGGGGTAACTATACACATGTGCTGAAGACTAAACCAAACATGCAGTAAGACTGTAAGACGTTCAGATAGACCCTTTGCTCGGGTCTAATCGAATTATACGGAGGAATGAGTTCCCTCGCAATTCATATCGATGTATTAGTGATATATGAACGACGCTACCGTTGCACATTTGGGTCCTATCTTGCGGTACTTACGGTCTCTGAAACGCTAATTCCCAAACGGTTAAAGCGAGCTAACCGGAAGTTATGTACGAAGAGATAAGATCTACGCCTGGGGCCTCTTATATTTATACTTTATTGATTCATATTTTGGAAACTCTAGGGAGGTATCCTACAAATATGAAACATTTTAAGAAGTAGAACACTTTTATGGTAGATTTTAGAATGTATTTATCAATGAATAGCAGACATTTATAACGTAAACTATACTTTTAGTGTATTGTTATCACAATAGATTATATTTCCATTTCTTTGAAGTAAGATGTAATCATGCGCTCCCTATATTCATAGTTCCCACGTGACGTCACAGCGGCCATGATTGCGACACAATTCAAGTAGACCAATCGTAGATAACTGTCGAATATTATTCAAATTTACTAAATAAGCATAACTTATCATTAAAAAAGTAAACATACGTACCTAAAGAAGAAATCACATATTACCGGACATAGCAAAAACAGGCTCAATTTGAAAGAACTAAAGATTTCTGTGATCAACTAAAACAGCCTTTAATTGTTTTTCCATGGCAACGTCAAAGTTTGGTTACGAATGTGGCCGTCACGCGCACAGATGTGACGTAGGTGCTACCTATATAATTCTTGATATTCTCGTGACGCCACGGTCATTGTTGGCGGCCATCTTCCCGTACACCGAGTCATTGTAATAGACAAACAAATAATCATATTTCATACCAAGAATAGCGAACAACACAACAAAACAGTGTTCGAAAGTAAAATAGCACTAACAAGTTGGCCTAATTCCCCGTTTTTGAAACGCAACAAAATATTAATTTGGAAGGAACAGTAAAGTAATGATATCAATGATGCAACAAATAACTGCAGGTCTCTCACACAATCACAATCTCACAACCTAAATATACAAATATAAATAAATAAATATAAAAAAAAAATAAAAAAAAAATATAGGTGGCTCGTTAGTCCAGTGGTTAGCATCCCTGCTTCCAATGCAGAAGGTCCCGGGTTCAAATCCCGCTTCAGGCAGAAGTTTTTTAACTTCTAATGTAGATTCAGTTTCGTTACTTCTTGTCTTAGGAATAAGTAAACGGTGACTTTGGAGCCGGCCTAGCAACGAAGCACTCAATAAATTCAGTTGTTCTGAATCGGCCTTGTTGATTCTGACAATTGTCCGCAGGTGTTTACACTGTCCAATCACTGATTCATATGTTTCGTATTTGAAATATCGATCTTTGATTTGTTATCGCTCACTCGTCGATGGTGTTCGAAGCCTACAGGGTTGGTTTAGTCACTTTAAATTAAAGTCCCCCACTGCAAATCAGTTTAGTTACTGAGTGGGTAGACTCTAAATGTGAATTTATTTATTTTATTTATTTACAGATACACGCACCATCATAACATCACAACTACGGACGCTATTTCACTAATGCGATAGGCCTACGTTATATATACTCGACTAGAATTTTTTTAAATTTAATTCAGCGAGTTCTTGGATGTTATACTTGTGTACATTTTGTTAGTTTTTCTAAAGTGTAAAGTTGCCTCTTAATAAACTTTCAGCATTCACTCGGCAAATTGCGTTGGAACTTAACAAAAAAAAAAAGGGGAAACGTTAATAATAAATGGCAATTACGACCCAACGAAATAATGTGGCAATCTTAATTAGTTCTCGCTTAGAAACGAGATTCGAGTTCTTGTGCTTCCTAATTCAATTAGTCAGCAATGTTATATTAACTCCAACGTAAGTATAAATTGTCTCATACCGACCTCAGATTATTATATCTGTCTTCCCTTTCATACGCGCTGTCTCGACGAAAATCAACAGGTTCCTAGCGTTCTTTTAGTCTTCCGCTTAGTAGAGTGCACATGCCTCATTATTTATTTATTTTATTGTAATTAAGACCAGTGTAGGGCACATGAGTGATGATTGGTGAATGATAATGAGGGACGAGGGGAAACCTGGTACCGACACGTAGCCTACTCCTGTCGAAAAGTACCAAGGGGACATTCGGCTTTACGTCCCATCCGAAAGGACGATGTAACTTTGACTAGTCATTTAGGTTTCTTCGATAACCTGGACTGCCGAGCAGTTGACGAGAAGAACGAAGCTGTTACACAAGCTTTCGAACCCTCCAATCCGCTCTAACCAACGGTAGCTAGTGTTTCAGAGGAGAGTGGTCACCCATCCACCTCCTGACCTAGCCCGAGGTTGCTTAACTTCGGTGTTCGTATGGGAACCGGCTAAGCGACCGCGGCTAAACCGTTGGCTCATCATAAGTCTCAAGCCAGCTCTTAGGAATATCCAGGTACCAACTTTAGGTCGCAAATTATCCCTGATAAGCCTGTTTCAAGTAAATGTAAGATACTAGAGAAGTAGACAATTTAGTTGGTACCATTGGACTGGGCTATTTCGTAAACACGAGGATACTTACTTTGGAGCAACTTTATTCGCAATGAAACACATTCCAACTGTCAGCTTACTTATTTTATTTATTTATTTAAAACTGATTTACAAAGGAGGACCTTAAATAAAACTAAGCTATGCAAACAATTAATAGTAATGAAATCATAAATAACAATAACAACAAAAACAAAACAACCTACTGAACTATATAAAATATAATCAAGAACAAGAAAAAATAATTGAGCAATGAAATAAAATCAAATGAAGTGGAAATTCAACATATTATTAAAAAATAAAAATAGAAGTATGCAAATAAGAAAGAACATGAAGAAACAAAAAAATTGTGGGAAAAATAAATATATATTTAAAAGCGAACTTTGCCCCATTCTCATACTTAGGACACAGCCGAGTCTAAATTAAAGTCCCCCACTGCAAATCAGTTTAGTTACTGAGTGGGTAGACTCTAAATGTGAATTTATTTTATTTATTTTTTAATGGTACCTACTTAATTTTCCACTTCTCTAGTTCCTATACCATCTTATTGAAACAGGAGCCCGATTCTCTAAATCTGTGGTAAATTTCTCACCGGTTTCTGACGTTACGGAAGGCGAATGGATGGCTGTGATTGGGTCACAGCCTTCTCATAACGACCAAACAGGCTTTATCGTTGACCATAGAGAATCAAGGCCCAGGTTCAGTTGTGATCGTTTGCCACCTTCCGTTGGTTACCTGTAACGGTGGGCGTGGCAAACAAGACTTGTGCACTCCACTCGGCGAGAGGCCAACTTTACAAACGTGTGAAACACCGCCATCAGGCATCTGTTGATTTCCGTTGATTCAGCGTCCATGAAAAGGAAATTAGACCCGAGGTTGGTTAAGTCGCTCCACAGCAACTTTGGTGCTGGTGACGTCACAGATGAGTGAGGCTGGCCAATCAAATGTGAGTATTGATGAAAGCCGCCCGCTGATTGGCTCCGACACGCCCATCTGTGACGTTCCCAGCACCAAAGTTACTGTGGAGTGACTTTATGCGACTATAGCCTGTACGCTTATAGTAAAAACTAAACGTTTCGAGCTAATGTTTGTCTATGAAATCGGGTTTAAAAGGCCAACAGGTAGCGCGCTGCTGTCACTTCAATGCAATTCATTGTTCTTTCAAAGGGTGACATTCTTTCGACTTCCGTTATTATAAAATTGGCAACCGTGTTTTTTCTAGTAAATCTTTGTTTACAAGCCGATTATAATGGTTCAATACACAAATACGGGCCACTAGCTCTAAACGTTGCGTTTCTAATATGAGCAGACAGACATACTGGCGACGCCGTAAGAAGCGAGGTGTCCCCTAAAACTCTGAGAAGAGACGGTCGCTCCAAACGCTCTCTTTCAACGGTATTCACCTCGACATTCCCGATACCTGCATTGTTATTGTCCACTGCATTGACTGCACCAACCATGAATGGAATGCGACCCCACCACGTCTGACAACATGCGGTCGTTATTATCACTATCCAATACCTGAGGCAGGAGAACGGGATGCAACTAGATTTAGGTTGGTAGTTGTCACACGCGTCACTTCACTCATAGGCGTAACTACGGGGGGGCGAGGGGGGTCGCCGCCCCCCCTAGTTCGGTCAAGAAGGGGCATGGGGGGGCAAAATGCAATTTATTATTGGTTTCACCCGCTGTTGCGACCGGGAGAAATGTCACTATTTGCTATGCAATTATCCCTGTTTAATAGATATCATAATATATTTGTAAGGAACTCGTGTCTAAATAATATCAACCTATCTTACAGAAATAATTCTCTATGAACAGGCTCTCAGAAGCAGCCTTTATCAGTCTGCTGTTTTTTCATACTTCTTACACATGGTCACCCCGACCAATAATCTATTCTGGTTTAAAAAGTATTCGCCCCCCCAAAAAACAAGTGCTAGTTACGCCACTGACTTCACTATTATATAATCCGTGACGACAACACCTTGCAAGTTAACGTGACGCGTTTATACTTACGTTGGATTAGTACAGCACCACAGCCTTGCAATAATGATAATTGGTATCCAGCAGGCGAGCGGATGTGTTGCATAGCATGGTTCGTCTCCCCCATGCTAACCACGCTATCTATTAGACTGGTATCTGTCACTGTACACACTACACACGACCACTGGAATGGGAAGTAATTAAATATTGCATAAAACGATAGCTGTGTAACAGTGTTTGCCGTCCGCCTGTATGTATTCAAGTAATTGCAGTAGTTGCATAAACGCGGAATAGACATAAATAATGTACATAGCCTTCGTGTGTATGGCATACCTTTATCATGGAGACTAACTTCTTCAAAGTGGTGTAATCGTTTCTGTATGTATCGATCTATTCTTTATTTTATTGAATCGATTAAGAGGTTATCGTTATTGGTTATTGGTTATCGCTCACTCGTCGATGGTGTTCGAAGCCTGCAGGGTTGGTTCAGTCACTTTCAATTAAAGTCCCCCACTGCAAATCAGTTTAGTTACTGAGTGGGTAGACTCTAAATGTGAATTTATTTTATTTATTTTAGAGAAAATAGGGGTTTTCGCTTCTTATTTGTCGCTCTTCAACCGTGACTCCAACGCGGGTAGTGCCCACGCTATCTTAGCTATCTTAGCTATCTTAGATACATCTTAGCTTGTGGCTCCACAACCATGACTCGCAGAGGGTAATATTTTCTCTTTAATTTTTACGTTTTACTTTTCTAACTTCCCTGTAATGGCTTCTAACTTCCGTGTACATGATGGCGGGCGCATTAGTACAGTTATCGTTAAATATGAATTTGCTTTCTGTGTCTACAAAATTATCCTCTTTGCTTTCTTTAGGGAACTAAAATAAGTTAATTAACAGTATTGAGACTGAGACTACTAATGTTCGTCCACGACCGAAAATATATCTTTAACCGTTTAATTGGGTTTTCATAGTAATTCTTCCACCAACAGCCCCCCCCCCTCAACCTCTTTGGGGAATAGAGAAGTTAAAAATTAAAATAAAAATAAAATGATCCCCTTCATAAAATTCATATTTGGTAAATATTCATTTTTGATTTTCTCAAAGTCTTGTTCTTTTATACTCACACGAGAATATTATATTGGTGGCTTAAAATTTTCATAGGCTACACGTAACATCGACACCGTTCATTTTAGCATAATATGCGACAGAAAGAGCATATTTTCATATTTTTTGTTTGTAGCATATTTACATATTTTATACATTTATTTAGATATTTTACATGGTTTTTGCATATTTATTTTGGCGTATTTTTAGGGGCCCGCACGCAGCTCAAAAGTCGATCTTTGCTACTTCATAAAGTTATAAACACATTAGTAGTTTTGTAGAATTAAAGCTGTATTTGCCTTTCCCGCGGACCACCCCATTTAAGGTTGAAATTGCTTTTAAACTGTCAAACATTAAATAAAAATTACTTTTGTTATCTCCTAGAAAATTTAGTGATCATTATAATGTTTACTTGTTCCAATAAATATGTTCGTTTTTCAGATGTACGTTTCACATGAAATAAGACCATTTAAAAAACAGAAATGTTTATTGAAACAAATGTACTCTTAACAAAGACACTCACTTCTCTAGGGATGGTATATATTTTGGTTTACCTTGTGATAGTTTTTAAAGCATTTCAAACAATTGAAACCGACAAAAATCGCGGCGGTTTCGCAAGATAGGTGGACACACACAGCTTAAAACAATACATCATGGAAAGCAAGTTACTTAATCTCGATCTATTTTTATAAAATTGGTCAATCTTAACGAAACTTTTTTTACTAAGTTGAGAACAATTCTCATTTCTCCACTAGGGTTTACTTATATGATCAAACCCATCTAAAGTATGATTAATCAGTTAGAATGACTAATGGTGGGAATCTAACCTGAGAACTACATTAATAAGAGATCCGCGCCTGGATTCACAAGAGGTCCTAAGGGCGGAATGCAGATGTGATTTTTTATAGTTGCTATGGAGTTTGTTCTTCTTATGGAAAATAGCATGTAATAAAACAATTTCATAGCAATAACTGTGCATATCGCCCTGTCTTTTTCTGGTCTTAACTTTTAGAGAGCGGGCTAACTTCGGACCTCTTGTGAAACCAGACCCAGGTCACATGAAGAAGTAACTATAATTCCTAGTCGGAACAAACAAGCAATGGGCACATTTTTTTCCAGATATTTACCTGAATTTTTAAGAGGTAGAGGTTCAAAATTAGGTCAGTCCTAGAGGTATGACCAGAAACAATTTTACTAGTGAATCCAGACCTGGATACCAGCTCTATCGATAGATAGGGAAACAATATATTATCATGCTGACGAACAAAACTTCCACACAATAATAACATGATTTGATTGCTTTGGTCATGGTTCTCACGGGACGCGTCACGCGTCTCGCGCGTACGCTTCGTAACGCGTGACAACGCCACGCGTTACGCCCGTGCGTCGGTGTGCTATTTATAGCCGGCGTGGCGTCGTACGTGAGCGATCCACTACGGATATGACCCACATCGACGCTACCTCTCCACCCCCCCCCCCCCCCCCCACCCTCCCCCCTCCAATTCGATCACCTTTCAATCATTTTTAGGGCAAGCGTTTCTTGTACTCCAACGGATGGGCCGAAATATTGCCGGTTTGGTTTTCATCGACCCAGGAGACGAAATGAGATGAGTTATTATTCAGGAACCGCGGGAAAGGCCGGTCTCAGGATAAAAACCGCGCGAAATTGACGATTTTAAATAATATCTTGAGAACCCAATATACTTTTAAAAAATTGATAAATACGCGCATTGTGGTTTCGTAAAAAGTTTCAAGTATGTTTATTGTTACCGGGGTAATAGATGGTTTTCATAATTGTCCCTTAAGATCATAGGCGGAGTTAATTGCGGTCTTCGAAATCGTCATTGACAACAATGCACAACAATAGGGAAGTCTCACACATTTTTTTTATTTGCTTACTGGTTACCTCAAGTTAAAATAAACGGGAACTAATTGGTTTCGGCTCGAAAGGTGCATTAACATCGCTTTAACAGCAAGTCAAAGATATTGCTGTCAAAACACGCTCAGAAACGGACCTGCGCCATCTTGCTCGTGATTTAAAGGTTCTGACGTCATATGTCAGTAAACAATAATTTTATATCATACAAATAGTACTGAAATCCCACCCTTTAGTAGATTATTGCTCTCATAAGACTTTAACTGAACCAACGTTTATTTATAATAAATGAACACTTCATCGTACGTCATTAATTAACAACAATATGTTAAATAATTGCATTGTTTTAAACACGTTTTGGTAAATACTGTATCAAAATGTATTTTCTGAAGAAAATAGTGGTATAAAAGACATTGTTGTAAAGTCACTGCATCCTAGATATTGTAAAATGTCCAACTTAATATCGTTGATATTATTAAGAATACTTCAAGGAGGCAGTTGTTTACATGACATATGACGTCAAGAGCCGTTTTTCAAAAACGGAACAAGAAGTTCCAAATTTCAAACTTAAAATTCTACAAGAATTGGAAATATACGCTTCTCAGATATAAAAATTTACCGCCCGTATTTTTAGATAATGATCTTCCATTTTTAGGTATTTTGAGGAATATTTATTTTTGATGAGACTTCCCTATTACAAATGCACTTCGACATAACATTTGAAAACTAGTTGTTATTGTTGTACATTGTAGTTGTCATTGACGATTTAGAAGACCGTAATAGATGATTTTCAGAATTGATCTAAAAAGCCGTGATTTACTCTATCTAAGGATTCTTGATAGTTATGTTAAGGTGCATTTTTCACTGATGTGCATTGTTGTCATTGCAGATCTAGAGGGGCGTGGCAATTCAGAAAAAAGTCTTTTAACTCCGTCTTCGATCATTTCTGAAAATCATCTATTTGTAATGAACTATTAATTATTTTACACTGTCAGTAATAACCGTAATGGTTAATACTTGTTATTTTATAAATAGTTTGTATTTCTAATGAAACCACAATGAGCGCATTTATCACCTTTTAAATAGTGTATAGCGTTCAACCGATATTACTGAAATTCGTAAACTTCATGCGGTTTTATAGTGAAACTACCACTCTCACATGAGAGCACATGCGCCCTTTACCAAGTAACTTTTAGATTTACCGCACATTTTGGCGCGCAAACAGATTGGCTAGACATTCTGAGCCTAGATAACACCATCTCGATAACCTCGTTGCACCATCACAGACGAGGCCGCGTGCATGTTTTTATCTTCGTGGTCGCAGCATTCTGAAGGCGGTGAGCTCCATGCGTGGGTGCGTAATCTTCTTCGAGGGAGCAACGCAAATAATATTCGTTTTGAAAAAAAAGATTAAGTTAATCTGCACTCTGCAGGATGGGCGTAGAATAACCCCCCCCCTCCCCCCCACCCATCATTCTTCATGCCATGACAGACCCCCCCCTTCCTCCAAGTGACGGTGAACAGCTTTAAAATAAAAAAGTGCATTAATCCTTTTTCACTGCGAGATATAAAAAAATCACAGCATTTTGTTATAAATTATAAAAGAAACCGCTTAAGGTAATCGCGCTTATAAAATATCGTTGCTTTCGCCTAACACGATTTAAACAGCGATTGTTGGTGATTGTGTTTTGCTTACAGTAAATTCTCCCCCGGATACACAAAGATATTTTATTTTTTATTTTACTTTGGAAAATGATGTCTATATATGAATTCAGTTTGAAACGTTGCGTATTAGAGGTGTACAGAAGATGGCATTTTCGTCAACACGTTTTATGTCAAAGAATAAACCAATCATATACCTACAGATAAATTAACGAAATAACAATTTTTCAGATGAACTCTTTCGTAATAGAAAAAGTAAATAGTGAACAGATTTTTTAAATGTTAACATACATTTTATACAGCACTAAAAGGATTTAAATAAACATGATAAAATGTTTACCTAGAAAATATATTCAGTGGACGATATAAGACAACTTCGTATTATAAAATGCGTCGTTGTGAAAGCTTAAAATCGATTCTGATATGAAACTATACTTTATTATCCGGAAATCATAAATTCCGGAAACTTTTGTGCACAGGAAGTCAAAGTAAATCTTGAATATGAACGAGCTGCACAAAGCTATACTCTACTCAACACTGTGTCAATACCCTGTGAAAATTGAATAAGGTTCGGTTGTCAGCAACCTATTAAATGGAAATCTTTTGAGAACAAAGACTTCTAAAATCTTGATGGATTGGGGCATTATTATCATTTCCGAATAAACAAACTCTACTCCGGTGTCGTGTTAACGTAGCTTGCTCGCACATCACTTGATATCTACCTCTAATCGAATTCTACATTTCAAAACCTGCTCCTCAATAGCACAAGACTCAATTCCCAAAATAGCCGTGTTGCCGTGTTTTATTTCAGACAAACATTTAATATGAATCAATCAAAGAAAGATACAACAATGGAGTTCCCTAACAACACATTGTGTGTACGCCTGTGATGTCACAACCACCTAAATTGAATCTTGTGCTATTGAAACAAACTAGGAAGTTCATAAATAAATAATGTGTTCCTATCTAGCACGGAGTCGTCAAATGTTAACCTCTTAAACGAGACTAGCGGACAAAATAAGGAAGTTTTCCTAGATTGTAAAATAATCATTATTCGTTTCTGAGTAGTATACTTTCCCAACGAATATTATTGAGTTGATGGAATCGATAAGAAAAGGTCATAAACGCATACAAAATTGATAAGTTTATTTGAACCAGTGCTGTTTGTGGGTTGAACCGTCATACGGATTACGGCTACGTCTGGATGTTATGACAAAGTTGCCAAGTTTCATAACTAGAGTAAGATCACTTTGAGATGTGTAAATAAATAAAAATGAACTAATTACATTTTGTTTTTACTAAGGCAAGCCTCCATTAATTCAGGACACATTTTTGGACACATTTTAGACTTATAGAAACAACAAATAACACACAAAAAACACAAACAAAACAAGACAATGAAAAACAAAATTAAACAACAAAACAAAATAGAAACACAAAAAACAAACAAACAAAAAACGAGATACTTCGCAATAATATCCGGCACTATTTTCAACCGCGGAAGGCAATCTTTCATCATGTGTGAGTTATTCATTGCACTCATACTTATACAACTACAAACACATTGCTGGTGACAAGATTGGAGTTCCTTACACCACCATAGTCTATAACCTATTTTTTAATTTCATTAAATAACTATTATACCATACAACTATATTTGCAAGTATAATTGCGTCCTTGGCTGAACACCGCACTGTCATTATTATCATCTACTCATTACGCGACATTGCTCATTACTGAGCTCATCGCGTCCCCGCCAATTATTCCCATCCCATTATGCCCACCGCCTCCAAAAGACCCACGAGACAACAACAACAATTACAACGACAACGACAACGACAACGACAACGACAACGACAACGACAACGACAACGACAACGACAACGACAACGACAACGACAACGACAACGACAACGACAACGACAACGACAACGACAACGACAACGACAACTACAACAATTGACAAAGACGACGATAACGACTTCTACGACTACTACGACGACAACGACTACGACTACGACTACGACTACGACTATGACTACGACAACGACAAGGACAAAGACAAGACGACGATAACGACTTCTACGACTACGACTACGACGACGACGACTACGACTACGACTACGACTACGACTACGACTACGACACAACAACTACAACGACACGACAACTACAACAATTAACAAATACGACGATAACGACTTCTACGACTACTACGACGACAACGACAACGACAACGGCAACGACAACGACAGCTGATTACTCACGTTGAGTGCATCACACACTGTAGTAACTGCGCGTGAGGTGTCATTACTGTACGTATGTGTAAAGGACGAGGTGTGGCCGTTATACATAATGTGTTATTACAGCCTAAACTATACATACATAGTTTCGTTGCGTTAAAACCCTTTCAGTCCTGAATTAATTTCGAAGGTTACATTATTAATTATTCAAATTCTTAATGTAAAAGGGTTATTTTTTTAATATAGAAAAGCACTTTTCAAAATAAAAAAAAATAAAAAATATCGAATAATGAGAAATTTTGGATTTTGACTATTTTCAAAATTGTTACGGAAAGTTTAGTTTTTTGACAAACAAGTTAAAGATTATACTTTCTGAAACATTATCGTATTTTTTTGCAATCTTTTGAACGCCGAGAGTATATTAATTTATCAAATTTCTGGGACATTTGAAAATCGTCTACTTGTTTGTATTTTGTGTACTTTGTACACATGGCATACCTCCATTTTGAATTACTTCCCTTGCTGTTCCCATAACTTCCTTTCTTCTGTTGACCCCCCCCCCCCCCCCCCCCGAAATAATTCCTATTTACGGCACTGCTTGTGTTTGTGTCGTGTTTGCTTAGAACGGGTCATGTTTATATGATAAAATCTAGAAACATGTAGTAATAATTATTGGTGCATGTTTCGTTGGCAATGAAATATGTAACCATGTTAGTTAAATAGGCGTGTCCGTGCCACGTTGTCGTCTACGTGACATAAATCTGGGCGCCATTAGGATTATTATTCGGTCTCAATAATGCAGCACTGCGGTTAAATGGAACGATGTTGCTCTCTTCCAGGCTGGTAAAATAATCAATGATAATATCTATAAAAATAATAATAATAATAATAATAATAATAATAATAATAATAATAATAATGATAATAACAATAATAATAATAATAATAATAATAATAATAATAATAATAATAATAATAATAATAATAATAATAATAATAATAATAATAATAATAATAATAATAACATGTTTTGTTTTATTGAATTTTACATCAGCGCACAACACCGCACACAAATTCACATCCGATTCCCACAAAGCTTGATGGTAAGCTTGTCTGTGAGTTAATAACATAATATAAAATTATATGTGGACGCACCAACGGAATGAATTGTATTAAAGTATAGATTAACAAGATAAAATTAAACAAAACCTAATTTCTTACAATGGGAAAATAAATACACAATTTCTAAGTAGGCCTACTTACAATTAACTACCAAACAAAAGAAACTCTTTAATCCTAATCTTAACTTCACTCATTCCTTTAAATCCAATGGCAACATATAAAAAACATAACGGCACACTATAACTTAAAGATCGTTTACCATATTTATTAATAACTACAAAGGAACTGGTTGGTATTATTAGTATCTGAGGTATTTATGTGACTTTAGTTAGTTCTTACTTAGTACTTGAAACAGCGTTCATGAAAGATCAGTAGATAAGTATGTGAGTCATTATGTGACTATAGTTACGTTGGGATAAATATATTTATAATATGAGCGCCTCTTTATGCAGATCGATGGCTCCAGTATGAGACATAACCGTGTGAGCATTTTCTTCGTCTACGTCTCAGCCAGACGTAGAAGTTCACGGGCTCGATCCCTTCAAGGGTCACAACGTTTCAACTCGTAAAACTGTAAACTCCATTTATGGCTCAAGTTCGAATGCGTTTATCTCCATTTCATATCTCTCTCGGCCTTGTGGTTACACAAACACTAACACTATACCTGGACAGCGCTACAAGTTACACTATTGATTTTAAGAACGTTTACCCTTAACATGAGGTCACATCAATGTTACTTCCGTGCAACGATTTTCAGTCGGGTGATTATTTGTATGTACAACGAAAACTATAGTAGTAAAAAAATATACCTTTATCTCACTTTTGACATTGTATAGGCCTACGTATGTTTGTTATTTAGTATCAATATTTTTAGGGATATATCACACGCATTCTGTCTATACAGTGGGTCCGTGGCTTAGTTGAGAACAAGAAAATCAGTCGATCTTTCGTCGATCTTGGCATTTCACAAATGATGTACACCCCAACTAGCACAAAAATGAGAAGAAATCCCTGAATTCATTAACGGAAGCCGTAACAGAAGTTCAACCACGCGCACATTTCTTGGAAACCCAACATCTAGTCAAATAATAGGCGTCCACACAACAAACAAACGATTGTATTTGATTACTTTTTGACAGTTGGACCCAAGAAATTCAAGGAATCTGCGGTCGCACTCGGGCTGTACAAACAACTTATTATAAATGCAGTGAAACAAATGTCCTGCGGCGTTCTCAGCTTTGCCTCGGACAAAGTTTAAGCTCCCTTATTATTGGCTTATGCCAACCCCGGTGATATTTAAATGACGTCATATGATAAGCAATAGTTTAAAATAAATAAATAAATAAGTTCACATTTAGAGTCTACCCACTCAGTAACTAAACTGATTTGCAGTGGGGGACTTTTATTTAAAGTGACTAAACCAACCCTGTAGGCTTCGAACACCATCGACGAGTGAGCGATAACCAATCAAAGACCGATATTTCAAATATAAAACATATGAATCAGTGATTGGACAGTGCGAACACGTGCGGACAAATGTCAGAATCAACAAGGCCAATTCAGAACAACTTTGAATTTATTGAGTGCTTCGTTGCTAGGACGGCTCCAAAGTCACCGTTTACTTATTCCTAAGCCAAGAAGTAATGGAATTGAATCTACATTAGAAGTTAAAAAACTTCTGTCTGAAGCGGGATTTGAACTCGGGATCTTCTGCATTTGAAGCAGGGATGCTAACCACTGGACCAACGAGTCACCTCGTGTTGGGCACGTCGTCGTAAAGCACCAAATAACCAACTCACCCTCCGAGTAGCACGTTGACGTTGCCGTGTAGCGATCCTCCCGCCCTGGTACTCGCGGCGGGGGTGGTAATGTTTGACGCGCGTCCACCGCCACCTCCTGTCTGCGTCACGGTCGTCACTAACCCCAGCCGCCTAATCGACATCGTGATCACCATCGACGATGACGACGACACGACGCATCGTCAACCCGCGCGGTCGTCAGATCACACGCAGCACGTTGACGACGCTCTACGCACACTCTGTTCACGCGACACTATCTTCGTCGGTCTCCTGGGAGATAAATGCGGACACATTTCGATGTCGCGGGTTTTATTTCACTGTTAAAACATTCCACGCTTTATTCTATGGGGGTTGAACAAGACAAGTTCCCGAATATCTCAATCTCTAAATCTAAATCTAAAATCTAAGTGTTTCTTTACTTTTTCTTGATAAACATTCTACAAATTAAATTCGTAGTAATTAGTTATCTGTGCTGTGGTTAGAAGTTTGATGCGACGATATACCTTGTCTAACCGTGTTGATTTCAACGTTAGCGCAATCTGCTGTTTACTCTACAGGGGTTGAACATGACGTGTTCTCGAAAATCTAAAACGCTACTTCACTTTTTCTTGATAAACACTTTAAAAATTATAGTCGTAGCAATTAGTTATCTTTGCTACAGCTAGAAGTTTCGATTCTACGATATACCTTGTCCAACTATATTTATTTTAACGTTAGCACAATCCACGCTTTATTCTATAGGGTTGAACATGACGTGTTCCCGAAAATCTAAAACGCTTCTTTACAATTTCTTGATAAACACTTTACAAGATTTAGTAATTACTTCGTCGCCACGATATAGCTTGTCTATGTTTAATTCACGTTATGTACACAAACCGCGCTTTTCTCTAGAGACTTGAACAATTCATGTTCCTGAAAATGTAAAACGCGTCTTTACTTTTTCTTGATAAACACTTTACATAGTATGGTTAAAAGAGTCGATGCCACGATTATAGCTTGTTTAGCTTTACAGTCTTATTTCGCGTTTAGCATAATCCGCGTTTTAATCTAAAGGGTTGAACGTAACACGTTCATGAAAATCTAAAACACTTCTTCATTTCTTCTTGATAAACAACAAAATCGTTAGCTTCAATGCCACAATACACCCTGTTGTAAAACTATACGAGTTCCGTTCTCGTTTGCCGTTTCTCACAATCTACGCTTTATTCTAGGCCTACAGTATTCCCGAAAATCTAAAATGTCTCTTCACTTCTTGATAAAAAAAAAAACACTTTTACAAAATCGTTACAAGCTTCAATTCCAATACCATGCCAAACTATACAACTTTATTTCACGGTTAGCACAATCCACGCGTTACTCTACAAAGTTAAACATTTCATGTTCCTGAAAATCTAACACGCCTTTTCATACTTCTTGACAAAAACACTTTTACAAAATCGTTACATGAAAGCTTCAATTCCAATACCATGCCAAACTATACAACTTTATTTCACGTTTAGCATAACCCACGCGTTATCCTACAAAGTTAAACATTCCATGTTCCTGAAAATCTAAAACGCCTTTTTATACTTCTTGATAAAACACTTTGTACAAAATCGTTAAAACGTTCCTTCGTATCCGGCTCAAGTTTTTGTAAACACACACACACAGGTAGTGACAGTTCACCTGTTATTAGACTAATCGTGTATCGAATCGATACGACTTATCGCTAGCAACGAGAGTATCGCGATGTTAAACGTCACGTGGCATCACTGTACCGTGCACCGTCGCCACATCCAACCTAACGACTCATAAGCGAGCATTACTGCCGGCTATACTGGCTATACAAACCACCGACACGCAACCTTGTAAACTGATGACGTCACGACAGGTTGGGCGTGGCCTATTGACCAAGCACTCACGATATGAATACAACACGACTAGGCTAGGCTAGGGGTTGGTTGCATTGCATTTCATATATAGGAATTTAATTTCCATAAGTATTGGCCTGGTTGGCAAGGGCAGCCGACTTGAAGGCGAGGCGAGAACATATTCGACTTCCGGTGCGGCTCAACTGTTAGTATAGACGTGGACTCTCTACTACTAGGTAGATAAGGAATGTGTAGACTATTGGGTAGACCAGAACTCTTTACTAAGTAGATAAGGAAAATGAGTACAATTAGGTAGATAAGGAATGTGTACTTTTAGGTAGATAAGGAGTGAGTACTACTAGTTAGATAAGGAATGTGTACTACTATGTAGATAAGGAATGTCTATTAGGTAGATAAGGAATGTGTACTACTAGGTAGACAAGGAATGTCTATTAGGTAGATAAGGAATGTGTTCTATTAGGTATATAAGGAATGTGTACTATTAGGTAGACGAAGAATGTCTATAAGGTAGACAAGGATTGTGTACTACTAGGTAGATTGTGGGATGTGTAATAATAAGTAGACAAAGAATGTGTAATATTAGGTATAGACATTCAAGTGTTTTGTCACAGCTCACAGTCTACCAGTGGTTAATTTGTAAGGAAAAAGGTGGGTATACGCATCATAGTTTCATGTTGCAATGTGCTAGTGATAAAAATTGATGTCTCGGTGGGAAATTGCCCCCCCCCTCCCCCATCCCGCTTACCAATTCAGCTTCTGAGCTCGTAATCTGGAATTGGATTTGTAGTTTTGGGTTGGATTTGATACAATTTTACTCGTCTTCAAAAGCCAATCGTTATTTTAATTGTCCTGTAAGCTTACCATAAAAAGATTAAAAGCAGATACATATATTATACAATATCAGTTCTTGAAGTATAGTTATACAGTAATGTGATGTGTCAACTGACAACAATTCATTTCCAAGAGGAACAACCTAACAATAGCAGAAATGTTTATCCGTTGTATTTATTTTTATGACAAGATATCACCTCAAAAAACGTTTCAGACCATTTTTTCCCCACTAGGGAAAAAATCCAGGCCGGGCAAACTTTTGGTCAGGCCAGGCACGGGGGGTTTGGGAGGCTGTAGCCCCCCACCAAACAGCGCCGCAGGCGAAATTTTTTAAAATCAGGTTTTTAGAAGGCATTTGGTGCGTTTTAGAAAAAAACATAGCAGGCTGAATGCACTACCGAAATACTGTAGTTTTCGTCGGTTAAAAGTAGAAAAACACGAGCTAGAAGATTGATGAGAATGAGATCAAGTTACACCGAAATCCAACGAATCTACAATGTAATTTAAATCTTGCAATATCGTGAAGGAAGGGGTGGGAGGGACTCGGGTTTAAAGAAATTTCAATTTCAATGCGCGGCAACTTACCGCTGGCGCCAGGCAGTTTATGCCTGTTCCAGTAGGACCAGTCCAAATTTGGGCCAAAACAGGCAGGCCACCAGGCATGTGCCCGGTTGCCCGGCGGGCCTGTCCGCCCCTGCAGACCATCAAACATAACGCAGAGCCAAATTTTTAGTTTTAACAGGATACCCCTGAGGAATCGAACGTATATCCACAAACAGAGAAATGCTGTATCAAACATGTAAATCATATTTTACGGATCGTGCCATTTCCCTCACAGCAGCGAGAGCAACTGTACCGCCTTCGCGTTCCTAACCCGACGAGGAACCTGCAGCCAATAACAATAGAAGATGATCGTATTTATAAAGTACGGAGGTTGGTTTGGGGAAAACGTAAAACCAAGAGATAAGAGTTTTATTTAGAGTAATGAGCATGTGATGGTAAAATACCCAATACAAATTATTTTTGTTTTTTATATATGTTAGCCAAAATTTGAGTGTTGCGTACCTAATAATTTATGAAAAAGGTGGGTATACTGCGTATACCCATGAAAATAGGTGGGTATACTGCGTATACCCGCGCTCCATTACAAATTAAGCACTGCAGTCTACTAGGAATGTGTACTTCTAGGTAGACTAGGTAGAGAAATGCAAGTCAAGTATTGTGTCACACAGTACATAAACAAGAAATGATCTCACTAGAAAAACAAGGAATATGTGTGTGTTAGTAGCTGGACAAGAATTGTGTCATTACAGAGCAGATGAATAGGCACTGCATCTTACTACGTAGAAAGAGAACGCTCCATTGCTACGTGGTTCAATTTAACTAATTATCAGGTGGCTGACGACTCAGGTTGCACGTACGTCACATCTGTGCGCGTGGCTGCCACATTTGTGATCAAACTTTGACGTTGCCATGGAGAAACAATTGAAGGCCCTTGTGGTAGAACACGTCAATTCTTAGTTATTTAAAATCCAGCCTGCTTTTTTATATTAAATGGGTATGTGTGGTTACTTTTTATTTTTGTATTATTTATGTTTAATTTTTTAATTCTAAATTAGGGTTATTTATTTATTAAATTATAATAGTTTTTGCCAAGGATCTTGGATTGGTCCTCCTCAATTGTGTCGCAATCATGGCCGCTGTGATGTCACGTGGGAACTATGAATTATCGGCTATCGAGACTAGTAGGCCTAAGCTAGAGCAGAGCATGTCATAATCATGTATTAATCAACAGGCAAATAAATCTTACTTACTTACTTACCTACTTACTTAGTTACTTAGCTTGAGAAAAGATAAGTGATTGGAAATAAAGAAAGCATAATTCCTTAACTTCAGTCGATTGAAAATAATAGTATTGCACGAAACGCGTTTTTGTTGTTTCGTTGCTATACCCAGAATCATACCGCTGATGAAATTCAGTAGCAGCAGAGCCCTGTACCAACCCCCCCACCCCTTCCACTTCCCCACCCTCGTGTCCTTGTATCTGCTGCTGAATTATGTATGTAATCCCTCACATAAAGTTTTCTTATCTTTGTCTGTAGTGATTGATAAAAATATGATGCCGTAAAGATATCATCAGGTCAGCTGTAGTTACAAAAGGGATGAGTAAAACCTGTCCGCTCATAGTAGAAACAAAACGTTTAGAGCTAAAGGCCCATGTTGTGCATTGAACCATTATAATCGGCTTGTAAACCAAGATTTACTTGAAAAACACGGTTGCCGATTATATAATAACAGAAGTCGAAAGAATAATGTCACCCTTTGAAAGAAAAAGAATTGCAAGGAAATGACAACAACAACGCAACCTGTTGGCCCTTTAAACCCTATTTTAGGTCTAGTAGACAAACATTGGTCATTAGCTCTAAACGTTTCGTTTCTACTATGAGCGGACAGACATTAATATTGATGTTCATGTGGCAAATTTAATTATCACAAGGCTGTTAGTATAATAAGACCCCAACCCACCCCCCTATACACACGTTCTCTCGCTCGTTTTCCAGGGTTAATGTTTATAGTTCAAAGAATAAACTGGTCTAAACTTCGGCCAAGGCAAAGCTGGAAACGGCGCAGGGCATTTATTTCACTGTACTTATAGTAAGTTGTTTGTATACAGCCCGAGTGCGATCACAGTTTCCTTGAAATTGTTGGGTCCAAATTGTGAACTTCACCTGCGCGTGGGAGGGGTGGGGGGGGGGGGGGGGGTAGCTGTAGATGTCTTGAATGGTTTCTGAAGTTTTAACAATACCCACTTCTGTCAAAAAGTAATCAAAATGTAATCGTTTGTATGTGTGTGGACGCATATTACTTAAGGAAGGACTCCGGTGAAAATACTATCTCCTAAACCATGCATCTAATCAATTTGAAATTTAACTATGATATGAAACTCTTGCTATAAAGAAATAAAAAAAATAAAAATTACAAAAAAAATTTAAACTTGGTTCAAAATTAATTTTTTTCAAAATCAAAATTGCATTGTACATACCAGTTTTGGAGCCGCCATTATTAAAAAAAAAAAAAAAAAAAAAATCTCTTCTTGTTACTTGTTACTGACTTAAGAATTGTGGGTATCGGTTTTTGATTCTTCGTGATAGGTTGGAAGTTACAATTTGTTTTCAAATAAGTATATTTTTACAGAAAAAAAATTTAGGTTTTTATTTTTATTTTTTTCATTTTTTTACTCACTGAAAAAATAATACCCAATTCTTTTCCTCTAGTTATAAGAAGCATTCACAAAAATTTTCAAAAGAATTGAATGATCCGTTAGGGCTGAATTTCAAAATGACTAACTAAATCTGTAGCAAAAACAGTATAGGAGTAAATAGCGTTCAAAGTTTTGATACTGTTGAAAAGAGAGTTACAAGCATAAAAATAAAGTTGATGCAAGTAAAAAGCCCTGTAACCTCGCCAAGGTCTCAACCAGATACAGGGTCTTCTTTTTAGGATGTGGAAACTTGGAAAGGGTAAACCACGCAGGTATGCTAGGTATGCGCAGGTTGCTAGGTATAGGCCTAGGCCTAGCCTGCACCAACCGTTTCTCTATTTTCAGCTTTGCCAATGCCATCTTCGCTCTTTTGCCCGTTTTTCTATGTTTATTCACCATCACAAATAGTAAATACACAGTAATATGTAAATAAAGTAATAGTAACAAGCACGAAATCGGAAATAGGAACACCCACACAAGATAAGTAAACAACTTCAGACAATCTACAGCTGTTCCACAGCTTTACAACATCGCATAGTTCCTAAACTCAATATTTTGTGACAATTATAGTGTTCAGTGGTTTTAAAAATTCATGAACAAAATGTGCTGCTACCTACACGCATCTGTAACAACTATTTGAAACAAACCCGCCAATTTTGAGAGCTATAATTTGCCGAGTTCATTCTGCTCGACGACGCTCGATGTCTCGATTTTTGTCGCGCACGCTGTGCAGGCGTAACTATAAACATTATTACACGTGTTTATAGTTACCAACTACCATATTTATCAGCAAAAACTAACAGAAAATACTCGAGACTATTTTATAAAAAAATAAAAAAAAAAATCGGATCAAAAAAAATTTCATGCAGATTTTCACCGGAGTCCTTCCTTAAGGGCAAAGGGTAGTCTCTACGTCACAAACCGCAGAAAATGTTCATTTTTAAATTATATCTCAAGATTGCAACAAGAAATCGAAAATCTAAATCAGCAGCGAACTTTGCTTTGGTAAGCCCTACAGATTGAATAATATATTATAACCATATACGTAGTATTTTGATTATAATTCGATAATTAGTAATTAAATTGATTATTTATAAAAAAATATACTGATTATAATTTAAGTCACGACTTAGCGCATTCAATGTGTAGGGTTTACTAAACCACAGTGCGCTGTTGATTCAGATTTTCGATTTCGTAGCCCATTCTTGTGATATAATTTAAAAATGAAACTTTTGTGCGGTTTTTGACGTAGAGGTATCCTTCCCTGTTAAGAGCGAAGGATACCTCTACGTCAAAAACCACAGACAATTTTCGTTTTTTAATTATATCTCAAGATTGAAACACAACATCAAAAATCTGAGACACCATAGCGCTGTGGTTTGGTAATCCCTACACACTGAATGATAAATGTATCCAACGTTATCATCAGTATGACTGTGATAACGATTTCCTCAAATTACTAAGGAAATCGTTATCACAGTCATACTGATGATAACGTTAAATAAATTTATCATTCAGTGTGTAGGGCTTACCAAACCACAGCGCTATGGTGTCTCAGATTTTTGATGTTGTGTTTCAATCTTGAGATATAATTAAAAAACGAAAATTTTCTGCGGTTTTTGACGTAGAGGTATCCTTCGCTCTTAAATAAGATGTTTAGTTTCCAAGAAATGTGCGCGTGGCTGAACTTCTGTTATGGCTTCTGGTAATAAATTTGGGGACTTCGTCTCATTTTTGTCCTAGCCAGATAGTGGAGGTGTATACATCATTGGTGTATGGTGTAATGCCCAGATCAACGAAAGATCAACTGATTTCTTATTCTCAAATAAGCCACGGACCCATGATGTAGTCAGTGTGAACATGAATTATTTAGGTGAAGTAAAGAGAGCAATTGTCGGGTTGGTGCACTTTGCACATTTTTAAGCTGGATATGATACGTAAGGCAACATTTTTAAATGTATTGTTTAGCTATGTTTTTAAAGCCTACTTTGGCTACGTTTCGGCAACTTTCATGCTCAAACCACCTGATTACAATCATAGCATGCAATCAGCATACAGCTGTTAACTAAACAAAATAACTAAATTGGATACACATCAACTAAATACATACAAAGTAAAGATTCTTTTGGTTCAGATATGTGATCAAGTAAGCTTAATACATAGTCATGAATTGTTTTAATAAAGAAAGCGTCACATTTTTTGTGACACATTACATAATGATTGTGTAGTATATATGTTTTATTCACTTTGTAGTGTTTAAAGGTGTGGTGGTCATAAATTAAGTCATAGTGAGGTGGCGTAAAGTCTGGTTACCGAATGAAATGCGTTACGTAATTTTCGGTCAAGTATTTCCGGTTGACTGTGTGGGGTTCATACGCCACACAACCAAAGATGGCTGCTCTCAGGAACGAAGAAGAACATAACCTATAACCATCTAGGCTAAGCCTATTTGTGTACACTAGCCTTCACTAAACATTGAAGATTTTATTGCCAGCCTTACCTTTACGTGTGAATTGTGTTCTGTTATCCAGTTGATTGTTGAAATAAGTGGACATAACACTAGAATATCAGATATACGAATGGACCATATCAACATTGAGCACGAGGGTTGGCTACCGGCTAACGTCCGGTCTTGGGACTACTTTCACGGGGAAACTTCAGTGTTGACTTTTGACAAAAACAAATTTCACTTGGCGTTTGAGATCATGTTTCGTTTAGCACTAACTAAAAATTTAAAAGTTGTGAAATAACATATGATACAACATGCAAAATACAATGCTTTCGCAAACACCAAGTTTTGAGAAAACTGGTTGAATGGAAAATTATTAAACAATCTGGTTCTAATATTGCAACGTTGGTTGCATTGCTTGCACAATCCGACAACTTCACAGGGCCGAATTTCGATGTTAAACGACCGTTTGAGTGCATCTGGCGGGTATGTTAAGTTGTCAGCTTGATTATTACATAACGATATTCTTTTGGTAACCAGACTTTATCTATTTGCATTTCCTTCTCTGATTCCGGTATTCTAGTGATAATATCAGCGTCTTTGTTGGCATGCGTTGTTATGGAACATTCCAACCAAGGTGTGTGCAATCCACACAGCGGGGGAACCACAAGCAGGCACTGGCGGCATACGCGGCGAATTCCCTTCTAACAGACCGCGTGGAGTGACCTTCCTTCTGAGAATTTTACACCTATGAATACAGCACATTTTTTGATACGTCGAACCGACTCTACAATCAATATACTCTCGATAGCGATATACTAGTCCCAACGAAAATATTCACATACCGATCTCAGGTCATTGTCTACTGCCCCTTTCAACCGCGTCAATTCAAAGAAAATGAACAGATACCTGGCGTTCTATCAGCACACACTTGTAAATGCACGGTTCGGCGTAGTCAATGTGCGCAGGCGTTTTGGCCACACCCACCGTTACAGGTAACCAACGGACGGTTTTAATTACTATCCCCAATGGATCTGTTTAGTGTTTAGATTAGATGGTAGGAATTAGCGACGTAGAAAATTAAGTTGTTACCTTGGACTCGGCTGTGTCGTAAGCATCAGAATACTTTCGTTAGGACCACTTTAGAGGTATGATCATTAAAACATTTTATTATTACAACTTGGAACAATCTGCATGTCTGCATTTTGGACACCCTTGTATGCCCCGGGCGTACTCGCACGCGAGGTGCTTTTTCACACGGATGGGCAGACAAAAGTCAATATCACATTTGTTTCATTAAGTCTATTATTACTTCACACATTACTGCTGGAGCTAACGTCCATTACATTCGAGTATACACCTATAGCCTATACGCATTAATTTCTACTGACATTAAGTGAATACATTTAAGTTACTTTGTGGTGATGTTCGGTTGGACGAGAAACCATTGGCGTTATGAATAGATGATTTGCAGAATTGATCTAGAAAGCCGTGATTAGCTCTATCTAAGGGTCCTTGATAGTTATGTTAAGGTGAATTTTTCATTGTTGCTTATTGTTGTCATTGCAGATCTAAAAGGCCATGATTAGCTCTATCTAAGGGTCCTCGATCAATTCTGAAAAAGGTCTATTGGTTGTATAGTCTCGTCAAATTAACTTGCAAGGTGTTGTCGTCACGGATTATGTAATAGTGAAGTAACACATGTGACAATTAACTACCAATCTAAATATAGTTGCATCCCGTTCTCTCGCCTCAGGTATTGTAGTGATAATATCGCCCGCATGTTGTCAGACGTGGTGGGGTCGCATTCCATTTACGGTTGGTGCAGTCACAGCAGTGGACAATAACAATGCAGGTATCGGGAATCTCGAGGTGAATACCGTTGAAATAGACCGTGTGGAGCGACCGTCTCTTCTCAGAAGTTTAGGGGACACCTTGCTTCTTACGGCGTGGCCAGTATATAACGTCAGTAGCACGAATCTGTCTTATCTTATCGATCTGAGCCAATCAATTCAACCGTTTCTATAATACAGCCCTCAGCTAGATTCCACTCCACACTATCCGCTACCCTAATATAATATGGTCGTCGTACATCAACTTCGGTAATGCTTCCGTCACGGGTGGGTGAGCGGCAACCAACCAACGGCCGTGGCTAATTCAAATACCTGCTCGGGTTGGCCGAGACCGTAAACACGTCATTGATTAATGACGAAAGTGTTATCGAAGTTGTTGTACGACGACTCTATAAAGGTTATATTTGACCGAAGAAAGACGGGCAAATCGGGTAAAGCTGATGTGTATACCCTACAGTAGAGATTTCCATAGATAATAACTTGTATTTGTCTATAAACTAACGCTCTCTGGAAGCGGGGTAGAAGTTGGTCATGGGTGACTCTGCCCATCGTACGATTCTTTCATTATTCTTTGTTTATAAACTAACGCTCTCTGGAAGCGGGGTAGAAGTCGGTCATGGGTGACTCTGCCCATCGTACGATACTTTAATTATTCTTTGTTTATAAACTAACGCTCTCTGGAAGCGGGGTAGAAGTCGGTCGAAGGTAACTCTGCCCATCGTACGATTCTTTAATTATTCTTTGTTTATAAACTAACGCTCTCTGGAAGCGGGGTAGCAGTCGGTCGAAGGTGACTCTGCCAATCGTAAGAGACAACAAAATGAGGAAATCCCCTCATTTCACTTATCCGCCCTTAACCCTTTATAGAATGTTAACTTGTTCTTTTCCTCCAATCACCCTCAGACGTCATATGTCGAGTACCATACGTCGTTAAACACAAATCATCTAATCAAATTTTAAACTAATGTTTCATGACTACGTGTGTGAAATACGTAACCAACATACCAGTCTCGATCTTTTTATGTGCAATGTAGTGTTCGAAGTAAACATCAATCAAGAACATCCATCGATACGGCACCTCAGGTAACTCTCGAGAGAATGTGCAATTTGTGTTGTGGCTCGGCATAACTTGTAAGGGGATCCATCTCTATGGTTAGAGGAAACCGATAGACTCGTCTCGTGGTTCAAACCACAGCCTTCTAAATACCACCTCGGGTCCAAGGTTTGTCGATCTGCGCGCGCTTGTGGCCTAGCGGCAGACGAGGCAAGCTCTAAGTCAGGTCGTCCCATCATAATTCCACAATGTTAAAAATCCCATGTTATTCAAATGGCAGAATCATTCAGAAAAACAAATGAATTGATCTGTCAAAACCAATTTTGGCTCAAAACCGCATTACATCTAATTGAAATAACTTCATTATACTTGTAGTCTATCTACATTTTTAAATGAAGTATTCTGAAATCAAATTTTGCATGATAAATCAGTAGATTTAAGTAAGAAATCAGTTTTTGTATTGGGCACGAGAATGGCGATTTTCGTGCCCATGAGACGACCTGACTTAGAGCTTGCCTCGTCTGCCGCTAGGCCACTAGCGCGCGCAGATCGACAGACCTTGCTCGGGTCTGCACTGCGATCATGTAACTTTGGTCGATAACGTTGAAAATTCAGTGAGAATTCGAAGAAGTTCACAGGAACTCAAGGTCTACTTGATCTCCGCCTAGCCCTAGTCGGATATCTAGCGGACCTTGACAGAAACTAGTCAGAATCCAGCAGGCTGTGAGCGACATTGAAGCACAAGACTCAATTGAAGGGGCTGTGACATCACAGCCGGACAAACAATGTGTTGCTAGGCAACTCCATTGTTGTATCTTTCTTTTATTGGTGCATATTCAATGTTTGTTCGAAACAAATTAAGGCAACAAAGCTATTTTTAGAATTGTCTTGTGCTCCTGTACCCTTAATATGGCAGTTTTATGTGCTGCTTATTGATTCACAGCTATGATTGAGCATAGTTTCATAACACACTATGCAGTAGGTCTGTATAGTCCCGTCAAATTTACTTGCAAGGTTTCGTCGTCACAGATGATGTAATAGTGAAGTGACGCGTGTGACAACTACCAACTAGTAGCATCCCGTTCTCTCGCCTCAGGTATTGTAGTGATAATATCGCCCGCATGTTGTCAGACGTGGTGGAGTTGCATTCCATTCACGGTCGGTGCAGTCAATGCAGTGGATAATAACAATGCAGGTATCGGGACAACTCGAGGTGAATACCGTTGAAATAGACCGTGTGGAGCGACCGCCTCTTCTCAGTATTTTAGGGGACACCGATTGTTTCTTACGGCGTGGCCAGTATACACTTGAAATTGCTTAAATTTAATCAATGTGCAGCTTTAAACAATCATTTTTTTTTAGATACCCTAGTCTTCAAAATAATAAATTTACTGAGTGGCTAACTGAAACTGTAACGAAAATGAATTATTTGTGTTAAAGTGGTATCATTCAGCTTGAACCGTCTTTGCCATCTCAGCTGTTTGTAGTATTTCAGATCCGTCTCCATTGTGTTTTTATGTTGTTTTGTTGTCCAAACACAGTATATTATTGAGAACTGTTATTTTCAATATTTATTCTTTGCCTCACCTTAAATCGCTTCGCAAAACCATTGTAAGGAGAATCAAGTTTATCATGCTATGTTATTTATTATTTCTTTTGCAATGTTTCCTCAATTTGGGTTAGCGTGTTCAAACCACAAAGCATTCAGTTATCGAATGCTATCAATTCAAATATTAAACTATCATGTTTATTCTTACTTTTCTACCTCTACATTATAGTGTTCTATTGTTCAGTTTCAATATTCGTTATGACTTGTAAGGGTTTGCATTTTGATTGATGGAGACGTTTTCTTGAAGATATCAAACAGTGCTGCAATGTTTGGATATATCCTGCTAGTGTACACTTACTTATACAATATCTCAGATCATACAATAGTTAACGTTGGTTAGAGCAGATTGAAGGGTTCGAAAGCTTGTGTGACAGCTTCGTTCTTCTCTTCAACTGCTCCAGTCCAGGTTAGTGGAGAAACTTATATGACTATGCTCACATCCTTTCGGATGGGACGTAAAGTCGATGGTACCCTTGGTACCTTTCGACAGGAGAAGGCTACGTGCCGGTACCAAGGCTCCTCCATTCCTCATAATCACATCATTCGTCTATCATCATAATTTACAGTATATTAAATTTGCACCAGTGGGATCTCAGTCCTGTTGCAGATATAGGCTGAGTAATAATATCCAATCTTTGCAATAGCTTGTGCATGGAGTTATGTTATACCAACACCAATTATTTTGCGTTGTCATTTCTTAATAATATGTACGTTTCGTTTGTATCTAACTTGCTTTCAGGTGGTTTTGATTTTCTGTGAAAATTAGACATCAAATATCAGAGTCCATTCATACCAACTTAATTTTCTATCTAACTCTAGATCTTTACTATATTACTTGAACAGGTCCCGTATTGATTAATAATTTACTACGTGTATTGGCATTCTAGAAATCCCAAACACAGTGGGTGTTAAATAATAAGCCCGCCATTACTAATGTATGAATGAAGGCAGTAATTATCGTGGATTTTTGTAGAAACGGCTTGTAAGAAGAAGGTGCTATAGATCAAGAGCTAAAGTCAGCGTGAGGCTTGTTAGAGTGGGGGGGGGGGGGGGGGGGGGGTATTTTTAAAGGAGGTGACAGTATACGAATGATAACAAAACGTTCGAGTATAATTCCTCTTCTTGAAGTCTGTCTGCAAAGTTATGCGAGACACGTAAACTGGCTATTATTTTCAAACTTTTAGAAAAATGTATGTGAATACTAACCAGGTTTTCTCTACATTGTTCTACGTTTTTAGACTGTTTTGACTTTCACCGACAACAGACAATAATTACACGAGGTATAATTAAGAGTTTTCGAATCATTTACCTTCTTTTCAATCCATATGCAGAGTAATGCGAGACTCACAAATACTGTCTCATTATTTTTGTTAATAAAAAAAAAAAAAATTGCAACTTTACTCGATTTTCTTTTCGACCATTGTTCATCGACTGTGGACTTCGTCATTCAACTGTTTCACGAGGGATAATTTTCCGGACCCGAGGTATAAAATCTGATTGGATGTTGGATAATAACGCCATCGAGTAAAGTCCGGAGATACGAATAAATTCCGTTGTTCATACATAGTACACTGAAGCTTTCTGCTCTGTCTCATTAATTCGATTCCAGGAGTGGAAATAATATATTGCCTGTGCACAATTGCATTTCGCGTTGCAATTGCATTCGCAATTATAATGGTGTTGAATGCGCGCCTGCATTGGTGAATGAGGCATTAATCCGGTTGGCTTGGTAACGGCTTGACTCTGTATAGACGAAACGCTTACAATTTATACTTGTATTTGTTTTACTTTTTTTTTTCATAAAACCTGTGTGTTTTCCTAAATGCCTTTTCATAGCTCTGCACCCTCATACACACGGAATAAAACGAGATATTATGTTAATGCATGGTTGAAATGATAAATACTGCGAGTTTGCACACCATCGTATTAACCTGGAATATGATAAAAGCCCTATAACACACTGCATATACCTCAACTTAAACATTGCATAATTATGTTAAAAACTGGGATATATGTATTTTGCATTGCTTGAGGAAGGAGGCGGAGTCTTCGAAATATACAGTTTTTAAGGAAGTTCAAATATGCGTTTTATTATTATTATTATTATTATTGTTATTATTATTATTATTATTATTATTATTATTATTATTATTTATTATTATTATTATTATTATTATTATTATTATTATTATTATTATTATTATTTATTATTATTATTATTATTATTATTATTATTATTATTATTATTATTATTATTATTATTATTATTATTATTATTATCATTATTATTATTATCATTATTATTATTACTATTATAATTTTTATTATCATTATTTTTTTTATTTAATTTTAATTTTAATTTTTGTATTTATTATTATTATTATTATTATTATTATTATTATTATTATTATTATTATTATTATTATTATTATTATTATTATTATTTATATTAAATCAGTCTTATTACTGAGTGGGTAGACTCTAAGTATGAATTTTATTTATTTATTTTTCTTATATAAGTTGTAATCTGCAGGTGCACGCGGTGGATATAAACTGCCCCAAGTCTCACGTAAAAAACACGGACTTCATCCTCTTAAATATCGTCTCGAGAGAAACTCCTTCAGTCATTCGATTGTGTAATAGTCTCTACTTTTACCACCGGAGGCGCTCGGAAGCTCCGCTGATGCGATTGGCCGCTCGCCTGGCTGGTTTCAGACTCGCCCGTTCTCAACGACAGAAATTTCGCTTTGCTCGCTTCAAATTCGTCTTTGTCTGTCTGCAAAACTTGCACGCGCTTTGTTTTTGTATTAGGACAATGCAAAGTAGAGTGTGCAAGGGGTGATCGGTACACGCAATGGTCATGTTATTAACTACTTTTATTACTTATTATTATTATTATTATTATTTTTATTATTATTATTATTATTTTTTATTATTATTATTATTATTATTATTATTATTATTATTATTATTATTTTTATTATTATTATTAATATTATTATTATCATTATTATTATAACTTTTATTATTATTATTATTATTATTATTATTATTATTATTATTATTATTATTATTATTATTATTATTATTATTATTATTATTATTATTATTATTATTATTGTTATTATTATTATTATAATTATTATTAATATTATTATTATTAAGTATGTATACTTTATTTTGTATTAACAGTATTTATATTTGTAATTTGTAGGCCTACCAATATTTGTACCCTTTACAAGTCGCATGCTAAATAAATAAATAAATAAAACAATTTTTCGTAGGAAACCTGCCCAGGGATTCATTTCATGCCCTTCTTCAGGTGACTTTGGAATAGTTGGGAAGGAATGTCCGATGACTCTGAATATGACTCAATCCCAGCATTCGCCTTGTAAAACCTCGAAAAAATCTTCAGTCAGGATTGCCGGTAGCGGGTATCAAACCAGCGCCTCCCGAATTTGAGCCTCGTGTTACTGATCTATCTCTATTAGTTGTTAACTATGTTTACCAATGACGTAGAATGTACTAGCATCATATATAGATAAACCCGTAGCCTCAACATTTTATGGAAGCACACAAATATCGCATTCTCTCATGTATTTTTGTGCTTCGCAAAAGCGTGATTGAAGGAGCAGCTGTCATTGACTACCGCGTTAGACCTAATTGTGTGATAGAGCATCAATTATTCATTTCCCCTAATATGTGCTGGTCCTCAGCTGCCGTGGGGAACGAATCTCTTGAAGGGTTGCGTGCTTTTCTGAAATTGACTAACTAAATATTATGTGACCGCATTTTGTTGGTAATTTTTTTTTTTTACACATACATATAACGCGTTGGCAAAAGGCATTAATTATGTCAAGAAAAAAAGCATCTACCATCAGATTTCTCATAAATTACATACATTATTATGAATATAAATATGTATAGTATGGATGATACAAGACAGATATACTATGTATATAGTAAGACTAATATTTCGTTAAAAGAAATATCGAAAGACCCTAAACACCCAATTATGTATTACAGAACTCTGAAGAAACAAAGACTTCATCAGTACCTTGAATTTCACATAAATCTTAATTAACCCAGCTTGAATTAAAGAAGGATTATATAGGCCAATATCATTTTTTTATCAATGGTAAATGAACTGTGGAAATATCAAGAGAAATTGAGTAAATTGGTTGGAAAGATGAAGAAGAAAAAGAAGTGAATGAAGAGACATGACAGGCTGGGCAAGCTGATGCTATCAAATTCTTTACCCAAGAAATTGGTGACTAACCACTCCCTGATCCGATTTTGGAACAGGTGTATGAGATTATATAGTATGATAAATGCACTTTTTAGGGGCGTCTCATAACATTTCGGACAAAATCGCTATCTGGATATGCATTCAAATATACGTCAGCACTAATAGCTAATGTGTTATAAAAGTATAACAGTTTCTTTGTTCGTAGTTGACAGAAATAAACCCGGTTATTTGTTTGATCAACAGATAATCGCCGGTCATTTGTGTCGCACATGACGAGGATGCGCATAAGGGATGCGCACGCGTCCCAACGCGTCTAGGCTGCGTTTTAGTAGCGTCAAAACACGTCATTGTCTACGTTGTTGAAATACCGAACACTCTTCTGATGATATCCAGGAGATCCGAGTCCCGTATTGTGAGTACCTCTTTGCTCTTTCTGTGCTCCTGTTACTTTGTTTCATTCGACAGTTGACACGTGACGTCACAGTGGCCATATTGGTGTCATATCACGCCATTTAAGGCTGCACCTTGTGGAACTCCTAATTTCGGTCTGTTAATTAATATTGCTTGAAAATGGGTTTAAAGTGACACAAATGTAAATAAAAATATGTCATCCTGTAGAGTATTTAGTGCACTTTCTTATGAATGTTTCTTTGTTTCAATCAACATTTCCGTTTTTTTTTTTTTTTAATCACCTTATGTAATGTGATGTTGCTGGACACCTTTCACGATTATTTAAGAACATCTGCAAAACGGAAATATTTATTTGAATACAAAAAAACATTCTTAAGAAAAAGCATCAAAATCTCTATAAGATGAAATATTTGTATTATCTTTTGGGACAATGTAAACCATTTTCAAGCAATTTTAAGAGTTTGAAATCGGGTGTTCCTCAAGGTAGGTGAAAACATACAGATAATCTTGAATGTGTGCGAGTATTTTTTAAACTGCATAAACATCAAAATATGAGATCAAATACGCATAAAAATAAATCCGTATTTATAATTGAAAAGACAAATTTAAAGAAGAATAACGAGAAGACAAAAATCTCAAATAACTAAATCAATAAAATTTATTTAAAATTTACGTCTTATCGAAATGAGGTGTTTTTAGTTTTCAACTACAATCGTTTGTTTTAATTATTTGGCAACATCTCAAATATATCTCCAAGATTTCCGCCATCCGCTGAGATCCATTAAATTCGTAATACCAGTAGGTCTATTTTGTCGACAGTTGAACAATGTACCCCATTTTCTTAACTGACATTTTACTGTTTTCGTTTTCCTTCAATTAATACTGTCATAAGTTCTCTAACTAATTAATTGGCGAAATGATTTCATCAGACGGTTTGAAATCATCTACGTCATGAAAAGCTTTTTCCCTGTAAACAAACACGTGACATTTACATTATTTTTATAAAGATAGCTTATCTCTCAAATAAGTATTTTTTATTCAAGAATTTATATAATGACGACACGTATTACACGTACTAACTTGTTTTCGATTATGTCAATCATCTAATATGTTATTCGTGAATCTTACAAGAAAGTTTACCGTTTCAAATGCATCACTATAACTTGTCGAAAGCGTTTCACACAAAGAGGATCATGTATAGCATTTGCTCAATGAGTTAACAGTCTGCGGAAGTGAAGGGTAAAAAATATGTTAATTTAAGATTTTCTGTTCGTATCTTTCTCACAATCAAAACCTTTGTTTGCCCCATTCCTTCATCGACAAGAAACCTAAAGGTGATTGGTTTTTCAACTTTCAACTAGTCAGCAATTGTGTTGTTCCGACCCTTAACATTTTCAAGACCCTCTAATCAGGAGCGGATCCACCATTTTGATTAATGAACATTTGATTTTAAGCGTCGATTTTATTTTTTAGATGACCACAATTAAGGAAATTTCTCACAAAAATCATTATCATATTATGAGTTATTGTTGTGGTTACTATAAACCTTCCTCGTTCAATTATAATAAGAAGTTAGAACACTGCTTCAGAAAACCGCTTTGGGGGCAAGCAAATTTGCTGTTAAGTCATTCCTATTTTGTGACGGTTGTTTACTGTCTGCAGTTCATCGGATATCTTAAATGAGTTTTGGCATTTTCCCTTTTTATGTTTTATACATTTTAATTATGTATTAAATTTGTCTCAACTTACACAAAAATTAGTGTGCATAACGTTTTGCATTCAAGTAGTAATTTCCTTTTGCCAAACTAATCTCAAAATGTACATTTATTGCTTCGGCGCACCACAAACCAGAGTTTGAACTCGAGCGCTAAGCCGCTTAGAAACCGTCCTTCCAAAGTTATGTTAGCCTTTAGTGTGTGTTTTACCAAACCTCCGCCAAAAGATTTAGAGAACCATGCTCATCTATTGTCAGCGAAATAACGGTACATTTGTAAGTAAAATTGTCCGGTGCCTTTTTATACGATGACCGAAATAAAATCGAGGTGAAAAATTCGACCTCCGCTGGGATAGACAGTGTTTTGTATATCTACTCTTTTTTCTTTGTCAACAGTGGGAGTAAAGTTACTTTGAAAGTTAGAACTTAGACCGGATACGTTCGTCCCAGTGGTAAGTTCGTAATCGACAGCAATATGTCACGACTGTCTATCTATAGCCAGGATTTGCAGGATCGGGTTTTAGGGACGATGACAATTTGCCACACAGAAACAGCCGTAGGACGAATTCCCTTCCCGGAGAAGTATTGGAACTTTGATAGATTTAATTCAATTCCACGCGATAAAAACAAGGAATCGGAAAGCGAATACTGGGCCTTCCTTTCTACATTGTAACAGGAATAAAATCATACGAGGGATTTAGTTCTACCAGAAACATCGAGTTGAACTTTCAATGTTTCAAAGTGTTCTAATGTTTCTGGTGAACATTATGCATGTGCGTGTGTATGTGTGACTGTGGTTTGATTCCTGCTTTCGATAATGAAGCTAGGCCCGCTAATTAACTGATAACTGGTGACTGACCCGTTTTTGCATAGGGTTTTTCTATCTTCTGGAATTGATTTAAATCGATACCGGGATACATCGATCCGTCGAAATCACGTAAAGTGTGAAGGTCTAAATTTTCACTACTATATACGACGTGATTATTTTAAAAGACTAAAGAATAAAGAAGTTGTAATACGTTTCTAACCCAAATGATAGTTATTCCTGACGGACAAGGAAAGCTATATTAGGTTTGGTACTGTTCTCTTTAGTAATTATATAAAAGAGTTCACATTACATACATTCTTGCAAACAAATTTTTCACATATAAAATGTTATCATTAGTTACTAACTTCTTGGTTATTACTAATTCTTGGTTACTTACTAAAATTACCGAATAACATCTCGGCGCAGCAAAATTACCTAACTGGTTGACGCGCCCTTCGATCAAATACATTTCCAATTATAGGACTCAAATTCTAGAATTCGTTTTATTACTTAAGTTCCATTAGCGTCCTCTCGCACGAGAGTTGTCTATGCTTCGACTGAGAACATCTACTGATTTATATTATTAAATGTTTCATTTGTTAGACCTGGAAGATTTTCCTAGTTCGACGCTCCCCTCCTGTTTCCTCCATCGCTATTTGACCCTCCCTTACCCTCGTGACAACCTGACTAAATCATATCATATTTTTCGTAATATATTATTTATATTTTGTCATATTTGTTATGCTGGGCGCTGGTCACAAAACTGAAGGGTGTAGCTTCAAACCATGTCATACATATATGTACTCTAAAGTATTTTCCATATTGGAAAACGGAGCGGTAAACAGCGCTCTGAAAGTCATTGAGCTGTTGTCACGAGAGGAGTCAAAACGTCACTATCGGTTGACGACTGGAAGGGATTTGACGCCACCACCTCGCGGTCAGTTGTCAGTCAGTTGTCCCTGCCTCATTGTAAGCAAAGAGGGTGGCTTACCGAGGTAACAATTGTTTGAGCTTTTATAGTCGAACGTTTACTCCAGAAATGTCAACACAAGGGATGGCAAGGTCAGGGGATTAGGGTTAATTCACAGGTGGAAAATTAAACACGATAGCTAGGCCAATAAACGGTCCACCCCCCCAGTGCTGAGTAGCTTGACGTGGCTATTTGGCGCTCCGTTTTCCAAGGTGGAAAATACTATAGTTGTGCCCCTTAACCAATTTAACTAAACTGTGTAGCAACATCAGAATGATGTAAGTTGAGAACAACGCACATTTACATTTACCGTCCGTTCCCGCAGGTTTCATTACAAAGGACCATTAAACTCGGGCAGCAAGATGGTCTAAACATAGAGATATATACTACTTATACAAAGTAGTAATATATCTCTATGGTCTACATGCAATATGGGGAGGCGTACGACAAACTGCTACACTGCAGCGCTGCGAGCGTTCCGGCCACTGATCTCCGCATGCTGGAATTAACCGAAACCCCATCGAGGAGGCAGTGCACTACTTATTATTGTAAAAATATCCAAAGATTCCAAAAAAGTCAAATAGTTTTGCAATGACTTAAGAATTCTTTTTGTTGAAAATGTGTGTATCCAATATTCAGTGACTGTTGGCCGGATCGCTCGCAACGCTCTCTGTGCATTTGCTACGAGTCCCCATTCATAGGTTGCACGTACGTCACATCTTTGCGCGTGGCGGCCACATTTGTGATTAAACTTTGACGTTGCCATGGAGAAACAATTGAAGGCTGTCGTGGGAGAACACAGAAATTCTTAGTTCTTTAAAATTCAGTCTGTTTTTGAGATAAAATTGGTATGTGTGTTAATATTTTATTTGTTTATTACTTATGTTTACTTTTTAAGTTCTAAGTTAGGCTTATTTATTAAATTTCAATAGTATTTGCCAATGATCTAGGATTGGTCCGCATCAATTGTGTCGCAATCATGGCCGCTGTGACGTCACGTGGGAACTATGAATAGTGTTCTTGCCCTAAGACATCTCGAAGCCACCTACATCATTAGCGACCGACGCGCTCGTCCTAGAGGAAACGGGAGCGGCAAACCTCGGCGAACTCACTCGTCGGGATAAATTGATTGGCTACTCCTCGGTTAGTTTGAGAATGTGTGACCGAAAGTGCTCCCGGCCGTTCCAGAGTCTCGTCTGGCTTTCATTGGTCTCTCAGACTCTACGTGTTGGGTCCCTGGGGACGGTTCTTGCTAGAGATCCACTTTCACGGTCCCGCGGTTAAGTTTTTTTTTTTTATCTTCTCCGGAATAAAATAAATTCATATTTCTGGCCGTTCGCGGTGGCTCATACAGTTGGGATGTAGATCCTAAGCGAGTGGCTCTTAGAGACAAGGGTTCGAATCCCGCATAGGACATGGGCTCTTTGTAATTGTCCTTCATCTTCATCTATCACCCCTCGTCGTCTCGTATAGCATTATTGCAATAATAGAGATGAAAAGCATACATCATCATCATCGTCATGTCATCATCATCATCATCATCATCGTCGTCATCATCATCATCATCATCATCATCATCATCATCATCATCATCATCATCATGTCATTTTCCGTTTTCAAACAGTTCTCATGTGACAACAACTTCTGTGATGTAGCTACTATAATATCAAATTACTGTTTAAGTTTGATGTTAGAAACATTATTATATAGATCTTTATATACATATAAAGAGAGCACTAGCATTACTTCCTAAAGAAGTGTTTTTAAATATGAATGGTATTTATGTGTTGTCGTATTTCTCAGTGTATAAAACGGAACAACGAAGCTGTCTTAAGTGTGACTTTGAAACGTCAGCCATCAGAAAACAGCCAGCTACACCGCGGTGTGTAATACTTTAGACTGCATGCACCAACCACTTTACATAACTTGAGCTGTTATGTTCTGACTTACATGAATATGATTAGCTCTCGCAGAGATGTTTCCATATCGAGGGTCGGCCACACGTTGAGCTACGTCCTACCTCCAACCCCTGCAAACAACAACATTAACAACCACAATAACAACAATAGCAACAATAAAAACAACAATAACAACAATAACAACAACATGCATAAGAATATACGACAGAAAAAGTCGGATTGATGGTATTGACGGGGCAAATAAACAATAAACCCACACGTAAAGTTTGAAATTATTACGATTTTAGTTTGAGTGTTATTAAATCAATAATTAAGAATAAATTAATGATTGAAGATGATAATATTTGAGGTATGACCAAAGATTAGACACTAGGGTCTAATCTTTGGTATGACGTCCTATTTTTGCAACGAAGCTAATCAAGACAATGGGTGGGTGATTATGAAGATGAAAAAAAAACGCCACATGCCATGTATACCCAAGCCAGGATTCGAACCTGGAACGCAGAGATCGCGGTTTACAAGACCAACGCCTAATCGACCTCGGCCAACTGCGCTGGCTCATTTATGATTGAAATGATAATCGTAATAATAACATTTTATTCAACTCAGGATCTGTCGTCCTATCATGCAATCGATTTCGACCCATTTCTATCGCTACCGATTTTTTTTCAAATTTTGCATGCGAGTTCATATCCGTTGACAATACATTTTTCAGTGAACGTTTTCCTGAAAAAATTGATTTGCGAGGCGGTTTTGGGGTGAACCACGTCAAATTTTACAAATCGATTTTTGACATATTTCTACCGTATAGACGTACCGATTTCTTAAAATGTTGCTTATGAGTCCACTGCCGATGACAATAAATATTTTAAGAAGTATTTCCTCAAAAAAAAAACGGTTTGAATGAATAGGGGGGGGGGGGGGGGGGGGAAGGGAGATATTAAGGCCTTTGTATATCCAGCCTTTGTATATGGCCTTTGTATAGGGCTGGATAAACAAAGGTACTGCTGTGACATAAGCGTCGACCACAATAATAGCTCTCCAGTATTGGATCAGTGTTTGAATGATATTGGAATGAAGTCTGAAGCATTGAATCTAATATTAGAACCCCTGCGAAACATCTCAGAAATATAAGCTACGTTCCACAATTCATCGTATTGGTAATCTATTTCAGCCGAGTAATCCAACTGTTCCTTTATTCATACTGGATGTTTTCTTACATGTTCCAGAATCAATCAAAATCTAATCCCACTTCCACATCCAAGTCGACTTTTTTTAGTCTAGATTTCTCGGATTACTGGTGGCGCGAGTTCTTATAATTGATGAACTTTTAAGTGGTGATTATTTGTTCGCTTGCTTCTTTGGCAAACCAGAATTAAAATTGAAGAGTTTTACATCATCATCGGTATGATTAGCGGATTATTCAGACAAATAACTAAATTTTCCTATGATGAATGTAACCTGAAAATACAAATATACCCCTCCAATTACCAAGGAAAACAAATTTTAAAAGTGTCTCTTTTATGTTGTGTCACCCGATTCATCATGACGTCAAGGCAAGTAATTCGAGATTAATTTTGAGGTGAAATTTAGAACGCAACTATTATATCGAAAAGTTATAATAAGAACACTAAAATTATTGTGGTTACGCTATGCTAATTTTGAATATTGCAATCATGGTTTTTATTTTATTAAATCTACAAATAAATACGTAATGAATACAACAACCGTATACTGAATATTAAATTTTAAATGTTAGCCATTATTATTTGTTGCCAATTAATCTGGAATCATTTCAGAATACATAGCCTACACATTGGTGGTGGTAAGAATAGAGTAAGACCCCATCCATAACACATTCTCCCTTAATAACTAATTTCATAACATAATGACTATTAATGAAATTAAATTATAACTGAAACGTGATGTTTCGCCGCGTTGTGGTTAATGAGGTTACTCACCCAATAGAAACATCCCGTTTCAGTTTTAATTTTATTGCATTGCATTTCACTGAAAGTTTCAAATGTGAAATAATAACTAATGTTATTATTTCTTTATAATTTATGAAGACACTTAAGTGACTGTGCAAAATAATGTGTGGTACGATTAAAAAACGTCAACGACGCTATACAACTAATTGTCAGCGGTATTTATACGACATTAACCTCTGATTCATCGTTACTGTCCTTATTTTATAAATACGAGGATTTATAGCTCAGTGCTTTCCTCGCAACATTCATCAACACCATCTATAAAGTAAATGCTTTATGCATCGGAAGGGGGGTGGAAGTGGTTCGGGAGTTGATTTATCCCCTTACACCAGAGCAGTGAGTGCTACCTGCAAATTAAAAGGGTGTGATATTGTTTCTCCGATATAGGGCGTTGGCATCAGGGAAAATTTATTAGTCCCTTACAGGCAACGTCATTTTATGTGTATATTAATTATCTCCATCTTATAATGTTAATGCATGTTTTACGAGAGCCTATGACGTTAACTGCACGAATGTTCTACTGCGCGAATGCTCTAGTGCGCGAAAACTTTAGTGCGCGAATGATCGGCTGCGTTTTCGCTGACCAGAACATTCGTTCACCAGATATAGAAGCCCGTCTGGGCCCGGGGAAGAATAGGCCCAGAGTGACTCTGCTAGTCGTAAGAGGCGACAAAAGGAGACCCTGTCCCTTCCCCCCAACTGTCCCACTGAATATTTCTCCTCCCACTTGGCCCTGCCCTCCCTTGCTGGACTCCCATATGACGACCCACGCGACGTACAATGGATCTGTTTCGGATGTGGCTTTATTCTTCATCATCACCTTTCTCATTTTCATCATCACCCGCTCATCGTCTCGATTAGCCATTGTTGCAAAAATATGAGACGTTAAGCCCCATTAATCACATCATCACCAGATATAGAGCCTCAGCCTCAGAGAGTCGGTTATAATACTACAATACTACATAATATTGCATCGAACACGTTTGAATTGCTCCGAGAACACACTCGACAAGATGAATGTTTTATATCACGATTGTGGTATTGATTGTCGTGAAGTAGTAGCGAGGCATGAGACTGCTGCACCTGAATGTCTCTCGTTAGCTGCTGATGGAGTTAGTGTGACGTATTACAGACAGCAGTGGCGTATCCAGGGAGGGGGGGAGGGGGGGGGCGGCTACCCCCACCCCGACATCCCTGCTTTAATAATGATACTCTGCAAATCAGCTAAATTTCCTCTATTTGCTTAGTCAAGAAACACTTTCCTAGGTGAAGTTGTATAAGTTGTAATAATTTATAGTATCTTTCTATGTAATTTATGTATGTATAATGTATCCCGTCCAGCAAAGCCCCCCCCCCAACTTCTTCTAAAACACATTTAAAAACACACAAAAATGCGGATAACTCTTTTTTTTTTAATTGCCTGCTGCGCTATTGTGGGGAACATACCCCCCCCCCCCCCACAACCCCCATTGTCTCGTTTATGGAGCACCTTTTTACAGCTATGTTCTACTCTGGGCAGCCCCCTCCGAATTACATTCCTGCGTACGCCACTGACACTCGCCGCTGTCACCCTGCACAGACACACAGCCCTCTTAGTTCCCGCGTGACGTCATCTGCAGACAGCGTTCTGTGTTAAATCACTCGCACACACACTCGCGTTGAGACGGTTTAGTGACGTCACCTTTCATCAGATCAGCTCGCGGAATGATGGCCAGAGTGTTGGGGGGGGGAGGGGGGGTAGAGGCAGCTCAGCAGAAGCGTTCGGGACTCAGATTTTCGACTCCTTTTCTCACTATAACATGAGATATTACTAAGCGAGCATAGCGAGTGTCTATATATTCTATTTTTATGGCATTCGTTCTATTTTTTTGGTTTTTTGTTTTTTGTTTTTTGTTCTTGTTTTTTGTTCTTTCGATTTTTGTTTTTGTTAATTTTTTTTTTTTGGTTTTGGTTTTTGGTTTTTGTTTTTGGCTTTTTTGTTTTTGGATTTTGTTTATTGTTTTTTTGTTTGTTGTTGTTTTTTTTTGCTTATCTTATTTTTTGTCTCACGATAGTGGTCGAACGGAGAGTCGTATCAAGTTGAAATTTGCATCATCCACACGCCTCGATGTGGATGAATGCCAATAGATTTGTGGAAAAATCAGTCGAGAAGTTACAAAGTTACATTCCAATTTACTGAAACGTTTATTTCGAAAACATAATGGCGGCACTACCTTTGTGAGGTAGCCATTTTATAGTACATAATCGTCCGGTCACAGATATGAGAATTTTATCTAGATCCGATAAGTATTGGAGGCACAAATTACATTTACAATGCTATAAATAGTGAGTAACCATGGCAACGAAAGATCCTAACACGTTACAAATAAAAAAATACAGCGCGCGACTTCGACGAGACTCCGCTAGGGTATTCATAGTTCCCACGTGACGTCACAGCGGCCATGATTGCGACACAATTGATGAGGACCAATCTTAGATCATTGGCCTATACTATTGAAATTCAATAAATAAGCCTAATTTAGAATTTGGAAAGTTAATATAAGTAATAAAACAATAAAAACTTACGACACATACCAAATTTTATTAAAAAAAAAAACGCTGAATTTAAAAGAACTGAGAATTTCTGTGTTCTACCACAACATGCTTCAATTGTTTCTCCATGGCAACATCAAAGTTTGATCACAAATGTGGCCGCCACGCGCAAAGATGTGACGTATGTGTAACCTATGGATTCAGAGGGCGTTAGAGCGACATTGCATGCAGATTGAACAACGGCGGATTGAACAACGTCCTGTAAACGTATACATATTATGTGTCCTAAATAAAAATAAATAAAAATGAGAATCGCCCATTGTGTTTAGGCTATACAGTTCACTTTTCGGTACCGCATTGAACCGAAGGACACGAGTTCAACATCACATAAAGGCTAGTGGACTTATTATTTTATTTTTCTGGTATACCTTTCAAACATCCACTCGACGCCTTGAAAGCATAACATCAATAACTGCCAACCAGGTTTAACATATACACACACACAATACACCGACAAACTAAACCGACTCCACCTCATAGTGCATTGATGATGACGTCACACCTTTGATGTATGTTTTGGGTTCGAGTATATCGCTCTCCATTATTGTTGTCACGGAAAAGGTATATTTCCACGTAAAGCCGACTGAATGAGTGAATGAAAGGCGCAAAGTACCCAGCACGCCATTGTCCGTGTAATAAAACGACAACAACCTGCGCGATCGTACCGATAGATACGACCAGTATGTTATCATTGAGCGCTGCTTCCGTGGCGGACGAAACTCGAACCGCTGCGCGCGTTCGCAGTCGATGTTTTGTTGTCTGGTTGTACAGTCAACATGTGGCCCAGCTCGCGACGCGCGAAGACGTAGTGCGGATTGTAATGTCTGAGTAAACAAGGCAATGTCGCTGTTATCTTCGCTAGCGAGATTGAGGACCGGAACTCGGTGCAATTCGGCGACGATCATTAGCGGGAGTTGACGACGACGTGGATGGCTGTGACGTGGACGTCGTGGAGCTGAGCGGAAGAGGAATTATCCACACCGGAAGTTAGGGTATGTGTGTGTGCAGAATGTTTTGCGAATTTGTAACATCATCGTCTTTAAGGCCCGAATGCATAGTTCACGCTCAAACCCTCCTTAACTCAGTCTCTCCTCAGCCACCACTCATAGGTCCGAATGCATAGTTTTAAGACTCAAGCCCTCCTTAACTCAGCCTCTCCTCAGCCTCGCCCGACCACCAATCACGGAACGGTATTGCCATGTGGACCGCTCTGTGATTGGTGGCTAGGTGAGGCTGAGGAGAGGCTGAGTTGAGGAGGGCCTAAGTCTGGACTATGCATACGGACCGTGTTCGTTGAGGGTGGGTGGATGTGTAGTACTGGACAAGCCGTATGGAACACGTACGTGGGTTCAAATCCCACACAGTGCACGATGTTTAACTAATTTATTCTATTTAATCGTTTTGAAAACTATGATGGTATAAGATAATTATGTAGTTCGTTGTGAAATGATTTTCATGAGGAAATATTAAATCTGGTGCATGTGAACAACGTTTAATGCACGTTAGCGTTTATGCCATAGTAGTGCGTATATCGGTGTGACACTAGTAACCGTTGGTTAGAGCCATGATTGGAGAGTTCAATAGCTTAGTGTAACAGCTTCGTTCTTCTTGTCAACTGCTCGGCAGTCCAGGTAAGTGGAGGAAACTATATGACTGGTCAAAGTGACACCGTCGTTTCGGATGGGACGTAAAGCCGATGGTCCCCTTGGTGCTTTTCAACATGAGTAGGCTACGTGCCGGTGTAGCAGGATATCTTTACCCTTGGAACATTATTACTTAGATTGCGTTACACGTTGCGAAGCGAACTTCAGAAGAAAACGTGGGGTCTCAAAATAACCTTAACCTAACCTAACCTAACTTAACCTAACTTATCCTAACCTAACCTAACCTAACTAACCCACCTTAACCTTGGTATAACGTAGCTTAACCTTTTCTTTGTTCGCAACGTGTAACGGCTGCTTGAGTGAGCGCGGGTATTAGTAATGATGGGCTATGCGTAAAGATATTCCAATACACCGGTACTAGGCTTCCCCTCCTTCCTTTCCTCATTATCATTCATCAATCATCACTCATCAGGCTAAAGAGGGCATTGTGCCCTACACTGGCCTTAATTACAATAAAGTACCGGTATAGTAAAGTAAGTTAGGTGAACGCAGATCACAGATCACAGATAGCAGATTACGTGGGGGACCCACCCCGTGGAACTCGTGATTACTGTCTGCTAAAAATGCTTTCCACCTGCAGAAAATGTTCATTTTGTAATTATATCTCCAGATTGAAACACAAAATCGAAAATGTTAGTAATCATAGCGCTGTGATTTGGTAAACCCTATAGACTGAATGATAAATGTGTCTAACATGACTGTGATACTTATTTCAGTAGTAATTTAATGGAATAAAAATCACAGTCATATTGATTATAATGTATTCACGTGACGTCACATCGGTCATATTGGAGGCCACCAGTAATACTATTTCAAGTTTCATTTAATATCGGTTTGCACACTTGTTTAAGATTTAAGGTTTAGGTTTAACAAAATCAAATTAAGCCAAAAGCATTATGGCGTTTACACACTTTCCTATGTTTTAAGATCCATAGCAACGTTAGCTCTTATGTATACCAAAAATTCTTAGCCCAGCCAATGAAAGGCGACGTATTATAAATCCGGCCAATGTAAGCGATCCTAAGTAAAACAGTTAGGAAAATAAAAACCTTAAATCTTAAATCTTAAATAAGTGTGTGTAAACCGAATTTTAGCTGTCAATAGAAAACGAATAAGATTGTTTACGGGAAAATATTGAGAGTTTGAACACTTATACTCCTCGATAAAGGTTACGGAAATGATGTGTGCCATTGTAAAAAACAAAAGAAGTGGCCAAAATAAGAGAGTTTATTTATGTCGCTTTTCAGAAATAATAGCAAACCAAAGTTTGTTGAAATTCAACCAAATGACAGCGGAAACATTGTAACAATGAACTACCAATCACATGACATTGTGGCCTCCAGTATGGCCACCATGAGCACTACTGTATGGATAAGTATATTGTATATGAAGTATATAATATATAGCCTAAGTATTTATAGCCTCAATGTCAATATGTATGTTGCGAAACTCATCACTCGCTTGACGCTTCGCTCAATCATTATTATATGATCTTACTGAATCTCGTCGTAACGTTGCTATTAAAATATCATTAGTCTAATAGGCCTATTGTTCTTGAACGTTTTGATTTGTAATTAAACATTAATCGTTAATGATGTATCCATTATTGACGCGGTGTAACGACCAGATGCAAACATTTATGTGTTATTCCGCCTCAGTGGCCAAGCGACATTAATTGATATTCGGGGTCAAGGGTCGCGAGATAGAAGTCGCGTACATCTCTGATTCTTTAGAATAATTGAATAATACATTTATAGTTATGTATTTCAAATGTAGATGGCATGAGTCGAACAAGTGTTAACGGGATTCTTAAATTTGGAATCGATTATCAAAAGAATCGATTCCGAATCGATAACTCGATTAATCGATATCATTCCTACCTGTACGTTGTATAAATTAACAGGGAAGGATAGCTCTACGTCAAAAACCGCACAAAATTGTCATTTTTTAAATTATATCTCAAGAATGGGCCTTGAAATCGAAAATCTGAATCAACAGCGCACTTTGGTTTGGTAATGATATGACACGATTTGATATGATATCTTTATTAGCATCTTTGATTGTAATGCATAGCACATACATTTGAATACAATCGGTGGCTGCTGTGGTCTATTTAGAATAATATATACTTAAGATTAGATTAGATTAGTATAAGTTACATACACTTACTTAACTTCATAGGTATAATAAAATAATACAAGCGGTACATACTGAATGCTCTAAATCGTGTCTTACATTATAATCAGTATGGTTTTTATTTATAATTCATTTTATTACTAACTATCGATTGACCAGTTAAAATAATTAAGCTAATGGTTATAATATTTCTTTCAGTCTGTAGGGTTTACAAAACATAGTGCGCTGTTGACTCAGATTTTTAATTTCAAGAAGCATTCTTGAAATATGATGGGCCCATAATTTCGTTTCGTTCAAGAGCGGCCTAGTAAAGTGAAGTACTTTGAAGCATTTTATATTAATAAATCATTGTGATACAATACAAATTAAATGAAATTTGTATTATCCATAAATAAGCATGTAGCCTTGTGTACAATATTTTCTGCACATCTTACAACTAAATAATAAGTATTATTAAAGTATAGATGGTCCGTTTACTTGAGCTTTTAGTAACTTGTTTTAAGATAGCGTAAAGTTGGACATTGCCCAACTTTATGACGATGAATAACGCATAAGAACAACGTCTTAAAACTAAAACTTTGTGTGAACGCCAGTACGTGTTTCCTGATCCAACATTACGACGTCAAAAACCGCACAAAATTTTAGATTATAAATTATATCACAAGAATGGGCTTCGAAATCGAAAATCTGAATCAACAGCGCACTTTGATTTTAGTAAGCTTCACATAATGGATGCTCTAAGTTGTGTCTTACATTGTAATCAGTAGGCCTATGTTTTTTTTATATAATTAATTTAACTACTAGTTATCGAATTTATAATCAAAATAACTACGCTTATGGTCATATTTCATTCAGTCTGAAGGGCTTACCAAAACACAATGCGCTGTTGATTTAGATTTTCGATCACTTTAATTAAATAATGAAAATTTTCTGCGTTTTTTGACGTAGAGACTACCCTTCGCTCTTAACCCTTAAATCTTATTTCTAAAAATCTTTGTGGACAAGCCTTTACACGTGTAGTGTTGACAAGGTAATTTGATTATAGTTTCCATGTCGGTTATGATTCAGCAGTTGTGTATAGGCCTACAGAGTAGCGGTTTGGTTGCAGGATGTGTCGACTATCACTATTATATTCACTGCACGGCGCGTGTACGGAAGCGAAACCGCAGCACGGACAGTGTATTCATACAAGTGTGTTGTGATGTTACGTGAGCGAATCGTTCCATTCAACTCGAAGGCACCTCATCGCGTGACTTATTTTGTCTCATCTTCTTAAACAAAATTCGAAAATTACTATAATAATTTAATTGAAATACTTCTTTCAATATTCGTGTGAATATCACAACAATCAGTTATCCTATGCTAACATATCGATCCAAAAGTTTCCAAACTTTTTATTTGTTATCATTTGAAATAATAGTTCGTTTCAATGCGCTTATCTTAACCATCTAAGGTAATAATACTTTTCCCCTATATAATGTCCCCTATATGAAAATCAGTTATTTTACTGCGTGAATGGACAATAAATACACAATTATTTATTTTATTTATTTATGTAAAAATCTTTCAAAAAATAAAATTGCTTATATTTTTTATTAAGCCAGGCAACCTGCAAAGGGTTTACATCTATTGAGACTAACTCAAGACCAAACCTTAACAGATAAGATTCAGTTTTCTGTTTAGTTTAGTGTCAGCCAACATAACGACGTGTTTTATGGCAAAGCATGTTTAAATAGCTGTGGAACTTTATCTTTTTGGAACGATCAAACAAACGATTTCCAAATGGTACCGCACACCATGAGCATCCGTCTCGATTTGGGACGCTCTACATATTTTAAACGTTCAAAGAAACGAACCATTAATCGGTTCAAAACATTTTTATCAACAACATTTTTTGCTTAGATAATTTATGTGTACAAATGAAATGATACCCCTGTATGACCCCTCTCCCCCCTCCCCCTTCCCCAAATTAGTGCAATCAATTAAAATGTTGAAAGTAATTATGATTGATATAGGCTAAGCGTAAGTTTAAAGATTTTACAAAATTTGATTTACAAAAAGATAAGAACAAAAATATCTTTATCATATTAAAGTGATAAAATAAACACTAAAAGATAAAAAAAAAACAAGTTATAGGTCTAATCTAGAAATAAGCCGTACGATTTACAACGACGATACCGTTTATTATAGGTCTATAGGATTTTAGATCCATTTATTTATTTGTTGATTTATGACGTACCTTGACAGTGCGTCATACGACGTAGGTCTCTTAGTCGCTTCTCACGACAAGCAGAGCTACCGGGACCAAGAAAGTATATTATATAGCTCACTTTACGGATCGTGCGTAGTAGGGCTATACATTGCTATACTTTTACATAATCAAATGTCGGTTACAATTTCAAAATTTAGTCTGCAAAAAGGTATTTCAGAAAATGGAATTTAGTCGTATAGGATTTCTCCACCTGTTCTGTAATGACTGTCTTTTGTCTTGGTATTTCAATTTACTGTGTCAAAACTAAGAAAAAAGATGCTGGCGCAGTTGGCCGAGGTCGATTAGGCGTTGGTCTAGTAAACCGCAATCTCTGCGTTCCAGGTTCGAATCCTGGCTTGAGCATGGATGTCATGTGGCCGTTTTTCACCATAATAATCACCCACTCATCGTCTCGATCAGTCTCGTTGCAAAAATATCTGACGTAAAACCCCAAATATCATTATCATCAAGAAAGAAGAGGTAAGGAATTACAGAAATACAAATCGTATAAGAATAACGATATTTGAAAGATTTTTAATTCATTATTTACAAAATTCCTCTTCTGAATTACTTGCAATATCTTAAAGCATTCATCAATAAAATATACCGTGAATTTTGCATTGAGAGCTACCCATTGCAGTTGCCATTGTTCTTTTAAATCTTGCTATAGTAAGCGCAGTTGCAACAACTAGCTCAACACTCTACTACTAATTACGCGCTATTTAATACTGATTAACTTTCTCTGTCTCTCTCGTCACTGTCAACTGTTCTGTTCCCATTGAATGAAACCCCTCCATGCATGCGTTCTATTATTAGCATAGCCACCGAACCGTTAACATAAACGCAACTCATTATATTATCTACTTTCATGCTTTCATGTCAATGTCATGCCGCTATCAACGCTTGAGGAAGCTTTTATCACTGTGTAGTATTTTTATTTTTAATCGACCAGTAAAAAGTGGATTAACGGGAAAGGGTACCTCTACGTAAAAAACCGTACAAAATGTTCATTTAAAATTATATCTCAAGAATGGAGTTTGAAATCGAAAAACTGAATCAACAGCGCACTGTGGTTTGGTAAGCTCACCGATTGAATGCTCCAAAATGTGTCTAACATTATTATCAGTACCTATTTTGTAATTGTTTTTTTAAATTTTAATACTAATTTTTGATGAAATAATCAAAATAAATACTCTACTGATTAAATATTTCATTCAGTATGTAAGGCTTACCAAACCACAACGCGCTGATTAGTCAGATTTTCAATTTCATAAAGCATTCTTAAGATACAAATTAAAAATGAAAATTTTCTGCAGTTTTTGACGTAGAGGTATCCTTCAAAAACCAAAAATATACCTTCAATGTCACCGTTGTATGGCCAAATACCCTGAATGTAACCTACCAATACAGGAAACTCCTCGTTCTTTATCAGCGACTCGTTTTTTATGGAGACCCTAGCGGTGAGGCTCTAATCTCAGTCCTGTTTCTTTGTTTATCAGGCCTCAGTCATAACAACCATAAACAAAACACGTACGGAAAGCCTGTCCGCTCATAGTAGAAACGAAACGTTAATGGTCGGTTCACACAAATGTTTAAGGTTTAAGATTTAAGATTGAACTATAGGAAAACAACGTTAGCATTCACAACCAGTGCTTGTTTTAAGAGCCAGTGTTTAAGGTTTAACAAAGTTGACTAAGATTCAACTTTAGCCCTGGAATTCTTAGACCAGCCAATGAGAGGTGACCTTTTATAAATTCGGCCAATTGTAGCCATCCTTCTAAAGTAGTTTATAGAAATTCGTTTCTTAGGACAGAATCTTAAATCATAAACCTTAAATCCTTTAACATTTGTGTGGACCGACCATTAGAACTATAATGACCAATGTTTGTCTAATATACCGTGAAATAGGGTTTAAAACAGCTAGCGCGCTGTTGTCATTTCCTTGCAAATCTTTTTCTTTCAAAAGGTGACATTCGTTCGACTTCCGTTATTATAAAACTGGCAACGTGTTTTTCTAGTAAATCTTGGTTTGCAAGCCGATTATAATGATTCGATACACAAATATGGCCCATTAGCTCTAAACGTCACGTTTCTACTATGAGCGGACAGACTTTAACTTGACTGTGCATTCCGCCCGTCCTTCTCTAGAACTTAGATCAATTCTGAAAAAAGTCTATTGATGATTGATGCTAATCATCTCGTTGAATTCAATAAGTTTGACGAGAGTATTGAGCTGCGTAATGTGAGTATTAGACAACATTATGCATGAATGCATCTGAACGACAACGTCCCCAACTTTGTCAACTGTAAAATATTTTGTCCAACGTTATTTATGAAAACAGTTTTAAATGAGCTTGCATATTGGCGAGTATTCAAAGTTCCCACGTGACGTCACAGCGGCCATGATTGCGACACAATTGATGAGAACCAATCCTAGATCATTGGCAAATACTATTCGAATTTAATAAATAAACCTTATTTAGAATTCTAAAGGTAAACATAAGTAACAACAAAATTAAAAACTACCACACATACCGATTTTATTTAAAAAAACAGGCTGAATTTTAAAGTACTAAGAATTTATGTGTTCTACAACAACAGGGTTCAATTGTTTCTCCATGGCAACATCAAAGTTTGATCACAAATGTGGCCGCCACGCGCAAAGATGTGACGTATGTGCAACCTATAAATTGGTATGCGATGCGATTTCACGAAGTATCGAAGTCTCTTTATTGTTGACGAGATGTTCGTATATATAAATGCATCAGTCAACATTCAGTTCCAACTTTCCACTTCCGAGGGACTTCGCAATCACAAAATGGATACAAGCTCTGTATATATTGATCCTAAACACAATACATGATTCAGGATATATATTGTTCTTTTGTTATCCCAGTTGATATCGTATATCCTGGTTTCGTTGCAAAAAGAGCAACACATTTCAGAAAACCTGATTTATTAAAACGATGCTAGTCTAATAAATAATGGAATCGAATCCAATTCTTTCAGCGGCCGCGGGAGTCGGTCAAGTATGGAACCATCAGCTAATTACATCCAAACGGACAAATGGAATAAACAAAATTTTGTTCGTATATTGCCACAGAAGACATATTATGTGGTTTTCACATATTATTGCTTTTTTATCTTTTATTTTTTATAATCTTACAACGAGATGTGTTAATGAAGACGTACCTAGTTTGAAATAAAGGCGGATAGTGGCAAGTGGCTTATTTCTAAAATAATAAGTTGGCGGACGCTCGACGATCTTTTAGTTAATAATATCGAATTAATATCGATAACGTGAATATTTTCCAATATCAATATTTTTGCTATATCTAATAAAAAAATATGTATGGCACTTGAAACCCAATTCGTCTCGATTAGACTCGTTGCAAAAATTTGGGACGTAAAACCCCGAATATCATCATCATCATCACTTGAAACCCAATCAACGCGGCAGTGTGTAAAACAACAATAAACACCTATCACGAATGCCTAACTCCACGGAACAAACCCCCCTAACATCGTCCACACCCTACATCACACACTCCCGGGACACATTCCACAACGACGCAGGGAACCTCATCTAAGAGGCTTTGTCACGCACCTGTCAACTTACCTTGAAAGCTCGGGGCCACCTGTGACGCAACGCAGGTACCTGTCAACTTAACTTGAAAGCTTGAAGCCACCTGTGACGCAACGTAGTAATTCTATTCCATCCAACAACTCGGGCGACGCTCGGAGAAATCAGTTCCGTGGTTTAGAACCGGAGTATCATCTCCGAAATGTATCTGTGCGTAGGGGAGGGGGAATCTTTCCGAGAAAACACCTTGTCTGAACAATAATTAAGGCTGTTCCACCGCCAGTAGGGACAAGTTTTCACACTTGAACGCGCTGCCGTAGAATTTTACTCGTACTGGTGTTACCTGTTGACTACTAATTTTAACTGTTACCGTTGAGTGAGTAATATAGGGTGGAGTCGCAACGCAATCGGCAGTTTGTCTACCGCCTTTCACTGCCCAAAACACTTTAGTCGGGTAGTAGAAGTTCGCCAAGCGACGCGATGACGGAGCCTGATTGTTCGGCTACTTCACCGAAGATATACGAAGACAACCGTAAACTCCGTCATCGCGTCGCTTGGCGAACTTCTACTACCCGACTAAAGTATGTTGGGCAGCATAAGGCGGTAGATAAACTACCAATTGCGTTGCGACTCTACCCCAGTACTCACTCAACGCTATTAGTGGTCTGGGTTTTAAGTTTTATCCCCAGTCTCCAAATCGTAGTCCTTGTTCCTGCCTAAACCGGTTTTCCCGGTAGCGCCTAATAAATGTATTCCAGCATTCAGTTCGGCAACGGGATTAGTTAGCTTGAGTCGCGTATATCTCTCAATCATAACTAGGCGAATTGAAGGAGAAACCGGAGGAGATGAGAATAATACCGCCGGATTAGTTTTAGTCTCCAGTGAACACAATGACAAGAAACTCATATCCTATGTTTGCAGTGTGACTGTGCAAGGGACGCCTACCATTTATAGAAGCGATTTCGAACAGGGAAACGCATGTTATTGATAATTCGTTTATTTCTGTATTCAATTCAATTGTGTAGGTTGATTTGAAAATATCAGTGTTTTTATTGATTTAAAACAAGAAATATTTTTTTAAATCTATTTTTAAACACATTTTTGTGAAATATTTATAACTAACGAATTTTACAATTTTAATCAACACTGAGGTTAACAAAACAATTCAATTTCAATTTTCAATACAATAATAGCAACAACAGAAAACTGCTAGAAATTAATTCTGTACCAATAAGTTCTGTTCCATATTATCTGACTGTTAAAAAGCCTAGAGTCATTATATAGACGATCTTTTTTTAATTAGTACGGCAGAGCTTGTGAATAGCTTGTGCTTCTGCTGTATATTATACTCTTAAACTTCCAGTAAAGTCGTGTAACTATTATTTGATTATTTCACTGCTTCGTTGGACTTTATAATGAGATTCGTTGCAATAACTTCAGTAGGACAATAATTCTGACACAATCTAAAATCTTTACAATTCTTTAGGTGGTGGTAAAGATTTCACAGTCGGTTGAAGATACGAAAGAAAATGAACCGTCACGTCTCCCCTTGGGCTTCTTCCGATGTCTACAAGTCGTCTCAATGCAAAATACACGCCGGCAAAATGTGAACTAAAAGGAACCGTTTCTTGTTGTAGGCGACTAATGCTGTCAATCATCGCCTTTATTTGCAAATCACTTACCTTCTAACATAGTAAACACAGCTCCAAACTCCAAACCAAATGGACTCTCATCCATGAATATTCAGGATTAGCCATTCTCATAATGGGTTTGTAAGAAAAGTAGTAAAATAGCTGTTTCATTTAGTGATGGTCATTTTTCTTAAGCAAGAGATAATTATGGCCGATACTTTGAAAAAGATCCGAATCCTGAGCCCCCATCGCTGATGTCAAGTGCATGTTTTTAGTTATTTGAATATAGAAATCATTGGTGGTCACTTTTTTTTTAAACTGTGCATTCTTCCTGGTGACAAGCTTGACGTTTACTACCTTACACAGTGAGCGGGAAATAAGCCTCCCTTTGAGGAGTCCTCTTTACCGGCGTGTATCTTGGAAAGAGACGAACTTTAGACCGTGCACCCACATTCAGTTAGTAATTTAAAATCATGTCACGTTGAAATCGATATGAATCCAACAGCCGAACTCTCAATCTCTCCATCTCTCTCTAAGGAAACACATTGAAGAGTTATATTTTCGAATTTCAAACAAGCAAGGCAAAGAATAAGGTATAACACGATCCGCGCGAGCATAGAATTTCACACACACACAAAAGAAAGTTTCATTGTGAAACTCAGGGTCGGCGCTAATTTGGAGCGTTGTCTGCACGCGAGCACCCCCCCCCCTCACACCCCCGCGTGATGGAGCGACGTCTTTGTTAGCGTTTCTCCATTACCGGTGAGGGGGGTGGGGGGGGGGGTTAAAGTCGAGGTTCCTTTTCTCCCCCGCGAGGAGTTGTGAGAGTTCAAGGTCAACTTGATCCGCTTCCTGCATGACCTTCGGTGCGAGGGTGAGAGATCAATGGGGTCAAGGGTAGATTGATCCCTTCCTAGGGGTTAGGGTTGAGGTTTGACCTTCGGCGCGAGGGTGAGAACCCAATAGGGTCAAGGGTAGGTTGATCCCTTCCTAGGGGTAAGGGTTGAGGTTTGATCTTCGGCGCGATGGTGATAGCCTAATAGGGTCAAGGGTAGGTTTTTTCCTAAAGGTAAGGGTTGAGGTTTGACCTTCGGCGCGATGGTGATAGCCTAATAGGGTCAAGGGTAGGTTCCTTCCTAGGGGTAAAGGATGAGATTTGACCTTTGGCGGTCTTACAATCAAGCGGATAATTTCGAATAAATCCTTTACAAGTGATCAGAAGTTTTAGGTCGATGTATATAGACACATTTTTCTCGTAGTTAACGTATTTCAAGACGTAAAAAAATCAATATGCAGCACTTCTAACGCTGCCCTGAGGGTACTCTGACTATCTGATCTCATGTCTCCCCCCCTCCCCCCCCCCCCCCCCCTCCACCTTATTGTCTGAGTCTCCTAACCAGGACTCGTCCGCGCGCGCGATCCACCGTAACTCGTTGTGCGCATCTATGAAACTATAGTCGCGTCGCGTTAACTTGCAAGGTGTTGTCGTCACGGATTATGTAATAGTGAAGTGACGCGTGTGACAACTACCAACCTACATCTAGTTGCATCCCGTTCTCTTGCCTCAGGTATTGTAGTGATAATATCGCCCGCCTGTTGTCAGACGTTGTGGGATCGTATTCCATTCACGGTTGGTGCAGTCAATACAATGGACTATAACAATACAGCTATCGGGCAATCTCGAGTTGAATACCGTTGAAATAGACCGTGTGGAGCGACCGTCTCTTCTCAGAATTTTAGGGGACACCTTGCTTGTTACGGCGTGGCCAGTATATCGTGCACGCTTCGGTCAGTGTATACCGACCATCATGTATAGTTGTCGTACAGCAACTACGGGAACGCTTTCGTCATCAATCAATGACGTGTTTACGATCTCGGCCAACCGGAGTAGTTATTTGTATTAGCCACGGCCGCTGGTTCGTGGCCGCTCACCCACCCGTGACGGAAGCATCACCGAAGGTGTTGTACGACGACTATATAGTTGTCCCCAGACAACCTTACACATGCTTCATCACAAGCGACGGGTTCGTAGCCAATCAGCGATCGGTATGTGCGCGGGTGTGTCGGGCGGTTCGCTGGTTGGCTATGAGTGCCTACCGATAGAGGTGGCTCAGCGGTAAGACGCGAGACTCTAATTCGGGAGGTCGCCGGTTCGATTCCGGCCACCGGCAGTCCTGACTGAAGGGTTTTTTCCGAGGTTTTCCTCAGTCGTAAAAGCGAAGGCTGGGATTGAGTGCTACTATCGGCCCTTGGACAATCCTGCCCAACTATCCAAACACCCTAATAACCTAGTTAGTCACCTGAAGAGGGGCACATCAGGTGAAGCTGGTGTGCACCCTAGAAGGGGTATTCCTACAAAAATTATTATTATTATATGAGTGCCTCGCCTGTGACGAAAGCATATGTAAGGTAATCTTAGGCCAAGTATACTATGTGCGTGTGTCTGTTGCAGCTGCTACGCGTGGTAGGACGCACGATGCGTCTACTGGAATGCGGACCCTCCACGAGCCGATTCATCCTCGCGCTAATCGTCCTCACGACGGGGTTTGTCACCGTTGTCTATGTCCTCGACGTCGACCAATGGAAGATGATCAGAGCAGCGCGCCGATACAGGAGTAATAGGTGAGAACAGAATGCTATAGTTGTCGTATAGTCGTAGACCCCAGACAGACATCCAAACCCTTCCAACAAAAGGCGATCATTTGACAAAAGAGCTACCACTTAGGAGATGTTATTTCGCTGCCGGATGGCATTTTCCGATGTTGCCAAGTCGATGTCGTTACAGGTGTATTTTCAAACTTTCTTTCAAAGGTGGATTGGGGGAGTGACACAATGAGCATTCAAATCTATCTCAATAGTGGTCATCATCTAAAACAAAACATTTGAAGTATTGGCAACTGTGTAAGGGATGGTCAGTCAGGTAGAGGAGACAGACCTTCTTATTCCGCACGGGCGATTTGGGTTAGGTTGCTCGTCTGGGGTCTACGACTATACAACAACTTCGGTATTTCAACTCAAGGTGCATATTATGGAAAGAAGACGATACACTTCATTCATAACTAAGACGCATTTATTACAGTTTGCTTTGCTCTGTCGTAGTGTCTGAAGGGCGAAAATCACGTACATGTTGAACGATGAGAATGAGCAACTATCCCAGATATGCGATTTCGTTGATTTTTTCCTTCTCACTCTTTCTGATAGGAACTTTTTACCATTGATCATTTTTTCCATGAATGAGAAACATAGGTTTTGTTCGTTTATCACATAACTCATGTAACTCTGTTTTGTTGTGAAGCCCTTGAATATGGATCTTGGTTTTATGTGTAGGGTGTCGCCGTGGACGTGGACCTGCGAGGAGAAGAGCTGCACGCGACGAGAATGGAAGCCGACTACGGAACCCCGACCTCAATCATGGAGCTCGCTGTCCACATGTCGCATGACCTGCGGCATCACCCAGGTGGTCTGGCCAAAACCCACGGGTACGCTCTCGTTGGGCGTCGAATCTGCTTCGTTTGCGCTCAACGCGGTGAAGTTCAAGTACAAGAGCAAGATGCGACGAGCCACCAGGGACCTCTTGTCGGGAGCCTTCGACATTTTCCGGGAGAACCTCCGAGCGTTGAGGGATGACGCCGACGATCTGGGTGACTCGTCCGACGGGGTTCGTCTCGAGGTGAAGGCGACCTTGAGAGACGCGACGGATACTCTGTTGTATCTGGACACCGACGAGAGATACGCCCTCGAGATCGAGAGGAGGTCGCCAACGGGAGGTCGCGTTGTCGCTTCCCTCACGGCGCGGACCTACTTCGGGATACGTCACGGCCTAGAGACGCTCTCCCAGCTCATCTGGTGGGACGAGGGAGAGACCGGAAGCGGAACCTTCAGGCTACTCACCAACGTGACCATAGAGGACGGACCGACGTTTAGGTATCGCGGTCTCATGGTGGACACGTCACGCAACTTTATGTCTCTAAGCGCGCTCAAACGTACCGTGGACGGGATGGCCCTCAACAAGTTGAACGTACTACACCTCCACCTTACCGACACGCACAGTTTCCCCTTCGAGTCGCCGAGCTTCCCGCAGTTGTCGCGTTACGGCGCGTACTCACCCGAGGAGGTTTACACAGCGCGTGACGTAAGCGAGCTCACGACGTACGCGCATGTGCGAGGAGTGAGACTTCTACCGGAAGTGGACGTGCCCGCGCACGCCGGAAACGGTTGGCAGTGGGGCGAGGCGGAGAACCTGGGTAAGTTGGCCGTGTGCGTGAATCAACAACCGTGGCAGCACTTCTGTGGGCAGCCACCCTGCGGACAACTCAACCCCGCCAACAACAACACGTACCGGGTATTGCGCGGTATTTACCACGACCTCATCCAGCTGACAAACGTCACCGACATGTTTCACATCGGCGGGGATGAAATCGACGACCGGTGTTGGACCACTTCCACGGACGTCTTCCCGGACGCTCCGGTCTCGCGCAGTCACTTCTGGGACATGGTCAACGCGTTCCACAAACGCGCGTTGATGGAGATGATCGCCGCGAATAGGGGAGTGAAACCTCGCCACATGATCGTGTGGTCCGACCACGCGATGTCGGACGACGAATACCTGCGCACGTTTCCGCCCTCCGACTACGTCGTCCAAGAATGGGGCGGATCCACGTGGGAGAACACGTTCAGACATCTGCGCCTGAAGTACAACGTGATTATCTCGCACGTGGACGCGTGGTACTTTGACTGCGGTTTCGGCGCGTCGTCTGCGAGTCACCACGAGCCGTGCGCGCCGGTCGCGTCGTTGCAGAAGGTGTACGAGCATCGGCCATGGACGATGTACGCCGCGGACGACGTGCCCCGCGTGCTGGGGGGCGAGGCGTGTCTCTGGTCGGAGAAGGCGGACGAACACTCGCTCGACTCTCGTATGTGGCCGAGGGCGGCTGCGCTGGCCGAGAGACTCTGGTCTGATCCTCCCCTCGTCAACGTCTCATGGGACGATGTCTTCCTCAGGTTGGCCATGACCCGAGAGAGGTTGGTGGCCAGGGGGGTCCGGGCCGACGTGGTGTGGCCGCAGTGGTGCAACGACAACCCTGGCCAGTGCTGACCTCATGAGAGGGGGTGGGTGGAGGGAGAGTGTAACGGCAACCTCGCGCAGTGTGGACATCACGAGTTGGGTTGGAGCGGGGGGGGGGGGGGGTAGAGATGTAACGACAACCCCGGCTAGTGCTTACCTCACGAGGTGAAGGAGAAGGGGGGGGGGGGGGGTTGGAGATATAAGGACAACCCCGACCAGTGCTGACGTACGAGTACTCTTGTTTCTATGTTGTTATATTCTTAATTTTACTGATGACCAAAAAATAGACGTACCAAATAAAAGACCCGTCTTTGAGGGACGTGCAAATGCAACCAGTGTTGACTTAGGTCTACAGAAGCGAATACTGTGATACACAGAACGCCAAACTTTGTATATACGTTGTTAATGTTGATAATATTATATTTTTATCAAGTTTTGTGACAAGTGGAGGATAGTGCCAACATTGCGATGAACAAAGTGTGTATCGGTACAAGTGTAGCAAGTAGTCAACCAATGGAGTGTTGTACTACAGTATGAGATTTGGAAAGCCATAACAATTAATTGACTATGCCGTGTAGTGTCGACATAACGGCCAACTTATGACATTGCCCTGGCTGCAGGGTTGCCAGTTTTCAACTATTGACTATCAGTAGTAACGTTGCATTCCCAATAGGGTGTATTTGTATTTACGTAATGCGCATGGTGGCCATACTGGTGGCCACAATGCCATGTGATTGGTAAAGTTCATTGTTACAATGTTTCAGCTGGCGTTAGGTTAAAGTTCAACTGTTCTCTAACTTTGGTTTGCTATTATTATTATTATTATTGAAAAGCAACCTAAATAAATTCTCTCTGATTTCGGTCACTCTTTTTGTTGTTTACAATGGCACACATAATCATTTCCGTAAACTTTGTCGGGGGATATACGTGTTCAAACTCTCATATTTCCCCGTAAACAATATTATTCGTTTTATATTGACAGATAAATGAAACTTGAAATAGTACTATAGGTGGCCTCCAATATGGCTGATGTGACGTCACGTGAATACTCCCTAAAATGCCCACAAAGTTTTTAATTTGTAATAACGTTTTGTTGATTGTGTTTGAAACAATTATGTACATTATTGTTTTTTACTGTTTTCCAAGAAGCCATAGGAATTTGTTTTTTTACAGTTCTGTCGAAGTTTTTAATGGGTCACCACAATGTTTTTTTAAAACAATTTTACTGTTTTTAATACATTTTATCTACACGCAAAAATGTGATATTTGTGAATCTGCCACTTTAGAGAATAAACTCATTTATTGTCGTTATATTTTTGTGAAATTTTAAAGTCGTCGTACAACAACTTCGGTAATGCTTCCGTCACGGGTGGGTGAGCGGCAGCCAACCAGCGGCCGTGGCTAATTCAAATACCTGCTCGGGTTGGCCGAGACTGTGAACACGTCATTGATTAATGAAGAAAGCGTTCCCGTAGTTGCTGTACGACCAATATAATACATCCATGTATGAGTCGATGTTTTCCTTGAGAAAAGTGTCCTGGATCCTCATTTTCCATTTCCATAAAAAAGATGTCTTAAAGAGGACTTAGACTCGACGGTGAGTGTAGTATTTATTTCTAGGATTTATTTGAATAGTTGCGACCCAAATAAGAAACGAGTTGTGCTGAAGGAGAAGAACCGATGCTATTCATAAATGAATGAGATATCTGCCATAGTATAGAAAATAAAAAAAGTAATTCTCGACTGGAAAATCCCCCGATTGACATTGATGCAATACCAATAGAAGAGTGTTATAGTAATACGTGAACGTACAGGAACTCGATTATTTATCGAATATTCAGACACGTCTTTCTCTTCGTAAGTACTTTCTTTTGTCTTTTTGTTGTGCTATTTAAATGTTTATGATTTTTATTACAATATGTCATAACCAATCCTACAACGATAAAATGTCCAACAAATAGTTTATATATACGTCTTATTATTGTTTCGCACAGTCAATAGTGTTTTCATAAATCATATAGAAAATATAATAATAATAGTTATTTATTTTGTTATGAAATTAGTATATACATGTATGTATTTATTCTCAAGTTTTCGCGGACATATGTGTACATATGCCGCATATATAAACATTTTCGGTAATGCTTCCGTCACGGGTGTATGAGCGGCAGCCAACCAGCGGCCGTGACTAATCCAAATACCTGCTCGGGTTGGCCGGGACCGTAAACACGTCATTGATTGATGACGAAAGCATTACCGAAGTTGTTGTAAGAGAACTTATACCATGACGCAGACATACACGCGGGACGAATGACAACGACTGAACCAGTCATTTTGCGGCTACGAAGCTCGAGATGCACATCGTCGAGTGAGGGTATCTGAGGACGGGAAATGTGACTTTCCCGACACGTCAGGAAGGGAAGGGTAAGTCAGTGCCTCCTTATTTAGTAAATTATTCGCGGCAACAAGCCCCAGAGAATTGCAATATGTACATACATACATACATACATATATATATATATATATATATATATATATATATAATTATATGTACTGACGTGATAAGTATATTGTCGTATAGTACATTGTGTCATGGGGCCCTGGTTGTAAGTAATCGTTTTACATAAAGACATATTGAAACTATTCCATCCAATAAACACGCTTCTTTGTTTATGATCAAATACGATTATAGCACAGGACCCAATTCCAAAAATAGCCATGTTGCCGTGTTTTGTTTCGGACAAACATTGAATAAGCACTAATTAACGAAATATACAACATGAAGTTGCGTAGCAACTAATTGTGTACTGTTTGCTGTCACAGCCCCCTGAATCGTAACTATAACGCTATACAAAAGAAGTTTACAATATGAATATTTGGTAGTGTTCGGTTTCGTTGCCAGGATCGTTGCAATTATTTTGTTTGTGGATTGTGAACAAGCTATACTGTAGGCACTGAAGGGGAACACATGGGAGCGTTTTGAATGCGCATCACACAAGTATGAACACTATTTACTGGATCTGTTGGGATGGATTGAGCCAACAATTATCCGATCACAGATTCGAACCTTGGGCTGTACGTTTACCTGGCCTGCAGAATTCCCGATTTCGTTCTGTTTAAATTGTACCAGATGCAAATAAACATAAGTCATCCTGAAGAGGTATTACTACACTTACAAACTCAATGATATTAGTGCTCTTTCTTATGAATGTTCCAACCAATATTTCCGTTTTTCAGATGTTCTTCATGACGTTTTGTAATGTGATGTTGCTGAGCACCTTTCACAACTTTAAGAACATCTGCAAAACGGAAGTATCTATTGGAAAATAAAACCATCTATAAAAAAATGAGCAATAAATTCTCCGTAGGATGACTTTTTGATTTATTTTGGGACTATTTAAAACCATTCTAATGCAATTTTAACAGACCGAAATCGCGTATTTCGCAAGGTAGGTGAAAATACAGCCTTAACCCAGTAAACCATATAATATTATATATTATATATTGTCTATTATATTTTATATATTACATATTATATAAAATATATTTTATATTATATATTATATATTATATTCTCAGTAGGATATTTTGATTTTTTTTGGAACAATTGAAAACCATTCTAATGCAATTTTAACAGACCGAAATCGCGTATTTCGCAAGGTAGGTGAAAATACAGCCTTAACCCAGTTAACCATATATATTATATATTATATATGGTCTATTATATTTTATATATTATATAAAATATATTTTATATTATATATTATATTCTCAGTAGGATATTTTGATTTTTTTTTGGGACAATTGAAAACCATTCTAATGCAATTTTAACAGACCGAAATCGCGTATTTCGCAAGGTAGGTGAAAATACAGCCTTAACCCAGTTAACCATATATATTATATATTATATATGGTCTATTATATTTTATATATTATATAAAATATATTTTATATTATATTATATTATATTCTCAGTAGGATAATTTGATTTTTTTTGGGGACAATTGAAAACCATTTTAATGCAATTTTAACAGACCGAAATCGCGTGTTCCGCAATGTAGATGAACATTGACCCACATTAACCCACTAAACCAGAGTTCATAAGCAGCCATGTAAACTACACAACTATAGTGAGCCAGAGTACTCAACTATAGCGAGCCAGAGTAATCAACTATAGCGAGCCAGAGTACTCAACTATAGTGAGCCAGAGTACTCAACTATAGCGAGCCAGAGTACTCAACTATAGCGAGCCAGAGTACTCAACTATAATGAGCCAGAGTACTCAACTATAGTGAGCCAGATAACTCAACTATAATGAGCCAGAGTTTACTCACTATGTCTAAAAAAGGAAACCAAGTTCGTTTGACAACCAGAAACTGAACGATGCACTTTGCACGTATGATGAATGAGAGCCAATGCCTAGTATTATGACTTTCAAATAACTTAGATCTTGTTCACTAAGGCCCGGCCGGTATTATTAACTTAGGATCAATATTTAGTAAGCAACCTACTTGTTTTCACCATAGCAACCAGACTTCTATTGGTTGTTGCTAAGGTGAAAAGAATTTAGTAGTCTTCTAAATATTTATCCGAAGTGCATAATACCGGAACTATAACTAGTTTTCACTACGAATCAGAAGCTATGAAATCGTCAACTGACACCAAAATATTTAATTGGAAGTAATAAGTTCAAGTTTAAGACTAATAACCAGGAAGTAGACTATTAACCAGGAAGAAGACTAATAACCAGGAAGTACGTAAGGGTTGACGTCAAGATAAGTTATAGGCTATAGCAGGTGGTTATGTAAAGTTTTATCAATGTTCTGTAGAGCCGATTTTGGGGGTATTAGATCTTATTTTAAAACGAGATTGAAAATTGACCATTTAATAGTGGTACAGACATTCTGAAATAAAATGTCTGTGCAGACTGAATAAAATCTAACAAATTTCATACAAGCTCGATAATCGTTGAATGATGGTTTAAAAGTAAAATCTAGATCTGAGGATATTTTGCAAGGAAATTATAACAAGTTAATCATTTTCCAATATTAAATAACGCCGCTCTGTGATAAGAACTTTATGCATATTATCACTTAAACTTCATCTCCATTCAACTCATTACGACGTCTACGTTTGTTGCAAATTATTCATACACGAGAAGCATTTAGAATGTTGGCGCGGGAAGTCAAACGTCCGATATGCGTTATATTTTATCAACCCATTTTACAAAATATGTTCTGTTTTAAAAGTATCGCACTCAAGAAGGTTATAAGTTAATTTTCTTGTAATTGGAGGTGGTAATATAAAAAGGAGTACATTTATAATTTTGTATTAACATCGTTGTGTTCACGAACCTTAACAACGTAACACTACACATAGAATGAAATACATGCAAAATAGATTGTAATTGAAAGCAAGGTTTGCAAATTGAAGACAAAATTACACAATTTACATGTTTGGCCACAGATTCTCTAACATAACTGACACAGACATATTTACGCACTCGAAAATGTATTTCATTAATTTCTAATCAATAATATAAGAAAACTAAATAAGTATACGCTACATTGGTTATAGCAACAGTAGGCATGATTTGTTTTATAAGTAACCATTGGTGAGTAGTTAAAGGCTATAGCAACGGTATGTGATTTGTTTTATGATTAACTTTTGGTGAGATGCGTTCACATTTGTATAGTTTGTAGTTGTATATTTTATATAAATATAATCTTCATAAGATACTTAATTTTATTTGATAAATAAATAAAAGTGTTTATGGGGATTTACATTTTTTAAATTTGCACATATATATTTCCTGTTAATTAAAACGTCTAGGAGAGAACTGTGCTGGGGGGGGGGGGGGGGGGAGAAAGAGGGAGAGAAACAGAGAGAGCGTGTTTACCTGACTGGCACAGTCGTGTAGTTCACCATAACGGGACGGCGCCATGGAGGGGTCTCGATGTACCGTGCGGAAGCTGCAAACCGAGCAACTGGTGTCCGTCTGATCTGGACCAGGCGTCGCGACGCATCTCGTGGCGCTGTACGGGCGTGCGCGTCGCGCGTTAGTTCCCCGCGCGGCGGAGAGAGCGCGCTGATGGTTGCATCGTAGTTCACTGGAGGCGACAACAGATAGCGCCACGATGGCTGGACAAGGCGCTGTAGGGGCAATAGTTTCCCGGGCGGCGGAGAGAGCGCGCTGATGGTTGCATCGTGGTTCACTAGAGGCGACAACAGATAGCGCCACGAGGGCTGCACAAGGCGCTGTACGGGCGATAGTTCCTCGGTCGGCGGAGAGAGCGCGCTGATGGTTGCATCGTGGTTCACTAGAGGCGACAACAGATAGCGCCACGAGTGTTGGACAAAGCGCTGTACGGGCGATAGTTCCCCGGTCGGTGGAGAGAGCGCGCTGATGGTTGCATCGTGGTTCACTAGAGGCGACAACAGATAGCGCCACGAGGGCTGGACAAGGCGCTGTACGGGTGATAGTTTCCCGGTCGTCGGAGAGAGCGCGCTGATGGTTGCATCGTGGTTCACTAGAGGAGACAACAGATAGCGCCATGAGGGCTGGACAAGGCGCTGTACGGGCGATTGTTTCCCCGGTTGGCGGAGAGAGCACGCTGATGGTTGCATCGTGGTTCACTAGAGGCGACAACAGATAGCGCCACGAGGGCTGGCCAAGGCGCTGTACGGGCGATAGTTCCCCGGTCGGCGGAGAGAGAGCACTGATGGTTGCATCGTGGTTCACTAGAGCCGACAACAGATAGCGCCACGAGGGCTGGACAAGGCGCTGTACGGGTGATAGTGCCCCGGTCGGCGGAGAGAGCGCGCTGATGGTTGCATCGTGGTTCACTAGACGCGACAACAGACAGCGCCACGAGGGCTGTACAAGACGCTGTACGGGCGATAGTTCCCCGGTCGGCGGAGAGAGCGCGCTGATGGTTGCATCGTGGTTCACTAGACGCGACAACAGACAGCGCCACGAGGGCTGTACAAGACGCTGTACGGGCGATAGTTCCCCGGTCGGCGGAGAGAGCGCGCTGATGGTTGCATCGTGGTTCACTAGAGGCGACAACAGACAGCGCCACGAGGGCTGTACAAGACGCTGTACGGGCGATAGTTCCCCGGTCGGCGAAGAGAGCGCGCTGATGGTTGCATCGTGGTTCACTAGACGCGACAACAGACAGCGCCACGAGGGCTGTACAAGACGCTGTACGGGCGATAGTTCCCCGGTCGGCGGAGAGAGCGCGCTGATGGTTGCATCGTGGTTCACTAGAGGCGACAACAGATAGTGCCACGAGGGCTGGACAAGGCTCTGTACGGGCGATAGTTCCCCGGTCGGCGGAGAGAGCGCGCTGATGGTTGCATCGTGGTTCACTAGAGGCGGAAACAGATAGCGCCACGAGAGCTGGACAAGGCGCTGTATGGGCGATAGTTTCCCGGTCGGGGAGAGAGCGCGCTGATGGTTGCATCGTGGTTCACTAGAGGCAACAACAGATAGCGCCACGAGTGCTGGACAAGGCGCTGACGTCATAAAGGAGGGAAGCATTGCCAACCAAATGACAGTTTTTTAAAAAGTCATCCCACTCATTAGCTGCGAGTTGCGACTCACCCATCTACGACGTAAGCACAGATAACTAATTAACTACGTAAGCATTCACAAAGTTGCTGCGGAACCACTAAAGCGGGTGTTACACGGAGAAGTAAGAAAAGTAAAAAGCAGAAAGTGAAGAGTAGAGATAGCGTGTAGCTTACGGGACTTTTCAGTTTTCCTTTTCACTTTTCACTTGTTCAACATTGTCCTACTTTGGAGAGAACTTCTCACTTTTGTTTCTTTTCCCGTAAGCTACACGCTATCTCTACTCTTCACTTTCTGCTTTTTACTTTTCTTACTTCTCCGTGTAACACCCGCTTAACAAAGCACTTCCATACTGCTAGGTCCATCAACTATTGTTGCCCCAACGTAAGTATAAACTATAAATCGTAGTATGCAAACATAATTTTTTACTTTTATACGAAACAGGTGCATTAGGAATACTTTACGACCCTTGGTTAGGTATCTGGACATTCTAAACCGAGCGGACGTGACCAATGAGACAATTGTGCACTTTACTAAGCGGAAGACTCGCTCTACGAATGGATAAGAGTGCCAGAAATCTATTGATTTTCTTAGAAACAACGTGCATGAAGTGGGCAGTCGATAAGGATCCGAGGTCAGTATGAGATTAGTGACGTTGGGACTAGTATGTCGATATGGTAACTGTTGCAAATAATTGAATATTGCCACTTTGGTGGTAAATGAGGCGGTATTTTTAATTAAAATACAAACGGGGATAAAAGGTATTATAATACATTGATAAGGACCGATCACGTTAAAATTCCCATATTAAATTGTAATTGAAAAGAAAGTTGGCACGATTGTTCCTTCTAATCCAACTTCTGTGTATATCTAGTGAATTAATTGCAACATCGTTTCTTCCATAAGTAACTGGCGAGATGTTTTGCCTCCGAGCCAAATAACGCCTTTCTTTCCCGAGCAAATATATTTCTTCGGTCGGAGTTGTAAATGAGAAATCGCAGACGCGTTCTTAATGAAACTTTCCAATTAATGATTTTTCATTGAGAGTAGTAAGAAAACAGGGCGGTCTGGTTCTCGATTGGCTAAGCACCGAATACCTGACCGAGCCCGATCCTCTGATAACCATGAGCGTTTTAGTAAATTGCAACACCATGCATACTCGGTGTACGGTGTAGAAGATGGATAGATATTTTGGCTTAACTTGACTAATCGAGACGGTGAGTGTGTGAAATATGAATATGAAATAGGGAGGTGTTTGGAGGAAAAGGACCAGTAGGAGGGCGGGGAGGATAGGTAAAGGGGGAGGAAAAGGGAGTGGGGAGGATGTAGACTGCATTTATTTCGCCTGACTTCTCCTCCTCCTCGATCTGTCCGGCTAGGATGGCCCTACCAGAAGCATACGCTTCCGCCGGCATAGCTCCAGGGATCATCAAAGCACACAAACCTGCCCACCACGATAAGGTAGCAGTCCCTGGGCAGGTACGATGTAAAAGTCACAGTTTAAAATATTAAAATAATAATAGAATTAAAGTGTTTCCACGTCAAACTTGTGGATAATTACGTCATTGATGAGTGAGTCGGAGCCAATCAGTGGGTGGCTTTTTCAGATGCTGATTGGTCAATGTCTGACTTATCTATGACGTCAGTATCCACAAGGTGGCTGTGGAGGGACTTTATTGAGAAGCACTCAATAAATTCAAAGTTTTTCCGAATCGACCTTGTTGATTCTGGCATTTGTCCGCAGGTGTTCGCACAGTCCAATCACTGACTCATTTGTTTCGTATTTGAAATATCGATCTTTGATTGGTTATCGCTCACTCGTCGATGGTGTTTGGAGCCTACAGGGTTAGATTAGTCGCTTTAGATTAAAGTCCACCACTGAAAATCAGTCTTGTTACTGAGTTGGTAGACTCTAAATGTGAACTTATTAATTTTTATTTATGATGGTTATCAAAGTTTTAAGCTCTAGTTTTCCTTTAGAAACACTCCAATTGATTGATTGATTGATTGATTGATTGATTAACGACTTTTATTAAATGGCGGGATTAAGGTCAGCTAGACCTTCTCTTCCATCCAACCATCACATAAATACAGAATATAAAAATACCAAATAAGAAATATAAATACAAATACAAAGTGTAAAGTACAACAGAAAATACACTAAATATGAAAATAAAATACAATACAAATGCAAAATACAAAGATACTAAAAACTAAACACAAAATGCAAATTTATTAAGCGAGCGAAGCGAGCGTTTCCACTTGACTCTTATGGCACTTCGTTCTGTTTTTTTTTGTTTGTTTGTTTTTTTTTGTTTTTTGTTTTGTTTTTATGTCCGTCGATAGCGGTCGAACGGAAAGTCCGATCAACTTGAAATTTGGACCATCCACAAGCCTCGATGTGGATTGAAGGTGCATAGTTTTGAGGCAAAATCGTTTGAAAAGTTACAAAGTTACACCATAGTTACTGCAAACTATTTTTCTGAAACAAAATGGCGGCAAAATGTGAGATAGCTAGATTTTTCTACAGATTTTTCCGATCACGAATATGTTAATGTAATGGCGATCTGATAAATATTGGCAAAGTTACACGAAAGTTACTCGAAAATATTTTTCTAAAACGCAGTAACGGCAAAATGTGAGGTGGCTATCTTATAGTAAAATTTTGTCCGGTCACAAATATACTAATGTAAACGCGATCCAATACGTATTAGAGGCAGAAATTACATTTCTATTGCTGTCAATAAGTGTTAGTAACGGTGGCGGACCGTATTGAAAACATGACCACGAAAATTCTTAGCAACGCACATTGCACTGCATACAACAATGTCGGAAAGTATAATAGCCATGGAAATAAGAACAATTTTTGCAATGCGCATTCTTGAATTGTTGTTAATTGTTGTTCGTATTAGTATTGAAAACTTTTCGCCAGAAAGTTCGTAGATATTGACGCGCTCGCTTATCAACGCGTCAAACAGAGCGTTTTCCTAGTTAAATGAATCGATATTGATTATTTATCCATTCCCTTGCGTTATTAATAACAATAATAGATTCATAATAATGGTAAAACTAAACAAACGTACTTTCAGTGGGGTTAATGCAACAATGTTGCAATCATTATTACCGTAATGCAAGGAATAAACTAAAAATAAGTATATAAGTAGCAGCTGGTATGTGAAATGTTGCACACGAATAAAAATTCACATACAAATACGGAGTGCAAAGTTACCAAATACAGAATACTAAACACAGAATACAAATTAATGTCACTGTCACAAAATGAAATATATTTGAATCAATATTGGTAATCATTAAGAATAATAGTAAAACTAAAGTAACACTCAACGATTAGTCAAAAGATATAGTGCTGATAATGTAAATTTAAAATAACGATAGTGATTTCATACAATTATTCACATTCATGCATCTCATTCATTCTTGTAGTAAAACGTTTTATTCAATAAGTAAATAATAAAATGAAAACGGTAGGGGGGGGGGGGGGGGGGGGGAGAGAGAGAAAGGAGAAAGAAACACAGTTATATACTAGAAGCATCATGTGTGTGAATTGAAATCAGGCATTGGCAAGGCTTTGGAGAAGATAAAGTTTATTAATTTCGGTCTTGAAAATATTGTATTTGCTGATATATACATCCCGTATGTGAGCAGGGAGAGCATTCCAAGTTCGTATGGCGTTGATTACGAAAGATTTGTCGACTAAATTTGTCCTGTGTACCGGGAAGGCAAGCTGGGTGCCAGACCTGGACCTAGTGTCGAAACTATGGTTTGAGTGGAGAAATTTGAAATTAGAGGCTAAATATGAGGGCGATGAAGTTGAAAGAAGACGGTGTACAAGACAAACAGAGTGGAGATTACGGCGGTCGCTTAGACGGAGCCATGAGAGTTGTTTAAAGCCGGGGGTTATGTGGTCGGTTTTTCTTATACCCAATATAAAACGTACGCATGCGTTTTGGGCCCTCTGAAGTCGGATAAAATATTTTATCAATTGTGTTTTATAGGTTATGTTGCAGTCGGCATACAAACAATTAATCAACTGTATATGTCTGCTTCATAAGGTCTTTAAAGTGCGCGAGCACTCCCGAGCCCACTTAACGATCGAAGCGAAGTTTTATAGTCCCGTGTCAAAAGTTGGTACTACGATATCTCTACGTCAAAAACCGCAGCAAATTTTCATTTTTTAATTAAATCTCAAGATTGAAACACAAAATCGAAAATCTGAGTAATCATAGCGCTGTGGTTTGATAGGGAGTCGGATAAGGCCAGGATGGGTGACACTGAATCAAAGTGACTTTGCCCAGCTACCTGACATCCCACGAAATTCGGTTAGGTTAGAGGATCAGGTTGAGGATTGCCCACGAAAGTTAGTATGGTTATTGGCTCTGGTTATAGCTCCAGTCGGCCTCATGAATAAAAAATTGTGCGCAATTCTAGGTTTTATACGTTGGCGTAGTGTCACCAATCCTGGCCTAAGTCGAGACTAGGTTTGATAAGCCCTACAGACTGAATGATAAATGTATCCAACATTATAATCAGTATGACTGTGATACTTCTTTCATTAGTAATTTAAAGAAATAAAAATCACTGTCATACTGAATATAATGTTAAATACATTTTCCATTCAAACTGTTGGGTTTACCAAACCACAGCTGTATGATAACTCAGAATTGCGATTTTGTGTTTCAATCTTGAGATGTAATTAAAAAATGAATTTTTATGCTGTTTTGGACGTGGAGGTACTCTTCGCTCTTATAGGAAGTAGGTTATAGAGGGATGCGGAATGTCGATACAGCTCACAATACCTCATTACACTGCACGCCGATGTATAAAGCGGTTCTAGATCATAAAGTTCCGTCTTTGTTTACTGTTTTACCCTTATTACAAACATATTATATTGGCCCTCGCACGGTGGTTTATAGATATACCTACATTTGATGAGTGTCCGGCAAAAAGATAATAAACGCATTTAAAACCTGCGGAGGAGAATAAAATGTGCCATAAAAATGTTAAAAAACTATTGTCCTGTTTTATTGATTTTAGTTCAGAAAAGGGATAAAATATGCATCGAACATGGTTCGAACAGAAACTCAGGATCTATACCCGAAATGCAGTCTTTATGAATCGATGTCACGTGTTACAACCATGTCTATAAAACATAGGGATGGACATCGATTCCAAACATGGGTATCGATAATCGAAAGACAGTTATCGTTATTGATTGATAATAGCGAAAGAAAAAAAAAGTTAAAATTTCGTAAGTTGGATTTAGGCAAGAATTCAAAATTCTAATTAAAAATGCTTTTTTTTTACCTTAAATATTCGCGAGATTTTTTAAAGGCCTTCGCAAGTTCTCAGCGTTATTCTGGTTAAAATAGGTATAAGACGCCACTTTCATTCTCATTGATTCTCAAATTTCGATACTTTCGATACGTAAATATTTTTCAATATCGAATATCGATTAATAAAATCGATATTTTTGCCCATCCTTAATAAAACTGAATATCGACCAAATGCATGACAATATTCATAGTTCCCACGTGACGTCACAGCGGCCATGATTGCGACACAATTGATGAGGACCAATCCTAGATCATTGGCAAATACTAGTCAAATTTAATAAATAAGCTTAATTTAGATTTTAAAAAGTAGACATAAGTAATAAAAAAATAAACAATTACCACACATATAGATTTACCACGAGCACATCTCCGCGCGCGAAAGCTTGCGCGCGCATCCGGGTCTAGTCTATTCGGTTTTTTAGGGGCGGCCGGTAGTGAAGTGCAGCTAGCAGGTGTCAGTTGCTATCGCCAGTGTTCGGGAACACATCTCTCCTGCGCGCTTTTGGCAGAGCTATACGGCCGGCCGTAGCCAGCAGGCTACGGCAAAACTACGTACAGCCAATATTCAACTCATGGTTTCAAGATTACCAATACGCGCATCAAACATTGAATCACATAAATACTTTTGTCTAATCTTCCTCTACACGATGATGTGCACTATTTGTCAAACATTAATAGTTAATTAAATAATGCCATTAAAGCAGAGCACTGTTAGTGGAAACCTTTTCGAAGATTTCTACGTTTTTTACGATCGCAATTTGTATGGTTTACAAGAAACCTGTCACAAATATAAAACTATCGTCGTCAAGGTATAACTGTCATCTTTTTTGTGCCGCTTATAATATTGCTCTAGCTTGAATAGTTTTGGAAATAAACCAATGTAAGTGAAGCCGTGTTTTGCCGCTACCGTTCACTCGCTGAGTGCGAGGAGCACGCGTTTATGCGCTATCACCTGCATTCCAGTCGACTTTGACTCGCCCGTTTTGGCCAAGGGAGATGTGGTGTTGGTCCATCTATAACAACTTCATTTAAAAAACGGGCGGAATTTCCAAGAACTAAGAATTTCCGTGTTCTACCACAACAGCCTTCAATTGTTTCTCCATGGCAACGTGAAAGTTTGATCACAAATGTGGCCGCCACGCGCAAAGATGTGACGTACATGCAACCTATGAATATCAGTATATTTGGGATAGTAGATAGCAGTTACGTTTAAGGATCCGACTGCTAGTCGATTCTGGAGTATCGATTTGAAATGATATTTATTGTCCAGTCAAAATAGACCCGAAGCTTGCTGCAGGCAAGAATATACATTATTTTATAAGGATAAGATTTGCTGTTAGTTTTTGAAGACTTATATTGGTAAATCGTCTATGGCGCATATCAAGAATTTATGGATGATTTTCAGAATTGATCTGGAGGGCCGTGAGATTAGCTATACGTAAGGGTCCTTGATAGTTATGTTAAGGTTTATTTTTCACTGTTGTGCATTGTTGTAATTAAGGATCAAGAAGACCATGATTAGCTCTATCTAAGGTTGGAATTCACCAAACATTTTAATCGGCTGATTTACTAATCTCGAATTGGTTGCCATGGTTTCAACAAACATTTCTCACAAAATGCATTATAGCTTCTACCGGGCACCATTTTTGATCTACGACTAACAGAAAATCGCCCGATTAAAGTTTTGATGGAACCGGCCCTCAGAGCCACATTTTGATTTATTTCAATACATCAACAATTCGAGCTGTAATCCAGATTTGTGGAGAAAAACAGAGCATTGAACTTTGCAGATTTTCGGTCTGTTAGTCTGTTGTTTCATCACCACGAAACGTTGTATAAATAAACGCTCCATATCATGCATTGTTTTGATATACTCAGAAAGTCTATTTACTTTTTACTTCCGGTTTGTGGGTAAACTTGGCAACGCCGGATATTTGCACAAGCGTTACAATATTTAGGGAAGACTCGTCGAAATTTGTTTTCCCTATTTAACATCGTTGCAATATTTCACGGGGTAATTCTTTACAAAAATACACATGAAACGTTTTTGTCCTTTTTGAAAAAGTCTTCCGCAATAGTTGTGCAGAACTTTGACTATTTCCTTATCGCTCTACCTACACAATGAAATGCTATTCATTTACGCGTGCAGCCAATTGTTAATAAAGTATCGTTTTTCAAGAAAGCTGTTCCTACTTGTCTTTAGGAAGTAATTGCAGCGGTATAAGATGTAAGACATTTGGGATGTCACCTGTTCGACCATCGACAATCCTATCTGAAAGATTTTTCGGAGCTTTTCCTCAGTCACAAAATTCCTCACACACAGTGAATTATATTTTTGAAAATTCTATTTACTTTTTATTTAAATGATGCCATGATGGCTTGTTCACTGCCACTTTCTCTCACTCGCTGCGCTGCTGCACTACTGCCCTGGTGTCATGGCCGCTTATTGTTGTGTTTTGTTCTTCTTGCTGATTTAGAGGACCGTGATGAAACTCATACAAACCGTCCTAGATAATTTTGAAATGGTCTAGGACAAGAAAGCATCAATCAAAATTGCTATTGTCGTTGTCGTTGTCGTTGTCGTTGTCGTTGTTGTTTGGCCGTAGTGCGGTGGCGCGCTCTACCTCGAGCTTTGCGTGGACAAGCCAAAGAGAGTTTTTATTTTTGAATGAATGCTATTTGGATTCTTACCTTTGGGTGAAAATAAAATTGTATTGATTCTAAATACACCTATGAAAGAACGCCCTATTCCCATTAGAAGTGCGAGATAACACCGCAGGCACGAGCAGAAAATAGATGCTTCGAAGTGATATGTATATATATACTCGGTGTTCAAATAAAACCTGCTCTATATGTTACCTCAAATGAAAAAAACCTTTTTACGGACTTTTAACGGTAAAGTTTTCATTAGTCATCTGAGCCCTCAACCAAAATAACTCCATTTAGAAATGAATGAAATGAATCAGAACACCGTGTCTAGAAGACATAACCGCGAGATAATCTTTCTTGCATTGCCTCTAGAGATTATTCTGAAGCAGACTGTCTAAATTATTTATATTCAAGGTACAGACCAATTAGCCGAGAGAAGCACTTAAAGGAAACGCGTTGATTGGTTCGTGTGCGGGGAGGGGGGGGGGGCTATAGCAACCCACGTAACAGCCCGGTTACGCTGTTGTATTCACTGGTGCCCTGAAAATAATAAACTTGATAGCAACCAGAGCGGAGAGGTTCCGTCTCTTGAAGGCTCCCAAAGGTCCCTCAAATCGTCTTCCTCGGACTGAGAAGAAGAGGCAGGTGCCCTGATCTGTCCCAGTGTATATAAAGGGCCCTGGGCCCTGGATGGATCAGCCCTAGACTGAGACGGCTCCCCATCGCTTCTACTGAGCACCAATTCAGTTTTTTTCTCGTTTTTTTTTTGTAGAAAGTTCTACCCCCATTCATCCCACACTCAATTTTATTATCACTCCAGCCTTCGGGCTTACGCGTTTATACATCTGTATTCCTTCATCTGCTCTAGAGGGCCCAGCCCGGGAGAGCGTTCCAGCAAAGTTCAATGCTGAACTATTGTATTTAGTAACTATAGGGCACTAGCCACACCGATAGACAACAATGGAACAAATGAATTGAACTGATGGACAACCATCAGCTGTCAAAATAATAAAATTGCAACCATAGAAATAAAAACAAGTGTAGCAATAGTAACTGCTCGTAATTTAAAACTTTTTATGATAGATAACGACTAAGTGAAATTTTTGTATGTGTATTTGTTTGTTTTTTGTTTTGTTTTCCAAAATCAGACGAAATTATTTTTTGACAGCTTGTTGTTTGTCCATCGATTCAATTCATTTGTTTCATTGTTGTCTTTTGGTGTTGCTAGTGCCCTATAAGTAAGTACCAAAGCGGAGATAGATAACAGCCATAACATTTTCACCTAATATCAAGAAATCCAGTTCAGTTGCAAGCGACTATAACAGCTGTTGGCTTTTATGTATATAACTATGGAGTTCAAGATTCTGAAGACAAAAAGTTTTAGTCTGGACAAACTTTTAATTTTTATCAAATATATATTATTTCGCTAAAGATTATTATTACCGTGGTAAATCTTCCGGACAATGTTTTTTATTAAATTTTGGACTTAAGTGATAAACGACTGAAGCTACTGTATTCTGAACACATACATTATAATCGTTTTTATGTCTAATGAATCAATTCAAGATTGAACGCAAAGTTCTACGTAAACGTACTATTTGAATACATGCATGAATTCCAAGTTGAAATTGAAGCATTTAAATGATGCAGTAATTTTTGAATTACTACTAGGATTATAGGTTATCATTGCAAAGTGTTTTTCTAAATATGTTTATAGATATTATATACATTATGTTATATACATTATACATCAGGTTGGAATTCATAGTCGGCCCCTACACCTAGGGGCGCCCATTGTTGCTAAGGTAACAATTGTTTCCATGTTATTTCCCATAAACAAAACAAATCCATAGCAACAATGGGTGCCCCTAGGTGTAGGGGCCGACTATGAATTCCAACCTGAAGCCGTTATAGGCTTGTGGTTGTAATTTGTTCTGTACATATATTATATGCTAAAAATTAAAAAAGAATTAAAATAACACGATGCATGTACTTGGATTTGTTAACCGTTTTGAAGCTAACATTTTCTGTAGTCTTATATTATATAACTAAGGGCCAGTCTTACAATCTCCAAGTAGGAAAGTTATTTGTAGCAATTAAGCTACTTGGACGATTTCAAGGGCTTTGATTGGTCGTTGCCATGGAGACAACAAGCTATTCGACGAATAAGTAGTTATTGGGGTAGAACTGTTATAAAAAACATATTTTAAAGTAATATATGAGTGCAGCAATGCACTCGCAGGTAAGGTCCCTTCCTGAATTACAAATTGTGATTGGTATGTCACGAGCAGCAGCATCCATCAGTATGATTGTTATTTTCATGGAATTTGCATTCATTCATTCATTCATTTCCGTAGCCGGAACACCATTCTAACTACTTTTAAACATTCCGTCACGTTAATGGCTTTGTTATTTGCTAAAACTAGATCCTCTATTATTGTACAAACCTCGTCTAGGTTTGGGCAGGCTTGCCAGTGCTGGAGATCTGAATCTGTCCGCATTCACACGATTTAATGTATTTATGTTTATGTATTAATAATTGAATACCTGAATGGAATAACGTTGTATCCAACAAAATGAAACTTCCGAGATGATTGATAAAAACTATGTTATATGTAAAACGTTTTTCCACTAACGCCAACTTTGAAAACTAAATATCAGAGTGACAAAACTTTTTATCTTCAGGTCATGGATGTATACATGGATGAATAGTACCATGTTCAGGTTGCGTTTGGTCAGTGTTTGATGCCGACATTATGCCGACATTACACGACTCAATACTTTCGTCAAACTTATTGAATTCAAGAACAAAAGCGAATCAAAAACAGTTTGTTAAAAACTGCAACAATATAGCTTCTATTAATTGATGCTTTTTTGTCCTTGAATTCAATAAGTTTGACAAAAGTATTGAACCGTGTACTTGCATAATATAAATCTTTCAAATATAAAATTACATGTCAAAAAAATGTTGGTACAACGTTTTTCCATTCAACTTTTTAATTATGTATTTCAAATTATCAAAGTTATTTCCCTATTGATTCTAATATGTTATATATTTATATAATTCAGCTTGTAAGGCTTACCAAACCACAGTGCGCTGTGTCCTCAGTTTTTCGATTTCGAGTAGCATTCTTCAGATATAATTTAAAACACAGACATTTTGTACGATTTATAAACTGATTACTGCAGTATCCCTTCTTCTTAAAGCTGAACGTGTAAACACTGCCTCCATTGCAAGGCTTCTCTCTAGCTAGCAGATTAGAACACAAACTCACACACACAGCATTGCTGAGACTTCTGTTGTTATTCGGAGTTTTCGTTCAACCAACATTACAAGACTGGTCGATAGTTTACGGGATTGAGTCATGACGACAATTTCTACCGTTTAAGGTGCGACAGTGGCGTATCCAAGGGCTCCGGGGGGGGGGGGGGGGGGGGGGGGTTGGGAGGGGGGGGGGGGAGGATAGACAAAAACCCCAAACAACCCCCCCACCCTTTCACAACGGATAAATGGAAAATAACCGTTTAGCTTTCAATAAAGACAGTGTTTTTTTATTAAATACCAAAGACGTTAGTTTTTGTTGAAAATACACGTATCGAAACGCAAGAAACTTATTTACGAGACTTTTTTTATATATTTTTATATATATGTTTATGTTTCGATTCCGCTCTCTGTAATATGGGTTGAACCCCCCCCCCCCCCCCCCCCCCCCCCGCTGAGGTGCGACTAAACGCCACGAGGTCAGAAAAATATGCTTGTTTTACCCACAACCCTCACTCTTTCATTTGTTTCCTCAGACTTTTGTAATTCTGCTTCTTCAATTGAAAATATTACGTGACTTTTGCATGGAATATATTATAATAATGATTGAAATGTGAGATGATTCGAGAAGCCAGAACCACGAATTAGTTTCTTTGCTATTTAGAGATTCGTAAGTCTCGTTGTTTTCGTCATATACAAAGACAAATTAAAAACCGTTATCTGTATAATTTAAAGGTTTCTACCCAGTAGAAACAAGTTTATATAATTCCCGAAAAAGTTTTTTTAGTTGTTTTGATATGGTGATATCTATCTCACTGCATGCCGAACGACGCTGCTTGCGGTTAGAGTTCATCCGAACCCTTTTAAGCGGCTGCAAAAAAATTTCTATAGTTGCCCCAACGAAAGTATCCTGATGTTTACAACACAACACAACCAAGTCCAAAGTGACAACTTAATTTTCTTCTTCGCTAATTCCTACCACCTACTCGAAACAGGTTCATTGGGCATAATTTAAGACCTTCCGTTGTTTGCCTGTAACAGTGCGTGTGGCCAAACCGCCTGTGCATCAAGTAAGCCGAACCGTGCATTTACGAACATGTGAAAGAACGCCAGGTATCTGTTGATTTTCTTTAAATTAACGCGGTTGAAAGGGGCAATCGGTTTCAGCTGGCGTTATACGTTGATGTTCAACTGTTCTCCAACTTTGGTTTGCTATTATTTCAGAAAATCAAGTTATTTAAATTCTCTCTCATTTTGGCAACCCTTTTTGTTTTTTATAACGGCACACATATTCATTTCCGTAACCTTCACCGGGGGGCGGGGGATATACTTGTTTAAACTCTCGTATTTCTCCGTAAACAATATTATTCGTTTTCTATTGACAGCTAAATGATACTTGAAGTAGTACTATAGGTGGTCTCCAATATGGCCGATGTGACGTCACGGGAATACTCCCTATTCTCAACTACACAGTAAAGACCGAAGTTAAGAAACCTCGGGCTAGGTCAGGAGGTGGATGGGTGACCACTTTTATCTGAAATACTAGCTACCGTTGGTTAGAGCGGATTGGAGGGTTCAAAAGCTTAAGTAACAGCTTCGTTCTTCTCGTCAACTGCTCGGCAGTCAAGATTAGTGGAGGAACCTATATGACTGGTGAAAGTACACCGCCCTTTCGGATGGCACGTAAAGCCGATGGTCCCATTGGTACTTTTCGACAGGAGTAGGCTACGTGTCGGTACCAGGCTTCTTCTCCTCCCTTCCTCATTATCATTCATCAATCATCACTCATCAGGCTAAAGAGGGCATTGTGCCCTCTACTCCGTCAAATTAACTTGCAAGGTGTTGTCGTCACGGATTACGTAATAGGGTAGTGACGCATGTGACTACTACCAACCTAAATCTAGTTACATCCCGTTTTCTTGCCTAAAGGATCGTAGTGATAATATCGCCCGCTTGTTGTCAGACGTGGTAAGGTCGCATTCCATTTACGGTTGGTGCAGTCAATGCAGTGGACAATAACAATGCAGGTATCGGGAAATCCCGCGGTAAATACCGTTAAAATAGACCGTGTGGAGCGACCGTCTCTTCTCAGAATTTTAGGGGACACCTTGCCTCTTACGGCGTCGCCAGTATACTGCCCTTAATTACAATAAAAAAATAAATAAGACTGGTCCGTACGTCTACCTCCCCAGAGCTTCATCTCTAAATGCCAAATAATGGGGAAAACGCTCATTATTTTTGCTCTTTCTGTTATCCATTCCTCCACTGGGATGAAAATCTCTTCCGAGCATATTATTGCTCACTGCCAAGCTCGTATTCTGTTCTTAATTCGATGAAGTCGATGATGAAACTCATTTCTCGTAGACGAAGTGAATTCGCCTTCCAGGAAACGAGCTGAAACGAAACAAACAAAGCGGAAATTGGATTGAGGAACCGGACACAAAGTTACACCACAAACATGAATTCTACATTCTTATTTTTGTAAACAGGTCGTTGGCAAATACAAATATTGATTTGAATTTGACGCTAGTAGCTTAGTAGCTTACCAGAATTTGTTGCGTACTTGAGTTACGTAGTTTCCATGGATCGTGGTTATGAGATGCAGGGACTTTTACTACAATAAAGAACCACGAACGTCTCCGATTCTATCATAAGTGCTTGGTGATTAATCAGTTGGACATTCCGTACTTAATATTTTGCTAATATATGTCATAATTAACGGAAATAGTATCATTGGTGTGAAACATATGAATATGATAGCTTTAAAGTAGAGAAAAGTGGGTTGAGATTAATCACATTGAAATAAAACCATTTTCAAGTTTTCAAAGAATATTTAACTGGTACATATTCAAAGAAAAATAGTTACAAATATGAACGTAATGTATTTGTTTTTTATTGTTCACTTGCAATAAATTATTAGTATGCTGTCACGACTTCCCGTCCACAATTATCATTTTTGGGGGTATAAATACGGTTTCGTTTCTTTTCGTAACGCGAATTTTACTCACCTTTATACTTATAGAACCTTTACCAGGATAGTACAAACGAATCAAATAGAAAGCTTCATTAAGACTAGCGATAGCAATACTGTGTAGAACAGAAGTGTGGTGGTGAGTGCCGAGTGGGGATAAAGCGCCTTCTTACTCCTAACGATGCAAGACAGAACTCACGGAGGCAGAACCACAGATGGCAGAGTGGAGCTTTTCATTTCCGGCTACGGTGGCTCAACCGGGAAGTGCAGCGAGTGACCGCTGAACACTCAAGCAGCACCATCTGTCGGAAGAGCTGCGTCGGGGAGGGATGTTACTTCAGTTCCTTTTAATTTAGAAAATGTTTCAATTGTGGTTGTTGATTACATTCTATGAAATAATGAATGGGGAATATGCATAATTTTTTTTTTAGCATTTTACTAGATTAGGATCGACTTCCTGAATACAAAAATATTTTATTTCGATGACATAGAATAAAGTTTCATTTATAAAAACGAGCTGAAAGTTTCACACATATTTATGGCGGGAAAAACGGGGCATACGTCACCTGCCATGTATCAGCAATCAACCAATCATAAAATGATAAATAAAATAACGCTTATTTGGAAATTATCATATCCATAATCATATAAAATCGAATTAATGTCTAGTACGCCTAGTAATAAATTTTGAAGCCCAATTACTATAAAAACAATAATACCAAACCTATTTTCATAGAATATCAGTAAATATTGGGTGTTGTTAATCATATGAAGCAGACTTGACAACGGCTTGAGTAAAAAGTTTGACAAGGTTAGCTTGATAACCTTGAAAATTTGATTGTTTCGTCTAGGAGGCGGTGGCAAATTCCAAGGAGGTTATATGCAAAGTCATTCATATAAGCAGTGATTTTCATGGATTGTGACGTCACATACCGTTTAAAAATAATAGTGCGGGAAACAGATAATCAAAATCTTTGAACATGTATAGAAGTATAATGAATTAATTTTAAAACTTTTAAATTAGGTTTGTGATGTCTTTAGATGAATAACAATATATTCCACCTAACTTCAGAGCTGTAGAAAATTCATGCACATTCCCTATTAGGAATTGAAAATATATATACGGATTAGTTTTTCAATCGGTCATTAACGAGGCCGTTAACTGACGCTCCGTTATCTACATAAGGTTTGTTGGGTAAGGGCTGGTCCACACAGATTTTTTAAGCATAAGATTAAAGGTTTAACGCATAGTCGTAAAGTTGGATCATAAGAAACACGTACTGGCGTTCACACAAAGTTTTAGTTTTAAGACATTGTTTTCATTGTTGTTTTTAAAACAACGTCTTAAAACCTTAAATATTATGCTTAAAAAATCTGTGTGGACCAGCCTTTAGAGATTACGGTCCGTCAGCTAACGGCCTTGTTAACGACCCGTTAACCGATTGAAAAACAGGTACTTTATTTTGGATACTTTACTTTACTTTAATTTGAAGAACTAAATTTGAAATACTAAATGTAAAAAAACACTGATAGGTACGTTTTGATGTTGTAAGCTGTGTTCCAGAATTTATTGGATTACTAATCTCGCTCAGCCAACAGTAATCCAAGTGTTCCAAAACAATCCCAAGCTAATCCCACTCTTATCCAACTCAATCTTTTTAATCGAGATTTCTCGGATTACTTGTGGCGCGAGTTTGAATTGATTTACTTTTAACATCGTTATACGTTTCAATCCTTGTATGACAAACTTATTTATTTATTTAATGTCTATCCTATTCAGTTATAAAAACTGATTTACAAAGGAGGACCTTAAATAAAACTAGCTATGCAAACAATTAATAATAATGAAATCATAAATAACAATAAAAACAAAACAAACTACTTAACTATATAGAATAAAATCAAGAACAAGAAAAAATAATTGAGAAATGAAATAAAACCAATTAAATTATAATTGATGAGATATTCGCCAACCACGGAATGACTAGATAATGATTATGACAAAGAAATACGCTTTCTTACGAATGTAAGACCCAAATGCCGATTTCTTTCCATTTACTAAGCATAACAAATCCCACAAGTGCACCCTTATATGTTGTGTCATCGAATCCATCCTGATGTCACAGCAGCTAATCTACGATTACTTGTGAGATGAATTGTAGAACGCAGCTTATGAATCGCTGATGATATTCGGATGTTTACCTTTAAAACATTATAACTTTCCAAGCGAAAATTCAAGGATTCACTCCGAGCCAAATCTACAATAAAACCATAAATGTTTTAATTAAAAATCAAGACACAAACTAGTTTATGAATTTGAAAGCTGAAGTTGACGTTTAGTAATTACATTGTTACTGTAAGTAATTAATGGCAACCTAGAAATACTGGCATCGTGCTAATTACTTTACAAGGTCCCATGTATGTGATACTGGGAAATATTCTTGTCTATGCTGTTGTTTTCAACTTCTAAGTTATTAAACTGTACAGGTATTAGTTTTAGATTTCATATTTAACTTTCTGAGATTCTCTAACACACAAGAGTAAATATTAATTATCTAATGAAAATGCGGGAATGAAAATTTAGTTTTAATGTTTATCCGCGCAAACGCTTCCAGTAAATTTTGTTGTATTTCTTACATTTTAATTTGACTATTCATCAATACTATTCGTTTTGAGTGTGTCGTCCTCTTACCTGCGTATTATTTGCGTGTGTTTTTACAATTTCAACTGTTTGTTTGTTTAAACTTTTTTGTGTGTTCTTGCAATTTGAAACACTTTATATTATTAGTTAGTACTTAGTCCTTACTCTCGTTTTTAAGTCCTAGTCTGTATATGACTACAGAGGGCACTTTGTGCCCTACATTGGCTTTCCCGATCTCAGGCGGGTAAATTTCAATAATTCAATGCAATACTATATTATTAATTATTATGTATAAGAAAATGCAAAGAAAGTTTAAGTCAGACCTATAATGAATTATGGAGGATCTATATTGGATTCTTACATGAAAGGGGATGCAATGGCAGTAGCAATAGCATAGTTACTGTAGAAGGCAGCCAGGAGTGTTGCAGGTTATTTTAAATGAAGGAAGCATTACAATGATTGGATTCAATTCCTCGAAGACAGACAATGATTCGAGTTGTATGTCTCGTAGCTTCTTGGATAACGAGACAAGGTTCAGTTCCCGACGCGACCGCTAGAGAGCAGCAGTTCTGCAGCGCTCATCACGACCGGTCCACGTGCTTCACATCGGTCTGAATAAAACCCCTCATTAAAACAAATTCAATTGAGTTTCGAGTTTTGCTTTGGTAAAATTGAGTGAGTATGCGAGAGAGAGAGAGAGAGAGAGAGAGAGAGAGAGAGAGAGAGAGAGAGAGAGAGAGAGAGAGAGAGAGAGAGAGAGAGAGAGAGAGAGAGAGAGAGAGAGAGAGAGAGAGAGAGAGAGAGAAATAAATTCGCGGAAAATGAAAATGGAAATTTCTTTTTCCTGGTCGAGATCCCCTGAAAGTATACGATGTGATGTAAATGTCAGTCTAGGGCACGTTTTCCCCAAAGAAGGAATTTTGAAAGGTTATGTGTCACTTTAAAAAAAAATGACTTTTAAACTGTTAAAAATACATGTTTCTTTTCAGAAAATGAACTGAGAAGATTATTTTCTAGTTCAATATTACTTATGTATGAAATGATAAATGCGACAGGAGTTACGTTCTTAAGAGCGAAGGATACCTCTACGTCAAAAACCGCAGAAAATTTTCAAGTTTTAATTATATCTCAAGATTGAAACACAACATCAAAAATCTGAGACTACATAGCGCTGTGGTTTGGTAAGCCCTACAGACTGAATGATAAATGTATTTAACGTTATCATCAGTATGACTGTGATAAGTAATTCCTTAGTAATTTAAGTAAATCGTTATCACAGTCATACTGATGATAACGTTAAATATATTTAATTTATCATTCAGTGTGTAGGGATTACCAAACCACAGCGCTATGTAGTCTCAGATTTTTGATGTTGTGTTTCAATCTTGAGATATAGTTAAAAAATGAAAATTTTCTGCGGTTTTTGACGTAGAGGTATCCTTCCCTCTTAAAAATTAAAATGTATGTGGATATAACAAGTTATACTAATAACGTATCAAGAATGAAAGATTTGGCTTTATTTAACTTGCGTATTATGCTGCACATACAGGAAAGAAAATCTATTTCGGAGGCTTTTACGGCTGAAGTCAATTATACTATCATGGTTTTCCGGGTATAGCTACAGCCGTGTCCAAAGGTGGCTTTGCGGTAGTGGGTGTTTTCTGATAGTCACACTGTCCAAAGTTCCCCATTCTGAAAGCTGTGGATTCCTGTGTCAACACTCTCCGAAGGTCCCTGAAGAAGCCCATTGCAATACGGGCGAAACGTTGGCTTGTTCCTTCCCGGAAAACCACGATAGATACAGGAAAAGAGATTATAAATAAGAAAAATATCAATTACCTGTATGTATATATTGACATCTTATCACTGTTAATGAACATTAAAGCACAGGGGCATTTTGCCTCGCAATGCACTGTTGAAATGTTTTGAGCTGATTCGTCTTTGTATTTCGCTGCCAACAAAAACGCGCGCGATAAAACTCCTTTGGTGGGTTCGAAGAGAAGCGATTAGATAAAGCTTTTGTAATCAAAGTTTATTTCGACCGGGGATTGAACCCAGATTCTCCGCTTTACGTACGAGAGTTCTTTCCATACTTACTTACTAGATACAATAGTTCAGCATTGAACTTTGCTGGAACGCTCTCCCGGGATGGGCCCTCTAGAACAGATCAAACAATTATACAGAGGTAAAACGCGTAAGCCCTAGGGCTGGGGTGATACTAAAAATTGAGTGTGGGAATGAATGGGGGTAGAACCTGCTTCAATGGAGTCAGTGTGAAAAAACGAGAAGAAAACTGAATTGGTGCTCAGTAGGAGCGAGGGGGAGCCGTCTCAGTCTAGGGCTGAATCATCCAGGGCCCAGGGCCCTTACTATAGAATCCCGGCACCTGCCTCTTCTTTGCAGTCTGGGGACGACGATTTGAGGGACCTTTGGGAGCCTTCAAGAGGCAAGCAGATGGTCGCTTAGGCACCCTTCTTGGATGAACAGGGGGTCGCTTGGGTACTCTCACGGGGCGAGCCCTCGGAGTACCAGTGCTTGAGATTGGGCGTCGAAACCTGTCAAGGGGTTTTGGCGTAAATAGTAGTTGTTGATGGACTGTGAGATGAGGATGAGTTACCAGGGCACTGTAGAAGCGTCTGTCCCGAGATGCGATGAGGCCGTTTAAGTTTATAATTATTTATTATTTTTATTTAATTTTTAGGTTGATAACACTTGGTCGCTCTAATTGTAGACTGTATTTGCGCAATCATTTTGTGTTTATTTAAACAACGACTGTGACTGGGCGATTGATTTATTCATGTAATTAATTTCATAAACATTATTCACTGTTATTCGTACTAAGAAAGAAAATGTGTTTATTGACTCATGTTCAGTGAGTTTGTTTATTCCAGGAAGAGAGACTAAATTAAATATTTGTTATCTTATGGTGCAAATCAAAACGTGAAGAGTTTCTCAGAAACAAGACAATTTTATGCAAATTATAATATGAATCCTAATTTGTATTGCCCATTCGAGGAAAATTAATAGCATGCCCTCTGTAACGAATTGAATGTACCGGTGGATTTCGAGGTACGTTACAAAAGCAGAAGCTGGAGTTTATGGCGAACATTTTTCAAATTTTGTTCGAAGGGTAGTCTCTACGTCAAAAACCGCAGAGAATTTTCATTATTTAATTATATCTCAAGATTGCAACAAGAAATCGAAAATGTAAATCAACAGCGCACTGTGTTTGGTAAGCCCCACAGACTGAATTAAATATTATAACCATTAGCGTGTAGTTATTTTGATTATTAATTCGATAATTAGTAATAAAATTAATTATATATAAAACCCGTACTGATTACAACGTAAGAACAACTTAGAGCATTCAATATATAGGGCTTACTAAACCAGAGTGCGCTGTTGATTAAGATTTTCGATTTCGAAGCCCATTCTTGTGATTTAATTTAAAAATGAAAATTGTATGCGGTGTTTGACGTAGAGGTATCCTTCCCTGTTCAGATTTAAAAAGATTGTGAATAAATTATGTTAGTAGTAGTTTTAATAATTACTAGTAATTCTGAACCGCTTGCCATGAGTAAGAATGAATTTCGCAAAGTGATGCGTAGTGAAATCATGTCGTAAGAGCGAGTTATGAGAGGAAAAGGAACACACACGTTAGAAAGGTCGTAGCATTGTAGATCTCCGAGTTCCATCAAACAACCCAATGTTATTTCATTTCTGGTTAAGTTTATTTGATAAACTGAACTTGACAGCTCGATATAGGGTATATTCACATATTGCCCATGGCGGCCATACCGGAGGCCCCAATTCATAGTTCCCACGTGACGTCACAGCGGCCATGATTGCGACACAATTGATGCAGACTAATCCTAGATCATTGGCAAATACTATTGAAATTTAATAAATAAGCCTAATTTAGAACTTAAAAAGTAAACATAAGTAATAAACAAATAACATATTAACACACATACCAATTTTATCTCAAAAACAGACTGAATTTTAAAGAACTAAGAATTTCTGTTCTACCACACAAGGGTCTTCAATTGTTTCTTCTTCTTGGTAACGTCAAAGTTTGATCACAAATGTGGCCGCTACGTGCAAAGATGTAACGTACGTGCAACCTATGAATACCATGATTGTGATTGGTAGTTCATCTAAGATCTAAGATCTAAGAATTTCTGTGTTCTACCACAACAGCCTTCAATTGTTTCTCCTTGGCAACATCAAAGTTTGATCACAAATGTGGCCGCCACGCGCACAGCAAGTTTTCCGATGTTAGCATGTTGGCAGCGATGGAGCTTGTTTGACTATTGGATAAAGTTTTACAATTATCTTCATTTAGCAATCCGACCCACCCACGCACGTTATACGGAACAAGTTGTAACAAGACAAGTAGTGAACGTTTGAATTAAGTGGACCTTTCATCAAAATTCTAATTCACTATCCAGAATTTAACTTTGAAGTAGACGACAGGGCTTGGATTCACAAAGATGCCTAACTTTAAGTTGTTCTAAGTTAGTTTAAATCCTAGCTATAGATAAATCAAGATAAATCATCTCTGGGTATAACTACACATTCATAAATAAAATGTTATGAGTTAAGTTGTTGATATTTTACTATATTTTATCTGTATGACATTGCAGAAGGACATATGCGCGATTTACATAACTAAGATTTGTCTATACTAGGACGTCTTTAAGACAGAAGTTCGTAAGACTGAACTTGAATCATTGTCTCTATAATATGGATTTCTATTTCATAATGGATGCATGTTGGACAGTTGGCGTTACATTCACCTAACAGAAGTTCGTAAGACTGGGCTTGAATGAATCCGACAGATGTTCAAGACGCAATGAAGGTCTTCTGCCCTTGTAATCATCTTATTCCTCCCGGAAAATCCGTCGTTGTGCGTCACAAGGAAGGTAAACCACGTGACACGATGCTCGAGACAGAATCCGTGACGTCACCGCGTGTTTTGACAAGCGTGAACATTTCCGTAGTTTTGTGCAGATCACAGTGACAACGACAGTGTTGCTTTCTACTAAGCCTGGTGGCTGTATATGTAACTGTTTGGAGACTGCGGCAATTCATAGGTTGCACGTACGTCACATCTGTGCACGTGGCGGCCACATTTGTGATCAAAATTTGATGTTTCCATGGAAAAGCAATTGAAAGCTGTTGTGGTAGAACACAGTAATCTATAGTTCTTTAAATTTCAGCCTGTTTTTTATGTATGTATGGTAATTTGTGATTTTTACATTACTTCTATTTAGTTTTTAAATTACAAATTATGCTTATTTAGTAGATTTGAATATTATTCGTCAATTATCTAGGATAGGTCTAAATCAATTGTGTCGCAATCATGGCCGCTGTGACGTCACGTGGGAACTATGAATAAGAGCTTGAAAAGAGATTGATTTAAATATTATTTCGTTTACATAATTTACAAGTATAGTAAAGATTTTACTTAAAACAAAAGTAAGAAGTTCCAAGGATTCGATGTTTCATGGTACTATAGACCTCCCAACGAAACTATTCTCATGCTTTCGTCATAACCCCTGAGGCCTCGAAATAAACTTCAGCGGACGGTTTACTGCCTGTGTTCATGCGCGCACTATTGCCGAATACTAAGATGGCGCACGACGAAATTAGCAGCTCCTGCACTGCAATCATGTAACCGATGTAACTTTGATCGCTAACGTTGAAATCTACTTGATCTCCGCCTGGCGGAGGGTCGTCGAACTCGGGAGTTCGACGAGCCTCCGCTAGGTGGAGATCAAGAAGACCTTGTTGTGTACCCAATGAGAGTTCGAGAATTCGAAGAAGTTTACAGGAACTATCAAAATCCAGCAAGCTGTGAGCAACATTGGAAGTCTTTTGTTTTTATTGAAAGCCTGTCAAAATGTATACAAATTCACACTTTACTGTATGATCCATAGAGTAACTACTCGCAGCAAGTATTTATTCTAATATTCCACTATGTTCTAGAGGTAGGTCTAAACTGTAAAGGTATAGTCCGTCCTATTTTAGTTTTATGAATTAAAGTCGTTTAAACACCGGCGTTTCCGCCATTTCTTGGTATCGAAAGCTGTGAATGGCTGGGTGCACGGGATCTATTTTCAATTATCACTTCTCTTCAAACATGACTTATTGGTTTTGTTACTACAAACTTTTATTTGTATTTCACTTTAAAAAATATTTATTGTCTAATATTATTAATAGCAACTTACACAAATGAGAGAATTACCATTTATCAACATCGGACAAGTTGGCCAACTCACGAACTGAGAACAATCCGACGCAATCTTCCATCAAGCACACGGAGGAATGACAAGTTAAGTTGCCATTCTGGACATGGCCTGTGATGAAAGCATGAGAATAGTTTCGTTGGGAGGACTGAAACTACATGTGTACAAAATAACATATTTTATCATTTTTTAAGATACTCTTTCAAGATATCATGGATGCTATAGGGTGTGTGTGTGTGTGTGTGTATTTACATATTGCGCATGGTGGCCATACTGGAAGCCACAATGGCATGTGATTGGTAGTATATTGTTACAATGTTTCAGCTGGCGTTAGGTTGAAGTTCAACTATTCTCCAACTTTGGATTGCTATTATTACTGAAAAGCTACTTATAAACTCTTATTTCGGCCACTATTTTTAGCGTTAGCAATGACACACTTGATCATTTCGGTAAACTTTATCGGTGGATATACGTGTTCAAACTCTCATATTTCCCCGTAAACAATAAATTTATTTTCTATTGACAGCTACATGAAACTTGAAATAGTACTATAGGTGGCCTCCAATATGGCCGATGTGACGTCACGTGAATACTCCCTATACCATCACATCTTTCACCATTCACAGCTATGCTCAATAATTTGAGCAATCAACCGTCTACTCCAAGATAATAAAACACAAACAGAGTGTCCAAAAGTGGGGTTAATATCTTTTTAAGTTCGTATTTCTACACTACCGATATTTCAGTAAAAAGGCTTGAGACTTTTTTCCTCGAAATTCGTTTAATAACAATTCAGTAATAATTTACATCACCAAAATGTTATAAGTGCGCAAGTAGCAGCAACATTTCTTTGAAAATAATATATCTTTGAATTTCGATCCTCATAAGTTCAGAATGTAAAGTTTAATTATTAACTGTATGTTTCATGTTAAATATATAGATTACAAACCAACATAACAGATGATGTAAAAACCTCCGAGTTTTTTAAAGTTCAAGCAACACTTGAAGTACAAGTTAGTGTGAGCTAGCACATAACAAATATGTACACGTTTTCCTGAGATTAAGGCTTACTAAGTGAGCTAAAAATTCTGAAGCCATTGATTTTGGTTCGTCTTCATAAGTGAGATAGTTGGAAATATCCGCACTCCCGTAATAACATCCTCCACAGTTGACTACATTAGACGAATTTCAGTATCCAAAAGACATTTAACTCAGTTTAAGATTCATTCAACTAAGTGATAGTCGCACACGTGCCAGAAATGAACGCTTGCACTTGGAGGTTTACAAAGACTTATTGTTAAATTCTGGTACTATTACGACTATAGTTGCCCTAACGAAAGTATTCTGATGCTTACGACACAGCCGAGTCCAAGGTGACCACTTAATTATTTACTTCGCTAATTCCTGCCATCTAATCTAAAGAGGTCCATTGGGGATAATTTAAGACCTTCCATTGGTAAGCTGTACCGTTGGCTGTGGCCAAACCGCCTGTGCACTCGACTAAGGCGAACCGTGCATTTACGAATGTGTGAAAGAACGCCAGGTATCCGACGATTTTCTTTCAAAAGGCGCGGTTGAAAGGGGCAGTAAGCAGTTCTTTCTTTTGACTAGTATATATAATAATCATTTACTTTAATTGCGTTGGGTGTTTGTAGGATTCTGGTATTCGAATATGGTCACAATTCTGTTTGTTACAGATCTGCATTGAAAATTAAGATAAAATACTAGCACAGTATTCTCTTTTAATAGTTTCTCAAAGTAACATTGTTTACTCATATCGAAAATAATAGTTATGTTCTGCAAATCTGTTTAGGAACTTTGTTCAAACAAAGTCATCTAAAAATTATATATATAATATAGTAAAGTATCTGGGAAGAGTGGTTTTCCTATGTAATTGTTCGACTGATAGAGGTGGCTCAGCGGTAGCACGGGAGACTCTAATTCGGGAGGTCACCGGTTCGATTCCGGCCACCGGCAATCCTAACTGAAGATTTTTCCGAGATTTCACTCAATCGTAACGACGACTTTTAGGATTGAATTCTACCAACAGCCTTCGGACATTCCTTCACAACTGTCAAAACACCCTTACGTATGTAGTTAGGCCCGGTTTTTCAATCGGTTAACGGGTCGTTAACGGACCATCAGCTAACGGCCCCGTTAATGACCGATTGAAAAACCGGGCCTTAGTCAGGGACACCTCAGGTTATGCTGGTGTGCACCCTATAACAGGTATTTCCACGAAAAATAATTATTATATATTACGAAGCACATCAGCTTTCACTATATCTCTTGCTTGTCCAATACCCAGGTATTAAATAGAACAATGTATCATATTCTGCCTAACCACACACGTTTCTATCGTGTTAATTGCTTCCACCACCCTCAGCTAAATGAATATCACGGACGCGCCGTTAAATTCGATACACCTCGGATGAAACTCACCCGCCCGACTGTTGCAGGTAAATGTCTAACCTCAGTTTAATTATGCTATAGTTAGTGTTGTGTTCATAGAATTATTGGACTTACGAATTATGGTTAAATATGATGCGAGGGGATCATTTTACTATGTTGTTGGAACTGTTTAGTTGAACTAGAAACGTTTGACGAGGAGTGAAACAGTGGCGTAACTACGGGGGAGGGGGTTAGGGTGTTAACCACCCCGAAAATACATAGAGGCTGATATTTAAGAGCGAAGGGTACCTCTACGTCAAAAACCGCACACAATTTTTATTTTTAAATTATATCTCAAGAATGGACTTGGAAATCGAAAATCTGAGTCAACAGCGGACTGTGGCTTGGTAACCCCTACATACTGGATGAAATATTATAACCATTAGCGTAGTTATTTTTACTATTACATTGATAATTAGTAATAAAATCAATTGGATATGAAAACTACATTGATTATTATAAAGTAAGGCATTTAGAACATTCAGTATATAGGGCTTATCAAACCACAATGCGCTGTTGAATCAGATTTTCGATTTCTAAGTATTGTAATAGTTGATAATAATGTTTGATAAATAATTTTGATAGATAATCAGATAGATAATCTTGATAGGCAATTTTAACATGAAAATTGTGTGCGGTTTTTGACGCACAGGTACACTTTGCTCTTAATACTTACTGCTTTACTACTTCTTTAGAACTAAAAATACAATAATGATAGATTAAAATGATAACAATGTTAAATGATAGTGTTATAGGGAAAACAAGTGAGTACCTATCGCATACATTTCAACCAAAATAAATAAATCATTCAGCTCAAACGTTTAAGGAACTATTATTAACAATAAGCAGTAACGAAATATAAATAAATAGGTAGGCTTTATGCTTCGATTTTTATTCTTTGACTCTAAAAAGTACGAAATATCTGTAACTATAACAGTCTAAACAAACATTTCTTCTAAGGCGGCTGGTGGGACTAATCCCAGACAACTTGCTGTTCCCGTACTTCCCTTTTCCCTGTTACACCCCCCCCCCCCCCCCCCTCCCCGAAATAATTCCTAGTTACGCCACTGCGTTGAATATTCTTATTCAGACTTGCACGAGGTTAAGAGTGACGGCCGGGAAACTAACTCGCTGACATCTTAAGGACGCTACAAGATATTGAAAAAGTGATACCTACTCGAAATTTGTTTTGTATCAGTTAAACATCGAATTTAGAAACACGATCAAATACAGATTGGCATCTCAATAATCAATTAATTTTTAATTATTGAATTTAACAGCAATAAAAATTATAACAATTACAATGTTTGAAAGATTTTATATCCAGTGTTTAGCTGATACAAAACAAAATTCCGCGTAGGAAACACTTTTTTTTAATACTATATGAAGCGTTCTCAAGCCTTCCCACCTCCGCCCCCCTGCTACGTTATATTAAAGGCAGTAAATTATAAGTTACTACAGTGGTTTGCTTAAAAGTAGTAATTGTTACTTGTATCATTTTTTTAAATTAAAAAAATTCATAAGAATTAATTAAAGAAAGGGAAATAACTAACACACTGTTTAATATATTAACTTAATTTTAAATATTACGGTTTGATCCGGTTTAAATCAAATTTTGTATTTAAGATTGCAAAATGTAAAGTTTAAAAGAATGGGTTTGAAATAAAGATATAGTAGTAATTTACATATTTATAGATCGACTGATTACAATGAGTATGCAGCAATATTACTTTACTTGTCTTTAAGTTCAACAATGATCGAGGTTGAAGGAGTAATAATATGCTCTATTTTCAGTTTGTAGTAGTTTAGCCAATCTTCAGTCATTTAAAATAACAAAGTTTAAAATTAAAATACAATTTGTAGTGGAATTCATTTGCAAGTGAACTCTCAATTTCCTCGCTGTACCTACTCTACCTCTGTACATGCCAAAATGTCTGACAAATGTCTGACAAATTCAGAAACCGTCAGCATGCCATATAGTCCTTTGCATAACGCTCGAAAAAGGCCTGGTCGGTATAAAATTTGGGTCAAAGGATGACATATATCAAATGAAAGCTTGAGACGAGTACTTTTCAAAAAAACATGATATACTTATGGCAAATCCAGCTTTCTATGTCAAAACTAGGGTCAAAGGTCAAATTTGTAATTTTTTAAAGAATTTTTAATTAAATAACGAAAAATGTTTGCAAGTTAAAAAATACTCTTTTAGAAAGATAAATGTATACAGTTTATTAAAAAAAAATTAAATTACCTATTTACCTTTTTTGACCTTGATTGGGGTCAATTTCCTCCAAAATGGGTAATTTCTAAAATTTTCTTCGATTTATTGGCCAATATTTATTATATAAACGTACTTACTCATAAATACGTCAAAATGAATAGTTCTTATTGTTATCACATTGTTTTCACGGTATTCATTCAAAATGGCGGTCAAAGGTCAATAGGTAAGTATCGTCAAACTAGGTCTAGTAACTAAAATATTACTTGTGGGTACTCTAAAGACGCAGAATTTTAACTGCAATTACAATAACGAATAATAATATCATGTTTCAATCGTAAGGGAATGTAATCATCATTAAACTTATAAACTACTTAAAGAGTGTTACTGAATTTCTAATTAATGTCCTCAGACATCAGGGTAATCTGAAATGGGTGTGCAACTGCAACAAAATATATTTTTAGAAAAGAGCATGACCATGCTGAGATACGTGATGTGATACTAGTATTATGTTATATCTACCTTAGCAGTCACTGTCCAAGTTGTCAGATTAATCACCTACTGACACCCGTGTATTCTCATGCTGGCTACTGGTACTGGTACTGGTATTTGTACAATCCTTCAGCTTACAAGCGTGGGTACACTTTTATTGATTGGCCAAACACTCACATGTCGGCATCTTGCAAACACGGCAACAGTTACAGGCTAGGAGATCCATAACGGTCAAAGGTACTGGAGTTCCAATCATCCACTCGTTGCTCAGATCTCCTTCTGCCGTGGTTTCCCATCCATAGCCACGCGGATCAGGAACATCAGGGTTGGCGTCCAAACAACGTATCCAGACCGCTGTTTGGTGGTTAGCTCGCAGCCGCAGGATTTGAAGCAGTAGACAATCGTTTCAATGTGGTAGCTGATTAGACTTAATATCATCACATTTACTTTTAAAAAGCTCGTAGGGTAGCTGGTTGACGCTTGACTACCAAAAATCAAACACACTTCGAAGATGTGTAAAAACTAGCGAGTTCGTTGGGATTCGAAGTATGTAATACCCTCCCTGACCTCCATGCACTGGTTGTGACAAAGGTTGGAATTCATAGTCGGCCACTTCACCTAGAGGCACCCAATGTTGCTATGGATGTTTTCTATATGGGAAATGACATGTATGAAACTGTTACCTTGTTAACAACGGGCGCATCTATAGGTGTAAGGGGACGACTATGAGTTCCAACCTGAGTGAGCTCATTCAGTGGTAAAGGGAAAAAGAGAACTTTGAATATCATGAGAAAAAACTCGCATTTCTGTGTCAAGCTAAGCAAGATGGGTCAGGACTGGAGAGTTTCTATCGATGTCATCAAAAAAACTCGAAGAGTTTGTCTGTAAACTCTGCTCTTTGACCACGACTCTGTCATGCGTCAACCTGCTGCGCTATACGAGCTTTTTAGAAGTAAGTGTGATGATATGAAGTCTAATCAGCTACCACCTTGTAACGATTGCTGCCTGCTTCATATCCTGCGACTGTGAGTTATCAACCAAACACGATCTATTGATACGTTGCTTGGAAGCCAACCCTGATGTTCCTGATATTAGTTATCTGTGGTGTAACTATGGATGGAAAACCACGGCAGAAGGAGATCTGAGCAACGAGTGGATGATTGGAATTCCAGTACCTTTGACCGTTATAGATCTCCTAGCCTGTAACTATTGCCGTGTTTGCAAGATGCCGACCTATGAGTGTTTGGCCAATCAGCTGAAGTGTACCCACGCGTGTAAGCTGAAGGACTGTCCAAATATCGGTACCCAGCATGAGAATTCCAGTGAATCAGAAGGTGATTAATCTGACGACTTCAATTTTGAGTGATTTTGACTTCAATTTTGATTAATTTGACGACTAGACAGTGACTGCTCAAACAGATATCATATCACGTATCTCAGCATGGTCATGCTCTTTTCTAAAAATGTATTTTGTTGCAGTTGCACACCCATTCAAGAATACCCTGATGTCTGAGGACATTAATTAGAAATTCAGTAACAATCTTAAGTAGTTTATAAGTTATATGATAATTACATTCTCTTACGATAAAAACATTATATTATTATTCGTTATTGTAATTGCAGTTAAAATTCTGCGTCTTTAGAGTACCCACAAGTAATATTTTAGTTACTAGACCTAGTTTGACGATACTTACCTATTGACCTTCGACCACCATTTTGAATGAATACCGTGAAAACAATGTGATAACAATAAGAACTATTCATTTTAATGTATTTATGAGTAAGTACGTTGATATAATGAATATTGGCCAATAAATCGAAGAAAATTTAAAACATTACCCATTTTGAGGAAATTGACCTCAATTAAGGTCAAAAAAGGCTAAATGGGTAATTTAATTTTTTTTTTAAGAAACATAATACATTTACCTTACTCAAAGTGTATGATTAAACTTGCAAACATTTTTCATTATTTAATTAAAAATTATTAAAAAAATTACAAATGTGACCTTTGACCCTAGTTTTGACATAGAAAGCTGGATTTGCCAGAAGTATATCATGGTTTTGTGAAAAGTACTCGTCTCAAGCTTTCATTTGATATATGTCATCCTTTGACCCAAATTTTATACCGTCATTCTCGTTATGCAAAGGACTAATACAACAATACAATATTTAATTTGTTTGGGAACGAAGCGAAAACGAAATGAGTTAAGGTGGTGGGGTGGGCGGGGGGGGCACTCTCGCGATCATTTGCAAGACCACGAAAGAAAAACTTTTGTCGTTTATCGTTTGCCAAGACAAGTTTTACTTCATTAAATTATCAGGTGCCCTGAATTAATTAATAATTTATATTCAATTAAAAAAAAAACTAATAATAATAATCTTATTCCAATTTTGTCCCGTAATGTTATATGTTTTATGTTTATTGCTATATTTCGTGTCACTTACTTTTATCATGGATCGGCAATAACTCCTTGAGTTTGGAGCTGTGCTCTTTTCTGACAACCGCTTTTACTTATGTATGAACAGAAATCATTAATAAATAGATAATATTAATTAATCGCGTTTGTAAAAGAAAACAAAATTAAAAATTCACTTGTTAAATGAAACTTTTATATGAATAAAAACACCGAAGTAATTAAAGAGCTTTTGCAAAGTTCCTCAACTGCACATTGAAAAATTTAATCACTGCCTCAACTTTTTTAATGAAAGACATTCAAGCCGCATAGGGAAACTAACCTTCATTTTGCACTCATTAAAAGTTATTTAATATAACAATAGGTACTACTGCTCTCCATTGTACCGAACATAATTAACCTGTTAACCTACATTCATGTAAGACTTGCTCATAGGTTACAACAGTATTCGTTTGATGTCGTTTTTGCCGAGTACTGTACTCAGCATTAAACCATATTAAACGTAGCACATCTCGACGCAAGGTCTACTGCATTTACTCCTAGCGGAGTAATTGCGAAGCGCAACTGCGCGCGCGCTACAAGCGATCTAGTGGACCTTGATCTCGACGTACAAAGAGCTTAGCTTTGTTGCAACGATATCGGCGCGCTCGTGTTCGGCAGCAACCAAAGCACTTCGTCAAACCGACGTCAAAAAGATGTCACACTCGCCCCACTTGATTATGGTAGCATCGTCGGTCGAACTACTTTGATGTGTTTGCAAAGTGGATAGAGCGATACTTGAGCTTTGGAACTGATGATAATCGATGCGATGAGTGGTTGATTGATAAAAGAACGCCACAGACACGGGGCATCGATACTCAAGGTCAGACTGGAGCCTGGATCGCTGGAACATCAGTGGTTGAGTAAAGCGTGGTTCACAATTGAAATAAGAGTTAGTTTAGTAAAGGTTTAAGCTAATTGGAACATACAATAACAATGCTGTGGTTCACATCCGTCACAGTGGATTGAAATAGTAATAAGAAATGAAACCATTCCATTTCTTATTTCAACCTCCCATGATGCACCTTATGACGAACCATTCAGAACGTAGAAGAGCCATATGAGATGGTCAACTACGGAAACCAAAACAATAACAGTGGCACCGGATATGTTTCTGTTATAGTCAATGATAGTAAGTACACAATTAAGGCACTGCTTTAACTACTAAAATAAGCAACTAGTCGTCGGTTGTGAAGCAGTTGCTTGTTATTTCACTATTTCACTGGTTTTTATTGCAATTCTTATTTCAATTGTGAATCGGCGTTAAACTCGAGCTTGATCACAAAGTTGATTTGGTCATTATGTTATACGAGCAATAACATGTTACGACTTTCTTTTCAACATATTTGGTAAAGGATATCAATAAAGTATATAAACCAAAATAAATATGTAATTATCAAAGGCTGGGCTCAGATTCACAAGCAGTTCTAAGTGTATTTTTGGTCTTATCTCTAAGACGGTCCTAACTTTGAATATCTTGTGAATCCAGGAAAATATCCGAGAACAGACTTTAAAACATATTATTGGAATATTGATTGTTGTCCTTGTTCCTACCAGGAATTTATAGTAACTTCTTCATGTGACCTGGGTCTAGGTTTACAGGAGGTCCAAAGAATTAGGCCGGTCTTAAACTCGAGCTTGATCACAAAGTTGATTTGGTCATTATGTTATACGAGCAATAACATGTTAAGACTTTCTTTTCAACATATTTGGTATAGGATAAAACTGTGAAACTTCTTTGCAAATTTCGTTTTTAAGATTTTAAATAGGTGGTGAATTGGTGGTGAATATTTCGACAAAAGTCGTTCTTATAGAGGTGTCAATTTGTTTTTGCCATTTTTGGCTACTCTGGGACTATGGAAAATGCATAGGCTAAGAACAGGAACACATATGTAGGCTTACTAACTTCCATGAATTAGGAATGTTGAATGTGAATTAGGAATGTGTTACAATTATGAATAAAATGCATAAATCATTGATTTTTTGGTGGAAATTTTAAGTGTACTTACAGAAAAAACTAGAAGATGAACAGGGAAGCGCGAATTTTATATTGCTGTATTTCATTTCAAATCAGTAAAATAGCTCAAATCGCGGCTATGCTTCAAGATCACGGAAATTCCCCACCCCCCTTTAGAATTCCTGGCTCCACTGAGTCCCACAACCAGACAGATGAACACACATTACGTTACATTGAAGTAGATTATATACATAATCATGTTATGTATGGGTAATGAGTGTCTCACAACTGACACTAACCTTCCTGGCAGGTCATGCGTTTTACTTTGACAATACTGTGTAACTACTAGACCCAGTAATTGGATTATCAGCGCTTTGCTGGTTCCGATCTGGTGCACATGAGAGACTGACATATATAGTCTACCCTGCACTCTATTGAAATAGAGGTGAACTACATACACTACACCCATGCTTTTCATCAGAACATTCTATGAAGCGTACATGTACATTTCAACTGATATACGGTGTACGGATATGAGTACATAAGGTCTATAATGTGCGTGGCAGCGATGCTCGGAGATGAATATAGCCATGGGCGCCGCGACGGGGGGGGGGGGGGGAGGGGGACAAGGGCCCCCCTTTCCTCCACCCCTGGATTTCAGGAATTTTTTAATTAAACTGATCACCAGATTAATTTAAAAATTCTTGAAATCCAGGCACTATACGATACGCGCTATATGATCCATTTCATACAAAGTATTTAAATACGAAATAGAATAAAAATAAAATATAATATAAATTCAATACTAGGAAAACGCTCTGTTTGACGCGTTGATAAGCGAGCACGTCAATATCTACTAACTCTCTGGCGAAAAGTTTTCAATGCTAATAAAAATAACAATTAACAACTAATTTAAAGGGAACCTGCAACGGACGTCACAGCCGAACTACAACAATGAAAACTGATGGACAAACAACAAGCTGTCAAAGTAATAGCTTTGCGAATAATAGAAAAAAAAAAAACAATTAGTTTGAACGAAAGTAACTGATTGCCAGTTAAAATTACTGTTCAATGAAGGACAACAACGATCTGAAAGTTTGTAAACGTTTGAAACATTTGAATTTTCCAACTTCAGAACATTTTATTTTTGGACGGCTTGTTGTTTGTCCATGGGTTCAATTTATTTGTTTCATTGTTGTGTTTTGGTATTGTTCGTGCCCTAAAATAAATCCGCCCCTTGACGAATATGTTAACTCAACGCAATGCTGACTGACTGTTCTGAGCGGGGGCCATATGACCACACCACCTCCCGTCCCCAGCACCACTCGTCTTGTGCTCGCTAGCTGGCTCACTACTCTTTTATTGTTACAATTTTAACGATTTTTGAACTTATATTGCATATAAATATGCATTTTTTTCACGGCCAGACGGGCCAGTTACCTTTCATATCTCAAACGATATTGATCCCACGTTTTGATGATTTATGTCATACAGTACGTACTACGTACGAAGTAGTTATTGTACGTGGTTCGATTCATTGCATTCAAAACCTGCTTTAACATCCAAAAATCGGTTAAAAATTGTTGAAAATCCAAAAAACTACCTGAAGGGCAATTTGAGGGCTCCCACCCCTACCCCCACTTGGAATATATCCTGGAGGCGCCCATGAAAACTACAATATGTTTTATGGCGTTCGGTTGAAGTTCAACTATCTCCATGCAACAATAGTTTGTTATTGATATACCGAATTTTCCCTCTATCCCATACCTCTGCTATCACTTCTTATACGTCACTAAAATACACGTCACGAGCGTTATCAGCAAACATGTTGTTAAATCACAACAGTTGCGCTCACCACAGTTGCTTGCGGACCGTGGAGAAGTGCACATTTGTCATTCCAGTGTAGTGGAACCATAGCCGGTCGTCGTGGAACGTCTCCATATAATGTTAACAGGTTAGTGCGGCTTCCCTAACATGTTCCCCGGCTTTTTCCTCATTCTCCCCTTCTTCCTATCGTCTACCACCCGGCGAAATAATAGTTTTGTGTTTCCGTGCTAAACATACTGCAAACGAGCACAACACTTTTTTCGTCACTTACTACGTTACAACTAATAATGTTTGAAAACTTTATCGCCGGATAACCGTGGTAAAGCTCTCATGTTTCGTTGTAAGCATTTTTTGTCTCCTCAAATGTAAGTGTAAATACATAATATTTCAGTAGTGTCATCCCGTGATTGGGGGGGTGAGGGGAGGGTGTTGTTGATGTTGTTGCAAACATGAGGAAACATTCATACATTTCGCTTATCTCGGATTGGTTACCATGGTTTCAACAAACATTACATACAAAATGCATAACGCCATTTTGTAACTCCGTTTTACAGAAAATTGCCGGATTAAAGTTTGGTAAAACTGGCCCTGAATTAGAGAAAATGAAAGTTAACAGTTAACAGTGATTAGTGATTTTCTCTCCTCACTCAAATCTAAAACCGATATTGTTTTGTTCTGGACGGTTTTTATTCTACATATATATATATTATATATATATATATATCCACATGATAAAACTTGTGAAGAGAGTTGAGTATAACGCAACTTTCAAAAGTAAAACAAATACCAGTTGTGGACAACGGATACCATCCATATTACTTTTTATATTCACGATATGAAAACTACTTGATCGCTACACCATGAAAGTTCCATGATTTTTATCTTATTTGAATTTTTCTTTATACTCGGAAGTTTTATAGAAAAAATATTGTTTGTAGAGTTTTTTCTGTATGGGATTATTGTTTCGTGAACTGATGCAAAAAGTTTATTCATACCAGTCGGTGGGCGAACATATTCATATACAAAACACTTGAAAAAACACAAACATTAAACATACAAACACAAAGTCTGTCAAGGTACAAAGCAATTATTGTCACGTCGTTCTCATATTGTAGGGAGAAACAGTTTTTCGTAATTTCATTGTAAATCTTTACATTGTTAATGAGAATTGTCCAAAGATTGTAATTGTTTTATTTTATAACATTTTATAAATTATAAGACCCCATTCAAGACTCTGTCGTCACTAATGTAATTTTAAAAATATCGCAAAAAAACTGGAACTGCTTGACGTACTCAACGTAAAGATCAAACCACTTAATTACTTATGTTTTTTAAATACTTAACTGTACATTATATTTAACATGAGAGGTGTGTTATTTTTCTCGAACCCACATATGATGTCAAATTATCAAAACCTGTCAAAACATTAATAGCACATCCCCTTAACAATCGAAATATTTTACTACCTTACAAACGTCTCGTTTTATTTCCCCTTCCTTTTTATAGCTTCGTTTTATTTCGCCGTTACAATTTAACCGTAACCCGTCAAACCACCATAAACTTCAGCACTCCACCATTATTATCATTCCACTCTTGAAAACACCCCGAATAGAACGAACGTAATTTTATTTAAGATTCGCGTGGTGCGCTTAAAGTTTGAACTTTCTCCCCGAATCGCGACACGTGTACAACATCTCTGACGTCATCAGGGCGGTCGAGTAGTGCCACGTGGAGTTCATTGATCCTGGTAACCTAGAAAGGGTTGGAATGCTGACGTCATTGTTGACGTCACGTGGGAGATAAGTTGAACAACCCGTGTTTAGAAGAGGGGATGGGGGGGGGGGCACGAAGCCACAAGATAAACACACGCTGAGTTTTTAACAAGGAAACAGGATTATGTTGTCACTTTTAAATGTTGATACATCAGTGTGTTTAAACGTGAAATACATACCACGGATTAGGTAGCTTTACGTTCTATATTTCACAATTAACAAGTTTTGTTACTTAAAACGATATTTATTATTTTATTTTTTGTTGCGAAAAAATATGGGTTTACAAATGAAATTCCAGTTTTTATGTATGAGGATTTTTAGTGTTAAAACCTTGTATTAAAATAATAAATGTTTTGACTGTGCGTGTTGTTTTCCGCGCGGAATTAAAAATAATCAAATCTTTATTTTATCATACCCTATACAAATGGCATTCTAGTCATTCGCATTGCACAACAACACATGCACTTTTCACCAGTATATAAATAAGAAAGTGGTATTTTTTTTTTATTTTGGGTATTTTATTTATTATTTTTATTGTTATTATTATTATTATTATTATTATTATTATTAGTATTATTATTAAATTTATAATTTGTATTTTTATTATTATTTTTATTATTATTATTATTATTATTATTATTATTATTATTATTACTATTACCTACTATTATTATTACTATTATTATTATTATTAGTATTATTATTATTATTATTATTATTATTATTATTATTATTATTATTATTATTATTATTATTATTATTATTATTATTATTATTATTATTATTATTATTACTATTACGATTATTATTACTATTATTATTATTTTTACTATTATTATTATTACTATTATTATTATTATTTTTATTTTTATTATTATTATTATTATTATTATTATTATTATTATTATTATTATTATTATTATTATTATTATTATTATTATTATTATTATTATTATTTTATTGTTGCAATACATACAAACTCGGTCAAAACCGGCATAAACATGTTGTACGGACACAAATGTCAAGTATTTCTACGTGTTTACCTTATTAAAATCTACTTAGAACTACTTAATATATCATTGTCCACATTATTTTTTCCAAACCGAACTATGGATGCTATGTACGGTCGTGGCCGATTTGTACTCATCCCAGCATTCGCTCTTTGTACGGTGGAAACCACGAAAACCACCATCGGGATGGATAACGTCTTGAAGTCTTCATTCTTCTTAGTTCAAAAATTTTCGCACTATCCTACACGTGTTCAAAATAATTGCTTTTTGCATCTCGATGTATATGTTCGGTTGGAGACCAATAAGTTTGATACTGTCATGGAGTTTACGTGGAATAATGCCATTTGCTGATATAATTAACGGTATAACAGTTACATTATTCTGCTTCCACAACCTTTTTATTTCAATAGATAATTCCTTATATCTGTTTATCTTTTCCCGCCAAGTTGTCTCTACATTGTGGTATAAAGGGACGGCAACATCAATTAAAATCGTTTCTCGTTTCTTCTTGTCAATAAATTAATATAATATCCGGTCTATTGTGATGTATGGTTTGGTCTGTTATAACTGCCCGGTCGTAATATAATTTGTAGTCTTTACTATCTAATACCTTTTCAGGCTTGTATTTGTAATACGCAGTGGTTGTGTTTATAAGTTTATACTTCATGGCTAATTTCTGATGTACAATGTTTGCTACTTGGTTATGCCTATGAAGATAATCTGTTTGACAAAGCATTTTGCACCCAGATACGATATGTTCAATTGTTTCGCCGTTCATATTACATTTTCTACATTTATCTTCCACTGTGACGTCTTTCAGTATGTATTTTTTGTAATTGTTAGTCTTGATTACTTTATCTTGAAAGGCGATCATAAATCCCTCTGTTTCGCTGAAAATGTCCCCGGACGTTAACCATTTGTTCGATGCTACCCTATCGACGCTATCCTTAAGAAGTTCCTTATAATGTCTGCTATGTAACGTCTTTTCTGATATTCTGATCTCTTTTGCTGTGTCAGAATTTAGTTTTTGAAGCAAGTTTAAATTTCCGTCATTTAAATTGAGGGGAGAAAGCGACTTGTCTGCCGATACTATAGCTCTATGAAGTTGTGAATGTGGGCATTTTGTATAAAAGTACTTTCTTAGAATTTCAATTTGTTTATAATATAAATTGTTTAAATCAATCAAGCCTCTTCCCCCTTTTTCTCTAGGTAGAGTCACTCGTTTTATTGCTGACTTAGGGTGTCGACTTCTGTATTTGGTGAATGTTGTGCGGGTGAGAATTTCTAGGGCATGAAGTTCTGTCTGTGTCCATTTAATAATTCCAAATGAATATGTTAGTACCGGTATAGCATAAGTGTTAATTGCTTTGATCTTGTTTTTACCATTTAGTTGTGTTTTTAAAATGGATCCTATTCGTTTTTTGTATGCAGAAATAAGTTTACTTTTCATCAGTTTATGATCAATTCGTTTAGCCTGCGCAATTCCTAGATATTTGTATATGTCTTCTTCGTCCATTACTCCAATCCGGTTGTCTTCGTCAATTTCAAACTCTTCTAATTTCGTAATCTTTCCTTTGATGACATGAAGTGACTTACATTTATCAATTCCAAAATCCATACATATATCTCTACTGAATTCTAACGTTGAGTTAAGAAGATTCGTCATGTGTGTCGCATTTAAAGCATATAGCTTGAGATCGTCCATGTAGAATAGATGTGAAAGTGTGTGGCAAACCGTATTTCCGTCCTTTATCTTGAAACCATGTGTAGATTTGTTTAGTATATAAGATAATGGGTTTAATGAAAGACAAAACCATAACGCACTAAACGAGTCACCTTGAAAAATACCTCGTCGGATGTTAACTGGGTCAGTACTTATCTGCTCTTTGCCTACGTTTAATTTTAATGTTGTTTTCCAACTCGTCATCGCTGTCCGCAAAAAGTTTACTATCAACGGGTTTACTTTATAAATTTCCAGTATTTGTATTAGCCACGAATGTGGTGACGAATCATATGCTTTCTTGTAATCAATATAGCTAACGTGAATGTTTCTCTTCTTGTTGAAAGCTTGGTTCATTACAACAGAATCGATAATTAATTGTTCCTTACACCCTTGCGACAATTTACGACATCCCTTTTGTTCTTCAGCTAATATATTGTGTTCTTCTTATTATTATTATTATTATTGTTATTATTTAATAGTGCGCGCATCAACTATGACGTCACAATGGTGGAGGTGCCGGGTTAGTGAAAGAGTTCCACTAGTGCGCGTGTTAAATCAGAAGAAGAAAATTAAGAAGATTTATTTCTCAGCAATGCTACAAAACAAATCGAGATATCATCATCTCACTCGCTTAAAATTGTGGCACGTGGATGTTAAATTCATAATATTATGTTATTAATTATTTTGGGATTCGTAAAAGACTCATTCTGGGTTTTGTTCAATTCACATTTGTTTGTCGATACCAAGGACTAACAATGACTAACAATGACTAAGGGGGGAATTCACAGTCATTGAATGTATGTGATTTGTTTATGGTTGCTATGGAGTTTGTTCTTCATTAAGCGAGCGAAGCGAGCGTTTCCACTTGACTCTTATGGCACTTCGTTCTGTTTTTTTGTTTGTTTGTTTTTTTTTTTGTTTTTTTTTTTTTTTGTTTTTATGTCTGTCGATAGCGGTCGAACGGAAAGTCCGATCAACTTGAAATTTGGACCATCCACAAGCCTCGATGTGGATTGAAGGTGTATAGTTTTAAGGCAAAATCGTTCGAAAAGTTACAAAGTTACACCATAGTTACTGCAAAATATTTTTCTGAAACAAAATGGCGGCAAAATGTGAGATAGCCAGATTTTTTTACAGATTTTTCCGGTCACGAATATGTTAATGTAATGGCGATCTGATAAATATTGGCAAAGTTACACGAAAGTTACTCGAAAATATTTTTCTAAAACGCAGTAACGCCAAAATGTGAGGTGGCTATCTTATAGTAAATTTTTGTCCGGTCACGAATATACTAATGTAAACGCGATCCAATACGTATTAGAGGCCGAAATTACATTTCTATTGCTGTCAATAAGTGTTAGTAACGGTGGCGGACCGTGTTGAAAACATGACCACGAAAATTCTTAGCAACGCACATTGCACTGCATACAACAATGTCGGGAAGTATAATAGCTATGGAAATTAGAAAAAATTTTGCAATGCGCATTCTTGAATTGTTGTTAATTGTTGTTTGTATTAGCATTGAAGTCTTTTCGCCAGAAAGTTCGTAGATATTGACGCGCTCGCTTATCAACGCGTCAAACAGAGCGTTTTCCTAGTACGGAAAATAGCATGTAATAAAATAATTCTGTAGGCTGTGTACTGTGCAGTGCACCGGGTGGTCCACGAGACTCTTATGGCACTTCGTTCTGTTTTTTTTTTTTTTTTTTTTTTTTTTTTGTACCGTACTAGACTCTAACGGCACTTCATTCTGTTTGTATGTTTTTTTTTTTTTTTTTTTTTTTTTTTTTATGTCTGTCGATAGCGGTCGAACGGAAAGTCCGATCAACTTGAAATTTGGACCATCCAAAAGCCTCGATGTGGATTGAAGGTGTATAGTTTTGAGGCAAAATCGTTTGAAAAGTTACAAAGTTACACCATAGTTACTGCAAAATATGTTTTTGAAACAAAATGGCGGCAAAATGTGAGATAGCCATATTTTTTTAAACTTTTTTCCGGTCACGAATATGTTCATTTTTAGGCGATACGATAAATATTGGCAAAGTTACACAAAAGTTACTCGAAAATATTTTTCTAAAACGCAGTAACGGCAAAATGTGAGGTGGCTATCTTATAGTAAATTTTTGTCCGGTCACGAATATACTAATGTAAACGTGATCCGATACGTATTAGAGGCAGAAATTACATTTCTGTTGCTCTCAATAAGTGTTAGTAACGGTGGCGGGCCGTGTTGAAAACATGACCACGAAAATTCTTAGCAACGCACATTGCACTGCATACAACAATGTCGGAAAGCATAATAGCCATGGAAATAAGAACAATTTTTGCAATGCGCATTCTTGAATTGTTGTTAATTGTTGTTCGTATTAGCATTGAAAACTTTTCGCCAGAAAGTTCGTAGATATTGACGCGCTCGCTTATCAACGGGTCAAACAGAGCGTTTTCCTAGTTTACAAGTTGCAAAATTCTTCCAGCGAGCTAGAATAACCCCCCCCCCCCAACACCCCCCCCCCATTCTCCCCTACACACATGGAGTATTGTGCACACAGTCATGATGCTGGTAAACTTAACATCGTTTGAATCTATTTCCCGTATGTTTTACGTGACTTGCACTATACTAGAAGTAGGACTGAAAATTCAATATATTACTAAGAAACCATAAAAACCTTCCGTTTGTCGGAAAGTTATATAAACCACATTCACCAACCGTGATTTGTTTTATCAGATAAATTTCTCGTTAAGCACATATTACGGTCGTCTGGTTGTGGGAACTGCGTATAGGCTATCAATATCCGTTCCGGGACTTTTGCAACAAGAGAACCGGAAATGATGGACTGCGAGCGATACTCGCGGAGTATGAGGTAAAGGTCACCCTCCCCCTCCCCCACCCTTACATAGATGGATGAGGGTTTCATGTTGTAGTACTGAGTTGACCCACACGAGCGCTTCGGTCTCGTTTATTTGCAGTCAACTTCCGCTAGGAGCTTGCGACGCACTTACACTGTTTGCTCGGAGGATTGTAGGCCTACTGTCTTAGGTCAGCAGGAATAGTGGACGCAAGATTACTTTACACCTGCTTTCGTCACATCCGGGGCAGTCGTAGCCAACCAGCGAACCGCCCGAGACACATCCGGGCCAATACCGATCGCTGATTGGCTACGAACCAGTCGCCTGTGACCAAAGCATGTGTAAGGTAGTCTTGGGACAGCTATAGCAACAATGGAGGATGCAAGTAATATAAGTACCACTACTACTATTACTTTTGCTACTAGCGATCAATGGTATTTTTTTGGTTTCTACAATATTATTTTGTTTTTTCGTTTGGTCTGTTTATTTTCAGAATGTGTACTTTTGAATATTTTGTAAATAATGTTTTTCACCTCATAATAGTATTATTGTTATTATTATTTTTACTATTTTTATTATTACTATAATTATTATTATTATTATTATTTTTTTTTATTATTATTATTATTATTATTATTATTATTATTATTAGTATTATTATTATTATTATTATTATTATTATTATTATTAATATTGTTATTATTATTATTATTATTTTTATTATTATCATCATCATTATTTTTTCCGCACGTGGTGAGTTTTTTAAATTTTTTCATGACCGGTGTAACTGTTCTTGTGATGTGCTTTATTTAACCTTACAGATACTATCGGCATAGCCGATAGATGAGAAACTTGTGGCCAGTTAGCGATCAGAATTTAACATTGGGGTTTGCTGGTTGGCCACGCACAACTAATCTGTGACGTTAGCAATCGTAAGATTGTTTCCCCAAGGCTGAATTGTAATCCCACCCAGTAACGTACGAACCTGAGCCGATATGTTGTCATTTTCTGCGCACTTTTAAGCCGACTAATGAGGGCCTACGCGTTGTTATAGAACAATTCTGGTTTCGGAACTTTCTAGTTTTCGGGACACGCGAAAAGCACTTACGAAGTCGAAGTGTATTTATAGCTTTAAGATGCCGAAATATCGATACAATAAAACTTCATTATTGAGTTAGGCTACCTCCAAATACAAAGAGAGTTAATTTTAGTTTGTAAGAGCTGTCGTCAGTGTTTCTACTTTGGTTTCCTCAATTAAAGGTGATTGTTGGTTATTGTTCAGGTTATTTTATTTATTACAAATGATCTTTAATTAAATTTCTTTTCGTGTCCTAACCATATCCAAATATCCCGTTAACTATTTTATAGTAATCGCATTCATTTTCGTATATTGATCTTCTCTAAGTTTCAAAGTACATAATAATATTTATTGTTTTTTTAAATCAGTTTGTATTGAACAAGTAACAACAAAATATCATCACCAAACCTTACTGGAGCGGCTTGAAGATAGTATTTTCTTGGTCAATATAAAAGGTAGCATGCGTGACTACGAAGCACTAAAAGTCGGAAGTCCAAGTAACTAATGAGAAACGGGTCCCAACCCCTAACGTTTTTTTTTTTTTTTTTTTTTATAAAACAATGATTCCTTTGGTGTAATTATAACATGTGGGGTTTCTACTTTTTTCCCCTTTCTGCCTGATAATGACAAGTTATTATAAATGTTACATTATCGAAACGCCAGAAAGAACTATTACAGAGAAAACACACTCATTAATAATTATTTTCAAAAATACTACCCATTTTGAGTAATATATGTCAGAAACCAACAATTAAAGTTCCATTTTATCCAAATCCAACTGTTCCAACCATTAATTACCATCAAAATACGTAAGTTTTAACAATGTTATTGATGAGTTTCTGCGTTATCCTTATAATAATGTAAATCTGTCCCAATATTTCTTCCGTTTTTCAAAAAAGTAATTAACTTTTGGAATTGGTTGTTTTAACACATCTTTTACAATTAAATCAGTTTATTTTAAACGTGGTTGGAACAGAAAACATTTATGAGAAAGAGCATTCAGTTCTCTAGAGGGTGACGTATTTTGCTTTTTATGACAATTATTTCAAAGCAATTTAAAACAATTTTAATGAACATACATTGGGGATTCCACAGGACGGGTCAACGTACAGATTTACAGCCTTAATAGCCTTAACAGCTTTAATAGCGGACATACAGCATTAAGTCTGTATACCTACCCTCGACCTACCGTAACGACAAGAAAGCTGCGTTAAACTTATCACGGCCATTCAGAATCGCACTGCTGGTTCACATAGTTTCGTTTCGTTCAAGATAGGCCTAGTAAAGTGAAGTACTTTGTAACGTTTTATCCTCAGCTAAAACATCATTTTGAGACAATACAAATTAATTGAAATTTGTATTATCCATAATTTATTATTATAATAGTCTTGTTTACAACAATTCCTGCACATCTTACAACTAATTCGTGAGTATTATTAAAGTAGATGGTCCGTTGACTTTAAATTTTAGTAACTTGTTCTAAGATTTAAACGTGAAGTTGGACATTGCCCAACCTAATGACAACGAATAACGCATAAAAACGACGTCTTGAAACAAGAACTTTGTGTGAAGGCCAGTACGTGTTTCCTATGATCCAACTTTACGACTACGCGTTAAGGCTGGTCCACACAGATTTTTAAGACATACGATTTAAGGTTTAACGCGTAGTCATAAAGTTGGATCATAGGAAACACGTACTGGCGTCCACACAAAGTTTTAGTTTTAAGACGTTGTTTTCATTGTTGTTTTTAAAACAACGTCTTAAAACCTTATGCATTATGTCTTCAAAATCTGTATGGACCAGCCTTTAAACCTTAAATCTTATGTCTTAGTGGACCGGCAGCAATCACTGCCCTCTTGATCAATTCGGAAAATCATCTATTTATTATTGTAGTACATATGTCCGCCGCTCGCAGCGCACTCTCGCCAAAACAACAAACATTGTTCTGAGCTTTAGCGGGTTCATTGTCTCGCTGGACGCTGATTGGATGGTCAGAGTTTCCATTCAGTGAGGTCATTAACTCGAAAATATCCCCATGCACGCCGAAAACTTTTAACGAACGGTTTTTAAAACAATACAACGGTGTGCGTGTGCAGATGGGCGTAATGTTAACCCCCTACAGTTTTGTAGACAGTGTTGTTTAAATCTGAAATGTATACTATAAAAAACAGCCATCCATTTATCTAATTGAAGAGAAGAGATGTACAATTTATTTGAATTAAAAACAATACAAAATTGCAAACACTGTTTATAAAATCAACTGAGTTGTTATAGCTAAATATTGTTGTTTAACATAGACAATAATCTGCTTACAAGACATAATGGTTAAGCTGTGAGTAAAACAGAAATTTTATAACATAAGGAAGAAGTTCAAATTAAACTTTTTAAATACTTGAAGGGAAATAATAATTCAAATCATAATTTTTGTGAGAATCGTTCACTTAAATAGGCGAGTGAATATAAGTTTTATTAAAGAGTATTGCATATTGAATTGGTTACAAATTACAAATGTAGATTATTTTATTAGAAACGTGAAAAAATAGACACTAAAATATAATAATAATAGTCTCAAAACCCAATTTGACAATAGACCATTTCAAAAACTATCTAGGACCCTTTGTATGAGTATCATCACGGGCACCTAAATCTTCAACAACAACAATGCACAACAATTAAAAATCAGTTCAAAAATGTTATCAAGGTTCATTGATGCATAGAAGACCATCGTCTACTGACCTTGATTTTATATTTTTAAGTGTTGTGTATTGTCACACATAAAGATTTAGAGGACCGTGATGATAATCATACAAAGGGACCTAGATAGTTTTTGAAATGGTCTCATTTTAGCCCCTATCGCTAAGCAATTACACATCAACAGTCACAAAAAAACAATGTAAACAATGTCAAAATCCCAAACCTAAGGGCTAAAATAGCTGCCCACCGCCTTCTTCCGTGGCTATTTCATTGGTATGCTGATTTGTTAGCTGATTCAAGTCCAGTACTTAACTTGGAATTATTTTATTTGTTTACTCATTTTCATACCAAACATGTTAAGGACATTAATGCAAAAATTATTTTGAGTGTAAAGTAAGTTACATTAATTTATAAGAGCCAAATATGTCTATCAGAATTGTATAACATTTATTTTCTGTTATTATTATTTTGGGTTATATGTTTAAGTTTAACAGTGTGTAAAGTATAGAAACCACCGTTATTCAATGATTGCTGTTGGCTGACTTGAAGCAAGCAAACTTATGTAGGACGGTATTTAATTATGTCTATCGTTTGCTTGGTGGCTTCTTGTGTTTGCGTGGTAGGATAAATAAATTGTTTCGATTGCAGGAAATACAAGATAGATACAAGTTCTTTACAAATAGGTAAACATTGAAAAATGTTTTTGTATCTCGTTTCTACTGTGCGTTTACTCCTGCTGCGAATGGAATGGAATGGAATGGAATGGAATGGAATGGAATGGAATGGAATGGAATGGAATGGAATGGAATGGAATGGAATGGAATGGAATGGAATGGAATGGAATGGAATGGAATGGAATGGAATGGAATGGAATGGAATGGAATGGAATGGAATCGAATGGAATGACACAGGATTAAACCTTTATTTTCTCCTTTGTACAGTACAGTTAGTGAAATACAGTTGTGATACAAAGTGAACCATAATGCAAAGGTTCAAAGTTCAATAATCGGTTCACAAGTGATTACAAACGTCCGCAATTAACTTAATACTCGAATCCGCTTAGAGAATATGTCCATACCTACGAAATCTACAATTCAACGACCCTCGACAAAAATCACTTTTCAACTGAGTTGTATAGACAACAAAGAATCATATTATGCTTTTAAATTATACATTCAAATATTTATGAGGGATCTATTCTATTGTGAAAGATTCTCGCTTCTGAATGCGGTGGTAGCGTTTATAAAACTATTTTGCAATATAGAGAAGCTTCCTTGTTATTGAAGCACATTGAGTAAACAAAGTTAGCTAGAAACCAAACTGCCGTGCGCGTGGACAGGGCTAAAACAGATATACGGTTTTTATGATATTATTGAATAATACAGTTGGATTTCAAAAAGTGTTACGGAATTGATTTGTATGGCGAAGAGTTGGAAACACGGAAGAAAATTCTCGTGGCGATCCACCATTTGAGATTAAATATAACCAAACACAGATTTATTGATTTGAATTTTCTAAGAAAAACAAAAAAAAACATGTAATCAATGAACAAAAATGTGCATGATAAACGGATATATTTTAATTTGAACATTTAATTCCATTTTTCGCTACTTCTGAGCAGGTACAAAAATGATTATGTATGTTATAGTGAAAGCTATGTAAAGCAATACATAACTCTTCAAATAGGAACTACACTCTCATTTACCATTGAAAAATGACATTGGTTGTAAGCGGAGTAAAATATCACCCGCGGAAACTCGTTTTCCAAGTTTTCCTCGAAAGAAAAACATAATCACAAACTCATGCTGTAATGAAACAAACACCAGACGATTCCTTCGAAGTCTTCTTCTGTAACATACTGGTATAACACGTAGTGTAAGCCTAAAAAGAATTTTGATTAGAATCTTCAATCTTCTAGGAATTTTTTGAAAAGAAACTCACCTCATTTTCAAGTTACACAAATATCCCAAGTAGAACAGCTGCGTCGGAACGACGTTGTATTTGTGGCGTGCAACGGCGGGAAATTTTTCTTCGATTACCGACGCCAATCCAACGTTGGTCCAACGTTGTATTTAACGTGGATTCCGCTGCTACACTAAATTAGGATTTGAATCGTAAAACGCCGTAGGTACCACGTTGGATTTGGTTCGGATTCCGCTGCTAGGCTAGGCATGTATTTGAGTCGTAAAACGGTGTCGGTACCACGTTGGTTTTGGTTCGGATTCCGCTGCTAGGCTAGGCATGTATTTGAGTCGTCAAACGGTGTCGGTACCACGTTGGATTTGGTTCGGATTCCTCTGCTAGTCTAGGTATGTATTTGAGTCGTCAAACGGTGTCGGTACCACGTTGGATTTGGTTCGGATTCCGCTGCAAGGCTGGGCATGTATTTGAGTCGTCAAACGGCGTCGGTACCACGTTGGATTGGTTTCGGATTCCTCTGCTAGGCTAGGCATGTATTTGAGTCGTCAAACGGCGTCGGTACCACGTTGGATTTGGTTCGGATTCCGCTGCTAGGCTAGGCATGTATTTGAGTCGTAAAACGGTGTCGGTACCACGTTGGTTTTGGTTCGGATTCCGCTGCTAGTCTAGGTATGTATTTGAGTCGTCAAACGGTGTCGGTACCACGTTGGATTTGGTTCGGATTCCGCTGCTAGGCTAGGTATGTATTTGAGTCGTCAAACGGTGTCGGTACCACGTTGGATTTGGTTCGGATTCCACTGCAAGGCTGGGCATGTATTTGAGTCGTCAAACGGCGTCGGTACAACGTCGGATTTGGTTCGGATTCCTCTGCTAGTCTAGGTATGTATTTGAGTCGTCAAACGGTGTCGGTACCACGTTGGATTTTGTTCGGATTCCGCTGCAAGGCTGGGCATGTATTTGAGTCGTCAAACGGCGTCGGTACCACGTTGGATTGGTTTCGGATTCCTCTGCTAGGCTAGGCATGTATTTGAGTCGTCAAACGGCGTCGGTACCACGTTGGATTTGGTTCGGATTCCGCTGCTAGGCTAGGCATGTATTTGAGTCGTCAAACGGCGTCGGTACCACGTTGGATTTGGTTCGGATTCCGCTGCTAGTCTAGGTATGTATTTGAGTCGTCAAACGGTGTCGGTACCACGTTGGATTTGGTTCGGATTCCGCTGCAAGGCTGGGCATGTATTTGAGTCGTCAAACGGCGTCGGTACAACGTCGGATTTGGTTCGGATTCCGCTGCTAGTCTAGGTATGTATTTGAGTCGTCAAACGGTGTCGGTACCACGTTGGATTTGGTTCGGATTCCGCTGCTAGTCTAGGTATGTATTTGAGTCGTCCAACGGTGTCGGTACCACGTTGGATTTGGTTCGGATTCCGCTGCTAGTCTAGGTATGTATTTGAGTCGTCAAACGGTGTCGGTACCACGTTGGATTTGGTTCGGATTCCGCTGCTAGTCTAGGTATGTATTTGAGTCGTCAAACGGTGTCGGTACCACGTTGGATTTGGTTCGGATTCCGCTGCTAGGCTAGGTATGTATTTGAGTCGTCAAACGGTGTCGGTACCACGTTGGATTTGGTTCGGATTCCGCTGCTAGTCTAGGTATGTATTTGAGTCGTCAAACGGTGTCGGTACCACGTTGGTTTTGGTTCGGATTCCGCTGCTAGGCTAGGCATGTATTTGAGTCGTAAAACGGCGTCGGTACCACGTTGGTTTTGGTTCGGATTCTGCTGCTAGGTTAGAGATGTATTTGAGCCGTAAAACGGCGTCGGTACCACGTTGGTTTTGGTTCGGATTCCGCTGCTAGGTTATAGATGTATTTGAGTCGTAAAACGGCGTCGGTACCACGTTGGTTTTGGTTCGGATTCCGCTGCTAGGTTAGAGATGTATTTGAGCCGTAAAACGGCGTCGGTACAACGTCGGATTTGGTTCGGATACCGCTGCTATCATAGTCTAAAGTCTGCCAGGGAAAGATTGCACTGAGGCAGGTAAACTTCTCCGCCGCGCTCTTCCCCCAGCGTGTGTCAAGATGGCCCGCCCAAAACAGCCAACCCATTCACTATCATTTAACGGTAAGTGCTACGTTAGTGCTGGCTAGTGCTCAAATTTCCATGTAAGTGCTGGAACCATTAAAAAAGTATTGAGCTTTAAAGACGGGACGGCCAAGTTTACATCAAGTCGGCTACTCAACAAGGGTCAACGACTATTGACATTCCGCAGAGATGACCCATAAAGATAATGGTAATTGGTAACAGTTGAAATTATTTAAAAACTCACTTTTTGGTTGTTTTGTTACTTTTATCGAATTATTTTGAATATTGAAGAAAAACTTACATACCATCGTGATTGAATTACAGAAAACACCAGAAATTGAGTTAGTAAACACGTGAATTAAACCTATGTAGTTTGCTTTGGTGATAGATTATGTAACAATCTATGTCGAAATAGTGAGTGAGTGAGTGAGTGAGTGAGTGAGTGAGTGAGTGAGTGAGTGAGTGAGTGAGTGAGTGAGTGAGTGAGTGAGTGAGTGATTGAGTGAGTGAACGAGTTGTGTTCAATGTTTGATAACAATGACGGTGACGATGAAGTGATTCAATGTCATATAAACAGAAATGAGATAATAGTTATTTACTAACATTAACTCTTCATATTGTAATATGATCAGTTTTGCGACTCAAACGCATATCAAAGGTCAAATCATGACTTTGAAAATCAGTTTTATATTACATGGGAATTAGATACCATTAAAAATGTACCAATAAAACAATATATAAATAAAAACAATGATGGTGAATTAAAATGTATACAACAATTTACCATAAACAACATAAACAATAGATGCCTTGTCAGTAAATGAAATTGTAGACTAGCAAAGATTCACATGAACCACAGGGGCATTGTTAAACATCTGCAAATGCAACTATTATTAAAATGTACACCGTTAAATACGCCACATACAGTAGCCAACTTGAAAATAAATAACAATAAAGTTAACTTATGGAAAAAACCATTCACAAACAACTATCGATCATTATCGTCACCGTCATTGTTATCAAACATTGAACACAACTCGCCACTCACTCACTCACTCACTCACTCACTCACTCGCTCACTATTTCGACATAGATTATTTCATAATCTATTACCGAAGCTAAAAACTACATGTGTTTAAGCTAGCTTAATTGTTGGTGTTTTTTTGTGATTGAAAAACGAGGGTATGTTAGTTTTGCTTCAATATTCCAAATAATTCAATAAAGGTTACCAAACAACCAAAATTATTATTATTATTATTTATTGGTATTTTTTCGCCCGGAGGCGAGAAGGCTGATTTAGGTCCACAATATACAGCCCTCTGCAGCCTAATAAAACAACCATGGACCTACAGGTCACCAGGTACACAAGGAAAAAGACAAATCAAATACAAATACAAACATACAAATTGAAATGTTTTTTCCGTTGTTGCGATGTGAATGTGTCAGAGTTTTATAATGCCATGGGAGTTTTCTACGACTGCGGAACTTAAAAACAGAACATCCACTTCTACATTCTGCTGTGTTTTCCAATTGAATCATCAAGCCTACGAGACAAACTCTTCGTATCCATAAATTACAAAACAAACCCCGACTTAGAATTAAATCCGCACATGTTCGTCGTAACTTTTGACTATTGACTAACGAATTGAAATATCTCAATTCCTTGGTCAAGTCTTAGTCACAGCCAATCAGCGCGCAGAACTCTCGCTCGCAGCCAATGAAAGGAGTCTTGTTAGTTTTGTGGCTTGACTAAGAAATAATCACGGTGGGGTTGTAGTCAATAGTCAATAGTCAATAGTCATTTATGCTTGTTTGCACACTTTGCTATCACATCGCGTTATGATTGTGCTAAAAGAGAATTGAGTTGGTAAACGCCTGTTTATTTATTTCGCAGATATTTAATTATTATTATTATTATTATTATTATTATTATTATTATTATTATTATTATTATTATTATTATTATTATTATTATTATTATTATTATTATTATTATTATTATTATTATTATTATTATTATTATTATTATTATTATTATTATAAGAATGGTTACAAGGTAAGTTTTGTTTACATAGTATGATGTTTTGAAGATATTTGAGAATACGGGGCTCGACATGCTACAACTCCAATGAGCAAAAGGAAAGGTGTCATCGATAAGACATATGGTTCTAGTTGCATTTGTTTCGAAGATGCAAAGAGTTTTGCGAAATCCGTGTATATTGGCGTTTACAGTATTAGTAGTAGTATGATGGCGGAGGGGGGGGGGGGGGGGGGGAGACTGTTGACTCTCTAGCCCCCCACCCCCCACATTAAACATCAGTTGTAATTATATTATAAAACACGTATGCAAATAATACACGAAATTACCATCACATTTGATAAAAGCTAAAAGTAGTTATTTGTGCAAGTGATTATGATGGCGAACGATTCTGATATATAAGTTCATATCAAATTCCGATGAATTATTGTCAATAATTTGAAATTGTATGTATATTTAACATTGGGATTTCACATTAAATAAAAATAATTATCCTACTAATACAAAAAGTGAATATTAAACTGCAAAATAAAAACAGTGCACAGTAAGCTGGCTCCATAACTACAATTAGACAATGGTCAAGTGCACCCACATAATTTTTACCAGTGGGAGGTGGGGCAATGAAAATTACAATAACCTCTCTCGCACGCACAAGTACACATACAACAAGTGTCTCAAGAGAAACATGTTCGGCTGGAGACTCGGTCGAAGCCATCGGGGGGATAATGCCTGCCGCCCCCCCCACCCACCCACCCCGCTACCCAAAGTATTCCACCCAATATTTGAAAAGAATGCCGTTCAAACATGCAGGGTGCGAAGGAGAGATACATCAAAAGGTTGCGTCCTTCGTGAGTTTATGACCAGGATAGTGTACTCTGCCACTCAAGGGGGCTCAATTGTCTTGATAGACGGTCAGCTATGCACTTTTGTGGTCTCACTCGGCCGGACCAGCCGAGAGTAGGCTCAAAAAATTCGTAATTTTTACCTGATTACAGCAAAGGCAATCCGGAAAACGAAATCGGTAGCTTTCACTTTTTATAGCCAAAAAAACGGTAAAAAAAGGGAAATTTATCGATTACAAGACCAATTGAGTGATAGCGCTGGGCAAGGTGTCAAAAAACTTGATATTTTGTGAGAAATGAATAAAACATAATGCGAAAATGGAATTCACTACCATTTGGCGTTGAGATCCTAAAAACGGCAAAAAATGGCACAATTTATTTTATCGACCAACTGACCGGTAACAATGGGAGAGGTAAACTAATATGATATTTTATAGGCATAATGTAGAATAAATAAAGTGAAACTCAATATGTGTACCTTTAGGCTATAGATAAAAAAGGCACCAAAAGGGCACTGCCGTCTTTTAGATTAATTGGCTGACAAAACTTACTGGGAGGGATGGCAACAAATGCGATTGTAAGCAGCGTGCAAACTTCTAAACATTACCTTTTACCTTTCAGATACTTCAGATACTAAAGGGCCAAAACGGTACCAAAAACAAGGTGGAGTGGGGGGGGGGGGGGGGGTTGGTTATAATATTAGTGTTATTATTTCCGCCAAAATAGAATAAACACAAATGCAGTTGGAAACGGTCATTAAAGGAAGGTAAGTCGCATTTAAATTGTTGGTATTATTTTAAGAGCTTGAAGAACGGCAACAAAGACATACGATTTGCAGGAAAAGATAATTGGGTAGGAAGAAAAATGTATAATTGGAAACGATAAATGAACCCCGTTGTTCAATATTGATTCGTAATTTATTTACACGAAAACGAAAAACATCACAATATTGTCTCCAGTTATTTATAAAAGATCAAATACAAGGAAAAAATACATATTGAAGGCATGTGTTCCAACTCCGTAAATTCTAGACGGTTTGTTGTGTGATTAAAATATTATCTATAATAACAATAAATCTATAATATTATTATTTATTAGGTGCATGTTCGGCATATACATTTTTTTGCCATGTATATGTAAACTTGTTAAAAAAAAGTCATTGTAAACCTGCGAAGCATCAAGCAGGCCGTCACATGTAGTTATGTAGATGATAGCTCATGATTTTATACATAATTATACAATTAAATGGAGCACTAATGTAAATACAACTAAAACACACATGTGAGATGATGTTTAAATTTAAAGCACTTACAAACTATATACTTTAATGTGGAGTACATGACAAACTAGTGCATCCTCGTCACCGTGTTGTACATATCTGCTATGCTTCGAGACTCACTAAAACAGAAACACGTTCACATATATAGTCGCATCGGTAACGCGAAAATTATATTTTGATTTTAAAATATTAAGACGTATATAATGAGGGCTTAGTAATAGCCTACATACCTCAGACATCCAGGTCAGTCACTGTCCTCACTGCAATAGCTTTCCTCTATTAGTGGTAGCAAGGTATCTTCTTCCACCTCTTTGCATTGCTCTTGACAGGAACACAAGTCTGTACATCTAAGCTTTAGCTCCTTGCACTGACACTTAGCTGTAGAACAGTACTTGCATTTGCATGATATTAATTCTAATACTTCTTCTGGGGCTGGTTTCGTTGCAAGCCATTGGATAGCAATAGAACCATCTTCCAGGCACCAGCCATGGTCGAATGGGAGTGGGATACTTTGGAATTGGGGGAGAGATGTTTTCCAGATAGCTGCTTGGTAGTTCGATCTTGTCAATGTGCAACCGGAGTGTTGAGCGACATGGAGGTAAGGTTTCTGGGTCGACGGCACCTCCCCGAGTGCAGTACATATGATATCGAAGCGCATTCACGTCTGATAATTTTGGCTATAAAAAGTGAAAGCTACCGATTTCGTTTTCCGGATTGCCTTTGCTGTAATCAGGTAAAAATTACGAATTTTTTGAGCCTACTCTCGGCTGGTCCGGCCGAGTGAGACCACAAAAGTGCATAGCTGACCGTCTAAGGTCGGTGCCACACTTGCGGATCGTCCGCGCGGACCATCCGCGGCGGATCGACCGCTGACAACGTAAAGCATGTATTCTTATGGACCCTGCCACACTTGGCGGTTCGTCCGCTTTCAACCGCGAGCGACCGCGACATGCAGCGTTCGGTCCGCGCGGATCGTCCGCCTCCGAGGAACGTGGAGCATTGTCTCTTATGAGGGGTGACACACTGGCGGTTCTCCCGCATAGGGTTTCTGTGAATTTTGTTCACTTCATTTCAAGACACAGGGTTTGGTCACTTCACTTCATGACAGCAAGGGGAGATGTTCGATACAGAGAAATTTATTTGCAAGGTGGAGGTTAGGGGGTGTTTATGGAAATTGTCTTCGAAAAGCTAAAGCGATCGGCACCTGAAAATAACGGCATGGCAAGTCATTTGTCGTGAGATGTACCCGGAATGGGAGAGTTACTCTTCAAGTGATGAAAATAAGATTAAAAGTTATAAGTTATTTCTTAATTATTGGCTTCAAGATTCAAATATGTTTTTCTCTAACTATCTGACTGTTGTGAATTTCTCTCGTGGATATTGCCAAAGTAAAAAACAATGGCAATTATATTAAAATGTACCAATAAGAGAGAGAAACAAAGAGCGGAGAGAGAGAGAGAGAGAGAGAGAGAGAGAGAGAGAGAGAGAGAGAGAGAGAGGAGAGAGAGAGAGAGAGAGAGATTGATTGACTTCTTTTCAATTGATTGCTTTATTTCAACTGGCAAGAAGACCATGGGGTATTTTCTTACATGTAACCAGCGATATACGACTTGTAAGTCACCTTGCTACTACCGCGCGGTTGATCCGCAAGTGTGTCACCTCGAGACTGTCCGCGGATAGTCCGCGGCGGACAATCCGCGGCGGACCATCCGCAAGTGTGTCGCCGCCCAGTGGCTTATCAACGACAAATATTTTATCTAAGCAGAGTTGACCTATAGGCAATGCAACAATCAAAGGTACAGTTATGTCAAATGGTACCAAAATAAAACCTATCTAAATAAAATGTGCAGTTACTTTAACAAGTCTGAGAACACAATGTACTGTTTTGAACGTAGTTTGAGCATTTGAACTTTGATTTGATAAACACACCCTTCTTGGTGAATTTTGTGTTTAAGAAAGAAATGAAATATATATAAGATTTATAATTTATCTTAAAATAGCATTGTTTTGATTCGTTACCCACCCGCATTTGTCATTTTTATTGGTCGCACATCTGACAAGTTGCCCTCTGCCGTTTTCTGCTCTCAAATCTAAAGAGCTACTGATTTCAATTATTGTTATATTACTTATGATGAGTGTTGTGTAACACACACAATATTTTGTTAGGTATTTTGCTTTAAGTATGAAATGTGTTGTCATATATCTCTCCCATAAAATGTGAGGGGTTACTTGAAGTTTATCGGTCACTTATACTACATACTAAATGGCCCTTTTATGCCCCCCTCCCCCCCTTTTATTTTTGGTTAATGCCCAACTCTATGATTATAAATTTTCGAATTACATTTTCTTCGCTTTCCTTAAAAGATATAAAATTTGTTGACATCTTTCCAAGCATTATCAGAAATTGGTAATGAAGTTCACAAATTGTAATTTTGTTTGCCGTCTTTTTGTCTATACAAAGTAATAGTTACCGGTTTATTTACCGATTTCTGATTTCTCTAAAGGCCAAGTGCTATCGATTACGATAGTCGCTTTATTTGTTATGAATTAGTTTTAAATATCGAGTTCGTGCCACCAGTCTCAGCAAAGATTAGACAGTGGTCTCAGTGTAATCGGTCGATAGGTCTTCTATATTATGATACATTGGTGCCCTTTTTGCCGTTTCTTGATTTTAAAGGCCGTGTTTATGTTTTCGAACTTCACATTATTTGTTATTGGCTACATTTAGTTTGAAATACCGAGTTTTTTTACTCTTCTCCCAGTGTTATCGGTTAACTGGTCTTCTAAATGAAATGTGTGCCATTTTTGCCGTTTTTATTCTCCCAGGGCAAAACGGTAGCGATTTCCATTTTCGCATTACTTTTTCTTAATTTTACATGAAATAACAAATTGTTCGACACCTGTCCCAGCGTTATCAGTCAACTAGTCTTGTAGTATTAAAATAATTACTTTTTGCCATTTTTTGCCGTTTTTTGGCTATAAAAAGTAAAAGCTACCGATTTCGTTTTCCGGATTGCCTTTGTTGTAATCAGCTAAAAATTACGAATTTTTTGAGCCTACTCTCGACTGGTCCGGCCGAGTGAGACCATTCTGTTGAATTTGGGGGGATAGCTGACCGTCTATGACTTCGAGCTGTGCTTCGAGTCGAGTTTGTCTGATAAGCGATGAAGCAATGTTTTGTAATTATATTGTGTAGCGCAGTTGTATTGGAGCCAATGGAGGTGCGAGACAAACGCGAGAGTATTATATCATGTGTAAATCATTCATCTGTATTAGTTTCTAAAATACACGTAAATTATATTCACTAGAGAATAGTTGAGTAAACTAAAACTCTAGGGGTTAGGCATTGGCAGTAAACCGCACTCTGCTTTCCAGTTTCGAATTTTGCTGGGCGTAAAAGTAATAAGTATCATTGTCACAACACTCTTAAAACATTCTCTGAACAAACGGAATGTGAATTACACACTTAATGCAACTCCGTTTACTACGTTTAAATTTTAAAATGTAACAGGTTTTCTTGAAATTTTGTCACGTAAATAACGAGGCTTGCATATTATTACCAATATCATCTACTTAGTACAATATGATGAATTAGACACTCTTTGGTTCTTAATTCTTATGGAATTACTTATTTCAATTGGCTCATCCTCAAGATTGTCACACAAATTTAGACCGCGCCCCCTCCATAACCCATCATCTACGCCACAAGTGTGCTTCCGATCGTACTGAATTTATTTTACCACACACGAGAAGATATATACTCTCGCTGCAAGACTATAATTGTGATGATTTGAGACATTCATCTTACACATGATTACTGGTATAGATTTTAAATCGTTCCTCATCTCTACTAAGAAACTTTCAGTTAGGATTACCGGTGCCTGGAATCGAACTGGCGTGCTGGCGAATTGGAGCATCGTGTGCTTACACTGACCAAACTATTGGTGTTTCGTCATGATAAATAATGCATAAGGAGCCGTCAAAACTGAAGAATTACATTTAAAGCCATACATGGGCAACGTACAGTATTGATGTAAATCGAAATGTTTTGTTTTTACGTAGGCCTAAGCCAAAAATCGCAAATGTACGATTTCCTTAAATCCATATAGCAGCCTGTTCTAGTTGTAATTCATTATGCTATTGGTAATACTTGGAACCGTCTAGCAAGGATCCCGTACACGGTGTGACGGTCTTACTAAATTGTCTCATGTAAACCTGTGCAATATTTATTTTATTACTATTTTATTTTTTTGCCGCACAGGCAACAACTTCATCACGAAGTGAGCTTGTTATCTGTGGTTGCAGTATTAAAAATAGTACAGTAATACATTGATTTGAATAAACATTACTAATAGAGGAGACCAACTGCCGATACAAATACCAGCACTTACGCCAATAAAGCACAGATAATTAATTCGAACTTTCCGTGTGATTGAAGCTATTGCTAGAGAAATCCACCCCAACCCAACCCCCCCCCCCACGCCCTGACCAACACGCGACAATACATCATAAAGCCCATAGAAGCCCTGTGGGCTCAAGGCCAGCGTAACGGACATTGCCAGATGTGGAGAACAAACCGGCGCTTTCGCCGCGGTCAAAGACAAGACAAGACCCTTCGCTTGCCTCAGTTCAAACTAAGTCGTCAACTAGAGTACATGGAGGCTACAGGCATAAGCTGATCCAATTGGTTTTGTTGTTTCAGATTTCAAACACGAGGGGTAGTCAACACACGAATATAACTGCATAATGTTACATTTATTCCAAGGTTCTGCATATGAAGAGTCTCCAAAATGGTACCTATACTTGATTCGAGATAATATCGCAGAATTAACAACTTATCCATTTAACGCTTTGTTTTGGGATAATTGTCTTAGTTTGTTACAGGACTCTGAGATGATACGACTTATATATGCGTTTGTCTCCAGGTCTCCAAGACGAGATGACTTGTTCTTTCACCAGGGTGCTGAGACAAATTATGTGTCTTTCACAAGAGCGCTTAGTATAGATGGCATGTGTGTGTTTCCCAGGGTGCTAAGATAAGTCGACTTATACGTGTTTGTTTCAGAGAGCGCTGAGAGGATATGACTTGTGTGTCTTTCACCAGGGCGCTAGGAGGAGTAGACGTGTGTCTGAGTTTCCCAGGATGCTGAGATAAGTCGACTTCTACGTGTTTGTTTCAGAGAGCGCTGAGAGGATATGACTTGTGTGTCTTTCACCAGGGCGCTAGGAGGAGTAGACGTGTGTCTGAGTTTCCCAGGATGCTGAGATAAGTCGACTTATACGTGTTTGTTTCAGAGGGTGCTGAGCGGAGATGACTTGTGTGTCTTTCACCAGGGCGCTAGGAGGAGTAGACGTGTGTCTGAGTTTCCCAGGGTGCTGAGATAAGTCGACTTATACGTGTTTGTTTCAGAGGGCGCTGAGGGGAGATGACTTGTGTGTCTTTCACCAGGGTGCTAGGAGGAGTAGACGTGTGTCTGAGTTTCCCAGGGTGCTGAGATGAGTCGACTTATACGTGTTTGTTTCAGAGGGCGCTGAGCGGAGATGACTTGTGTGTCTTTCACCAGGGCGCTAGGAGGAGTAGACGTGTCTGTGTTTCCCAGGGTGCTAAGATAAGTCGACTTATACGTGTTTGTTTCAGAGGGCGCTGAGTGGATATGACTTGTGTGTCTTTCACCAGGGCGCTAGGAGGAGTAGACGTGTGTCAGTGTCTTCGTGTGTCTTCGTGTGTCTTCCATCACGTATACATTTAGGTTATGAACATGTCATGACAGTTGTCATGTTGTCGTTTGCTCGTCGCGTTAGATCTACCAAAGATCGCGCTACTGTAAACACTTCGACGCAAGCAACGTTCTACAGTGACGGCAGCTTGAGCTGTTTTTATCTTTTGAATTGTAATGGTCGGTGCACAATAGCCCGGGAAGGAGCTTCCCGTTACCGTTAACGTTACCGGGCAATGTTAAATTATATAGCGATCTTTCCCGTTACCGCTACCGGAGCTCCTTACCGGGCTATTGTGCACCGACCTTTAAGGTTATTAATGGCCTACGATATCATGATATCGTTCCGATATGAGTATGACAAAATCAACATCAGCTCGATTTTCTTGCATATCGAATTGTATCAAATAATCAATATTGTTAAATACATTAATTAACCCCTTCGTAGGCATAATTACTAAGTATATGAGTATTTGCTCTTATTAATTACTACATATCTACATTGTTGGTTATAGAATACATGGGTTTGGTTGTAAAAGTACGTCTGTCTCATGAAAAATGAATCTGTAATAAACAAACATAATCTCTACTGTAGTAAAAAGTCTTACAGATGTACTATAATTCCATACAGTTAAAACAATACCTTCCACTTCTTGTGTTAGAATGTATATAATATTGATATTGAATACAGGTGTTTCCGACTGGCGTGACTGACATGGCGCTTCTACTGAAACGAGGGTGAATACGCTACTAATACGGCGTAAATACGCCACTTATTGCCACCGACGGACCAACGCGTATTCGGGGCGTATTAGAAGTGGGTTTGTGCCGTTTGCATGGCGCTTCTGCTGCTGAAACGAGGGTGAATACGCTACTAATACGGCGTAAATACGCCACTTATTGCCACCGACGGACCAACGCGTATTCGCGGCGTATTAGAAGTGGGTTTGTGCAGTTTACAGTGTGCTCCTGCCGCTGAAACGAGGGTGAATACGCTACTAATACGGCGTAAATACGCCCCAAATTTCCACCGTCGGACCAACGCGTATTCGCGGCGTATTAGAAGTGGGTTTGTGCCGTTTACATGGCGCTTCTGCTGCTGAAACGAGGGTGAATACGCTTCTAATACGGCGTAAATACGCCACTTATTTCCACCGTCGGACCAACGCGAATTAGAAGTGGGTTTGTGCAGTTTACATGGCGCTTCTGCTGCTGAAACGAGGGTGAATACGCTACTAATACGGCGTAAATACGCCACTAATTTCCACCGTCGTACCAACGCGTATTCGCGGCGTATTAGAAGTGGGTTTGTGCAGTTAACATGGCGCTTCTGCTGCTGAAACGAGGGTGAATACGCTACTAATACGGCGTAAATACGCCACTAATTTCCACCGTCGTACCAACGCGTATTCGCGTCGTATTAGAAGTGGGTTTGTGCAGTTAACATGGCGCTTCTGCTGCTGAAACGAGGGTGAATACGCTACTAATACGGCGTAAATACGCCACTAATTTCCACCGTCAGACCAAAGCGTATTCGCGGCGTATTAGAAGTGGGTTTGTGCAGTTTACATGGCGCTTCTGCTGCTGAAACGAGGGTGAATACGCTTCTAATACGGCGTAAATACGCCACTAATTTCCACCGTCGTACCAACGCGTATTCGCGTCGTATTAGAAGTGGGTTTGTGCAGTTAACATGGCGCTTCTGCTGCTGAAACGAGGGTGAATACGCTACTAATACGGCGTAAATACGCCACTAATTTCCACCGTCAGACCAAAGCGTATTCGCGGCGTATTAGAAGTGGGTTTGTGCAGTTTACATGGCGCTTCTGCTGCTGAAACGAGGGTGAATACGCTTCTAATACGGCGTAAATACGCCACTAATTTCCACCGTCGGACCAAAGCGTATTCGCGGCGTATTAGAAGTGGGTTTGTGCAGTTTACAGTGCGCTCCTGCTGCTGAAACGAGGGTGAATACGCTGCTAATACGGCGTAAATACGCCACTAATTTCCACCGTCGTACCAACGCGTATTCGCGGCGTATTAGAGGGGTTTCGGTCGAGGGATTGAGGCCTGTTTCGGTTGTTCTGATCCTGTGGAGAGCGTAAACCGTCGTCGTACCGATGCCGTTCAGCTAGTCATAACTCCGGAAATCCGCCGCAGTATCACGACATAAATCCGACGTTGTTCCGACGCAAATGGTACCGGCGGAACAACGTTGGAACGACGTTCGTGTTCTACTTGGGATGGTTGTAGTTATATTTATTCTCATATTGCTTTGTGTTTACTCTTCCATGTATTCTATTTATTATTTTACTTGTTATTTGTAATTTGGTTTTTGATGTACCCTTATAAACATCTACACTTTACAAACTGCAAATAAATATAATATAACTGATATTAATATGCAACTTTTTGTGTGTGTTTGCTGTTTTATAAATGCCATCTTTTATTAAAGCAAAGGGTACTTAACAGTACTTTGGTCAATTATCACACACAGAGGCAGTGCGTCTCGTAAAAAATTCACCCCCCCCCCCATACCCCCCAACGGTAGAAATTAACGAACTGTGAAGATATCCATTCATATAGCACAACCTGTCATTGTTAGTAGTATTGTTCTACGATTGCCTTGCATATTCTGTATAGTGTATTTAGTATGTACACGCACACGCACACGCACACGCACACGCACACGCACACGCACACGCACACGCACACGCACACGCACACGCACACGCACACGCACACGCACACGCACACGCACACGCACACGCACACGCACACGCACACGCACACGCACACGCACACGCACACGCACACGCACACGCACACGCACACGCACACGCACACGCACACGCACACGCACACGCACACGCACACGCACACGCACACGCACACGCACACGCACACGCACACGCACACGCAAACAAACACAAACACAAACACAAACACAAACACAAACACAAACACAAACACAAACACAAACACAAACACAAACACAAACATAAACACAAACACAAACACAAACACAAACACAAACACAAACACAAACACAAACACAAACACAAACACAAACACAAACACTAACACTAACACTAACACTAACACTAACACTAACACTAACACTAACACTAACACTAACACTAACACTAACACTAACACTAACACTAACACTAACACTAACACTAACACTAACACTAACACTAACACTAACACTAACACTAACACTAACACAAACACAAACACAAACACAAACACAAACACAAACACAAACACAAACACAAACACGCACCATCCATGCGCAGATCAAATGTATCCGATACAGTGATTGACACCTCGCTAGTAGCTGGCACACAGTCACAGGTGGGGTAGCCGTGCAACGCAGCCAAGTGAGCGAGCCTATAAAGCCTCGTCTCGCTCGAGCCTGCTCGCCAGTAGCTCGTTGGATCCGAACAGAGAAGGTTGTTTGCGCGCGCCGGGTGGTTGCTTAGCAACCGCGGACAGATTCTCTCGCCTCATGTACTAGATAGATACACTCCGACTATGATGGCGGTCTCGACTTACAAACACGGTCACGGGTTCAAGACCCTAACACGCTCGGACACGACGAGTATTACAAACTTTCCGGATACTTTCCAGGACTTTTTTTCGAAGATTAGCGAGGATGAGGATAACGATGAACTGTCGCAGGCTGTGTTGGAGGACAAGGTGATACCGCGGGGGGAGGGGGGTGACCGGATGCAGACGAGGCGCGGGGGAGTCTACCGGAGGTCTGTTCACCGGAAGAGGATGGAGGAGCGCGAGACAGAGGTATGGCCACGATCCTAGGACGTTACTTTCCTCAGTACTAATTATCATAATTGTTCGTAGGAATTCTTGTTATAGGGTGTACACAGCAGATTAAAAAAAAAAAAGGTAGAAAAGAGGGCCGGAATGAATGAAAAGAAATTTGAAGAAGGGATAAAAGAGAAATTGTGATCCGAAATATGAACGGGAGCCCTCTTTGCCTTACTTACATATAGAAAATAGTCATGTTTACACTTCCTCGAACCTGCTTTAAATGAGCAAGTAGCGTTAACTTCGTTGTTCTCATCTGTGCAGTTAATATTCACGTTTATCAGATGTGGTTTTTGCATGTAATTACGATGTCTGAAGGGATGCTTGCCTACATAGTACCCGTTTACTTAATATTATTCCTGTAAAATCAAACGATAACCGTTTAAAATCCTATTTGCTTCGACAAATGATTGCTGTATGTTCCCAAGAAACGCGTTTATGTGATAAATGTGTATCACAGACACACGATAATCTGTTTAATTCCTATCAATGTTTTGCTGGTTTTCTGTTTGTAATATCTTAACATTTCAGTTAACATGATAGGCTGGTTGGAATCCTGATTTTTAAAGCTAGCTCCTCATAACATTTGCTTGAAATTGGTTGTGTTTCCATCTAAATTATGTAGTTATTGCTTCATATTTAACATTTTATAAAATAAGTTGCATAAATGGTAGAAGGTTGTTTAAACATTTATCGTGTAGACCGAAGTAAGACGAATTCAGTGGTATGTTTAATTTGTGCTCAAGTGAATTAGATGGATCTGGACGACGAGATATATTTGCGCGGGCCTCGAAACTCAGACGATGCTCCATATGCAGCGAGTAGCGCGTAGTTTCATATACGTCACAACGCCTGGGGCGAAACACTTTTTCTTGAATTTCAAGAGTTTGAATACACTAGGCAACTTGACACATGCACTAACCGTTACAGATTAGGCTTACAATTACACGTTTTAAACGAAATGTGAGGGTTTAGTGGGCCTTTAACACACATTGAAAGCAGAGGGAGTATAAGGCTGTGTCTCGCCCTTCGCTGCGAAACTCTCGTTTTCTGTCGGTAAAAATTGTTCTAAAATGCTTTAAACTAGTCATAACTAGACCAAAATATCTCATCCCTTAGTAGAGAATTTAATGCTCTTTCTTATAAATATGTCTTTGTTTCAATAAATTTTTACAATTTTCAAATTTCCAAAATAAATTGTTAAAGGTGTGTTGCAAGAACACATTATAAGATAATTCGATAAATTGAAATATGTATTGGAACAAAGACACAATTATAAGAAAGAGCATTAAAGTCTTTGAGATGACATATTTTTCTTTAGTTTTGACAATTTAAAAGAAAGTAATTTTAAGGGATATAAACAGGGAGTTTCGAAAGGGGGGCGGGGGGAGGGGGTATTCAAGATACACCGTTAACAGAGCACCCCTATCAATGACATTAAGCTGTTTATAGAGCGTACCTGACCAATGCAGAGTGGGAAGGGATCAGCGGCCACTTGCAGCCAACATCCTACCAGTTAATCTGTTTCGGAGGCTTTCACGGCCTGAGTCAACTATACTATCTAGGTTTTTTGGGTATAACCTTGTCAAAAGTTCCTTTGTAAATCAATTTTTATAACTGAACAGGATAGACATTAAATAAAAAAGTAAACCTATCCAACGTTTTGCCGAATGTTGACACAGAAATTAACAGCTTTCACTAAAAAAGAACTCTGGATAAAGTTGCTATCAGAACAACACACGCACACTACTAACATATCTCTGATTTAAATTCTTGCCAGATCTTGCATTCACTAGCCATCATTTTTAGCAAGATCTGACTAGCAAAAGGCTAGGGATTTGGTCTAGTAAGTAGAAGCCAAAATAGTACAGCAGGCATTTGCAAGTAGTTGCAAGTATAATAGATAGTCACAGAACTGCCACAGCTACAAATTGTTACACTTTGATAGAAGTAGAAATACAGATTGAACAAGCCAGTCACAATACGCAAAACACTTATACACATATATATTGATTTTGACTTGCGAATAAAATACATCTGAAATCTGAATGTGACCAGATACAGCTGGTTATAGTTAGACGGTTGCCAACTTAGGGTTGCCAGTCACAGTAGGTCAACAAGAATGCTAGACATGGCGTGCATTGTAACAGCTACAGATATAATGGCTAGAATAATATGGATTCAATTCTATCACTTCTTGGCTTAGGAATAAGTAAACGGTCACTTTGTAGACATCCTAGCAAAAAGCACCCAATAAATTCAAAGTTGTTCTGAATCGACCTTGTTGATTCTGGCATTTGTCGGCACCTGCTCGCACTGTCCACTCACTGATTCATATGTTTCATATTTGAAATAAGATCTTTGATTGGTTATCGCTCACTCGTCGATGGTGTTCGGAAACACAAAGTTTGTTTAGTCTCTTTAAATGAAAGTCGCCCACTGAAAATCAGTCTTGTTACTGAGTGGGTAGACTCTATAAATACGGATTTATTTATTTTGAATATGTGAGTGGTATGCTGTGATGCAGAGGTACTTTTATTTAGATATAAAAATTAACAAAGCGAGTGACATAAACGTATAATTGGATCAGTCGCTTCTCGCTTCGCTTACTTTGTAAACATAATGTATATAATATGTCTTCTTCTGACAACAAACCCTAAAATAATCCTGTCAGCTACGTTTTATCTATCTATGATATTATATAATTGACTAATCGGTAACTTGGAGCTGTCATAACAACGAACCACATAATACACTTTAAATGTCCCCTCCTCTACTGTTCTTGTAACTGAGTGGCTATAAACTATAAATAGAATTGTTTTATTTTATTTTTGTTTTAATTTTAGTGTTATTTTTGTTTTGTTGTATTGTTTTCGTTTCAGATACATATTATCGGCGTCACGGTATAAAAATTGTTTTAACAAATAAGAGAACGCCTTAACACCAAATATGGGCTTCTCTTTTTCTCGCTATAGATGTGAAGAAAATGTCAATTCTTCGAACTTGTTTTTCGAGTTCGACTACTTAGCTTTTCCAGGAAACAGAGTTAGATCGTTTTTTGTCATTTTGTCACTCGAATGTAGATTCTTTTCCTGAGTTCAAAGCTTTTATTCGGAAGCACGAGGCACATCAAAGAACGTTCCACAATAACTATTCGCTTTTCATGACACACTTGTGTGATTCTCTTCGTTGTTAGTTTTAATATTTAATCTAGTCAGTACACGTTTTACGGCTTACGTTATACTGTAGTTAATTATTGTTAAACTGTGGCCGAGGCAAAGCTGAGAACGCCACAAGACATTTTTCTCACTGCATTTGTAATAAGTTGTTTGTACAGCCCGAGTACGACCGCAGTTTCCTTGAAATTGTGGGTCCGAATTGTCAAAGAGTAATCAAATATAATCGTTCGTTTGTTGTGTGGACGCCTATTATTTGACTAGATGTTGTGTTTCCAAGAAATGTGCGCATGGTTGAACTTCTGCTATGGCTTCCGGTAATGAATTCGGGGATTTCGTCTCATGTTTGTGCTAGCCAGTTAGTGGGGGTGTACATCATTTGTGAATTGCCAAGATCGACGAAAGATCGACCTATTTTCTTGTTCCCAACTAAGCCACGGACCCACTGTAGATTCCACTTTCTCGTTATAATTGTTTTATATCTATGAAAAATTGAATACACTCAGTGTACATCATTCTGATAACTGACTGACTGACTGACTGACTGAATGATTGACTGACTGACTGACTGACAGACTGACTGACTGACTGACTGACTGACTGACTGACTGACTGACTGACTGACTGACTGACTGACTGACTGACTGACTGACTGACTGACTGACTGACTGACTGACTGACTGACTGACTGACTGACTGACTGACTGACTGACTGACTGACTGACTCACTGACTCACTGACTGACTGATTGACTGACTGACTGACTGACTGACTGACTGACTGACTGACTGACTGACTGACTCATTGTCTAACAACTGTACCAATGAGAGACTACAGATTATAAGGTAACAAAAATACAAATTAATGAAATTAATAGTGTAATTGTTAGGTGTATAAGTTTAAATTTTACTCGCGCAAAAACATATAGAATTTAGCAATCCGCCGCACGTTCACTTAAGATGGGATAGTTTAACTTATCAGCTCGGCCTTCATTCTTTTGTCTGCTGTGTTTCGTTTCTGTTCCCTGATCTTTCCTTCGCTTTCTTTAATAATTCTACTAATTTTTCTTCCTCTCGTACTATTTACTTTCTTAGTTCTTATTTTTAATCGAAGTAATATTTACTTTTATTTGCTTCCCACTTGGCTGCGTTTCTTATAACTGTCAGTTTACACTCTCACGTTTTTTATAACTCTATGTCTAGTCCGCTAATTCTTTTCTTGCTCTTGGATTATCTGTACTGCTACATTTTCACGAGTATGCATGAATTGTTGTTATTGTTACACCTGTTTATTGTATTGATAGATTTCTTTTCCTCCTTTGTAAAGCAATGATTATAATCCAACCAAATAGAAATTAATTAAATGAATACAACTTCGCAGTGGCGTATCCAGGAATTGGGAAAGGGGGGGGTTTAAACTCAACCCATATTATAGAGAGTGGAACCGAAACATAACTGGGGTTCCGGGGGGCTTGCCCCCCGTAAAAATCTCGTCAAGGTCATTTTAGTGCAAATCTGTGCGTTTTACAGCGGCCAACTGAAACAAGATTATTCAGTTTCTGGCAACACATTTTTCCTTAGAACCATTTTGGTAGATAAAAATATAATTATAGATCGATGCGTGTAGTTTTAACAAAAACAAATGTCTAAAATACTGTCTATTGAAATGTAAACGGTCATTTTCCGTGTTTTCTTTGCAAAAGGGGGGGGGGGGTTGTCCCCCACCTTCCCCCCGTGTACACGCCACTGCAACTTCGTGTAAAAGAAAACGATACACTACTTTTTATAGCATCCTCATAACATAGCACTGAGTCTGTAAATATTATATGTTGCAACACACATTTCATATATTTAAAAGGTAACAAGATGAAGTAGAACATGAAACCACAATGCGTTACTTTATAAACATACCATTACAGCGAGAGAACAATATTGTACAAAACTTGTTGTAGGCTGTCGCGGCCCGAGTCAATATTAATAATTCTTGGCTGTCGGGTGTCGCCGCGTCCGTCGCGCGACATGCGCCAGTTTACAATAAAAGATGGACGCTGCGACACCCGACAGCCAAGAATTATTAATATTGTACAACGTGTAAAGGTCACTGTGGTAATATAATAGTATAGCCAACTGTTATTGATGCTTTTACCCATGTCCAACCCGCACGCCTAGCGTACTAATAGCTTACTGATAGCCAGTTTACCAGTTCGGTCGTCATTACCATCGTAAGGGAGATGTAACTATAGGTGCATTGTGCAAGTTCGGTACAACTCGAGTTTGGAATTCATTAATGCGATTAACTCTAAAATAAGTATCCATATATTATACTAATGTTTGTATTTCCGTTGTGTTGTGTTTTATCAAATTAAGTTCGTTCGTACTGCAGGATTCTAGCTAACGTTCAGTAAAAGTAGATGTTTGGACACTTTTATATTCGCCGGGCGTGATGTTTGGACACTTAAATTAAGACGCCGTTAGATAGCAGCATTGTCTATTTCTTTAGAATTGTTTATTGCCGATAAAGGAGTTGGACGTCGCCGTTTGACGTCCCCATGCCAACGTCGTGATTTGGTGTCTTGTGTAAACAGTATCCATTAAACGTTCAAGTTCAAAGATTACAATTTTGTATTGAATTTAATTCCGCCAAGTATACTTCAAGCTTTATTCATTGGTCCTCCGGTTACGGATGCTTATTGTGTTGTGTCCGGCGTGTGTTTATTGCGGTATTCAAGCGTTGTTGTAAGAATTGTATACTTTAAACTGGTCTAGCGTGCGTTCCCATCTTCGCCAGGATGGACACACTCCTTGCCAAAAAACGTGTTGTGAAGGCCAGCTTTTAAACGACATAAGTGTTTATACAAGCGAAGAAGAATTTCTCGAGTTTGAAAATGAACTCAGCAGTGTTTTTAATAGGTTAGTGTTCCTGCGCGCCAAGCTAATGGACCTTACGGTGAGCGACGAGACAACATCAGCATCGACCACGTCTGCCCATGTCCACAGGCCTAGCGAGGTAAGACTACCCAAGCTACAGTTACCATCGTTTAACGGTAGTTTACAAACCTGGTTGTCGTTTCGAGACCTGTTTGAAGCTGCAGTACACAACAACAATAACCTGTCAGGGGTGGAAAAGTTGCAGTATCTTAAGGGAGCACTTCAAGGTGAACCGTCTGCACTTCTGCAGTCCATACCGCTAACTAACGCTAACTATAGTGAGGCTTGGGATATTTTAACGTCACGCTACCAGAACACGCGTGAAATTGTACATGCAATAATGCAACGCATGTATTCTCAGCCTGCTATGCAACATGAGTCGGCAGCCAACTTACGCAAGCTGCTAGATAATACATTAGAGTGTACACGGTCATTGAAAGTGCTAGGACAACCTGTAGAACACTGGGATTCTGTGCTGGTTTATCACACTGCTGATAAATTTGACAGTGAAACTCGGCGTCAGTGGGAGCTTTCACTGACGTCTAACGAAACTTCTACTTTCCAACAATTAACAGATTTCATGGAACATCGTGCTAGAGCACTAGCGGCTGTAGGCGCCCTGAAATCGAAGGGTTCTACAGTCAGCAATGCTGCTAAATCACATACCATTAAACATACATCCGTTCACCATAGTGCAGCCCAGCAGTCTCAATTGTGCGAGAAATGTGCTGGCAACCATGCTATACATAAATGCCATGAGTTTCTTAATGCTACTGTAAACGAGCGGCACGCATTTGTACGAAACAAGCCATTGTGTTTCAATTGTTTGAGACCCAGCCACGCGGCTAGAGGCTGTAAGTCTCCCGTCAAATGTCGAGTATGCCATAAACAACATCACACACTGTTACATTTTACAGCTGAGCCACCGTCAGAAGAACAGACCGTACCAGCGTCTGGTGATTCGACAGTCTTGTCACATTACTCTTCTGAATTTGTATCATCCACAGTGTAATTGTCCACAGCAGTTGTTTATGTGCAAGATATGAATGGAATTAGTAGACCATTGCGAGCTTTGCTGGATTCTGCATCAAAGGCTAGTTTTGTGTCGGCAGGTTGTGTGCAAAAGCTTGGTTTACGGAAACACGAATCACAGGTGTTCGTTACAGGACTGGCTGCCAGCAGTATCGGCAAGTGTCAAGGTGCCGTAAACCTGAAGTTCACCTCTACCTTCAACAGTGACGATATATTTTCTGTGAAGGCCTTGGTGCTGCCCAAGGTTACGGGAATGCTCCCCCGACAGCCTGTCAAGATCGACGATAGTTGGACACATCTCCGTGGTCTAAAGTTGGCAGACCCAGCTTTTAATAATCCAAGTGGGATAGACATTCTCCTAGGTGCAGATATCTACCCAATGCTCCTTCTATCTGGACGTTGTTCCGGTGCGGTTGGGTCACCTGTGGCGCTAGAGACAGCGCTCGGGTGGGTACTGACAGGACCGGTCAAGGTGAACAATGCCTTGTCAGGGGTGACCATTTTCCACGTTCAATGTGACAATGTGCTGCGCAGGTTCTGGGAACTGGAGGAGGTTCCCACTGCAAACATACTGACACCAGAGGAGAAATTATGTGAGCGCCATTTTGAAGGATCTCATAAAAGAAACGATTCAGGCAGATTTGTTGTAGATTTGCCAGTTCGAGAAGACAGTCAAGAGTTAGGCTTATCACGAAATATGGCAGTCAAACGACTTGAACAGCTCGAACGGCGTTTACGTTACCAGCCTGAGAAAAGGCAACAATATGTCGATTTTATGGCAGAATACAAGTTGCTTGGGCACATGGAGGCGGTTCCAAATAATCAACACAACAAGCCATGCTCTGAGGTTTATTATATTCCTCACCATCCCGTGATTAAAGAAAGCAGCTCCACCACTAAGCTAAGAGTTGTCTTTGATGCTTCCGCCAAATCTTCGTCAGGTGTTTCATTAAATGACAAGCTCATGGTGGGACCAAAATTGCAAGAAGATATTGCTCCAATATTAATTCGTTTTCGTAAACACGTCATTCTACTGGTGGCGGATGTTGCCAAAATGTATTGCCAAATACAGGTGAACAACCTTCAGACTGATCTCCAAAGAATTGTCTGGAGACCCACACCAGAGGAACCGATCCAAGATTATAAACTGTTGACAGTAACATACGGAGAAAGCTGTGCTCCCTATCTCGCAATAAAATGCCTTCAACAACTTGCCAAGGATGAAGAAGCTTCATTTCCCAAGGCTTCGCCTGTTGTTTTGAAGGATTTGTATGTTGATGACCTATTGTCAGGAGCTGAAACCATTGTTGAGGCCCTGGAATTGCAAGATCAACTAGTCCAGCTGATGAAGAAGGGTGGTTTTGAACTTCGGAAATGGTCTTCTAGCGCAGCAGAAGTCCTCAATGCAGTACCAGAAGACATGCGGGAGCCAAACATACTATTAATCATGGACGGGGATAAGGCCGTTAAAACACTTGGTCTTCAATGGCACCCAGCAACAGATCAGTTCTCGTTTTCCGTCACACAACCTCTTCAACGGATTGTTGTTACCAAGCGTATGCTACTGTCTGACCTAGCTAAGGTATTTGACCCCCTGGGATGGCTCTCGCCTGTAACAGTCACAGCCAAGCTCGTCTTTCAATCATTGTGGAGACTAGATCTTGCATGGGATGATGCTCTTCCAGACGACATTTTCAATGTGTGGAAGAAATTCTGTCAAGAATTGCCTGCCTTGCAAGAAATCCGCATTGACCGATGCATTCTTGCCCCTCAGCCAACCGTGTGTCAACTTGTCGGCTTTTGTGACGCCTCCGAAGTTGCATATGCAGCCGTAGTGTACCTGCGGTCATGTTACTCTGATGGTACGGTGTTGGTGAAACTCGTAGCCGGGAAAACGAAGGTGTCTCCTGTGAAGCAGGTATCTATTCCCCGTTTGGAATTGTGTGGTGCCTTGTTATTGTCAAGATTGATGGCACTCATTCAAGAGTCGTTGTGTTTCAGCCAAGATCAAGTTTTCGCGTGGACGGACTCAACAATAATATTAGCCTGGCTATCATCGCACCCAAAACGATGGAAGACATTCGTGACTAACAGGGTATCAGAGATTCAGGAACGCATTCCATATCAGCACTGGCGACACGTAAAGGGTGAAGACAACCCCGCAGACTGTGCCTCGCGTGGTTTATCACCTGCTGTATTGGCACGTCAGACCTTGTGGTGGTCAGGTCCTGTTTGGCTTCAAGAGGCAGTATTACCACACTCCACTGAAGACTTACCAGATCAGCTTCTACTTAATATTGAAGAGAGAACTGTTGTATCCAGTGCACATATTAAAGTTGATATGTCACTTCTAGATAAGTGGTCATCGTTTAGGAAACTTCAGCACGCGACTGCTTGTCGTCTGAGTTTCAGTTCAAACTGCAGGGTGGTACCTGAAAGAAGAGTTTTCGCAAGAAAGAAGAAGAAGAAGAAGAAGAGCAACGACCCAAGTGGTGGCTTAAGCAGTCCAAAATCCAGTCCGGAGACATGGTACTCGTCCAGAAGGACAGCCTTCCCCAAATAAAGTGGAAACTCGGGCGAGTCGAGTCCACACCCTGGGACTGACGGCCTCGTGAGATCAGTGTCAGTGAGAACGTCGAGTGGAACGGTTAAAGGGCCAATTGTAAAACTATCTTGCCTACCATTTGATGACAAGTAATGTTGTTGTTGAAATGTCTTTCAAGGTGGGCGGGATGTTTGGACACTTTTATATTCGCCGGGCGTGATGTTTGGACACTTAAATTAAGACGCCGTTAGATAGCAGCATTGTCTATTTCTTTAGAATTGTTTATTGCCGATAAAGGAGTTGGACGTCGCCGTTTGACGTCCCCATGCCAACGTCGTGATTTGGTGTCTTGTGTAAACAGTATCCATTAAACGTTCAAGTTCAAAGATTACAATTTCGTATTGAATTTAATTCCGCCAAGTATACTTCAAGCTTTATTCAGTAAAATTAAACACTATTTTGGATTTCACTCCGAGCTACGATCACCTCAGACCACGAAAACTCGTTTCTCTCACTAGCCCAGGCTGTACACCCCTTGAGTCGCTAGCAGTTTTGTATCTGCTGATGGTAAGATAAGAATGTGATGAGGAACTGTCATGCCAGATTAGTGCAGTTGATTGGAACTGGGAAAGTTGTTCAATTGTTATCTCAGACCGGATTGTTAGAATTCAATTTTGAAAAACTATTTGCATTTTTGTTATTGAAGTCCGAGTGGAGTGGATACCAGGAAAACAATAAGGAACCCCTTGTCATTTATCCCTTTGTGTTAGCAAAGCTCTTTTTACAACCGTTGGGTGAAGAAAGATTGAATTACAAGATAATGGCACGATTACTTTTAAACATATAAGGAGAATATAAAGAAGATTTTAGAGGGTACACAAACAGTCTTTCAGCTAGACAGACATATTTTCATTTCAAGCGAATTTCATTGGCATTTCACGCGCTCCAAACCAGGAGTAAAACCCATAATAACTTGTCTTGTGCTGAATACCTACTGCCTTCCTATAAGAAGTCTATGTTGACTGGCTTATCAAATTCTACCACCAAACTCATTCACTCGCCTTTATAATTACTTTCTAGAGTAGACGTTTCTGATTTTACTTCCTCTTTGTTGTGCGAGCGATCGCCGCGCACCTTTGTTCCCTTCCCGATTCAATTAACGTCAGATTTAACGTCGTAGTCTTTTCATTTCGAGTCAGGTCTTTCTTGACTGAATTGTGTTCGGTGACGACGAACTCTAACCACTGCTAACATTAATCTTACTGTGTTGTGCGGGGGCGTCTGATGTTATTTGGTATAACATCACCTCTGGGTTTTAGCCTGTGTGTCGGTGATATTAATAACTCCCAGGCTGACACCTGCGCGCCAGAAAATACGCAGTTCGGTGTCGTCGCGTGCGATACACAATAATTTAAACAACCCCACGGCAAGGGAGAGAAAGAGAGAGAAAGAGAGAGAAAGATTGCTTGATTGAAGGTCATTATTAAAGGCGTGATTAATGTCAGTGGGCCTCCTTATCTTACATCCAACATTATGTATTAAGTGTAAAATAAACCTAAAAACTTTCAACTTATACAGTGAAAAAATGCTATAGGCCTAGTTTCATTCATTTATCCCATTCACTCTATTTATTTTCCATTGTCAATAGTAAAGGTAGCACATACAGAGATACAGCGAGAAAAAGAGAGAGAGAGGGAGAGAGAGATTGATTGCAGGTCATTATTTAAGGCGTGATTAAGGTCAGTGGGCCTCCTTCTCTTACATCCAACATTATTTATTACAATTTAGTGTAAAATAAACTTAAAAACTTTCAACTTTACAGTGACAAAATGCTATAGTTTCATTCATTTATCCCATTCACTCTATTTATTTTCCATTGTCCGTAGTAAATGTAGCATATACAGAGAGACAGCGAGAGAAAAAAAAGAGAGAGAGAGGGAGAGAGAGAGAGAGAGAGAGAGAGAGAGAAAACCCTTGGCAGAGGTTGTTTGTACCCTCAAGCACAACTGTTTCCATAGCAAACAATAATACGGGATTCGCGTATTCTAACCATCGCAAACAAATGCCACCTTTGTGATGTAGTTTGCAAAATACATGTAATTTAAGCCTTGGAAAGTAATCGCTAAATGGAAGCTTAACAAAAACTACAAAACTACATAACTACAAACTACATTTATTTTATGTAGAATTTATTAAGAGCGAAGGATACCTCTACGTCAAAAACCGCAGAAAATTTTCATTTTTTAACTATATCTCAAGATTGAAACACAAAATCGAACATCTGAGTAAATGATAAATGTACCCAACATTATACTCAGTACATGACTGTGATTTTTATTTCATTGAATTACTAATGCTATAATTATCACAGTCATACTGATTATAATGTTAAATACATTTATCATTCAGTCTGTAGGGCTTACCAAACCACAGTGCTATAATTACTCAGATTTTCGATTTTATGTTTCAATCTTGAAATATAGTTAAAAAATGAAAATGGTCTGCTGTTTTTGACGTAAACAACGCGCTTCGATGTCAGAAGAATGACGTCACAATATTATCTACGGTGGTTTGTTTCTGTGCATGTGCCAGCGAATGGCTTGTTTAGTTTAGCCATATCTGCAAGGAAAATGTGTAAGAATACTTTTTTACATCAATTTGAGACATAGCCGGGGTTTGTCTACCAATCAGCCGACGTCAATATTTACGCATCACCCGAGCAATCTGGTGAAGGTTCTTTGTGTACACTGGCTGGAGAGATTTACACTCTAGGATAGGTCCATCCAAGCATTTACACGCGTATCTAAACATCAAACACAGTGGAGAAAGCCTCCCTTTTCTATTAAAGTGATGACCGTAAACTCGTGTTGAATATGTAGTTGTATTAAGGCTATACACATTTTTATGAACTATTCAGGAATAGTTGTAAAAGCGATTAACATATAATGAAATGTACAGAATATATTCTGTTGGCTGCTAGGCTAGTGAAACGTTGCTCGAGATAGTAAGAATCTCAGTTCACTAGCCCAACGGGGGAGTGAAGCCTAGTGTGTATTCAAGTCAACAAATATACTAATTTTTCCATAGGTGTTTCCAAATACATCCAGACGACAGTATATCTCAGTTTATATTTTTAATTTCTTATAATTTTTCATTCAGTGAGTACACAAAATAAAAATTAACTTATTTACTTAATTTAGGCTAATCGTCCTATTATTATGTTGAAAAATTATTTCCGGTCACTCCCTAGACCCCCACTCCCACACCTACGTCAAACCCGGTGAAAATTGCTATTGACGACAAAAAGCCAATTTGAACCACTGATAATATGTATATATTTCAACACCTATTTGATTGCGGGCTACTAAAAATGCTCTCGAGCTATTTGCAGCAAAACGCCAATTTCAACCACTGATAATATATATATAGATATATTTCAATAGACTCGTCAACAATATCTTTAGATTAATTTAAACGACCAGAGGAAGTAATTAAGTACTTTAATTTCATCAATGTTGTGACGCATAGTCGTCCGTCCAATCAAAAGGCACCAGTGGGAAGTATACAAACAAATCTAATTATTTTGTTTCTCCACGAATCTCATTAGTGTCTATAGTTTAGACATTTTTCTCAGTGGGAAACCGGTTTGCGTCGTCTTTCTCCTTGCACGACTCCAATCTCAACGCTATTGTACAGAACAACCCCCCCAGTTTAATGGTTGTTATTGCGTTGAAAAGATTACCTCTAGTATTCACTTAATACTCTTCATTTCACGGCAACAAACAAAACTTTGCCCATGGTTTATTCTGAAAGCCAAGTCGGAAAAACTCTCTGAAGCAGTGTTGAGTTCTGTAAGGCGCCTCGAGCACTGAGGGATAAACGAAACAATGCCCAGGGGAATAAAAGAAAGTGGAAATGTGTTTTTTAAAGCTTTGAAAAGGTAATCTTAATGCCAAACACCATTAACAAATGTTGTAAGCTTAGTAAAATAACACATGAAAGTAATTAGAACAGGGCTACAGGGGATTAACAAGAAGCTGCCTCGTGTGCAATGTTAAGGCACATTTATTAAGGGATGATAATTCTATTTTGTTTATGTTTATTTTTAAGTAAGATCTTATAATGATTCAATCTATTATTTTATATCATCAAACAACCAGTTTTTTCAGTTTAACGTGCAATAGATGTTGGTTTGTATTTTGACTTTGAATACAACATCGTTGATTCCAAAAAGGTACGTTTAAATTTTCAATTAACAGTCAATCCCTAACGTAATTGAAAAAATTACTTTAAATTCAAGTTAAAGAATGAAGTTTGTTCCATAAAATATGTGATTTTTGTTGCCCACAATATTTAAAATATTTCAAGATAGAAACAATGATATCGATATTATAGAGGCCATACAGTATGTATAAGCTATATTTTTTAACTACAACTGAAATTTTTAGATATTAAATACACAAATAAGAATAAAGTATGTAGTGTTTACTGTATATATATTAATCTTTATATTGCAAACTTTCATCGGTGCTTTACCAGCATACGTTTTAATTGGTAGAAAGCTAATAAACTTGTACTGAAAAACTTTTTCAATTTTAATAAGTACCAGTCATTATACAGTTACGATTTACAAGATAATACCCGTATAATATAATTATGCAAACTTGTAAACTGGAACTTATTTAATAACCGTTCAGTGGAAAAATAAAATCCGTTGAAGAGAATAGATGAAAAGAAAGTTATTTATCAGGATGTCTGTATATGTCAAACTACCCTGCGGAGTCCTCGATTTAACAACTGACACAAACAAAACAAAATATATATATTAAATAGAGAATTTAGTGCTCTTTCTCATAAATGTTTCTATTTTCCAATCAATTATTTCCAGTTTCTTCTAAAGTGTGTATTTAGTGGAAGCTTCCCACTACGGAAGAAAACATAAATAATGAATTTTAAAATAAAAACATTTACGAGAAAGAGTACTAAATTCTCTATTCAAAATATATTTGGTTTTAATTTGTGTCAGTTTTAAAGAATTTTACACCTATTTAACCGACACAAATCTGGAGATTTGCTGGGTAGCTCGATCGCCAGTATCAAAGTCAATCTATTGAAGTCGGAAAACAAAACTACCAACCCCGTCAAGAAAACACGACGTCCAATATTCATGACCGTAGCTACAGAAAACATATCACACATTTGAGACTGACAAGCTTAATATTTTTGAGATTTAACAAATTATAAAATAATTATTCAAATTGAAATAACATGCATTTTATGTGCATTACACATCGTATCATATTACACAAATTCAGAGTCAAGTGTCAAGTTAAGTACAGGATAAATTGTTGCAATGGAATTGTTTCATTACATGCTTTATTTTCCATAAGAAGAACAAACTCCATAGCAACCATAACAAATCACATACTTAACTCGGCTGTGCATTCCGCAAAGCGTGTTTATTATATTTACATTTCTTGTCAGGGTGTGTGAAATATAAAGCGAATTAGATAGTTCCTGAAGTGACAGAATGTTCGTGGTATGGAAAGTAGGGGAAGGGGGAATTGAAGATTATCTTGAACCCGAAACTCTGCATTAAACAGCTTCGTATTGTCAGGGGATTGACTATGCTTGACACGTTCTTTGGTTTAACACCCGTATGTTGTATATTCATGGACAAATTGACGGGCGTCATGCAGAACGTGGGTAACAATCAAATATAGGTCTCTCACAGCAAGAAGTAAGATAGTATCAGGACCGCCCACATTTAGTTTCCAACTTAACAAGCGCGAATCACAAACGTTTTTCCCGATTATCTAGTACAATTTGGTTGCGGTATAAGTTTTTTGACGGTAACGCACAAGAAAACGTGCAAGCAGGTTTCCGTCAAAAAACTTAACGCAACCAAATTGTACTAGATAATCGGGTAAAACGTTAGTGATTCTCACTGCCTTGTTAAGCTGGAAACTAATTGTGGGCGGTCCTGACTCCCCTGACACTATCTTACTTCTTGATGTGAAAGACCTTTAGTAGTTTTAAGGCTGTGCGAGTTGCGCGCGGACACCTGCAGCGATGCGCTATGGCACAAACTTCGAGTTTAACATCTCGTGCTCCAAGCACATGGAATGGGACTCAAAATGTAATCAATCCCCAAATAATTGTTTGCCCATTCTTATGTATATCGTATTTTTTCGATACAAACATCCATGTTTAACGTGCTGTTATTTAAAGTTAACTATGTGTTCGGCGTATCGTAAAAATACATGTCCATAAGAAAGGGCATACAATCCTCTGGGGAATGATTAAATCACGGGTCACATTCCATGTGTTTGGTGCACAGCGTAAGATGGTAAACTCGAAATTTAACTACCCGTTTGGGTCCGGGGTAGAATATGCCCATGGTGACTATGCCAGTCGTATTAAAGACGAAAATATAACACATTATCCCACTTAAGATTCTTAAGGCTTAAGGGCATCAACAAGAGGGGTATGTTTCATACGCACACAAAAATTACTATTATTAAAACTGGAAAACGCTCTCTGTGACGCGTTGATAAGCGAGAGCGTCTACGTTCACGTCCACTCTGTCAAAAAGTTTTAAAACTACCGCCATATTTCATTAATGTGCATCGGCCATGTGCACAGCCATACAAAGACTTTACGGAAAGTACGGCTTCATAGAGCTTTGTTCTCGTTGCCATGGTTACTTTGACTTATCGGGAGCAGTATAAATGCCAAACCTATCGGATCTAGTTAAAATTAAAATATTCATGACTGGACGGAAATTTACTACAAAATGGCCGTCTTGTCGTTTTGGAATTTGACCATTTTGTTTTAGAAAAACAAAGTTTATTAACTTGAATATAACTTTGTAACTTATTGACCGATTTCACCACAAAATTAATCGCGTTTCAATTTCACATCGAGACTTGTGGATGGAACAAATTTCAACTTTATCAGACTTTTTGTTCGATCGCTATATTGAGAGATAATAATAAACAGAGAAACAAATAAAACGAGTGTCATAAGAGTAGAATGGAGACGCTCGCTACGCTAAACTATAAGCCGAACAGGCGTGACCCATTTCTATCATCATGCCCCTCGATTGTTATTGGCCAACAGATGAAGTTTCCTGCTCTTATAGTGACTGGTGCCCGCAAAGAAGACTCAGTGCATATCTTTTGTCATTCCCTTATTAATCTTATACGGCCAGTTTTACTATTTTCCTTTTCCTACTTTATCACACCTTCCTACTTGCCAACCCTCAATGCTGTCAGAGCGCCCCCTCCCACCATAAAACCGCTTAACCCTCCAACCCGCTTTATTTAGAATCCCTTATGACGACCGCGGCGATATGCAACAGCCGGCTCGGCCGACGTCACATGGGCTAGCTGTCGAACATAGCTTAAAACAAAAATAATACAAACTCCATGGCAAACATAAACTTAACTACATACTTGACTCGACTGTGCATCGCGTCCCGAATCACATTAGTATTGCAACTGTAATTTGCAATCGTAGATTCGAGTTTATGATTGGTGGCGAAAGCGCAGTTGCTCAGTTAGGCCACTTCACGACTGCAATCTTTTTATAGAGATAGCTACAAACTAAAATTGTGAATAATTGTAGATCTAAGTCACGTGAACCAATCAGGAAGAGAACGGACGGAGCACTGTCACAACATACCCTCAAGTAACAAGTACGTTTATGGAAACATGGGGCCAATAACTGAATTATTTATTTGTTTGTGATTTAGTTTGGTCCTATTTATTTATTAGTTATAATGATTGTATTTATTTTTAGTTGCACGATTTTAGGATTGTCAGCTCGACGAGTGTGATTGAAGAGTTGTAGAGCGCTTTCAATCGGCGACTCCAGTCTACGGCACTAAAAAGAGACTGTATGCATTCTGGTGGCAACAACATGAACTATACAAAGATGTTGTTCAACTGTTTCCTTGCATTGCCGAGCATTGGTTGAATATAACATAGCGCAGACAATGTTACAGCTAGGAGCGCTATCTCTTAACAGTTTTAGCATTGAGTTTATAAGTGTCGGGTAGAGTCACAGCGGGCGATTTATGGGAGGACAGTCGCCAATGGCCGCTGAGACTCTACCCTAAACTAATAAATTGTTTTTGTTGCGGATTGTAGTGTGATACGGGGTTGTTGTCCACAGCGCGAGGGCGTCACGGCGCTATCGCCAGCCGTCGCGCGACGCCGAGCGACGTCCATAGCCGTGGCCCGTCAAGTACCCGACTTGCACCGCTTCCTGATGGCCGAGCAGCAACGACCTTGGGGACACATCTCCCCTCAACCCTCCACCCCGAGCAGTCAGAGACCAGTGTCACCTCGTCACCCCCACAGGAGCCACGGCGGCTCGGCCGATAACACCTACCGGTCCAGGACCGCTTCTATGCCGGCCGTGCCGAGGATGAAGGTGAGTCACGTCGTGCGACACTAGCGCTGCGTAGCGGTCAAATTTTTGACCTACGTTACTTAACACTACCTAAACTTAGGACTGCCTAACGATATCGATAATTCGATACGATATCTATAATAGAAACATAATTTGATATCGATATATAATTAATATATGGTACATATCGCGATGATGAACTTGCGCCTTATAAGCTAATTGCTTAAAAAAGATTACGTCACGTCACGCCAATCATAACGTCACTGTTTTGTGTGGATGTTTTAAATTTTCAATAGTACATAGACATTAAACTGGCACACATAATAAGACATTTCAAAGTTAAAGATTGATTGATAGATTGATATTTGGGCTTAACGTCTTATATTTTTGAAACTTGGCTAATCAAGACGATGAGTGGGTGATAATGAAGAATTTACTTAACGTGATACGGTAATATTGTTTGTTATGAATGTCCTCTGGCTGGTCTGGAAATACTAAGCACAAACGAGAAAAGATTCGATATCGCGATACCGCCGATATCGATACGTCACATGATAACTTCGAAATCGTGACGCGATATCGTTATTTCTTCCCGCGATATCGATAGAAAAAATTGTCGTTGGGTAGCCCTACAAAAGCTATTTACTTCTTAAACTCCGAATAGCTTGTAATCGGATATTCTCCACGAATAAATATGACGACTGTCGTGAATTTTGAATGTTGTGTTCTTTGAAACCATACTTACCAAACCGAGCTTAATAAATACTACTTTATCGACTCTTTGGCTACACCCACAGTCCATTGATCTAGAACCAGCGCGCTCATGCCTTTGCAGCAAGAACTTGAGTGGAGTTTCGCTACCGTAGTCTGTATGCGTTGATAAGCAAGGTATCAGTCAACAATAACAATTCTAACATACATTTACAAATGAATTAATGAATTCCGGGTGAGAAATGTTCGTTCACTTTGCATTAGAGGCGAGAAGGTAGGTTTCATATAAATACTATCAACAACACTGTCTGCGAACTACTCGCCTATTTGTCCCTTGGGAGTTTTGTCGTCTGTTCTTGATGTCACTTCCGCTGAATTAGTCTACAAGGCATACATTAGACTAGAGGGTATTAATAGAGCATTGGAGCACACAATATAATATTATTATGTATGAGATACCCGGCACCTCCACCAAAGATGCACAATTTATTGCAAACCTACTTTTGTAACCGAAACCTCCAACAAATATGCAAAATATATTGCAAACTTACGTTAATACTCGGCACCTCCACCAAAGAAGCAAAATGTATTGTAAACTTACGTTTATACTCGGCGCATCCACCAAAGATGCAAAATGTATTGCAAACTTACGTTTATACTCGGCACCTCCACCAAAGACGCAAAATGTATTGCAAACTTACGTTTATACTCCGCACCTCCACCAAAGACGCAAAATGTATTGCAAACTTACGTTTATACTCGGCACCTCCACCAAAGACGCAAAATGTATTGCAAACTTACGTTTATACTCGGCACCTCCACCAAAGACGCAAAATGTATTGCAAACTTACGTTTATACTCGGCACCTCCACCAAAGACGCAAAATGTATTGCAAACTTACGTTTATACTCGGCACCTCCACCAAAGACGCAAAATGTATTGCAAACTTACGTTTATACTCGGCACCTCCACCAAAGACGCAAAATGTATTGCAAACTTACGTTTATACTCGGCACCTCCACCAAAGACGCAAAATGTATTGGAAACTTACGTTTATACTCGGCAACTCCACCAAAGACGCAAAATGTATTGCAAACTTACGTTTATACTCGGCACCTCCACCAAAGACGCAAAATGTATTGCAACTTACTTTTCAACCCAGAACTTCCACTAAAGATGCAAAATGTATTGCCAACTTACTTTTATACCCGGCGCATCCACCAAAGACGCAAAAACTATTGAAAACTTACTATTATACCCGGCGCATCCACCAAAGATGCAAAATGTATTGCAAACTTACTTTTATACGTGACACCTCCACCAAAGATGAGATTGCATAAGACAATGTATAAGTGAAATGTCTGCCCGGTGTGGTGACAATTTAATACATATTATAGCAGCAAAGACTTTTCTTGACGTTATTTAATGACATATTTTTAATATAACTTTTGCGCGCACAGTCGCTCTTTTTTTTGGCTGCGAAACAGTCGTGCCGATAAGAGTGAAATAATACAAACGAGAATAAGTCCCGCGATGGTAATATAAGCTTGGTTTCATAACTAAATGGAGTTGTTACAAAAAGGAAATATGTGAAAGTAGCACCTTAAGAAAAAACATATTAATATAAATCTTCTTTTTGTGTTGATGGGAATGTTTTCGCTCAGCGCTTGGGCCGTGGGTTGGGCGGAATTCAGCAGCGTCGAGTTAAGTACAGTATTTTGTAACATTGTCAGTTCGTTCTTTTATTTCTTCTTAGTAGGTACCTCAATTCACAACCAAATTTATATATTTGTGTAATGTCTATCCTAATCAGTTATAAAACTGAATGACAATATGTATTAAATATAACTAAATGTTGTTGGAAAATCAGACAATGGAAAAAGTAACAAAGCAATAAAGAAACTACTGTACTATTGAAAAAGAACATAACAATAGAATGAATTAAAAAAAGTTCTTTATAAATTTAAATGTGTGAACAAATATATATATTTATATTATAAAACAGAAAAAAACAGTAGTGTGAAACGAAAGTAAGATTATGAACACAAGTATAGGTCCTACTTTATTTTATTTTCAAATTGAGAAACCTATAAATGTAAACTATGAAACGTGCATGTGGAATAAAAACAAGGAATGGGAGGGTCTATTCCACTTTGTCATAGTAACACATTCAATAATCGTTTAAGGTCGGAATGCAGAGTCGAGTTAAGTATAGGATTTGTTTATGGTTGCTAAAGAGTTTCTTCTTATGGAAAAAAGCATGTAATACAACAATTCCACAGCAACAAATCTTGTACTTAACTTGACAGTTGTCTGTGTATATCGCCCTTATATTCGAACGATGTCAACACCTTTCAATTTAGAATTCACCTCGGGTAATTAAAGTCGTAATTAAATTATCTGTTTAACCTGAATGGAAAACCCTCCTGTATACTAATTGCTTCACGCGTAACCTTGACAACGCATTGTACGTTTAATAATCTCATTGGAATCATATTTCTCTTCCCAATTGTACGCGGATTACTCTTGCGATAAATGGGTTGTTTATAAAGAGGTAAATAAAGTACGGCGGTGTTTTCCTGGAAGTTTCATGCGTAGCTTAACTACCTAATAATGATATACGCGATGATTCTATAGTAAGATTTTCATTATAGTTTAAGATAATGAGTAAGGTGGGATTTCTGGCCTATATTGTGGGGTACGGAATATTTAGTAAAATAAAGTCAGGTCAGGGCGTTGTTTGTATAATAAAGTTACATTATATTTGACGTAGGCACATGAGTAAAATTTGTTATTAAAAAATAGAACTCCATTCATTACACGTTTCTGGAAATTCTCTACGTCGGAAAGCACTGTTTTTAAAGCTTGACAAAAAACATGCGTTAATTTCAGTAGAGTGAATTTCGTAGGTCCCATTCGGGGAAAGCTCTAATTTTAATTTATGTATCATGTCCAAAAACCTTGGAATACTGATGTGTAGAGTTTCTACAAGTATGTAGCAATGTTAGTTTATTTGTTTAAGCGAAAGTCATGCATTTCTATGGCGTTTTTGATCTGGAGTTTAAGTTCATGTGCATGTACTAATGTTTCGTAAAAAAGTAACAATTTAATTCAACAGATTCTTCCTCACATATAGACAACCCTTTCGAGAACCAATGGTTAACCAACTACTCCGTTCTTTAATAATGATCAAAATAATGATTCTATCTTCACTTTTTATCACATTTCTATAACAACAAAATATGAAGGGTCTAATGTGTCCATATTGTGCATTAGCTTCGGAATTTCGTTCTGCTTTCGGCGTTTCAAGCAACTTAACTTTTTGTAGCCCCACTCTCGACCTTTCACACTTGATTCAGTTAGGGTGCACTCCCCGCTTAGTCCAGCGCGACTAAAAGCCGGTGACAGGAGGTGTGTGGACACGTCACAGAGTATTAACCCGGGTTGTCTGGGTAGGGATGCACTCTGCTAAACTCGGTAAAGTCTGGCCGCTCATAGTTGAAACAAAAGGGTGTTAGCTAATGACCCAAGGTCCGTAAATACCCTGGCTGGGGCTCGTCGAACCTCCACCGAACCTTCGCCAGGAGATCGACGGACCTTGCTTATGACCAATGTTTGTCTAATAGACCGTGAAATAGGGTTGAAAGGGCCAACAGGTAGCGCGCTGTTGTCATTTATTTGCAATTCGTTTTCTTTCAAGGGGGGCCATTCTTCGACATTTGTTATTATAAAATTGGCAACCGTGTTTTTCTAGTAAATCATGGTTAACAAGCCGATTTTAATGGTTCAATACACAACATGGGGCAGTAGCTCTAAAGGTTTCGTTTCTACTATGAGCGGAAAGGCTAGGATACCTCTACGTCAAAAACCGCACACAATTTTAATTAATAAATTATATCACAAGAATGGGCTTCGAAATCGTAAATATGAATCACTGTGCTTTAGTAAGCTCTACATACTAAATGCTCTAATAATGTGTCTTACATTGTAATCAGTATGTTTTTTTAGGCATAATTAATTTTGTTACTTATTATTGAATTAGTATAGTAATCAAAATAACTACGCTTAAAGCTATATTTCATTCAGGCTGTAGGGCTTACCAAAACACAGTGCGCTGTTGATTTTGATTTTAGATTTCTTGTTGCAATCTTTAGATATAATTAATAAATTAATAATGAAAATTTTCTGCGGTTTTCGGCGTAGAGGCTACCCTTCGCTTTCTCGTGGTCCAATGCTATACGCCTACCCCTCGAATTCAATTCTCCCACCACCGCGCCAGCCTGACCGCGACTCAAGACTCGGTAGTCATAATCGTAGTATTTTATCTCTATTGTGTACATCAATACAAAAAGTCACTTATTGAAAAAACTAATTTGCTAACGATTTCAAACTAATTTAGCCAATATGTGAAAAAGCTTCAATTTTTAGTGATGCGTTTTTTAATTTCGTTTCTACGAGAAAAACAAACTGTTTCACTCATGCCATGCAAAAAATGTTTTTTACGTCAATGACCCTGTCAAACACCTCGTTTTTGTCGTAGAAACAAAACTGAAAAACAACTTTAATAAAAAATCGAACTTTTCCACAACTTGATTAAATTAGGTTGATATCGATGAACAATTATTTTTTCAATAAAATGAGTTGTTGTTTTGATGTACACAATAGAGATCTAATACTACAATACCAGCCTCTAGTTGCGGTCGGGCTGGCGCGGTAATGGTAGAATGGAATTCGAGGGGTAGACCCATAGCTTGGACCACAAGAACCTTGCTACCAAGTTTTCTACGCTGGTTCCGAAAGCGATTCTACGGAAGGCTAGAAAATGAAACAACGTAGAAAACCCAGAAATAAATTTAACATATCGAAACAAATCGAACGAACATAGTGAAGCCAACCCCGTCTCAAATATTGATACGGAAATTAAAATAAAGGTTTGAATTTTCGAAGGGAATGCATAGCATGTCTAGCTAAACCAGAACGCGTTATACATAGCGTTGTTAAGATGATGATAACAATTAAAAAAAAAAAAAAATAAGTCGGGGTCGCTTAGCCGGTTCCCATATAAACACCGAAGTTAAGCAATTTCAAGCTAGGTTAGGAGGAGAGTGGGTGACCGCTCTCCTGCGAAACACTGTTTACCGTCAGTAAGAGCAGATTGGAGGGTTGGAAAGCTTGTGTAACAGCTTCTTTCTTCTCGTCTACTGCTCGACAGTCCAGTTTAGTGGAGCGGAAACTATGTGATTGGTCAAAGTTACCCCGCCCTTTCGGATGGGACGTAAAGCCGATGGTTCCTTTAGTACTTTTCGACAGGAGTAGGCTACGTGCCAGTACTAGGCTTCTCCTCCTCTCTTCCGCATCATCATTTATTAATCATCACTCATCCGGCTAAAGTACGCATTGTGCCCGTTAATTACAACAAAATGAACAAGTAAAATAAATATCCTACGGCCGTAAGGATATAATGCTGCGAACACGTTCTGTTTTCCACTCCCCCTTCCACTAACCTTGAACTACCCCAATTAAATCACATTACGCATCCCTGAAACAAATTCAATTTCGCGAAGGTAAAACTCATTTAGTTATACGGGTCGACGTGCAAGGGTGTCAGCTCAGTACAGGCCAGATATTGGTCGTTGCCCTCGTAACCAGGAGATATGATTATACCGACTTATATTGCTTCACTTGCCCGCTCGCCTAGCTGATTATGTTGATGAGTATCTGCGCTCGCTTTTATTAGCGAGAATGATCATGGTCGAAGCTATCTCTGACTAGATACGAAAGGTCGAAGCATCGTCGGTCGCAGGGGCGCAGGGTTTTTCAAACTTCGAGAGGTGCTCATTTTCACGGAAATGGGATCAAGCACGGGGGTTTGGGGGGCGGAGTTCCCCAATAATAGTGCCGAAGACGAAACACTTTTTAATTCCCTTTTTTAGAGTGTAATTAAGTGGCGTGAATGCAAAGTCATAATAAAGCATTTAATATATATTTATATATAATAATGCAAAAAATACATTATTTTAATCACTTTGATTGTATCCAAGATGAAAATAGGAACATAATCGTCAAAAATAAGTAAAAAAACTTTGTTTGACATTTGAGACCTCAAAAACTCTGATATATAGGTATCATTTTTCTTTTAGTCAGGATATTTGGAGGAAACAATCCGATGGGTGCTTTAGGCCCTGAGCATCCACGTTGTTGGTGCGCCTGGTTGGCCGTATAGTGCGAGTACGTAACATATTTCTAAGAAGAAAATTGGAAAAGAATTTTTTAAATAAATTCTAGGGAAAGATATCTAAAAAATAATGATTTCTTGAAGAGTTTTCTGAATTGAGAGAAGTCGCTATGAAAAGCAAGATGTTGAAGTGATTACTTAAACATGTTGCTCTGGTAATATGATGATTTTCGGCTTATTTAGTTGGCAAGTAGAGCATTCAGAATTGGATCATTATGTTCAGAATCATTACGTTAAATCAATATGTAAATATGGCAATATTACAATACAGAAATAGATTTCACAAATTTACGTCCTAGATGGTAATGTTATTTTAGTCTAGCTGGAGGCGCACAAACATGTCTGTACAGGTGGAACATTAGGGGCAGTTTAGCCTTCACCGATAGAGGTCGCTCAGTGCGTAGCACACGAGGTTCTAATTCGGAGGGTCGCCGGTTCGATACCCGCTACTGGCAATCGTGTCTGACGGTTTTAACCGAGGTTTTACTCAGTTACAAGGCTAATGCTGGGATGGGGTGATACTAACAGCCCTCGGACATGAATTCCCAGGGACATTCATTCCTAGGGCTCCCCAACGATATCGTTTATAGTAATAATATCGATCAATCGATAATATCGATATAGATGATAAATTCGATATCGATACCGTTCACTTCGCGATATCGAACAATTGTTAAGAAAACACTATTTCTCCTGTACAGCACAGTTTGGCATGGTGTTGCGGTTCTACATTTTCGTCTCTGTTTTGTGTGGACATTTTAGATTTTGAATAATATAACACACAATTTGACTCACATAGTAAGACATTTCGAAGTTTAATTATTTAGATAATTTTGTGTTTATTAAATGGCCTCCGACTTCTGGAAATCAATAAAACAGACGAGAAATGTTCCGATATCGATACGTCACTTAAAAACTTCGATATCGCGTTAGGATATCTATATTTTTTCATTGATAACTATATGATTTTGTTTTATTTTTGGACAGCCCTGCAAAGTCAAATACCACAATATATGTATCTTTAGTTGTTTTTTACGACTATTAGTTTTGTTGGAGCACACAGGTTAAAAAATAAACAATAATTTAAATACCGGAGGACCACTTTACTTGTATAAAGACTAATACTAAAACAGTTTATGGACAGTAAAAACAATGGAGCTAGTTCACATCACTAGACCTTATTACGCGTGTGATGATTACTATATTACTTTTATATTTATGTTACAATCACAATTGATGACACTAAAAGATCGCTGGAGCGGATGTGTTCCCACCAGTCCGATACTATTAGGAGCCTCGACTCGACTCACGATAAATCTTGAAGAGGAGAAGGGGGTGGTACGTCACACCATCCCTCTTGGTCAACAGGGTTGACAAAATGTAAAATGAACTGATAATAAAAAAACATTTAGTTTTACATCACTTTCGTAGGCACAACACCTTCTTCCATCACATCACACACAACTGACTCTGACAAAACATCTCGTATCCTAGCAACCTCCAAAACAACATACACCGCCTTCTTAACTTAACAATTCCCAACCACGGTCTCCTGGATCTACTCCTAGCGGAGTAATTGCAAAGCGCAAAGCGATCTAGTGGACCGTGTTCCCAACATGCTCCCCCCTGTTGATTGGATACAATCAAAAAATGAAAAATGACCACTGAAACGATACATCAGTACACGACACGACACGACACATCAGTTTGACGGAATCGAGTGCTTGTAGGGGAGGGGCACCAGCTTGGTGATGGGGCGCTTGAATACACCGCTGGACGTCCGGATTGCAGCGACTCGGACGTGACCATCCTTCCCGGGGAAGGTCTCGGTGATAACCGCAAGTGGCCACTCCAGAGGCGGACGACGGTCCTCCTTGACCAGCACCAACATGCCTGGCTGGAGACTGGATTGGGGAGAAGTCCATTTCCCCCACTGCTGCAGCGAGTTGAGATAGTCAGTTGACCATCAACTGTTGCGACGTTGAGACCTTGAACCGGAAGCATGTTAAACATTTATGTATAAGTGCTTTGACTACTTTCTTAATTCTCGGAATCCAATAGCGTTTCCGAAGCGATGCAATCAGAATCTGTGGTCCTGCATGCAGTAATCGTTGATGCTCAGCCTTGATGATCAATTCGGTAACGTGGTGGTTTGGCGGTAGGATGATTTGGTGTTTGTTGTCATACGGAAGCTGCGAGTGGGGTCGCAATCTTCCACCTACTCGAAGAACTCCTGATGTATCTACGAAAGCATGTAGATCACGTAGACTGCTTTTCACTGGGACTTGCTTATTGGAAGCTAGCTCCCGAATTTCTTGAGTGTACGCCGATCTTTGAACCAACTTGATGCAGCGTGTAAGTGCTCTCTGTAGTTCTGTTGTACTTAGAGACCCCAACAGCTTTCTCCGAAGGTCGTTTTGCGTTTTGATAGAAACGCCAACAATACGCCATGACTCTGGTGAGTTTTGTTAGACTTGAAAACCGATGTAGTAGATCGTCTCGCTGATCCTGCATTGCCAGTGCTGTGACTGCGGTTTTCTTTTCTTCAGGCATATTGAAGTCTTCTCTGCTTGGTACGTCTGTAGGCCAATCTGATGATGGTTGACGTAACCAATGTGGCCCGTGCCACCATAACGCTAGTTGCTCTAAATCAGCTGCTTGTGTTCCTCTTGAGATGAGGTCAGCTGGATTGTCACTGGACGAGACATGCTTCCAATCACCAACTGACGAGTTTTCTTGAATTTTTGCTACTCTGTTAGCAACAAATGTCTTCCAACGATTTGCCGGTGATGCAATCCAGGCTAATACAATGGTGGAATCGGTCCACAAGAACGTGCGGTCAATCTTGAGATTCAAAATTGGCACAGTTTTCTGCAGTAATTTGGAGAGTAGTTCAGCACCCAACAACTCGAGACGTGGCAGTGTCACTTTCTTTACTGTAGCCACCCTTGATCGTGAGCACAATAGCTTGACTGTTGTCGTACCATGTGCGTTGGTTGATCGGATGTACAGTGAACAGCCATATGCCTTTTCTGAGGCATCTGCAAAACCATGCAACTCCACGTTAGTGGGTGTTCCCTTGACCATTACTAATCTGTCAACTTGATTGTATTCAGATGTAGCAATTGGCTGTGTAGGTGTTGCCATTGCAGAGAGAGTTCATCTGGCAATTCATCATCCCACTGTAGACTATGTGACCACAGTTGCTGAAGAAACATTTTATATACGATTACTACTGGACTAACTAGTCCAAGTGGATCAAAGATTGAAGCTACAATCGATAGGACAATCCGTTTTTTAACTCTTCCTTGCGAAAGGCCTGGCGGGTTGTGCAATTAGGAATTTGTCTGTAACTGGATGCCACGATAATCCCAATGTTTTTATGCTTTCCTTGTTGGTGAAATCGAATGGAAATTGCATTTCTCTGTCTTCTGGAAGTACAGCTTTTAGACGATCTGGATGGTTCGATCACCACTTTCGAAGGGGAAATGCACCACGCTTAAGGAGTGCAATCAGTTCTTTTTGGAGTAGCAACGCATCCTTCAAATTGCTTGAGCCGCAGAGTGCATCGTCAACATAAAAGTCTCTTTGTAAGACTTCCGCTGCACGAGGGAGTTTGTCCGACTCCCATGCAGCCAATGTTTGCAAACACTTGGTTGCAAGAAAAGGAGCCGATGCAGTACCATACGTTACAGTTACCAGTTCGTATGTTTTTAATGGCTTGTCAGGGGATGTCCTCCAAACGATTCTCTGTAGAAACGTATCATCTTCATGGACTCGAATTTGACGATACATTTTGGTGATATCAGCTGTGAAAACAATCTGATGTGTTCGGAAGCGCAGAATGATGGAATACAAATCCTGTTGGACTGTAGGTCCCACCATCAATGTGTCGTTGAGAGACACGCCATTCGACGTTTTTGCGGAGCCATCAAACACCACTCGTGTTTTGGTTGTCGAGCTTGATGGCTTGAACACCGCATGATGAGGCAGGAAGCATTTTTGGTTGTTTTTATTATCAGTTGATAATATTACTTCCTTCATATGGCCGAGGTCCTCGTACTCTGTCATGAACTTGAGGTAATGTTCCCTCAGCTCTTCGTTTCTTTGAAGCTTCCTCTCCAATTGGTAGAATCTTGACCTTGCTTGTTGGTAAGAGTAGCCTAGCTTATCGGAATGTAATCGTTTAGGAAGTTTTACCACGAATCTGCCATTCTCATCCCGGATCGTGTTTTTCAGAAAATGCAGTTCACAGTTCTGCTCTTCCTCCGACCTTGGAGACGTGTGGATTTCCTCCAATTCCCAGAACCGCTGAAGTTGTTGGTCCAAGTTTTCTTGACGAATGAAGAAAGACGTCATGGATGTGCTTGGTGTCTGGTCACTGTACTTTCCTGACAGTATCCAACCAAACTCGGTGTTCTGAAGCACTGGGAATTTTCCGGGTCTTGACCGTTTTTCCATTCGAAGAATGTTGAAACACAGTTCCGCTCCGATCAACATATCGATCCGTCCAGGTTGATAGAAAGTAGGATCAGCTAGTTGGACATCCTTCGGTAAATTCCAATGCTGACTGTCAACGTGTGCTGACGGCATCTGTCCTGTTATGTGTGGTAGTACAGAACAGACAATGCTTGCATTGTAATTACTCACTGAGGAGTAGATCTTCGCTGTGGTCGTGTGTTTAGCTTCTGCTGAAGCCTTGTTCACGCCTTGTATGAACACTTGGTTCCGTCGTTTCTTGAGATTTAGCCTTTGAATTAAATCCTCCGTTACGAAGTTGGATTGGCTTCCACAGTCAAGCAAAGCTCTACATTGCTGGAGTTGACCTGTAGAATCTTCAACCAGAACAATGGCTGTGGACAGCAAGATTTGCGCTTCCGCCATCTTGTGTCTGACAGCATAGTACGAGCCTTGGTCAGCCCTGGGTACCTGATTTTTCTGATTTCCTGTGACAACAGTTGGTGCCACTTGTTGGTGTGAATTCCCTGGTCTGTTGGTACCTTGGTCCACATGCAGCAACGTGTCATGTCTGGCATCACACTTTTTACAGTTAGTCGAGGTGCATATGTTAACTGCATGGCTAGGATGGAGGCAATTGAAACACAATTTGTTGCTTGTGACACAATCTCTCCTGACTTTCACTTCAGCTGCTAAGAAGGCGTCACATTTGAACAGTGGATGCGAGTTGGAGCAGAAGGAAAATTTTTGGCCTTCCACTGCCACGTAACTGCTCCCTGACTGTTTAGTCCCCTTCTGTTGGTTGACCTTAGAGTCCCCTGTTCGGCCGTCATCGTGATTGGAGCGACTTCTACAGGAGGTAATGTTTTCTAGCGCCTGAGACTTACGCTCTAAAAACAGAAGTAGGTCTGACAGTGGCGGAAAGGCCTGTTCTGTCTCCTTGATCTCCCACTCTCTGCGTGTTTGTCGGTCCAGGCGATCAACTACAAGTTGGGACACAAGCATGTCGCCCAATGACTGTGGAACGTCCATGGCCTTTAAAGCATTCATATTACTCCTAACTGTATTTACAAACTGCCTCAGCTCTGTGGCTGATTCCTTTTGAACTGCTTTTATGTACAAAATATCTCTAATGTAGGTTGACGCGATTAGCTTTTTGTTCTCATATCTACCCTGAAGAAGCTCCCACGCTACTACATAGTTACCTTCAGTTATCGGTAAGTTCTGTAATAACTTAAAGGCTTGGCCCTTCAGTGCTGATAACAAGTAGTGGAACTTTTGTATTGTCACTAAGGTCTTGTTATCATGAACCAACGCCTTAAAGGAGTCTGAGAATGGTAGCCATTCCTCATACTTCCCGTCAAAGGATGGCAATGAAACTGCTGGTAATTTCAAGTTTACCGATCCAAGTTGTGATCCAGGAGATCTGTTAATTTCTCCTGAATTGGAATTGCGTTCGAGGTTCTCGGTCAGGTACTCCCTTAGTATTAACTCCATTTTCCCTTCTGCTTTGAATAAATCTTCTTCGAAGATAGCTCGATCCTCGTCATGGACCCTTATTCTGTAAAGTTGCAATAGTTCTCGTTTCACAGCGATGGGAAAAGGTTTCGTTTCACTTGGTTTCACACTATGTCAAAAAAGCGATTCTATACTGCGAAGTGAGAACTCGAGTTTTCAAATGCACAGGTATTTGGAAAAAGTGCATCACGACTGAGCCGGCCAATGACGGCGGAGCCGGTGACAGATTTCAACCAATCAGATTGTATGTAATGGCGGATAGTAATAATGGCGATCTGTTACATTTTGTTGTGGGCAACACCGTTGAGGGAACACCATTTATGTTGACTGCAAATAGGGGCTTCTTTATGTTGTGAAGGTAGGCTAGCTTATAGGCCTAGACTAGGCCCTAGCGTACGTAAGGCTAGGCCTAAGCCTAGTCCTAGCTTAGTTTAAGTAGAATTGAATTAACCAATACAAATACCATACAAATACTATAAACAAACAAACTTTATAGGCATGCAGCAAGGTCTACTGGATTAACTCCTAGCGGAGTAATTACGAAGCGCGCGCGCTACAAGCGATCTAGTGGACCGTGGATGTGCAGAAATGGTAGGCCTATATAGTTCGTCCAGCAGCATTTGACGTGTTTCGTTTCCCTCAAAGGGACAATGGACCTTGTTTGCTCACACTTTCAACGCAGATAATCTTATTGTGCTCCCAATACCGTCTAGCCGCCTCGCACAATAATTGGCTGCAAGGTTGTCAGTGCAAGAACTAGGACATGAAGAAGAACTAGGACCTCAATGAGGCCTAGCCTACCGTGTATGTAGGCCTATGTCTTGTCTTCTATCAACATAACATGAATATGAATCGCAATTAAACCAAAACTGACTTTTAATCTAATAAAACATTTCAAAATTACAAAATTGTGACAAAACATCAATGAATATCAAGTCAAATATCGTCCGCGGGCTTGCGCGAAAAGTTCTCCCGTATATTTTTCCCGTGTGAAAAATTTTCACAACAGAACGAAACGAAAAGTCTAAAAACGGCGTTATAGAATACCAAATCGAGTCTTCGTTTCGTTTCCCAGGGAGAAGTTCTCACTTTCTGTTACAGAATAAGGGTCCTGGTCAGACGTACCGGTATTGTCCTCCGTTTCAAGTGTAGACTGTATAGTGTCATACTTTTCACGGAGTACAGGTAGCTGCCTTAGTCTCGCTCTAACCTCTTCTACATTGTCAGTTAGTTGAAAGCCCTCAATGAACGTCTTCAATCGAGTGAGTTGTGATTTAAGAACACCTCTCTGCTTAATAAGTTTTGAAAGTTGAGAAGGATCCATGATTGCAGAGAAGGAATAACAAGGAAATAAATAAGAGAAGGATGTCTTATCTGACCTGAATCCTTGTAACACGGGTTGTGAAACAATGTCAAGATGCTGTATCGCCGAGCGGCTCGAAGGCTGGACACCTCTGTTGTCGAACTACCCCAACTGGTCTGCGACGTCAGCGAGCTAGGCGCGTACAACAATGGGCTGCCGAGAGCGCGTGCGGGCGATGCAGATGTTTGCAGCGAAGACGGTCTGCATTCCTTGTAACCTGCTGTTGGTAGGCTACCACGGAAAGAACGCAAGTGCCGCGATGCACACGAATATTATTGTAGTCCGTAATTGTAAGTTGAAACCACAGACGCGCGATTAATCCGGCCCGGAGGACCAAATGTTGGAGCACACAGGTTAAAAAATAAACAATAATTAAAATACCGACCACTTTACTTGTATAAAGACTAATACTAAAACAGTTTATGGACAGTAAAAACAATGGAGCTAGTTCACATCACTAGACCTAATTACGCGTGTGATGATTACTATATTACTTTTATATTTATGTTACAATCACAATTGATGACACTAAAAGATCGCTGGAGCGGATGTGTTCCCACCAGTCCGATACAATTAGGAGCCTCGACTCGACTGACGAGAAATCTTGAAGAGGAGAAGGGGTGGTACGTCACACCATCCCTCTTGGTCAACAGGGTTGACAAAATGTAAAATGAACTGATAATAAAAAACATTTAGTATTACATCACTTTCGTAGGCACAACACCTTCTTCCATCACATCACACACAACTAGCTCTGACAAAAAACATCTCGTATCCTAGCAACCTCCAAAACAACATACACCGCCTTCTTAACTTAACAATTCCCAACCACGGTCTCCTGGATCTACTCCTAGCGGAGTAATTGCAAAGCGCAAAGCGATCTAGTGGACCGTGTTCCCAACAAGTTTAGTTGTGTAATAGTTGTAGTTTAGTAGTTTAGTATCGTTCCTGGGCCGTTCCTACGCAACATTGTCATTATTATCTGAAAGCGACCTCTAACATTTCGGAGATTCTTGAAAGTCTATTTGTAATGATAATGCGGCGAGTTATCAGGCCACGTATGACAGCAGCCATTGTTCTATGAAAAGTACCATTGATTTACGACGTATATTTTCATTGATCGGGGATTTTAACGCAAATGTTTTGTTTGTTCGATGTAGCTCATGTAAGGTTACAGCTATTGCAGCCGTGTGGGCTATGAATTATTGAGAATGCAATACGATAAATAAATTTATATCAATAATTGCATTTTTCGCATATCGCGATATATCGTGATCGTGAGAATATTATGATAATATCGCGAGACGACGCAATTATCGCGATAATATCGAGAAATCAGCCGAAATGGAGACTTTTCCCAAATTTGCCTACAATATCTTCGATAGTTGGTTTATAATTAATTAAATACACTCCTTAAGTTATTGAAAGCTAATTAGTAATAATATAATCAAATAACCGCCTCGAAAAGTTGTAAACTACGACGATAACAAGACGTATTAACAATTTATCATGATACTGGGTGCAAAAAATTATCGCGATGATATCGCGATATACGCGATATGACGTCGCATATGGAATCGTATCGATATACGATTATCGTGCGCATCGCTAGCAATAAACATGATGTATTTTGTAATTTTCCTTAATTTTCATCTTTTATCGATTCGAATAGCATGTTGCATTGGCAGCTGAAACTTGGAGAGTTGCATTAGTCCTAAAAACAGTCTTAAAATAATAATGTTATTACTTTTGAATGTTCTTTTGACAAAATCGTCAAAATCGCGGTTGAAATAGACCTCGTGGAGCGACTGTCTCTTCTGAGAATTTTACAGCTATGACGAGAGTATATTGCTTCATACACCGAGAAGTACGTGTATATAAGGAAATTTTTTAAGGGGCCTCCGACGCAGACAAATATAAATCTCATTTCGAGTGGTATTTATCCGAGTACGTCTCCTCACTGTTATCTTTATGTATAATCGTTTTGTTAAGGTCTAATCTTTATTGCGTCACACTCACATGCGTGGTTAATCTTGAAACTTCCACTAATGAACCTCTTTCAGTTAGTTTCTCTCTCTTTTAGAAAACAAAATTTACCTCTAAATATAAGTAAGCCGAAAATCTCGCAAATTTTAATAACGGTAAAGTAGGGCACGACATCTGACTAATAATGAAATGAAAGCTTACGAAGTTTGCCTAGCGGGGGCTCGAACTCTTAAGTCAGCTCGTCGCTGGGGATTCAAAACCACCATTTTGTATCCCACTATATAGAACAGATTTTAATATTTAAATGTACGCTGTAGGTCATGTTGAGCCAGACGCGGCAACATAATACTTAAAAACTCCTATAGGCAACTTCTCGAAGAATACAAAAAGTCTAGAACTGTGGCGATTTTGTCTTTTAATGCCGTCATTCACTTTGAAAAATCTCTCAATTGGTTTTGAATAACATGTGATTTCACGTAACGGACTGCGGCAACGCTTGGGAGTTCGACGAGCCTTCACTAGGCGGAGATCAAGATGATCTAGATTTAGGACGCGCGGCAGTATTTTTAATACCCTTATAACAAACGTAGCGAGGTGACCTTTGCTGTGCTACTTTGGTCCAAGTGCTGTGGCTAGTATCACGTAATAGTAAAAGAGAACGAAAAAAGTAAAACGTAAAAAAGTAAAATTTTTATTGACACCAAGTCGAATCTTGAGTTAAGGACAAGATAACATTTCCTAGTATCTGCTGTTATATAATGATTACCTGAGCTGCGAGGGTCTCGCTAGCTAACTAGATTGGAAGTTGTTGTGGTACGAACTTTAGATTTAGGTTGGTAATGGTAGTAGTTACATCACTATTACATAATCCTTGACGACACAACCTTGCAAGTTAATTCGACGAAACACCCATGTACAGGTCAGGTGGTGGAGGTAGTGGGGGGAGGGAAGGAGAGGTTGGAGGGGATGGGGGAGGGGAGAGCCACTACCGCGCTACCCCACTCATTAGCAGCAACTCGGTTGTTTCTCCGTCTCGCGAAGGCAAATAAAAGGTTTTCTGAGACTAATTAGCCTGTGCGATGATGCGACGACTCCCAGCTAGCATTGAACGATGTCCGATATCCCGTTAACCCTGTGGGATAACCACGTCCGCCCCTCGGTGCAGTCAGGCAGGCTTTAGTCTTGTGCACAACACCGTGATGCCGTTTGGAAGAAAGAAGATAATGAAAAAAGAAATAAAGGAATAAATGCACCGTCTTTTTCAAGTTGTTTGGAGCGAAAATAAAAATACGGTGAATAAGGTTTGCAATTACGTCATTTTGACGATATGATAATATTCTGCATGATCGTGGTTAAATATTGTGTGGAAGGTATTCTATCGAAGTTATTGGTTGGAAATCTTCACTCGCTGCTATAGCGGAAGATGTGTTATGGGCATACATTCTACCGTAAACAGAATGATGTATTATTATTTTTTTTGTATTGATCCTTTTTCATATCTGGGAAGTATTATAACTAAAAAGGCAATAAGGGAAAATTAAATTTCTATAAGATTGGCTCAGGCGGAAAATGTGTATCAACAAGTTCGAAAGCTATTGTGGTATTCAGATTTCAACTGAATTCGGAGCTGGATTTCCTGGTAACTGCTGGTTATTGTCCAGTGCATGGAGTATACCATTCTCGCTTGGAATGTGCCTACACAACGCCAGCCAACAGACGCCCTGATAGTATCACTACAATATCGGAGGCATGAGAGAGATACAACTTAAGTTAGGTTGGTATAATTGTCACATGCGTCACTTCACTATTCATGACGACACCATCTTGCAAGTTGACGCTACGAAATTGAAGTAACTCAATATAAGTAAACTACATGTGTGGATGTACCTACGCTTGAATATGTAGGCAACAAAACAATTCTGGTTGCTTAATCATATGAAGTAAAAATTTGTAACAATATTTAGTTTTACATTCTTCAACAATAGCCGATCAAATGTTGTTTTCAGCGTCGTGTGTATTGTTGCCACAATATGAAGGGAAGCAGAAATATTATCATCATTAGTGAAATATAATTAATTGGATTTATTGTCCTCAATGATTTTAATAATTTAATGCGACTTCGTGAATTAAATGGGATATTGTGACGTATTGTAATGATGAAAACAGACCAATGCTTGAGCTAGGATTCAAACCTGGACCCAGGAGCTATGGTTAGTAATAGAATGGTGACGTGTACGCAACTCCCTTGTTGCACATTTGCTCTTTATGATTCCCAGAAGTTCAGTTCGTGCCCTCTTGAAGTGGGGTAAGAAGGGTAGTGGGTCAGTACCCAAGATACCGATACTTTCCAACCCCCACATACACGTTTGACTTCTACTCTGCGTGCCAACCTAAGAAGCACCCTGCCAATCACTACACACAAAGGCGACTTAGTCGTCGCTTTATTTGTTCTAAAATAATGTCAACCTTGTCTAAAATCTCAAACGGCAGTCACAGTCACAGTCACAGTCACAAGACACACAGTTTTAAAAAGGGGAACTTCCCCTATATACAGGAGCGATACCCGTTCATAGTCGAGTCGAGGTGACATTCTTCACGTTCAGCTGTCGGTACCGGCTGAGAAGGTGACTGCTTTGCTGAATCATGGGAATGATTGACATTTATGATCTCCACAATACCATCGCCTCCCTTTGAGGTAAGTGATTGGCAGGGTGCTTCTTAGGTTGGCACGCAGAGTAGGCTTCCTCGTGTAGTCCAAGGTCTACTGTTGTCTTCCGGTGTAATACGGTAATTTACCCATAATAAGTTTTAATAATTTTTCGTCGGAATACCCGTGATAGGGTGCAGCTTTAACTGATGTGCCCCTCTTCAAGTGACTAACTAGGTTTTTATGGTGTTTGGATAGTTGGGAAGGAATGTCCGAGGGCTATAAGTAGGACTCAATCCCAGCATTCGCTTTTACGACTGAGGAAAACCTCGAAAAAAACCTTCAGTCAGGACTGCCGGTGGCCGAATCGAACCGGCGACCTTCCGAATTAGAGTCTCGCGTCTTACCGCTGAGCCACCTCTATCGGTTATTTCCCCATAGTGGGAACAAGAATCAATGACAACAGAGTATAGTGCATGATTAGTGGCATTTACAAACAGTTCATAGTAAGATTAAACTTCACATAAATACTAATAACGCTCTCTCGCTCACACAAAGAGCTCGAATACAGTAATATGTTTAATTAATGGAACAACGCATGGTGATGCTATGAGAGCCGTAACATTTACTAATAAAACACAATAGAATGTACTACGCTGAACCCAAACACTAATCCTCTACCGCGCAACGTGTCACAAACAACTGTTATAATTCGCACAATCAAAACCACGCAAAGTTAATAAGTTTTAAGAACACTACATAATAATGGAAAATGTGAGTAACAACAAGCATGTTTCATAAAACCGAAAAGTTAATTTAATAATCCGTAGTTCGTTGTTATTTTTGTAACAAGTTTATCACTATCATATTATGGGAATAAAACAGTCATATCGTTGAGTGAGTAATATAGGGTAGAGACCCCACGCCATCGGCAGTTTGTCTACCGCCTTTTACTGCCCAAAATACTTTAGTCGGGTAGTACAAGTTCGCAAGCGACGCGATGACGGAGCCTGATTGGTCGGCTTCACCGAAGATATACGAAGACAGCCGAAAACTCTGTCATCGCGTCGCTTGGCGAACTTCTACTACCCGACTAAAATATGTTGGGTAGCATAAGGCGGTAGACAAATTGCCGATTGCGTTGCGACTCGACCCTATATTACTCACTCAATTTGGTCATATATAGCAATGAAACATATAATAAGTTGTGTAATAATCTGTTCTTATAACTGAGTGGAGAGACAGCAACAAAGGCGTGTATTTATTTATTGTATTTAAGTTTTTAACACCCGCGTGCTTGAGTACCGTTTTCATAAGTTATATCGTTGATATTTCGCATATCAGCATGGAGACGCGCTTGGGAGCCACCTACACATCTCGCCAGTCTTAAAGCTTTTAAAGCCTCAAAGTTTCTGAAGTGTCCTTTGTTTCTCCCGTGCAAAACAATTTCCTAAACTTCGCGAGTTTCCGTCTGTTTTCGTCTGCGGCTGCCGAGCGTCCTGGCGTTGGCGTTACCACGAGCGATGTGTACAGTCTGCACCTAAATGCTACGCACACAAACCTCGTGTACAGTGCAATATAAAATAAATATAAAACCCGCTCAATAATCAAATTAATTTGTTATAGGCCTATGTTAGGAAATATTGAGATTTTGAATGTGTAACTGTAGATAATTACCGTTTCAATAGAGGATATTTAACAGGCATAGTTATGAGCCACCACTTTAGTCACTGCGCTGCCGGATGGTGGGAGTAGACCTTTCGCGTTCAAGGGGGTTTAAAGGGAAAGTCAGATGACAAACTAAAAAACAACCATTTGTAAATGTTCACCCTCAAATATGGAAAACATGACTAAAAGATACCATACTTTAAAAGCAGGCGGTTCAAAAATTAAAGAAAACGTGATTGTTTGGCTTGTTGCTATGTTGCTATGTTGCTGTGGCTGGTCTCGTATTACACAATGACTGCTCTGTCTATCGGGAAGGCGCTAGCGAGCTCAGAACCGATACAGCTGTACTATGCTTTAGAAGAAAAATGCAGCAGAGCTGGCGAAGGGAATCTAGTAGAATAGCTCAATTTTCCCTATTTTTTTTCTTGCATTGAAGCAATCTATATCAATTTTATTTTACACAACTAAATTTCATGCACTTATGACTCATTGGTGATTTTTTAGTTTTTCACCTGACTATCCCTTTAATGCAAGAATCGCATAACAACATAACGTGAGATACTCTGTAGACGGGCTTATGTTAAATTCCTGCATAGATTTTCTAAGAGGGGAATATTAGAGTTACCGTTCAAGTACATTACAGTATCCGGTAGCTTATTTTCACTGCGCCAACCACCAATAAGACTTGAATGTATTTTATGTGAAAGGTAGGCCTACATAATATTTACTTGAAGGTACAAGGATTTCGTTCAACGTTTGAACACATAGATAATAAAATATGTTTCCTTTATCAGGAATTAATGTATTCCACTCATTGAGTAAGAGTGAAGTGACATCATACTTCGAAGTTTTTAGAATAGGTATTATATTTTATTTAGATAAAAGTTTGAGTGCATTCTATCTTGAAAGTACGATAATTAATTTAATTTGAGTTCAAAAAATGGCTAAAAAGTAAAATTCATATTTGGAACGTAAAACCTGTGCTATTTCGAGTCAAACTCTTGAGTTGTGTTTATTTTCTAATATTAAAAATAAACACCAATTTCACCATTAAACTTACAAGTTTTGCCACGAAAACTTTGACAGCCTCTACAAACTTGCTTCGAGTTTCGAACTTGAGGGTAAATTAACAACTTCGACTTTCTCTATCCAAGTTTTGAGTTTTAATTATTTTTTTCTGAGTTTTGATTATATATAAAAACAAAAAGGTGTGTTTGACGACTTACGACTCCTGGCTTAAACGTTTACTCGCTCAAGGCGTTACAGGTTTCTACTACCAAACTCTGTTCAATGCGTCACAAAATAGACACAAAATGACCTTGAATTTATCTCAATATTCCATATTGTGCTATAATCATAATCATAATAATAATTATAATTATAATTATAATTATAATTATAATTATAATGCTAAAATACAGTGTAAAAAACAAGTTATGTGTAACAAGTAATTTTTTATTGCGTAGAATTTTAATTTACTCAATTCCTAGAAATAGCGTGTTTAGAAAATATAAATTATGCATCAAATTCATAAACAACGACATACGACTATTAATAATAATTTTTCGTAGGAAACAATTGTTCAGGGACAATTTATGCCCCTATTCAAGTGACTAACTAGGTGTTAATTTTTTTTACTACTATACAAAGTCAAGACCCTCCTTAAAAAGAATAAAACGTTTACAAGTGGATACCACCATAATTCTCATAGCACAGATGACAAATTACTCAGTCATAGGATTGATAAAAAAATGGAAAGATTGTCCTAGAGCTGATAGTACTCAACTGATGCTGACGTCCACCGCTACTGCTGACGTGCACTGCTGCTGCTACTGAGTAAATCCCAGAATTCGCCTTGTGACTCTGGAAAACCTTGGAAAGACCTTTTGGTCAGGACTGCCTGTGGCCGCTATCAAATCGGCGACCTCCCGAACAAGAGTTTCGCGTCTTACCACTCAGCCACGTATTTTGGTAATCGAAGTTTACAACCGAGTTTATGGCAAGGTTCAAAACAGTTACACAGGCGTGACCCCAAAAACGTAACCCCACTTTGTGGATCCTGCCCCGAGGGTTACTGCGCCGCACTAACATTCTGGTGGGAAACGTTTTCTCGAAGCTCTGAGACAATCGTGGTTTTATCGCAGTGAGACAATAAATCGCCAAGAACACAATAACGACATTCCGGAGACGTTCCTATCGTATCGTTTTATCTTCGACGCCGCCTTTTCGTTGCTCGCGTACGTTGAGTGCAGATTGTTGCGTCGCAGAAGACATATCTTAGAGAACAGTGCGGTGGCATTAACAGTGATAGTTTGGACTGCACCAATGATGTTTGCCATTGAATAGAGCACTAGCAACACCAAAAGACAACAACGAAACAAATGAATTGAATCGATGAACAAACAACAAGCTGTAAAAAAATAATTTCTACTGATTTTGGAAAACAAAAGAAAAAACAAACAAATAAACATACAAAACTTTCACTTAGTTGTCTATCATAAAAAGTTTTAAATGGCGAGCAGTTACTATTGCTACACTTGTTTTTATTGCTATGGTTGCAATTTTATTATTTTGACAGCTGATTGTTTGTTCATCAGTTCAATTCATTTGTTCCATTGTTGTCTACGAGTAGTAGCGCGTAGTTAGTGTGTAAATTATAGCGTGTATTGATTTTTTGTTTACAAGCCTTTTTAAATTTACAAATGTAATTTCGTAGGAAAGAGCACATCTCCAAAACGAATTTGTGGATTGTTTTACTAAGGTTGGAATTCATAGTCGGCCCCTACACCTAGGGGCACCCATTGTTGCTATGGATTTGTTTTGTTTATGGGAAATAACATGCAAACAACTGTTACCTTGGTAACAATGGGCGCCCCTAGGTGTAGGGGCCGACTATGAATTCCAACCTAAGGGTATTAAGAACTTCGGATAAATATTTAGAAGGCTAGTATAACTTGTTTTCACCATGGCAACAACCAATGAGAAGCATGGTTGCCACGGTGAAAAAAACAGGTTAGTATAGATTAGTAAATATTTATCGAAAAGTTCTTATAATAAAGGGTAAATTTACAATATGGGAGACCGTATGACAGGTAGAGTGCGCTGTTAGCGATGACGTTCAGTTCACCTATTGTATCTAATTCAACTACAGTTAAGTGCTCCAAATCTGGTATGCCTAATACACTAACTACAGTAATTTTGATTATAGACATACTTACGCACTGAAAACTTAATTCGTACTAAGCGTTATGTTATTAAAATAACAATCAGCTGAAGAATTAAAAAAACAAGTTAAACCTAGTTCAATGGTTGATGGAATTACAGTCTACCACTGCGCGCGGGTAGGTTAAGCCGTCCCACAGCCATCTGTATTTACACGACATCATAATTGTATGCGTCAAGTGAGGGGCATACTGACATTTATGTGAACAGGAACGCTCGCAGCGCTGCCGTCATACGGTCTCCCATACAAATTAGTACTGAAAATATATATATATATATATATATTATTATTTATAAGAAGGAGGTTCAGTTTGCTTGATATTTTATACCGTAAAATATATTTATGCTCGAGATTCAAAGTTAAGTTCCCTGCGAAAACGCTTGTAATTGAGTCGACTGCCTAACAGAGTCGAGTCACTCCCAAGTTTGTTATTGAGTATGACGAGGAGGCAACGACTCGAACCGCCGAGCCTTGTTAAAACTTCCACGCGCTCCTTTCACAACTAATGAACAACAAGAACTCTCTCACTCACTCCTCGGAGAGTTTAGAGTCGGCCTCTCCGCTCAGTGCGTGGCGTATAGGCACCGAGTGTTAGTACATACAGCGCTAAAATTATATGTGGCCAAATTTAGCAACTAACTGATGAGGATTTCATTCTGCGCTTGAAAATAGGATGTTATTGATATATATATATATATATATTGGTTTTTTTTTTGTGTTTGTTCTTTTTTTCTTGTAGATGTGTATTTATTTTGTTTTGTTGTTTTGTTTTGTGTTTTGTGTTTTTGTTTTGATTTATGTTTTTGTTTTGTTTTTTACTGTCTTGATTTGTGTGTGTTTGTTGTGTGTTATTTATTGTTTGTAAGTCTAGAACGTGTCCTGATTAAAATGGCGGCTTACCTACTGATGGGATTCATAATTTGCCCAAAAATTTTAAAAGCCATATTTAATTAAACAATATTCACAATTTGCCATTATCGACGTAGGAAAAACGACGCTGCTTCATCAGGTTGTTGTGCACATTGCCACTTTGAGCGCTTCATTCGTTTTCACTAGCGGGCTCAGTGGCCAATCTCGGTGCCTTGAGTACAACTAACGACTACACTGCAGCGTTGCGAGCGTTCCGGCCACTGATCTCCGCCTGCTAGAATTAACCAAACCCCATTGTGAAGGCAGTGCACTATCAGATTGCAAAGAAGTCAAATATTTTTGCAATGACTTAAGAATTCTCATTGTTGAAAATTGTGTGTATCCAATATTCAGTGACCATTGGCCGGATCGCTCGCAACGCTCTCTGTGCACTTGTTACGCCTCCCCAAACAGGCCAACAGTCCCTCCCCTGAAGGCTTAGATTTGTGCAAGTATAAAATATGTGAGCATTTAACGGCTTTGTTGGTCATATTGTCATGAATAACCAATATTCATGACAACTGATAGAGATGGCTCAGAGGTAAGACGCGAGACTCTACTTCGGGAGGTCGTCGGTTCGATTCCGGCCACCGGCAGTCCTGACTGGAGGTATTTTCCGAGGTTTTCCTTAGTCTGGGATTGAATCGTACTAACAGCGCTCGGACATTCCTTCCCAACTATCCAAACACCCTAATAACCTAGAGTTAGTCACCTGAAGAGAGGCACATCAGGTAAAGCTTGTGTGCACCCTATAACGAGTATTCCTACGAAACAATTATTACATTAAAGCTCCTTTATAAGGAACCCTTGTGGGCCAGATTATTATTTTGTTAAGAAGAACATTTGTTTTTATAAAGATCGTATCTTTATATGTATGAGAACTTTTTGGACTTCACAAAAAAACTTTGTTATGTACGGATCATATTTTTATAAAGACGTTTGTTATAAAGAAATTTCACTGTATGATTATTATTAATATTCATATTATATGATCAATTCACAATATATGATCAAGAACGCTTCACAAAAATTAAAAGTTTTCCCTTCTGGGTTGTTTCGGGCACCCTCCCCACTGCATCAGGCGTGGAACCGGTAAATATTAATCTCGTTATACTTATACTTCTACCAGCTTCCCTCCCCCCCCCCCCCCCCCCCCCGATATAAATATTCCACGCTACGCCATGCACTCTCCCCGCTTCAATTCTGCTGAATCTGGAAGAAAGTCAATCTGTGTAATGTAATAGCTGCACCCCATGGGGTGATTATATGCAAAGTGGACTCGTGTCAAGTGAAGCCAACAGCAAACAACAGTCAGCAATAAACGTATCGAGTGTGCAGTGCTGCCCTCTACGTCAACACCTACGACAGCACTAACGCTGTTCAAACCGTTTTAAAGTTCAGTCGCGTGGGATATAAAATTCTCAGAAGAGACAGTCGCTCTACGTATAGTTGGGCCGTGCCTTAGTTCAGAACAAGAAAATCGGTCGATTTTTTGTCGATCTTGGCAGTTCACAAATGATGGGACAGGACGGGACTTAAACGTTTTACGCTCTATTTATAGCGTTGCAAGACAATGCACGTTAGAGAACAGTGCAGGATTGACGGACCTACATTCAAAGTAAGAACTCACTATAGAGAAGAGTATGGTTCATTAACTAGAGTTAACTCTGTGTTGAATTTCCAGTGGTATATATATATTGAGTAGGCTACCTTAAGGCCGATTCACAATTGAAATAAGAGTTACAATAGTGAAATAGCAATAAGGTTTAAGCGAATTGGAACATGCAATAACAATTGCTGTGGTTCACAACTGTCACAGTGGATTGAAATAGTCATAAGAAATTAATCAATTCCATTTCTTATTTCAACTTCCTTATAACGAACCAATCAGAACGCAGAAGAGCCAGAAGAGAAGACCTACTACGGAAATCAAAACAAAAACGGTGTTGCCGGATGTGCTGTTGTTGATGTCGTCAATGAAAGTAAATACATATTAAAGCACTGGCTTGACTACTGAAATAAGGTACTAGGAGACTGTTGTGAACCAATAGCTTCTTATTTCACTATTTCACGGATTCTTATTGCAACTCTTATTTCAATTGTGGATCGGCCTTTAGGCCATTATATTTCCTCCATCTTTGATGAACTTCCGGCACAGCCTTTTCGAATATAATTCGTAATTTCAATAATTTTGCTGGGATACATTGAGGCACAGCTTTCTTGAACGTCGGTTCAATCCGAGGTTCTATCGCGGATTGACCCGTCAAGGAGGCTGTGCAGTGCATTGAGGTCAGCGCCTACTAAATGGCGCGTAAAATTGCCTATACCTTTGTAAATGAATTTGTGTTATATTATAAGTTAATGTTTATTCAATTTTTATCTTTAGCTTATCTCGGTGTGGCATACGCGTATCGTATCGTTTTCAGATAAAAAGTGTTGTTTGGTAGACATCAGTATCGATTATATCCTGCAGCTCTTTTCCCGGTATCTGCTCTGTATCTGGCGGGAGAGCTCGAGATCTCAAGTGCGGGTGCACTCTTGAATGACAACCCGAACGGAGAGATCGGATATGTACGGTTTTGAAATGAAATGTGAGGAAAAGCAGCTGTTAAAATGTGTAAAGCAAAATTATGAAACCAGTCGCTACCGTGAAAAGCGCAAGTAGGGAATGTCAAGTAGGAATTAAGTTTGCGTTAATATATGAATCCTAGAAGCACGTCTGTTGCGAGCGCCCTCGTACAAAGACCGTGCACGCGGGCTCGCGGGGGTGGAAAGGTTGAATGAGCGGGAGGTGGCTACTGGCAAGGGACAAGCGTCGTGACGCCTGGGGAACTAGACTACAGTGCGTCTCGACTTCTCGTATTCTCGACTTCTCGACTTCTCGAATTCTCGACTTCTCGACTTCTCGAATTCTCGACTTCTCGACGTTCTTGACTTCTCGGCGTTCTCGAATTCTCGACTTCTAGACTTCTCGAAGTTCGAATCGGTATGCAGGAAGTTAGAGGAAAGCTTGTCTTTGGAAAATTGAACAGCAGTGATTTAGGTGTAACTTAATGAGGTTGTATTTACAATTTGGTACAGTTAGGATAATACCCAGAGACTGGCAGACATAGTCGAACCAGGAGCTCTGTCGTAGATAGGAATAACAAGTGCGTCAGACATAATCGAAACAACACTGTTGCCGAGAGGAGATGAGCGTGTCAGGCATAACCGAAACAGCACTCCAGACCACAGTAAATCTTGTTCAAGCGAAGAATCGAATAACTCCTCTCAAAAACATAACTATTCCCCGGCTCGAACTACTATCTTGTCTCATAGGCGCCCGCCTAACACACGAAGTCAATCAGACCTTGCAAGTACCACAAGACAAAATATTTTTTTGGTCTGATTCTACGACGGCCCTGAGTTGGATATCACGTGAAGATCAATGGGGGGCATACGTCTGGAACCGGGTCAGCGAGATTAGAGATTTGACAGGTGCGAGCACGTGGCGACACATCTCGGGTGCCAACAATCCAGCGGACTTGCCCTCCCGTGGAGTAGGGGTGAAGCAGTTTGTAAAGACGAAATGGTGGGAGGGGCCCCGGTGGCTAAGTGGTGACATGTCTACTTGGCCTACTGGCGATCAAAAGATAGACGAACAAGAAATCAGTTCTGAGAAGAGAAAAACCATCAAGATTAACTTCGCAGTATCCGAGGTCCTGGGTTCGGAGTTACTAAATACGCGTTTCTCTAAGTTCAAGATGATGTTGAAAGTAGTTGCGTGGATGAAACGATTCGTACATAATTGTAAACATCCAGCATCAAAAACAATCGGAGAACTTGGTGTGGGAGAGATTCAAGAAGCAGAATTAACAATCATCCGGTTAATTCAGCACGAATCTTTCCGTTCAGATCAACTAAACACAATAAAAAACATGTACATAGAAGAAACGGATACTGGTCTGTTAACTGTTAAATCACGTCTAACGGCACGTCAAGACACGGACATGTTTAAATCTCCCGCTCATTCAACCTTTTCCACCCCCGCGAGCCCGCGTGCACGGTCTTCGTACGAGGGCGCTCGCAACACACGTCCACTCCATTATCAATCATGTTATTTTTTTGTTTAAAGTATAAAGGGGCGTGATTACCGTGTGAGTGGCTAGTTACACAGTTCCGGACATGGATGCCATTACTTCGTCTAGAAACCTGTCGAATTACATTAACTTCTAGATTAAGGCTGTGTGTTCACCTAGCCTGCGGAACTAACGATTTTGGTATTTTAAAATTGCTTTAAAATGTGTTTAAATTGTGCCAAATGTAAATCAAAATATCTCATTCTGTAGAGGATTTAGTGCTCATTATTATGAATGTTCATTTCAATCAGTAATTGATGGACACCTTTCACACCTAATAAAGAACATTTGCAAAACGGACATATTTATAAGAATAAAAAAAACATTCTTAAGAAAGAATATTACATTCTGTCTAACATGACTGTCGCGCCTCGCATCGACATCTAGCCATATTTAACTAAAATAAATACGCTATTATAAATCAATAGTCTTTAATAGTTCAAAAACTTACATTGCCTGGACCAGCCTGGACCATTCCAACACAAAGAGAGACTAGCAATCAACAATACATAGTTGCTAGGCAACCATCTGATCCATTCACAGTGATCACCGCCACCTCAGCCTCCCTGTCTCCTTGCCAAGGTCAGTTGTATTTGAGGGGCCGTGATCACTGCAAATGGATCATATGCTTGTGGATATGACAATGACATATTTAGATTTTGGGGACAAATTAAAACCAAATACCTTACTAACTAGCTGCGCTAGAATACTGGACACTGCCGTGAAATAGTGGCGAAAAGCCGACACTAGCGCCACTACCGGAGCGGTTCGATCGAAATTGATTGCTTAGGTTCAAAGCAGTAGTAAATTAATGTGCTGGCCCCCCGCACGTGACTTTTTTCCCCGGTCTGTCGCTACAGTTTTTGGCGCCATGTCTTTGGCTACACGTGGGTATTTTTTTCGAGTCTATGTGTTAACCCCTTTTCCACCCCCGACGTGTTTTATCTCGCCAAGTGTGCGTATTTGGCGCTCCGGTTTTGCGGGAAAAATTGTAAAAAATTCAAATGTGTTTTGGGGATTTTTTTCGATGCTTGTGATCCCAAGTCAATTGAATGGTGCATCTTTTGGTGTGCCTTACAAGAATATATTTTGTCCCGTTCAAAAGTTACGGACACCCAAACACGAAAGTTTTACGAAAACTGAGACCGGAAACGGAGGCCGGATTTGGTACGTTTTTAGCGCGTCACATTCAAACGGCCCTGCCCGTCGAACCAAACGAGATATAACGTTCGTTTTTGTTTCGTTACCAACGCTTACCATCTAGGTAACTGGGATTTGGAAATTTTTTGGATTTGTCCCGGAACTTTCGTCAATCAAATTGTGTACATTTGGTAAAGTGGGTTTTTAAAAAGCGCGTGTAACACTTTTTTTCCACATTTTTTGTTTGAAAACTTTCTCGACTTTTTCATTTTAAAAAATAACCACTAATCTTGATTATTAAAGAAGCGATTTTTGAGTTGCGTCCCGGATGCTTTTTCCATTTTCTCTACACGGTTTCAGTTTTGATTTTTTTGCGTCAAGTTGGTACTTTAGAAATGGGTTTTTTTCTTTGTCCCGATACTGAAAGCTCTATCGTACAGGGGCATGAAAAAACATTTTCAAAAAGTCACCCTTACACTGAATGACAGACGTTCGCGCAACGCATTTTTCACGGCGTTAAGAAAACACGCATACAAAAGTTTTCTTTTTGTATACTAAACGTGTTATAAATACGTCATATAACAAATAATTGTGTTTAGTATTAATAAATGGACATTTGTCTATTTGAAAACGTTACTTTAAAAAATTAGACTTTACGGGTGTCCGAGTTATGGTGCTTTAACAGATTTCATGCGTCTCGTATTTTTACCGGTATTTGTCTATGAGAATTTTTCAATGTCTTAAAAAAGCATGTTGGAGTTTTTTTAAATTTTTTCGACCACTTTTATGACATTTCAAGGCTATTGACAACATATTGAACGTACCCGGACGTACCCGGCACGTACCGTCTTTGACATGATTGATCGACTCTGGATATTGTGTAATTTTGTTTATTGATTTTCAGTTTTGAACGTCCCCCAAATGTCCCGTTTTGAATTTGACAACCCGTTTTGGTATCATATGAAAGTGCGTTCTAATACCTTTCAGAACATGTGCAGTTTGTTGACGTCACACGTACCGGGCCGTACCGGGAAGCTTTTGAACGTGCAAAATTCAACTTTTTTGTTTTTGACCGCCCAAAGTACGAATTTGTTATGATTTTTTTCGAATTACTTTTCCCTATTCTTTATTAAATATGTCTAGTTTTTAATTTATCGAAAAGGCTCAAAACACGATGACGGGGGGGTGCCGTGTACATCGATGTTATATGAAGAAAATCAATTTCGACACTAACTTTTGTCATTGATGGCTTATTGTGGGCGACAAGTTTGACTTACAGACTTTGTGTTAACTTTTTTAGAAAGCGTGATTCAATATTAAATATTCGAGCTCTTTAACTCACCGAAAAAGCTCAACCCGGACTTTTTATAGGCGCCCGTGTTACATGATGCTTAACGAATAAATTGCCCAATGTTGTAGCATAGTATAATATAGAGTTCAAGAGTGTCCAGTGCCATACGGGTCCGCGATTCGAATCCCACAATTTTCAAGTTTCTCTCTTTACTTAAGTATCCACGACAGTTTTACATGGTATATGTACTTTTTGTATTTATTTATTAATGGGGCTTAACGTCTCATATTTATGCAACGATGGCTAATCGAGACGATGAGCGGGTGATAATGAAGATGAGAAAGATGATAATGAAGAATAAAGCCACATCCGATTCAGATCCATTGTAAGTCGCGTGAGTTGTCATACGGCAGTCCAGCAAGGGAGGGCAGGGCCAAGTGGGAGGAGGAATATTCAATGGGACAGTGGGGGGGAAAGGGGATTGGGGTGTGGACTGCACTTCGTCTGACTTCTCCTCCTCGACCAGTCCGGCTTGGGTGGCCCTACTAGAAGCATACGCTTCCACCGGCATAGCTCTCGGAATCAACAAAGCACGCAAACCTGCCCACCACGATAAGGTAGCAGTCCCTGGGCAGGATGTACTTTTTGTACTTTATTTTTTTTTGTACTTTAATTTTTTATTTCCTTTTTTCAAAATCACACAATTTTCAAGTTTCTTTCTTTACCAAAGTATCTACGACAGTTTTACATGAAATGTACGCAGACATACTCGAAAATTTTTCATCCACTTTAACATTTTTCAACATGACAATTTTTTTTTTCGTAATTAATTTTTTTTTCTCTTTTCCACAATTTTCAAGTTTTCCAAAACGTGACTAATATAATAAGGTTATATGGCGGTAATCTATATTTAGCCCTGGGTAGAATAGGCCCAGAGTGACTCTGCTAGCCGTAAGAGCAGTCCCTGGGCAGGCACGCGGGTTGAGATTTTGTACAGAATATTAGAAAGGTGCAATTATGAGTGAAGCTTATGCTATTGAGAGACATGTGGCCTTCATAATAATAGCCTATAGGGTTAATTCAAGTAGATACATTTTGAAGCCTGTATTGACAATTCATCAAAACCTCCCCCCTCCCCATTTCACCAATGGCTTGGTCCACCCACATACCAGCAATAAATAATGAGTCGATGATCATTCCGCCTACAGAACGTATAAATTATGCTTTCATGCTATACACATAGTTTGTTGTGGTTTCTAGTTAACCTATATATATCTCGGTCTTCTTAAGTAGTGGATCAATGAGAATGTTTGTTGTAATGTTCCAAATTAAAACGTAAATGCCGGGCTCGTGGACGCAAAGGTCAAACCATATGCTACTTCGCTGACTCTTATGGGAAGCGCCATAGTAAATTCATATTTGCCGCGCAGCCATCGAACCGCTCCGACAGAATGCGCTACTTTCGCCGTTCGCCGCCTTCTTACATGCTAAACACCGCGATTGTCCTGTATTCTAGCGCAGCTGGTTAGAAATCAGGGTGTTGCAAGGTATGCAAACATACAGCCTTAACTTCTATAGATTAATGTTCAATTTAAAAGCACTCTAAAGACTAGTATAATATTTTAAAACCGGTTCCCAACCAAGAATATAATTCGGAAAGTGGTTTGACGATGTATGATCAGCGTGATTTGTTTCAAGCAGTCTATATAGTTGAAATAAAACCGTCCATGAAGTTCTTACCAATGCGATGGTGTGTTGCAATTAAAGAGAATCGTGTCTCCGACCTTTGCGTGGAATTCTGAAGAGAATCTTGTTAGATGGAGAGATTCTGAACGTTGCTTGTAAATGTAGTCGACGCTCGTTAGCCCTCGCTGGAAGGGAGAGAATTCACGGATTGTGAATCGCACGGCAGCCTCGTCCCCATCTTCTTCTCGATAACATCTTCGTTCACAATATTCTATAGAAAGACGGCGAATACTGGTTGTAAATAACAGTCATCTACCTTTACAGCTAGGGCACATACAAATTTGAGTAATTACATCAAATAATTAAAATTACGCATTTGAAGTCTACCCACTCCGTAACAAAACTGATTTTCAGTGGGGGGATTAAACTAACCCTGTAGGATCCGAACACCATCAACGAGTGAACGATAACCAATCAAAGATCGATATTTGAAATATGAAACACATGAATGAGTTCAAAGCTATGTAACTACGAATGTTAATTTAACTGTGGGTAGACTAGAAAATAAAATATTTACCTACCCACTTACTAATTCGCTCTCATATAACTGGCACTAGTAATAAAATAAAAAAATAATTTTGAAAGGGGAAGCTTATTTCCTGTTGTAGGTCCGCATCAAAAATTAAAAAAACATAAACCAGTATGTTTTTAATGGGTTAATTTCACTTGACATTCGAGCAGGTCATAAAGGTCATAAGTGGGCGACGACGTGCCTGCTATCTAAAGCCGTGGAGAGTAGGGAAGTAGGGATGAATGTGAGTGGGCGCATAACGAGTTAGAGTTCAAGGTCGTCTCACAGGGGATTCACTCAATCTCCGGTGAAAGTTCTTTTGTCGCCGTCTCAGGGTGGTTAGGGTGGTTGAACGCGCGTGGAGGATATATATTATATTGTGATCCGGACGTCCAGGGGTGATGATGGGTTCATATCGAGGCTTGGTTCATACTCGCGACGTTGGGGGTAGAAGGAATTGAAATGAAATACGAGGAAGATCGGCCTTCCTATATTTACTTATTTTTTAACTTTATTTTATTTATTTATGTGTTTATTTATCTATAAATTTATTTATATATTTATGTATGTATTTATTTGTTTATTTACTTGTTTATTTATTTATTTGTGTATTTATTTATTCATTATTCATTCATTTATTTATTTATTTTTTTATTCATTTATTGGTGATTTACTGTGCCATTGATACGCTTCACACTATGAAGCGTTCATAGCGGCACAAAAAAAATAGAAAAAAGCCAAAACAGCTACATCTCATTTTGCTGTATGACGGTTTATGAATGATACATATTTATTATTTACCGTACATACAATCGTTGTAGGTGCAAGATTTATGGAAAGCTCCCCCCCCCCCCCATCTTGTATACGCTATACTGACCTACCCTAACGAGTTTTTACAAAATAACCATTGACTAAAATCTCACGGTTAACTTCCTTCCACACGCTAGACGACTTTTAATATATAATAAGCTACTTAAGCAAAGTTTTAGAACATTGTTAGTCAGAAACTATCAAAGTTCTAAGTCTTACCACAACTTGTACCACGAACTGGTAAAACATGACAAAGAATTCTGCACGTGTATTATATGAAATTAAAACAAACATTGATTCAAACTTGTTTCTCATGTCACATGTTTTTATTTTGTTGTCTGTTTGCACTTTTCAATACCTCACGGCATTTATCTTTTAGTTTCAATCATTAACAAATATATATATATATATATTTATATAAAGTGAGGATACATTTTTCGGTTAAACCAATCCAAATTGTATTTGATAATTCAACGTTTCAACGACTCTAGTACATATTGCTACCAACAAAATCTAAAAAATCAAATATATATTATATTATTATTATATTAGTGACCTTTATATATATATAACTGAACTTAGACTTTCGTGACTATTAATATTGTTAAAATTGTAAATACCACGGGTTGTTACGTCACGTTTACTGCACTTACTTGTCATATTAGTCGACGTTTCTGAGCAACGTATGTGCTCTGAGCACATACGTTGCTCAGAAACGTCGACTAATATGACAAGTAAGTGCAGTAAACGTGACGTAACAACCCGTGGTATTTACAATTTTAACAATATATATAGTGACCTTTTGCCTTTTGCCTTCCTCAGTTTAAGTTCCGATTAATTTAACTTTAAGAATAAAATGTATGTAAACTAAACTGGTGAAGTGTACCTTAAGCTTTGTCTGTCTAGTTATTAGGTATAATAGTAGAGGAATGATAATGTTACTTTAACGCATTTAATATTGTTTAACTTGTATGAGGGTCAAGTGGAAGAAAAGTATATATATATTTAAATTCGCCCATTTTTTCTTATAACATTTTTTGTGTATGTTTGAGGTCAAGTGGAAGAAAAGTATATATATATTTAAAGTCGCCCATTTTTTCTTATAACATTTTTTGTGTATGTTTGAGCTGTGTGTTTAAACTGATTGACATATATAAAAAAAGGAAAATTAAATACACTATTATTATTATTAAAAAAAAAAAACTCTATATTTCGTTATATACGATACGCCCGAGCGAGCTGCAATAGCACAACGCTGTTATAGTTTCGTCGCGTTACCTTGCGAGGTGGTGACGTCATTGATAATGTAATAGTGAAGTGACGCGTGTGACAACTACCAACCTAGTTGCATCTCGTTCTCATGTATCTGGTATTGTAATGATATTGTCAGCGCGTCTGTTGCCCGGCGTTCATTCGAAGCGAGGCTGGTGCACCCCATGCAGTGGACAATAACAAGCAGCTATAGTCGTCGTACAGCAACTTCGGTAATGCTTCCATCACAGTTGGGTGAGCGGCAGCCAACCAGCAGCCGTGGCTAATTCAAATACCTGCTCGGGTTGGCCGGGATCATAAGCACGTCATTGATTGATGACGAAAACATTACCGAAGTTGCTGTACGACGACTTTACCGAGAAATCCCGCGGTGAATTCCGTTGAAATAAACCATGCGTAGGACCGTGTTTGACATGGTAAACGAGATGAATCCGTAATGTATCTCAAATAATGTTATATTCAGAAATCATGTTGCATAAATGGAAAATTTGGGTACCAATTTTGGTCCATCTTATGTGCAGCAGTCACCATTTAGAACAAGCACGTTATCACTTAATTAAGGGCCGGTATTTCAATGTCCAGTTAAAATCTACTCTTCAGTTAAATTGTTTCACCAAGATAACGGCCAATAGAAATACGCCAAACTTGGCTTACCTGACAAATAAATTGTCTTACCACTTTAACTGGACATTGAAGTTAGAGGCATTAGACGAGCAGGTAGTCTTGTTGTAACAGTAGGATGAATCCAATCCTCGCCCCCTTTTCAGCATCGTTGCGTATACTCCTTGTATTCGTAATCAAAAGCTAATAATCACGTCTGAACTTTCATTTCTACCAAAGTGTTTCTTTTTTCGATATCAAAGGATTTTCGAACACAGTTTCTACTTTGCTGTGAAACGAGACGCAGCGCCAGGTATAGGAGCCCCCCCCCCCCCCTTCCTTTCCTCACCCTCCTGCTACGTGGGAGAACGATTATTGGCACGTCACGAAAACTTCCGGCACCTCCTGAGAAGTGGAAATCCCAGCAGAAGACAGGATCGGGTTTGGGGGAACAGAATGAAAACACTCATTAGCAGGTGCGCCTTGTGTTTCTCTGTGTTAACGTTCTATAAGGGGAGCCGGACGGAGAAGGGGTTGGGCTGATACTGTGATAAAGATTCATGGGGCGAGAATAGTAAAAGTAGGCTACCTTAAGTTGAAGGTTTAGTTTGAAGAAAATGCGATGCATTATTAATTTATGAGAGAGAATGCGTAGAAAATCGATATAATTATGTCAGTACCTTACATGTAAACAGCGATGATGCTTTTCTATTTAATGTATCAGTACAAAAAAAAATATATCAATACCGGTAATGATAATAATAATTATAATAATAAAAATACACCATATACGAAGAGCGAAAGCTGGGATGAGTACAAATCACCCACGACCGTATACAGTTCATCACACAGTTTGTTTTGGAAAAATAATATGGGCAATACATTTAATTAGTTCTAAGAAGAGTTTAATAAGGTAAACACATGGAAATACTTGACATTTATGTCCGTACAACATGTTTATGCTGGTTTTGACCGAGTTTGTATGTATTGCAACAATAAAATAATCAGGGCTTTTTTTCGGCCGGTACGAGCCGGTACGCGTACCGGCTAACACAAGAGGCGTACCGGTAAAAGGCAATAAAGTCACACTATAGCCGGTACGCTACGATTAGCCTTGAAGCGCGTGAATAACTTTGAAGTGTGCAGTATGAAAGGCTTGTGACTGCAAAATTTTGAAATATAAGGATGTTGCCACCTGCTGGTGACATGGGTGTGACATATAGTAAATCACTTCTTTTTAGACTCTTGGCGGCCACTCACTACAGTCATCTTTTCTATTATTTGGGTCATCAGTTCTAAGGAAAGATAATTAGGGTTGTTTTGACTAAAATGTCAACTGTCAAGAGTAGCTTCTGGGAACCGCAAAAGAGAATGTACTTATTCTTACTTTTCTGTTTTCCTGGAAAGCGCCTTTTCCATTTACAGACAACGATTGGGTTGTGTTGGGGGAGGAAGGGCGGGGGGGGGGGGGGAGATCGGTGGTCAAGGGATTGTGAGTTGTGTGTGGCAGGGTTAGTTTCCTCTCTGTTGACGAGTGGAGATGTCGTCGTGATTAGCGAGTGTGTGTTTTGGGCCGTTTACATAAATGACTAGTGATTAGTGACTAGCCCACTTGACTAAGCTACAGGCTTCTTTCATTGGCTATGAGTGAGAATACTGCGCTCTGATTGGATGTGACTAAGGTTTGTCTTGACTTGACTAAGAAATTGAACATATTTCAATTCCTTAGTCAAGTCAAGACAAACATTAGTCACAGCCAATCAGAGCGCAGTATTCTCCCTCCCAGCCAATGAAACGAGTCTGTGGCTTAGACACGGGGGTTAGTCAATAATCACTAGTCATTAATGTAGACGGCTCATTTAGTGAGAGTGTAAAAAATAAAAATAAACCGAAAAATAACTTCTTGGGTCGTCACCTCGCCACCTATACCCGAAACAGAGCAAGAGACCGACGTGTTGTTGACGAGAACACGACTATGAGTCATGTTTGGAAATTGCTTTGCATTCGATATCATTGATTTTGGTGAGCTATAAATTATTTTAAAACAAATATTAACTATTAAGTTTGTTTAAGTTTGTAGTGAGTAAATGTACGTCTCGTGAATGGGTCACGTTGAACAGGGGCGGATTTTACATGAGGCGGGGGGGGGGGGGGGGGGGGGCGAGCTGAAAAAATAATTTTAGTTTCTGTCTTATATCAATGAATCCATCACTATTGGCACGTTTAAAAAAAAGATATTTTATGTTTTCTGCGGACGCTGCTCGATCGTGTGGACACAGGATCTAATAAGCTTCATATTTCGTCGATATCTACGATACAAATCTGCCTTAAAAATGCGTTTTTGGCCATCAAACTTAATGCAGCACCCCAAATTTTTTTCGCCTACGGCGAATTTGCCTCCGGCGGCTGGGGCTTTGCCCCAGACCCCAGCTCTACCACGCCAGTCACATGAAATATTATACCGAACGTACCGGTTAACTTTATTTTAGAAAAAAAGCACTGAAAATAATAATAATAACATACTTTTATTTATAACACAAAAGTCTTACTTGTCGCATACAAAATTAAACAGCAATAATAAAATGTCATTAATGTAGGCATATTAATAATTCACGACCGTAGCATATAATTATGCACGGATAATTTCGAAAATCAAATTAATACTTGCTTTATAGTTTTTACAAATACATAATAACATTTAAATGTACACAATTGTAATGAGGCAGTAATGGTACTCTTTCAAGTTAAATATTACAGATAAGAAAGGGGAAGAACGTTCAAACATTGATTATTTCAGAGGTAATAATGATGATATTTCAGTGTATGTGAATCCAAAAGTGTATTATCGGATATGGTGGCTAAAAGTGGCGTTACCTCATAACAGGATTAGTGATGGTATTATATCGAACCAAAACACGAAGAAAATAAAACAGATTTCAAAGTATTTGGCTGCTAGGTGACATGTTCAAAAGGTATTTCCAGTACAATATTGTACAACAGGCCTTTTGTTGTACAACTTGTGCATGCTTGTTACGGTAGTAATTATACTCATAATACCCTTAAGTGTAGGGTAGAGGCCCAACTCCAGCGGCTATTTGTCTAGTGCTTCGTATAGTCAACGTTTTCTAGTCAGCTAGTAGCAAAAGGTGAACGCATGCGCACGAACGATGTTACCTGTCTGATCTGTTATCGTCCACGCGCTTGCGTTCTTCTACTAGCCGACTAGAAAATGTTGAGCGGTACAAAACAGTGAACAGACAACCGCAGCCGTTGGTTCTGTTTATCCTACACTACAATACACACTGGACGATGATACTAACTATATGTGTGGATTCAATTCCATTGAATAAGTAAACGGTGACTTTGGAGCCGTCCTAGCAACGAAGCACTCAATAAATTCAAAGTTGTTCTGAATCGGCCTTGTTGATTCTGGCATTTGTCCGCAGGTATTCGCACTGTCCAATCACTGATTCAGATGTTTCGTATTTAAAATATCGATCTTTGATTGGTTATCGCTGACTCGTCGATGGTGTTCGAAGCCTAAAGGGTTGGTTTAGTCACTTTAAATTTAAATTCAAGTCCCCCTCTGCAAATCAGTTAATTTACTGAGCGGGTAGACTCTAAATGTGAATTTATGTATTTTAATTATTTATGTTTGCTGCGTCTTTTGTTTATTGTTTGATTGCGTTTTAATCTCAATACTAATATCAATAACGGCATCTGTTATTTACGTGGAGATAACTATCGAGATAGTAAGAACTTGCGTAGGCGAGTTTGCCCACACATCCACATTGTAGGGCAATGTCAATAATATAATACAATCAAAGCTCATGTTCAGGTTTCTTGTTTGAATTAGCTTCCGGTATCAATACTTGTATGTTTATATATACTTTGCTCATATGCTCACGTAGGCTTTCGCGGCCCGAGTGAATCAATAAATCTGGGTGTAGCGGCGTCGATCGTAGCTAAAAAGCTTTTAGAGTTGCTTTAGACTTTTTTTTAGCTTTTTAGCTACACCTATACATACGTCATATTAATTTTTGTTAGAAGTGAGTCATTGGTTACATGGATGAAAATATGGTTGGTTTGCTTTGTGAGAAGAACTCAGCAATATCGTAATTTTGTAATTGTTCTTAATCTTCATCCATATGCTTTCGTAGTCTCGAGTAGTTTCATCGTAAAACGCGACGCAACAAGCATCATAATCGTATTCCTACGTTTACTATTTACGAGCAACTCCCCTTCACATCGTAAATGTGCTCTATCGTATCGTATTTGAATAAAATGTCTACGATTATGTAATTTACATATTGGTTTTCTCAACACCTCACGTATCTAGGTCAACGTGTTTGATTATATCCTCGCCTACGATACCCCAGATGTATTTTATACTAATCCTAACCCAACGTAACTAATCTCACTATCATACCGAGCTCAAATCATTATAATCACACTTTTATGCACGCTGTTTCAAGTTTTCAACAACAGATTACTGGCGTTCTATCACGCATTCGCAACGGTAGTCTTCCGTTTAGTAGAGTACACAAGTCTAATTTCGTTAGTCACACCAGTTGTGTTTGGAATTTTTAGGTAACTAGGCAAATGTCGTAAATTATCTCTAACGTAAATGGTAGGAACTGTAGAAAGAGAAATAGTCCAGCATCAAATGGAATCCTGTGCAATTTCAAGGAAAGAGTATAGCACCATATACCAATGTGCTCATAAGGTTTCACAGTATTTAGCGCACTTTGGTGCCAGAGCGATATCCGCGACTGGGGGCGGGGGCGGTGCCCCCAATTTTGACTACGCATTGCATTGAATATCGCTCAATTACGGCCAAACGGTTGGTCTGACAACGAAAATGATAATTATAAAATATATTTGTGTGTAATTGATAAATATTTCCTTGTCACAATTATTCATGTACGGTACATAGTGCGAAAGTTATCGTCAATTAAGTATAAAATTAATATATTCTCAATATATAAAACCATGAGACAACCATATATTATCAAAACATTACAAACACATTCATACACATATAGAAATGTCAGAGTGTTGCCATATCGGTGATTTTTTTTTCATAATTTTATCTTCAAGCGATTGGTATTAGTGAAGTATTAAAGACAAGAATGCGTGGGGCTTTTGTGCGCCCGCTAAACACAGGTGTAATGCATAGATGCATTGGCAATCATAATATTGTACTATTTCGAAAGAAAAGTACACTTATATCTTCGTTTTAGCTTGTAAAATAATAATTTGGATGGTGCCAAGCTCCAAAATTAGGCGTTTACAAGTTATACATAAAAAACAAAATGGCCGACTCTCATGAGGTTTTGCCTATTTATCTTCACAATCGTGCATTTTTTGGCAAAACTTTATATGACAAAAATTGTTTCTAGTAAAATTCTACACACACATGATACTTGGATATTTTCATAGGAAGTACTACTTACGTACAAATTTAATTTTTGTATGTGTGCATCTGAACTCAAATGTACAAAACTTGGCTCCCGTTCGCTTCTTGATGAAGCAACTGTGACCTACAAGAGTGTTCTTAATATCTTCTTTTAAGCTCATCAAATAATAATATTGATGGTGCCAAGCTCCAATGATAGGCGTTTACGAGTTGCATGTGAAAAACAAAATGGCTGTCACTTCAGGTGGTTTTGGCAGTTTATCTTCTTAACCGTACTATTTATGACAAAATCTAACATGACAAAAAATATTTCTTGTAAAATTCTACATACAATTCATTTTCAGGTATTTTCATATGATTTACCATTTACCTACAAATTTAGATTTGTGTATGTTAATCTGTACTCAAATGTACAAGCATTGGCTCCCCTGGGCTACTTGATGAAGCAAGTATGGACTATGGGAGTGGGCTCAATCTCTTCCTTTTAACTTATAGAATAATAATTTCGATGGTGCCGAACTCAAGTATTAGGCGTTCAAGAGAAACACGTAAAAAAAAAAAAACATTTTAGTACTAATTAACATGAAGAAATTTTAATTTATAGGTTAATAGTAAGTCCTATAAAAATATGTAAATATCATATGTGTGTATAATTTTACAAGAAATAATTTTTGTTATATTACATTTTGTCATAAAACGTACGGTTATGACGGTAAATTGGAAAAACTACCTATAGTGGTGGCCATTTTGTATTTTACGTGTAACTTGATAATGCCCCATATTTAAGGTAGGCACCATCACAATTATTACTTTATAAGCTATAAAGAAGAGACTGAGCCCACTCCTATACTTGCTTCATCAAACAACCGACGGATGTACATCTGAATACACCCTATTGGCGGCTATTTTGTTTTTTGCGTGTTTCTCTTGAACGCCTAGTACTTGAGTTTCGCACCATCAAAATTATTATTCTATAAGATAAAAGGAAGAGATTTAGCCCACTCTCATAGTCCATACTTGCTTCATCAAGTAGCCCAGGGGACCCAATGCTTGTACATTTGAGTACAGATTAACATACACAAATCTAAATTTGTAGGTAAATGGTAAATCATATGAAAATACCTGAAAATGAATTGTATGTAGAATTTTACAAGGAATATTTTTTGTCATGTTAGATTTTGTCATAAATAGTACGGTTATGAAGATAAATTGCCAAAACCACCTGAAGTGACAGCCATTTTGTTTTTCACATGCAACTCGTAAACGCCTATCATTGGAGCTTGGCACCATCAATATTATTATTTGATGAGCTTAAAAGAAGATATTAAGAACACTCCCGTAGGTCACAGTTGCTTCATCAAGAAGCGAACGGGAGCCAAGTTTTGTACATTTAGTTCAGATGCACACATACAAAAATTAAATTTGTACGTAAGTAGTACTTCCTATGAAAATATCCAAGTATCATGTGTGTGTAGAATTTTACTAGAAACAATTTTTGTCATATAAAGTTTTGCCAATAAATGCACGATTGTGAAGATAAATAGGCAAAACTTCATGAGAGTCGGCCATTTTGTTTTTTATGTTTAACTTGTAAACGCCTAATTTTGGAGCTTGGCACCATCCAAATTATTATTTTACAAGCTAAAACGAAGATATATGTGTACTTTTCTTTCGAAATAGTATAATATTATGATTGCCAATGCTTCTATGCATTACACCTGTGTTTAGCGGGCGCACAAAAGCCCCACGCATTCTTGTCTTTAATACTTCACTAATACCAATCGCTTGAAGATAAAATTATGAAAAAAAATCACCGATATGGCAACACTCTGACATTTCTATATGTGTATGAATGTGTTTGTAATGTTTTGATAATATATGGTTGTCCCATGGTTTTATATATTGAGAATATATTAATTTTATACTTAATTGACGATAACTTTCGCACTATGTACCGTACATGAATAATTGTGACAAGGAAATATTTATCAATTACACACAAATATATTTTATAATTATCATTTTCGTTGTCAGACCAACCGTTTGGCCGTAATTGAGCGATATTCAATGCAATGCGTAGTCAAAATTGGGGGCACCGCCCCCGCCCCCAGTCGCGGATATCGCTCTGGCACCAAAGTGCGCTAAATACTGTGAAACCTTATGAACACATTAGTATATGGTGCTATACTCTTTCCTCGAAATTGCACAGGACTATGATTTTCGACACTTTGATGCTGGACTAAAAATTGAATTGGTACTAATGGATTCGGTTATTTCGTAAGCATAAGACTAGTTTGACGTCTTTCGAATAGGCTAAAACGTCTCTGACGGGACTCGAACCCATTAGGTTTCACTAGAGACTTGATCAAACTGAACACCTAAGTATTTACATACCGACTTCAGATCCTTTTCTACCGCCCCCTTCAACAGGGTTTATTCCATGAAAAATAAAACATTCCTTACCTTCTTCCACGTATTCGTAAATGCAGTCTCTGCTGAGTAGAGTGCACACGTCTGTTTGGCAAGGTCAACCAACGGAAGATGTAAATTATCCTTAATGGATATTTCAATAGATAGTAGGAACTATAATGACTCTCCGCCGGAGTTTACACCATGGCGAACCCATTTTTTTCCCGTTTTGGACACCCATAGATATGTTGAGAGATAAGGGATTGCGGGATTTCTTCTATTCCTAGAACGATCTGACCTCTTCGACATAAAGAATGTGACGCATTCATGCACAAGGAATGAAACAGCAATAAACAAAAGATATAATTCCTTGTAATTAACAATTTCCTGCATAATGGAGATGAACGAGTAATCATTATCATATTCAGTCACCTAAATTCTTCGTCCTCTGCTCGAGTTTGAATGGAGATAATTCCTTTGGATTTTGATCTAGGGGTGTAAAAAGAAAACTAATTGTGAGGTTGGTGTAAATCGAGATTAGATAATTAAGTTGGTACCGCTGGATCTGGCTATGTCGTAAACATGAGGATACTTACGTTGGGGCAACTTACACCACAGCCTAGAGTATGTTTCACTCGCCTAGTCTCAGCACAATGGAACGCAACGAACTTCCATTCAATTATTACAATTTTCACAAAACCATTCACCGTAAATACCCCCTCCTTTGTTATGTTGTTTTCCTCGTACGCGAACCAATCAGCATTCCAATCAATTCCACTTTACGGTTCCATTTTTCTCACTCGCATCGAACGTATTCACGTAGAACTGGGAGCGTTGCCAGAAATAGCAATCTAGCCCCCCTCCCCCCTCCCCTCCACACAAACCCACCACACCCCCTCAAGGGCCTCGCACGAGCAACCACCTGTTACTGCGGTACAGGGCGCAGCCAAACTGTAACGACAAAGAGTTCACTATAACAGAGACTACGAGTTACCAACAAGTTATCGGAGATATGTGTTCAGTTGAATGTCGTGAGTCCTGACCAAAGCTCAACCCAGTAAGCATTACATAATAAATAAATAAATAAATAAATAAATAAATAAATAAATAAATGGTCTTTATTAGGCGAAGTTAGCTAAAAGCTTCTTTAGAACTTAACCGTTCACTACATTTACAATGAGTACAGACAATATTTATGCACAATAGTATAGTAGCACGTACATATATATAGTAGCACGTACAGTAATGAATTAGAAATTTACATCTATAAGCTGAAATTAAGAATAGATAAAAATAAATATAATTAAAAATAACTAGGCCTTAATTTAGAAGAACTATAACAAATAAAATAATGTATTTACTTTCTACTATGGCTGTGAGGACAGTTAGAACCTTTTTATTGAATGACCTTCTAATTTTTATAATGAATGTGTTACTTGTGAAGAAGTGTTAGTTAAAGATAATGTATCATGTACTGAGTTGTTTTCCGCTCCGTTTAGCTAAAATTAATTATGTATCACTCAATAACGGAAGTTGCTTGCAACACGATATTGATATACGATACTTACACCCCGTGGTGTAGCCTATATACTAGACGGGGTGATCGATAGAAATAGGTTAACATGATAGCATCGTCTGTAACAAGTAGGCCAGCTCATTATTCAAAATTGCAAAAAAGAGATACAAGAACGTTTCAATATAATCGTTACAGTTAAAGTCCATTGCGGGTAAAGAACGATCCCAGGTATCAAGAAATTTCCCCTTCTCGTTACCACCTCCACTCGGCACGGGTGAGAGTGCTCGCGAGGCGTTGGGATGGGGTAGGCCGCATGACCCATTCATCCAGGTGTCATTGTTAAGAAAGCAATTTTTTTATGTAGTTAAAATGTTATAATTTCTCATTATTTTTTCAAGTATTTGGAATAATCGCGTTTAAAGCAAGTTGTAACTTACTCTAATTACGGCAGTTTTAATTTTACGCGATTTTTTCATATATTTGAAAAAAAAGATGAGAAAATATAACTTTTAACTACATCAAATAATTGCTTTGCGGCCTACCGCATTCCAATTTCCAACGTGCCTCGCGAGCACTCTCACCCGTGCCAAGTGGAGGTGGTAACGAGGAGGGGAAATTCTTGATACCTGGGATCGTTCTTTATCTGTATTGGACTTTAGTAGTGTCGTTTTTAGAAATTAAAACTAGGTCAAATAGTTCCTAAGTTCATACCTAGGTTTTTTTGTATAATTTGCATCTTACGGTATGATGAGCTAGTATCTGAATAGTGTTTATTTTTGTTTTTATTGATTGGCATTCTTCCTATTTGCTCCGAGTAAGGTTCTTTCAAGCCAATTTCATAACGTTCGTTGTACTGAATGAATCATCTGAGCATAGCAAATAAAAAAAGCAATCAAAATGTAGAATTGACAACTAGTTATCAGTGCGCGAAAAAAGGCTAGACTCATGTTTAGTTTGGATCAACACGAAAGCTTATTTCTCTAGTTATGATTATGGGATTTTTATTAGGGTTTTTAGAGGGGGGGGGGGGGGTATTAGGGTTTTATATTGTTTCATTGATTGATTGATCTTATTCCTGCAATCATTTAAATGTAAATGGTATGTGTATATAAATATATATGTATGGCAAATGTGAAAAGTATCCTATTAAACCAATATTAAGCTTTATTTAAAAAAAAAACACATGTTCACTGGTAAAAGCCGAGGTCTGCATATTATCGCTCGACGTTTCGCCAGAATCACATCTGGCATATTACGAGTCCGCTTTGCTCAAGAAAACTGAGACAACAACGAAACGTCGGGCGTTATAAATGTTAAAACACTAGTCTATAGTGGCTGTTTAACATAGCATGGGCTATGATATACTTGGCCCGAGACTACCTTACATATGCTTTCGTCACAGGCGAGGCACTCGTGGCCAACCTGCGAACCGCCCGAGACACACCCGCGCAAATACCGATCGCTGATTGGCTACGAACCCGTCGCCTGTGACGAAAGCATGTGTAAGGTAGTCTTGGGACAACTATAGCATAGAATAATACGTTTTACAGCTAAATCTAGCTATATCAACAGCCAAACACATAAATCAATAGTGATGATTTTCTCTATAGTTCAAGAACATAAAGTAAAAAAAAAAAAGGCAGTTAGAGTCGGAAGATCGGGGTTCGATCCCCATTCGGGGTAACATTTCATTAGAATTGTTATCTATTCATATATAACACAGATCATATCACATCGTGTGAAACCAAAAGCTATTCCATTTTGGGTTACAGGGGGTAACGAAAACGTTTAAACATTTAAACACGAATTTTAGAAGAGGTTAAACGTTTATACTATTAAACGTGTTTGCCCATCCCTAGTGCGTAGAAGAGTCTACACAATATCTCATTGAAAACGTCTACGTAATAAACATAGCTCGATCGCCCTAAGGGCCGGTCTTACAATCTCCTAATAAGAAAGTTATTTGTAGCAATTAAGCTATTTGGAGGATTTCAAAGGTTTTGATTGGTGGTTGCCATGGAGAAAACAAGCTATTCGACGAATAAGTATAGTTATTAGGACATTGTGAGACTGGACCTTAGGGCCGGTCTTACAATCTCCTAATACGAAAGTTTTTTGTAGGATTTCAAGGGTTTTGATTGGTGGTTGCCATGGATAAAACAAGCTATTCGACGAATAAGTATAGTTATTGGGACATTGTGAGACTGGACCTTAGGGCCGGTCTTACAATCTCTTAATAAGAAAGTTATTTGAAGCAATTAAGCTATTTGGAGGATTTCAAGGGTTTTGATTGGTGGTTGCCATGGAGAAAACAAGCAATTCGACTAATAAGTATAGTTATTGGGACATTGTAAGACTGGACCTTAGTATGATTGTGTCGTGACCAGTGGCGTATACACGGGGGGGGGAGGGGGGGGACAACCCCCCCCCCCCCCTTTGCAAAGAAAACATGGAGAATAACCGTTTACATTTCAATAGACAGTATTTTAGACATTTGCTTTTGTTAAAAATACACGCATCGATCTACAATTATTATATTTTTATCTTTTTTTAATTAAGGAAAAAATGTGTTGCCAAAAACTGAGTAATCTTGTTTCAGTTGGCCGCTGTAAAACGTACAGATTTGCACTAAAATGAGCTTGACGACAATTTTTTCGGGGGGCAAGCCCCCCGGAACCCCAATTATGTTCCTGTTCCACTCTCTATAATATGGGTTGAAACCCCCCCTTTCCCAATTCCTGGATACGCCACTGGTCGTGACGACCGTGGTAGCGTAGACAGATAACTGTATTATCGACGTCTATAGTTCATGATCTAACCCGGCACCTCCACCAATACGCTGACTTTTACCGTTCCAGCCACTGTAGAGCTCAGATCTCGAGTGTTTTGAGCCCCTCAGTAACAACCCCTCCCCTCCCTTCCATTCTCTCCCCTCTCCTCCCCTCTCCTCCCGTCGAATATGTCTAGACTCGAAATATCGAGTTAAATGCATGCGCAGTAACCAGTTAAATACTAATTTATAATTATTGTGCGCTGGTCGTATGTGATTGCAGAGCGATTTAGTCACAAATTTCGCCAACATTACAGTAGTGAAATAAACTTTGTGTGTAACGTTCATTTCTATTGTATAAAAAAAAGTGTTCACTATCGATTATCCATTACTGAGTAAGATGTGTGGGTTTTCAGATATAATATTATTCACATACATCCCTATTTTCACAATAAATTTAATTGAAAGTAACGAAGCAATTAATTAGGAAAACCTATTTCAAATGTAAATTTTATAATTGGGAAAGTTTTCCAAAAATAAATTTCCAAATATAGATGTAAAAAATATCATTTGTATTAAACAGTACACCATGTATAGGCTTATTTTAAATTGACCAAACAAGGGAATTGGAATTGAGCGATATGCCGATATATATCCCAATTCTAAATGGTATACTCGTTGCACCGCCACACTGGGACCTGTCTAGAGTTTTATTTATTTGACCCTGTGAATGAACATACACATGGCTTATACATAGGTTAGATATTAAATATAATAATAATAATAATGCAAAGAATAGATTGTCGCTCCACATCAACTGTGGTGCTGAAGACGTCACAAATGGGCGTGTCGGATCCAATCAGCGGGCGGCTTTCATCAATACTCACATTTGGTTGGTCAAGCCTCAGGTGACGTCACAGATGGCCGTGTCGGAGCCAATCAGCGGGCGGCTTTCACCAATACTCACATTTGGTTGGCCAAGCCTCAGGTGACGTCACAGATGGGCGTGTCGGAGCCAATCAGCGGGCGGCTTTCACCAATACTCACATTTGGTTGGCCAAGCCTCACTCATCTGTGACGTCACCAGCCACAAAGTTGCTGTGGAGCGACTTTATAATAATACTATAGACTAGTATAAATTTCAAATTGAAGTTTGTGCTGTCCGGGTTGTAGAGCAAGGTTTGCTTGATCTTCGCCTAGCGGAGGCTCGTCGAATCATGGAGTTGTACCGTTAGTACTATTATAAATCCATGGTCGAACTCGCATGTTAGGTCGTCGCAGTCCGTTCCAAAATGTTGAACATAGAGAAACGTGAAAGAAAACCAATGAAGTGATCTGTCAAATAGAATTTCCTCCTAAAAAGAAAAAATCATCGTATTTTAAGACTTTCAATCATTGTATTATATCAAAATTTTATAAGTATTAAAGTATCAACATTTTAAGTATTGTATGACATGATCTAAATCGAATATTTAATTACTATAACAGTTGTTTTAGTGGGATACAAAATGGCGATTTTGGTTCCCTTGCGACGACCTAGCTTGCGAGCTCGACGAGCCTCCGCTAAAGCCGCGTTCACATAAATGACTAGTGACTATTGACTATTGACTATTGACTATTGATTAGTGACTAAGCGAATTGAACCATAGGCGATACGTGCTGACGTTCACACAACTTTACTTTTGACTTATGACTATTGACTATTGACTAACGAATTGAAGATATCTGGAAGTCATAGTTACAACCAATCACAACGTTCGCGTTCAGCCAATAAATGTGGAGCAACGGAAGTCAATACCACTATTCAATTACTGTCAAGTGTATATTTGTTTTTGACTATTTCCGGCGAATATTATTTATTTATTATTTTTATGAAGCTGTCATACAATAAAATATTCTTATTTTGAAAACAAATCTTCAAAACAAACAAGAAACATACAAAACCTTCACAACTTGGTTAAGCCCATCATTAAACGTTTTAACTAGTGAACAGTTACTATCGCCATACCTCGTTTTCTTCATAATGTTGCAATTTTATTATTTTGACAGCTCGTTGTTTGTCAATCAGTTTGATTCATTTGTTCTAGGTGGCAGATCATACGTGTCAAAGAACTTAGTTGTGTAGTGTTCATATCTTTCTTTGGGTAGTCAATAATCACTAGTCAATAGTCAATAGTCAGTAATCAATAGTCATTTATGTGAATGCGGCTTAAGCGGAGATCAAGTGGACATTGTTGTAAAGAGCTAGTCCTGAGACTGTATTATTGTTATGGGACAAGTTGATAACATGTCGTTTACCTGTTGCAGCCGATGCTGGGGCAGCTGCGCAAGACGGACACCGACGCCAACGCTGACTACTACAGAGTGAGGAGTTTCTCAATCACGCCTAACGGGATCTTCAACCTTGGGGACTCCTTCAGATCCCGGAGGTCAAGGTCAATAAACTCTGTCAGCTCTACCGGGTCCAGCGGCCTCAGCGTGGGCAGCCTCTCTCACCGGCCCAGGTAGGTGTACACGCACACGCACACGTACACGCACACGCACACGCACACGCACACGCACACGCACACGCACACGCACACGCACACGCACACGCACACGCACACGCACACGCACACGCACACGCACACGCACACGCACACGCACACGCACACGCACACGCATTAGTATTTGATAAGAATGGTTATATTATTAGTATTCGTATTAGAAGAATCATAATTTTTAAAAGTGCTATTTGTATAAGAATCAGAAATGATCGTGTTAGATATAATATGTATAGCGTTCAATGTATATATTATATTTCATCAAAACACTTAAGCTTTCGTGGCCCGAGTTATTAAAATTAAAAACAAGACGGGTTATTCCGCCACGTCGTTGACACTTACTGGCATGTCGACGTTTCTGGGTCTCTATCATCAGGACAACTGAAGTCATTTTAATTATATTTCATGTTCACATATGTATATGTTGTGTTTGTACCTATAATGAAGAGGTCGGCTTAATAGCGTTGTACGATGAACACGTAATTGGCCTTTAAGCCAATTCATAAAATATCAAATGTCAAAATATATCAAATATCTCCCTCGTTCTACACTATAATTCACCCTGAGAGTACACCCAGCTAGTAGCCTCGAGTACCCCCACCATCGGAGGGATGGTAAGTAACCGACGTAAAAGGACATGAACATTGGGTGACTTGGATACCTGATAAATATGCCATTACAAAATACCACTCAATTATTACTTTGAATCATGTGAATATTTTCTATCTAAAATTAAAAATATATCAAAACTATAATGCAACACAATGGAATGTTATTTTAGTTTTCAAGTGAAGTTTTCACGTCCATTCACATCAGTTACTACCCTCCCTACCGTTCGCCCAGCCGAGGTCCTACGGTGGGCGTACTCGAGCCTACTACCTGGGGTAGAGACTCAGGGTGAATTTCGCGAGTAAATTCTACACGTTCAGTAGTTAAAACTTGTGCAAACCTGGTTGCTTAGCAATTAAAAACCAATTAAAACCTGAAATGTTTCAGTGGGTGTGCGCATAGTGTAAGAAGTGAGTTTGAAGGATACAAGAACTGTTTCGCGGTGGTGTCAAAGTGAGAGACGGTTGAAGAGAGAATGTTGAAAGGTCGTAGAAATTACGCGCTTGATGTTATTGATGAAAGTGACGGGTAAATAATTGGAACAAGATGTCGCTTGCGTAGAAATTGTTCACGACCTTGGTTCATATTTTATAACGCAATATCTTGAGAGGGGATGAAACCCACGCTTCGCAGCCCGTGTATTTAATAACCGTCTGATGAGTTGCTGCTGTATTAAGTTAGATCTCGGATCTGGAATATGTTTTAAAGAGGCGTTTTAAAGATCACCTTGGGCTCATTTTACTTTAGTTATATTAACTCGGTGTTGCTTCGTTGTTCGTCTAGGGTGTTTAATCTTTCTTCCAGAGTATACTTTGTAATGTGCGTGAAGAAGGTGCGAGTTGTACAACTTCTCTCTCTCTCAATTTCTCTCTATTTCTCTCTAGTTTTCAAGACGAATTAGTAAAGCATGTTAATTAAATGAAAATGATAATCATCGATATAGCAAAGCAGTTATTTTTGGACATTTATCTGTGATTTGGCGTTTTGTCACTATACGTTTGTCGAATTCTCAGTCGTAATTATCAAGTAAGAGAACCCGTGAGATATGTACGCCTATAGCAAACAGTTGGATATAGTTGGTGAATACGGTACCATAAATAGTTGTTTCTAATGGATTTTTAACGCTAATAAGGGGTGGGTGGAAGATTGACAGGTTTTAGGGGGCGTGGGCGTCTTGACAAGAAAGAGCTCAAGCGTGTATGAAGAATACTTGAGAAAGTATGAAGCCCATGAGAGATGAGTAAAGGAATTACAAAAGAGATGCACGCGAGCCCTCTTTGCGTCACCGGTCACCACAAGTGGGACCCACGTCGGCCGGTACTTTTGTGTAATATTCAGCCGTAGTCAATAGCAAAAGGACCAACTCACTGAATTAACGTTATATAAAAAACATATCTTAAGAACGATGAAAGATATTGGAAAGGTGATTAAGACACGATTTGTCAGCCGAACACCCAATTTAAACTCTTTTTTACTATTGGAATTTATTACAAATTAATTATTTATTGAAGAAATAACGGTCGTATTAACTGAAATATTTGGAAGATTTATCTTCATTGTTTAGACTTTAGATGACAGAAGACCAAATCGTGGCCATGAGTCGTTTCTCAATATCTCGAAGCGTGATATCACTAAAACGCCGTTGGTTGTGGTTAAATATTGAGAGCTACGTAAGTGACTGTGTGGGTGTAGGTCTATGCTCACATTACCGTGTAATCCCTCGTGAGCACCGCCTTCCGCCCACACGATGTAGGTTAGTTGGAGTTTCACTCCCTTGAGTCACTCACTGTGTCTTGTTATACTCGGGAGTGGGCGGACACCCCTACTCATCGTAGTCGTACCCTCTTTATAACATGACGTCACAAAAATCTTACTGCAAGTGACCTGACTACGAATCTAGATAAATAAAACTACGTTTTTTATTCTTTTAAGACTCTTAAGGATATGTTTTGTCATTTTTTTTACTCTTCTCATATCGACTTCATCGTCATCTTTCCTCTTCCTTTTTTCACACTATTCTTCTTCATAAATACTGGCCCTCTTTGCGATTCCCCTCTTTGTGTATCCCCTCTTTGCCCCCCCCCCCGTCCCCCCAGATGATTTGATAGAACGGGGAGTTGGATTACAAGTAAATTACCTGCTCATGTGGAAAGTATTCCAAACATTTATGTACCTAAACTCTCCGAACTCTCTATCTCTCGGTTCGTACAACGTTGAGCTACATCGTCGCGTTTCCCAACTCGGCGAACAAATTGAATTTTATTGAAACGAAAGAAAAACAACATTTCACATTTCATCTTGTATCGTGTATATCGAAGAAATACGTTGTATACTTTTTCTATGGTTCAAGAAAGCTTTGCTTTAAGATTACTCTGAATGTAGCGATGTCTATGAACTTGTTTGACCTTATCCATTCATACGGATTCATTAAGGGAAGAGATTTCAAACCCAGGGGAAACAGTTTGGTCGTTTCTAGTTACAAACAAAGAACGCAAACAGACATTCTTTCCGATATTGAACTGAAACTCTCCAATCATTTACGTTCCTCTAGAAAGGTTTCCTGTTGTATCGTGTGATTGGTCGCAAAGCCTTTATATAGAAAGTAAACTTGAGGAAGGGTCCAGTCGAAATTTGTCTCATCCATCTCTCACTATCACCAATCATGTTTACAAGCACGCAGCTTTTGGATCGTTGTGGAATTAAAAAAAAAGAATGGAGGGTTTGACTCAGTTTCAACCTCAATAGCACCAGGGAGGCGAAACGTGTGCACAGAGAGCGTTGCGAGTGATCCGGCCAATGGTCACTGAATATTGGATACACACAACTTTCAACAATAGGAATTCTTAAGTCATTGCAAAACTATTGGACTTTTTTGGAATCTTTAGATAATTTTATAATAATAACTTAAATAAATAAATAAATAAATAAATTCACATTTAGAGTCTACCCACTCAGTAATTAAACTGATTTGCAGTGGGGGACTTTAATTTAAAGCGACTAAACCAACCCTGCAGGCTTCGAATACCATCGACGAGTGAGCGATAACCAATCAAAGATCGATATTTCAAATACGAAACATATGAATCAGTGATTGGACAGTGCGAACACCTGCGGACAAATGCTAGAATCAACAAGGCCGATTCAGAACAACTTTGAATTTATTGAGTGCTTCGTTGCTAGGACGGCTCCAAAGTCACCGTTTACTTATTCCTAAGCCAAGAAGTGATGGAATTGAATCCAAATTAGAAGTTAAAAAACTTCTGCCTGAAGCGGGATTTGAACCCGGGACCTTCTGCATTGGAAGCAGGGATGCTAACCACTGGACCAACGAGCCACCTTAAGCCACCTTAACTTAAGTAGTGCACTGCCTCCTCGATGGGGTTTCGTTTAATTCTAGCAGGCGGAGATCAGTGGCCGGAACGCTCGCAGCGCTGCAGTGTAGTCGTTTGTTGTACGCCTCCCCATACCGATAGGTTGTATATTTTTGATAATTTATATACCTTTTTCGAAATTGATCTAGGGCAAAATTAATCACGGCCCTCTAAATCGTCAATCACAACAATACACAAACATTTGAAAACTAGTTGTTATTGTTGAGCATTTTGGTTAGAAGTAATCACGGCCCTCTAGTTCAATTCTGTTAATCATCTATTTACATCTATTCTTTTCACATATTCGCATTTTTGTTTTGTCTGTCTTGCTGGTTTGACAAGAATAAACTGATAAATCTATGTTGTAACAATAACCATAATGTTATTACATGACATGTAACATTATTATTATTCATTATTTTTCCAAAAGGAAACTGCACGGTCAACTTATTGACCCAATGTTAACTCAACTTGTTGATGGCAATATAACTTTTTCAGAATTGATCAAGGACCCTTAGATAGAGCTAATCACGGTCCTCTAGATCTTCAATGACAACAGTGCACAACAGTGAAATTGCACCTGAACATAACCGAAGGACCCTTAGATAGAGCAAATCACGGCTTTCTAGATCAATTATGAAGATCATCTATTACTATTTCACGTTATCACCTCTAGCAACAGTTGACGAGAACAGTAATGCACTGAACTTAGTGCCTGTGTAGCAAACCGGCGGTAAAGTTTGCAAGGTCCGTCAATCCCCTAGCAGAGGTTCGGTAAACTGGGAGTTCGACGAGTCATGTTTGTCGTCAGTATAGACAAAATATCGGTCAGCCATTGGCTGAACGCCGTCAACATTGCTCGGAAGTAGAACTGCAGTTCCACCATATATTTCGAACCCAATGGTTCATACTTTTCAACATACTGTATTACACTACTCGTCAATGTTTAATCAACATATTACCCTACTCGTCAATGTTGAATCAACATATTAGCTTACTCGTCAATGTTGAATCAACATATTGCCCTACTCGTCAATGTTGAGTTAAAATATTGCCCTATTCTTGTTGGTTGAGTGCGCAACCCCAATCCGGTGGTCAATGGAAGTGCATCGACCACAACATTCGCGTGATTGACAGCTCATTGACTGAGCGCTACGGGACGTCCTCTTTGATTTCCTCAAACACCGCTGCACGCTTATCAAGGAATAGACTGTATTTAAATGTGGTTAAAGGGTTAGTCAGATGAAAAACTAAAAAACTATCATTTGTATATGTCCACCCTCAAATATGGAAAACATGACTAAACGATACCATACTTTAAAAGCAGGCGGTTAAAAAAATAAAGAAAACGCGATTTTTTGGCTTGTTGCTACCAAGTAGCACCTAGCAACTCTTCTCATGGTAATTCCCATATGCAAATAATGTTGCCTCGAGATTGTAAAACCAACGCTAAAATAGGGCACTTATCAAAAATCGATCAGGATGTTTAATGTGCATCGTTTCCCTACCGATACCATGCTTTTTAGTACGAACGTGTACTTGTACAACATGACCTGCAATTTATTTTCTTGTGACTTGATGTGAAGAAAAGTTGCAATCTGTTTTGAGCGGCACTGTCCGCAGTCGCCGAGTGTTTCGCGGAGCGCTGGCTGGACTCGTATTACACAATGAGTGCTCTGTCTATCAGGCAGGCGTTAGCGACCTCAGAACCGATACAGCTGTAGCTGTACTACGCTTTAGAAGAAAAATGCAGCAGAGCTTGCGAAGTGAATCTTATAGAATAGCCAAATGTTCACCATTTTTTTCTTGCATTGAAGCAACCTATATCAATTTTATTTTACACATAACTGAATTTCATACACTTATGACTAATTGGTGATTTTTTGTAACACTCTGTAACGAGGCTCCTCTGTTCCGTAGCAACGCGTCCCAGTGCAGCATACCGGGGTGGAGCGGGGAGGACAACGGCGTCCCCAAGTTCAAGGTTGCCATGCTGGGAGCGTCAGCAGTGGGGAAGACTGCGCTCACCTGTCAGTAACACTCTGTAACGAGGCTCCTCTGTTCCCTAGCAACGCGTCCCAGTGCAGCATACCGGGGTGGAGCGGGGAGGACAACGGCGTCCCCAAGTTCAAGGTTGCCATGCTGGGAGCGTCAGCAGTGGGGAAGACTGCGCTCACCTGTCAGTTACGACCTCTGAATACATAACGCTCTGTAACGAGTCTCCTCTGTTCCCTAGCAACGCGTCCCAGTGCAGCATACCGGGGTGGAGCGGGGAGGACAACGGCGTCCCCAAGTTCAAGGTCGCCATGCTGGGTGCGTCAGCAGTGGGGAAGACTGCGCTCACCTGTCAGTTCACCACCTCTGAATACATAACGCTCTGTAACGAGTCTCCTCTGTTCCCTAGCAACGCGTCCCAGTGCAGCATACCGGGGTGGAGCGGGGAGGACAACGGCGTCCCCAAGTTCAAGGTCGCGATGCTGGGAGCGTCAGCAGTGGGGAAGACTGCGCTCACCTGTCAGTAACGCTCTGTAACGAGTCTCCTCTGTTCCCTAGCAACGCGTCCCAGTGCAGCATACCGGGGTGGAGCGGGGAGGACAACGGAGTACCCAAGTTCAAGGTCGCCATGCTGGGAGCGTCAGCGGTGGGGAAGACTGCGCTCACCTGTCAGTAACGCTCTGTAACGAGTCTCCTCTGTTCCCTAGCAACGCGTCCCAGTGCAGCATACCGGGGTGGAGCGGGGAGGACAACGGAGTACCCAAGTTCAAGGTCGCCATGCTGGGAGCGTCAGCAGTGGGGAAGACTGCGCTCACCTGTCAGTAACACTCTGTAACGAGGCTGCTCTGTTCCCTAGCAACGCGTCCCAGTGCAGCATACCGGGGTGGAGCGGGGAGGACAACGGAGTACCCAAGTTCAAGGTCGCGATGCTGGGAGCGTCAGCAGTGGGGAAGACTGCGCTCACCTGTCAGTTCACGACCTCTGAATACATAACACTCTGTAACGAGGCTGCTCTGTTCCCTAGCAACGCGTCCCAGTGCAGCATACCGGGGTGGAGCGGGGAGGACAACGGCGTACCCAAGTTCAAGGTCGCGATGCTGGGAGCGTCAGCAGTGGGCAAGACTGCACTCACCTGTCAGTTCACGACCTCTGAATACATCTGCGCGTACGATACATCGCTTGGTGAGTTCTATGTTTTCTATATATCGGCACCGATAGAGGTGGCTCAGCGGTGAGACGCGAGACTCTAATTCGTGAGGTCGCCGGTTCGATTCCGGCCACCGGCAGTCCTGACTGGAGGTTTTTCCGAGGTTTTCCTCAGTCGTAAAAGCGAATGCTGGGATTGAGTCATACTATCAGCCCTCGGACAATCCTTCCAACTATCCAAACACCCTGATAACCTAGTTAGTCACCTGAAGAGGGGCACATCAGGTAAAGCTGGTGTGCACCCTAGAACGGGTATTCATACAAAAATTATTATTATGTATCGGCAACAGGATGATCTAGAGGTCTGCACGGGTACGGACCTTGATATGTTTATTAAAAAGGGCCCGAGCCGGGCCTGGGCCTACATACATATCACTGACCGAGGAGGGATTTTTTTTTTTTTTTTAATAGCAATGAAAGAAAAGTAATGTTATTTAACCAACATTTCCGAAACTTATAACAAACCCGAAATATTATAAACTTCCGGTCACAACATTTGTGTTGTAATTCTTTTCGATACATACTTTCACTGGCAATAGTTATACTAATTTCGTTTAATCTAATCTCCTTTTTGTTCCCACCCTGTCGTTCGTATTCCTTGTAAAATACCATACAAAATCAACTTGCTGCTTTAACAGTTGAACGGGCTTTTACGGGCCAATTTACACTTCAGGTGGGCCCGGGCCGGGCCGGGCCGGGCTTCTATTTTTAGGCCCGTGCAGACCTCTTAGTCAGGATCGAGGTCCCACAAGTGCAAATTTAATATTCATAGGTTGCACGTACGTTATATCTTTGCGCGTGGCGGCCACATTTGTGATCAAACTTTGACGTTGCCATGGAGAAACAATTTGAAGGCTGTCGTGGTACAACATATAAATTTCTTTTTTAAATAAAATTGGTATGTGAGGTAATTGTTTATTTATTTATTACTTATGTTTAGTTCTTACTTTCTAAATTAGTCTTATTATTAAATTTGAATAGTATTTGCCAATAATCTAGGATAGGTCCTCATCAATTGTGTCGCAATCATGGCCGCTGTGACGTCACGTGGGAACTATGAATACTATAAGGGTTTTTAATGAATGATGATGAGGAAGGGAGGAGGGAAAGCCTGGTACCGGCACGTAACCTTATATGTTTTAAGGTATATAAGTAAATGAGTTTTTATTACACAAAAGAGTTGTCACTATATTGTGCACATGTGTGCCCTCCTCATAAGACAGTTATGGAGAAATTTCGAGGATAAATGATGGTCTTGATAGAGAGGTAGCTTGGATTGATAATTCAATCTATTATACATTGTTTTAAAGGTGAGTATATTCATACTTGGCACCATAAGACACACATTTTTAGATGAAATTCAATACAAAATTTGCTTGAGGATATTCAAGATAAAGTTGTACCAACGAAAGTATTCTGATGCTTACGACACAGCCGAGTCCAAGAAAACAACATATTTTCCTGCTTCGCTAATTCCTACCATCTTATCAAACATGTGCATTGGGGATAATTTAAAACCTTCCGTTGGTTACCTGTAACGGTGGGTGTGGCCAAACCTCCTGTGCACTCGACTAAGCCGAACCATGCATTGACGAATTTGTGAAATAACGCCAGGTAAATGTCTCTCACACCAAGAAGTAAGATAGTGTCAGGACCGCCCTCAATTAGGTTCCAACTTAACAAGTGCGAATCACTAACGTTTTTCCCGATTATCTAGTACAATTTGGTTTCGTTAAGCTTTTTGACGGAAACCTGCTTGAACGTTTTCTTGTACGTTACCGTCAAAAAACTTAACGCAACCAAATTGTACTAGATAATCGGGAAAAACGTCAGTGATTCGCGCTTGTAAAGTTGGAAACTAAATGTGGGCGGTCCTGATACTATCTTACTTCTTGCTTTGAGAGACCTATATCTGTTGATTTTCTTTCAATTGGCGCGGTTGAAAGGGGCAGTAGACAATGATCTGATATCGGTATGCGAATACTTTCGTTGGGACTAGTATACATATATTTTGTGAGGTTTTGTTGGATTAAGCGTTTCCGTCACGTGGCTCGTTCATAGTTTAACTTGAAAGCACCGGATATCAACTCATCAACTTGACCCCTTTAGGGGTATTCACAATAACGCCAACGCGTCACATCCAGACACTTATAACGCGCGGCAGAGGGCGCTTGAGGTCTCAACTCAACACCCCCGCGCTCACTTCCTGCGCACTGCTAGCTTCTTTGAGATCCACAGCGGCGTGGCACGTTCATACCGCATCACTTCACGTGGTTTTATACGTAAAGAGCGATAAGCAGGTCTGTAGTCAGGACTTGCCGTGTGACCCCTTGGTATGACCCTCAATTGACACACAATTATGATGTCGCGGAAATACAGATGGCTGTGGGACGGCTTAAAACCTTACCCGCGTGCGAAGAGTGTGGCAGACTCAAGTAGACTGTACGTGTAATTCCATCAACCATTGTACCAACTAGGTTTCACTTGTTTTTTGGATTCTTCAGCTGATTTTTATTTTAATTACCTACATAACACTCATTAATAATTAAGTTGTAAGTGCTTAAGTATGTCAATAATAAAAATTACTGTAAATTATATACTAGGCATATAAGATTAATAGAACCGAAGCTGGGCTATGAAATAATAGGCAAACTGAACGTCATCGCTCACAGAGCACTCTATTTGTCATACGGTCTCCCATAGTTAAACTTTTTTTGAAGGTGAAGGTTTTTTTATTGACATGTTACAGCATGGTGACTAACACTTTGAACGCCTTTAGGTGGCTCGTTAGTCCAGTGGTTAGCATCCCTGCTTCCAATGCAGATGTCCCAGGTTCAAATCCCGCTTCAGGCAAAAGTTTTTAACTTCTAATATGGATTCAATTCCATCACTTCTTGTCTTAGAAATAAATAAACGGTGACTTTGGAACTGTCCTAGCAACAAAAATCTCAATAAATTCAAAGCTGTTCTGAATCGGCCTTGTTGATTGGGGCATTAATCCGCAGGTGTTCGCACTGTCCAATCACTGATTCATATGTTTCGTATTTGAAATATCTATCTTTGATTGGTTATCGCTCACTTGTCGATGGTGTTCAGAGCCTACAGGGTTGGTTAGGCACTTTAAATTAAAGTCCCCCACTAAAAATCAGTCTTGTTACTGAGTGGGTAGACTCTAAATGTGAATTTATTTATTTAACTTGTAGGTTACGAGCGTGTCCCTTCCCTAATAATGGCGGGTTCCCAGCGTCAACGTCCGGCGTTGACGCTGGCCGTTGCGTGGGCATTCACATGCTCGACGTTTTAACGTTCAGCGTAGGCCTACGTTTACAATGTTGTTGCCGTGTGCCAGCTGATAGTGACAGTTGACAGCTGGTTGTGGATTGACTGAATGAAAATGGTTCTTAGAAGAAGTACGAGAAGGTTCATTCTGAACAGGTTTCCAAAATCAGAAAAACATATTTTTTGACAGCTTGTTGTTTGTCCATCGATTCAATTCATTTGTTTCATTGTTGTCTTTTGGTGTTGCTAGTAGCTAGAGCCGGAACTTTTCGTGAGACATGGGATTATTGCAACGTTCAATGTGGCCGATATTTGTGACCAAATGTGGTCCTTCTTCAGCTTGTTCTTATATTCTGCTGATGTAACATCGTACAGGGCTGGGTTTTTCTCAATTTCTGAAATTAATAACTCCAAAAACGAGTCGGCAGACGACATGTTTACAAAAGCTCGGAAGCGAGTGGGGACACAGCTTGCTAAACCAAACTTTTCGTATCAAGGTCTACTTGATCTCCGCCTGGCGGAGATCAAGTAAGCCTGTTTTCGTGTAAATACGCAATGTGGAAGGCTGTGAGCGTCAGTAACGTCGAACCATGGATTTATAATAGTACCTACGGTACTGGATGTCTAGCTCTGTAGTAAGCGGTGATCGTATAAAGTGCAGTGAGATTTGCAATGCATTATGGGTGGCAGGCATTTTGTTCCTGGTTGTCAATGTCAAGGACAGCTGTTAATTGTTGCTTCGTTATTGTTTGAGTTAATTGTTACGCCTAGTAACATGTTTACAAATATCAAATCGTCGCGTTTTTGTTTTCTTTGTTTTCTTTGGTGTTAGATTAAGGGCCGGTTTCACCAGCATTGACTTTTGTCGAGTTCAGCTTGAACCTGAATGTTACCAATTTGACAAAAATAATAACTTCTACCTATTTAATTTCTCACATATCTCGCATTTTTGTTGTTTTGGATACTTAAGTATTGTCACTGCATGTTTATAGTCTACAGAGAGATGGAAATAATTTCTCACAATGCCACTTATTGCCTTTTGTAATACCATGAAGTTTAAAATAATCCATGTAGAGATTGGTATACATGTTTGTTTACTCATAGTACAGATGTATTATTATGTCAAAATGATTAAACAAAAACTGCAAATGCACTGTTGGATAGAACTTTCGATGCCCACCGTTCAGATTTGTGATGATAATCTCCAAAGCAGTTCTGTCACTGCCTTCTGTACGTATTATGCACAAGCAGAGTACAAGTTATCCAGTAGGCTTTGGCTAAACAATTGACTGTAAATATCTTTGACATTTATTACCAATCTGAGAAAATCTTCCTTCAATATCCTTCATATTTGCCATTAACAGGATACAATTGCATGCAAATAGAATTTAAATGTGTATCTTGTTTCACATCATTACTGAAACTATCTGTAAATCGACGTATAAAGCAACACAATATCAATAAAACATTTCACTCTTCATGCAGGGGATTTTGCAGTTAAAAGTTGGTGCTATCGTCGTTCAACTGAACTTGGCCAAAGTTGATCTTGGTGAAACCGGCCCTAAAGAAATACGATATTAAAATTAAGTTAAACTATAGGCCTAAGCCTAGGAGGCCCTATAGACCTAGGACCTAGGCTTAGGAGGTCCTGTAGGCCTAGGCTTAGGAGGCCCTATCTATAGGACTAGGCCCTAGGCCTAGGTCTATGAGCCTACTTTAATTTTGTATTTTTCAAAATTCGAGTGCAAAAATCTAAACGTTAAATACACACTACCCGTAGAATAATAATTGCTTGACGGTCGCGTGAAAAACCACCACCTGCGACCATAGAGAAATAACCGGGCTAGCGACTACGATGCTAATTTCGTCACCAGTTTTGACAGATCACAGCCTTGGATGAGTCAATAATAGATGATCAATCAGAGTCAACCTCAAACTCATCCAGAAGGCTGTAATTTAAGGAACAAAATGGCGTCAGCTGCTCGTCGGCCGGATGTACCTCAATGAAACAGGAAGTTCCATTGCAGCTAGACCTCCTGATAAGATACAACTCCATGGTCGAACGCTGGCCGTAAAAAATAGAAATAGAATCTATTCTCGACGACCGTCAAAGAGGCGGGGCCAGCGTTGCCGTAAATGGCTACGATTGGCCAACGGCCACCGTCAACGTTCGCCGTAAGAGCTTGGGAACCGGGCATAAGAAGCCAAGCTGCCGTTACTGTAGAGCGTTGGAGCGACGCGTTAGACGCGTTAGGCGCGTCGATCAATCTGATTTCAAGTTTGGCCCTTCAGTGTTGCGGGGGTCGCGAAACGAACCCATGCAACAATGCAAAACATGTTTATTTCCTATGTTTTGATCGACGACAGAATCTATAACCTATACAAACAACATTTTTTCTCTCACATTTAGAAGTAAACAAAAGCTGCAATTTGTCTCTGTAATATTATAGCGAAATTGTATTTGTAAGTAGGTAGATTATAGTCTTCCATCAAGTATACATTTAGATTAAGGTCCAGTCTTACAATGTCCCAATAACTACTTATTCGTCGAATAGCTTGTTTTCTCCATGGCAACCACCAATCAAAACCCTTCAAATCCTCCTAATAGCTTACTTGCTACAAATAACATTCCTACTAGGAGATTGTAAGACCGGCCCTAAAGACATGTTATGACAGTCATAGGCGCCGACTACGGGGGGGATTGAGATCTAGCGCCCCCCTGACAAATCCCAGGGGGGGGCTGAGCCCCCCCTGAGATTTGAAGTTTGTACTTTTTTGTTTGAAGAAAAAGTTCATTATAATAATAATAAAAATAAATAAAAACGATTTAGTCATCAGGTCATAATTCCCTCAATTTAAATTAAATTTTTTGTTATTGTTTTTCTGAATTTAAATTTAAAAAATATTGTGATTTTTAGCTTGAAATATCATATACTTGCAGTTCAGAACGTTCTCAGGTATCAAAATCCAAAAGCAAATTAGGTTCTAGTCTTTAAAAAACTGATATTGAAGGCAAGCATTATCTTGTAGAATCCCTTACTTACTCCCAACTTCCTAAGCCCCAAAATTAATTACTAAATAATTCTCGTCATCGTTCCAATTTTTGCTGGTGGTTTTTTGGTTTTTGCACTACAAAAACGACAGTATTTCGGTATTGCATTGAGTACGGTATTTTTTTCTGAAACGCTCAGAACGACCTCTAAAGGCCTGATTTTTTTAAATTTTGCCTGCGGCGCTATTATTGGGGGCTATGCCCCCCAAACCACCCGTGTTTTTTCTCCTCGATAGATAATATGAAATATAATAATATGAATATGAATTATAATAATATTAATATGAATTTTGAAATATGGTAACCCTAGTTTTTATGCGAGTCCTTTCTGAGCCCCCCCTGAAATGTTAACAAGTCGGCGCCTATGATGACAGTTATGTTGTTGTTTGTTCGCGTTGCTCGCGTTAGGTCTACCAAAGATCGCGCTACTGTAAACACTTCGACGCGAGCAACGCAGCTAACGCGTCGCGAGCAACGCTCTATAGTAACGGCAGCCTAACGCGGGGACACGCGCGTCTGCCGCTTGTGTCCTGCTCAAGTCAATGTTAAAGAACAAGTTTTTAAACATTTTATACATTCTTTAAATGGATTTGCTAAATTTTTTAACAATGCGGTTTGAACACCCACGGTAAAAGTATAGGTGGTTACTACACTACGGTCATTACCTGAGACAAGAGAACGAGATCCAAGTAGATTTAGGTTGGTAGTTGTCACATGCGTCACTTCACTATTACATAATCCGTGACGACAACACCTTGCAAGTTAATTGTGCGCCCCCCCCCCCCCCCCCCCCCCCACTGAAAATCAGTCTTGTAACTAATTGGGTATCGTATAGACAATAAACACGATTTTCTGTTTTTTAATTAAGTGTGTGCTCAGTTAGGTATTGAAGTTCGCCCTTCCGTCTGATAGGTAAAACCTCTGACACGGGAGTTTTATTGTCCGCTCTGGTTAATGGTACAACTCTAGGTGGGGTGGGGGAGGGGGAGGGGGGAGTTGGACAGATAAGACACGACAGCGCACTTAAAACCAGCACAGTCATCGGTTTCGATAGTGCTTCAGTTAATTGCACATGGTCTTTCCAAGGACTCTTATACTAAAGAGAATCTGTTTTAATAATATATTCTTGCACTTTTTAATTCCAAGGAATGTTTAAGTGGTCGTTATAGATTTGAAAATGTATGGAGAGAGTAATTTAAATATAAAGAAATTGGAAGAATTATTAACTTTATAGACAATCTTTAAAAAATAAATGTAAACAAGAACAATATTGGGTTAAGATGGAATAAGAATAAAATTGTAACCCTGTTTGAAGGTTAGATGGTATGTATCCGTGCATAATTCCATGTTAATGATCTTAAATGTCGTTTTAATTTTCACAGATATACAACTTTTCAATCCACGCTTGTGATATCAAATGATTTTGTGTGACACTATAACTGGTATTCTGTCCAAGTTTATGTACTGGAGTAAGGGTGTATAGCGAATTTTAAATTTCAAATAAAGTGGCATACTCGAACCATTATAAGGTCGTCAGTTTATGTGTTACTCTTCGCAATTGCGCTATCGTATAATGTAATGTATTATGCTGTGAAAGTGGTACCAACGGCTGCCCCTAAAGTCTGCCCGCTAGCGGATGATCCATGACCTTCGTTTATTTTTTATTTTTTAAATATATTTCCCCCCCCCCCCCCTCGCATTTATTTTATTTCTGTTTTTTCTTTTAGTGTTTTCCCAATCACCTCATTATAATTCTTTTTTCAATAACATATTCTGTTTCTCTCTTGCTGTCCAATCTTTTTTATGTATAGTGATCTAAACTTCCTTTCTGTAGCTGTGTGTATTTCTGTTTGATTATTACAATATATAAGATTGTATTTATTATGTTGTTTTATCTTCCATCCCATCCAATTTTTATTTTAATTGTTCGTGTTTACATATTTTTTGTTGTGTTATCTTTGGATATTTTATTTTACTAAGTATTTTTTCATTGAAATTGTATTTGTATTTATTTTCCTCTTTTGTAAATCATGTTTCATAACTGAATATGATAGACATTAAATTAAAACAGCACACACTATTTTTTGTATACAATTTTAAGTGTTTCCCCTCGCCCAGATACCACTACCTCAAGAGTAAAGACAAAATCTCTACGCTCTACCTTAACCCACATATTTACGACGAGTAAATCGCTAGAAAATTGAGTCAAGTTCGATCTCACCAAGCTGTGCTAGAGCAGCCGGTCGCCACACACGAGGCAGCAATTTAAATCTCGAACCCAAAGTTGGTAATCTAATTGAGTGCGTCAATATTGATGCTCGTCGCTACGCCAGATGGAAGTGCATTAGTGGTATCAGCGCGGCGGTGCTTCGTACTTCGACATCAAACCGCGGTGATGGTTGGCGACAGTGGCGTATCCAAGGGGGGGAGAGCGGGGTTATGGGGTTCAAACCCCCCATGAAAAAAAATCGCGGAGAGAAGCAAGGGAAGGAGGAGGAAACTATTTGTGTTTGTATTTAATGTATGGTATTAACTATATTAAAAAAATATGTATCTGTAATTAATTTTATTTGAAATCATTCTTACATTCTTTTAAACATACCTAATGACAGTGTCCGAGTCTGAAACGTGTTTACAGGCGTTTAAAACGTCATATATGAAAAAAATCGAAACTCCTACCACCTTTTGTGAGTGTGTGAGTGATACCCAGCTATGATTTATATTGATTTTTCTTGCTAGGATTTGGCTATTATACATGTTAAGTATGTGATATTTTGTTTATGGTTGCTAAGGAGTTTTTTCTTCTTATGGAATAAAACAATACCATAGCAACAAATCCTGTACTTAATAACTTGATTCTTTACTCTGCATACGGCCCTAGACATCTGTGCGAATCCAGGCCTTATAGAAATAATAAAGGCCCCTGTCATCCTCGGAGTGGTATCCTGCCCAGGGACTGCTACCTTATCGTGGTGGGCAGGTTTGTGCGCTTTGATGATTCCTGGAGCTATGCCAGCGGAAGCGTATGCTTCTGGTAGGTCCACCCTGGCCGGACAGGTTGAGGAGGAGAAGTCAGACGAAATGCAGTTCACAACCTCCACACTCCTTTTTCCTCCCCCTTTCCCTATCCTCACCGCTCTCCTACTTGCCCCTTTCCTCCAAACAGCCTCATATTTCATTTCATCTTCATATTTCACCCACTCATCGTCTCGATTAGCCAAATTGAAAAAAAATGAGACGTAAAGCCCAAATATCAATCATTCAATCGGAGTGGTATGATGATGATTGTCTGTAGTTTTCCTCATCTGACCTATTTCAAGAGTCTGAGTCTGAACTCTCCCGGCCGCACCTCTCTCTTGCGTGAAACGACCACACTGGAGGTTTGAATCGCTTCCGCAGTTTGCTCGGCAGCGTAAGACTCAAATCGTCTCCGTTATGGGCTCGAGACTGGTTCTTAATCGAACAGAAAAAACCCATCCGGTGCAGCCAACCGTTGGCAAATGATACTAGAGCACACAATTGCAACGTGTGCTTTAAAACACACTCGCAATAGGTTGGTATCTACATTGAAATAGGCCTCTTGGTCCAAGATTACTTTACATATGCTTTCGTCACAGGCGAGGCACTCGTAGCCAACCAGAGAACCGCCCGAGACAAGCGCGCGCAAGTAACGATCGCTGATTGGCTACAAACCCGTCGCCAGTGACGAAAGCATATGTAAGGTAGTCTTGGGACAACTATACCTATATATTAATTTCTATAGTGCGGCAGCGGCGTTTTTCAATGAGCTGCACGCAGTGCGCACTGTTGCGCCTATCGTATTGTTGTGCATTGCTTTTTTCATATAGCTATAGGCACACTCCAATGGTCCAATGAATCCATTTTAAAAATTCAGCCTGTTTTTTTTCTTTTTTGTATGTGTTGTGATTTGTAATTTTTTTTATTAAGGCCCGGTTTTTCAATTCGCTCTCTCAAGGATGAATTATCAGGAGGTCATTATCTAACATGGCGGCAACAAGGGATACTTTTGGCCGTCTTTGTTTACAAACAATTGCAATATCGGCCAATCAGCACAAAGCTAGACGATGCGCGCGCTGCGTCAGTACTCCTTGGCTCTAGGGACAAGTTTTCCCGCTAGGAAGCGTATCTCAGCTTTGCGATGGCTATATGCTAACGGGCCGTTTGTCTGTAATTTGTAACCCAACAAACCCTATGCAGATAACGGCCCTGTTAATAACCGATTAAAAAACCGGGCCTGAGCATATACTTATACGTTTACATTTTTTTTAAACTACAAATTATGCTTTTACCAACTATTTTCAAATACTATCCTAGCTAGATAGACCACGTCACAATCATGATCGCTGTGACGCTTAGAGCTGAGTGAAGATGGCGGGTCTACACAGCATGACGTCATCATACGCGCACACACAGTCTATGTGACTGGTTCCGCTTGAGCGTCGAACGCAAAGACGCCAACCATGCGTGTAACGCGCGTAAAGTGTCAAAGCGGCCAACTAGATTTGTTTAAACTTACAAATTCCGCAAGGTCTACTTGATATCCGCCTAGCGTAGGCTCGTCAAACTCCCAAGCTAGGTCGTCGCAAGGTAACCAAAACCGCCATTTTGTCGCCCACTACAAAAACAGCTTTTATATACAAATAGCACAAGACTCAATTCTAAAAATAGCCGTGTTGCCGTGTTTTGTTTCGGACAAACATTGAATATGCGTCAATCGAAGAAAGATACAACAATGGAGTTGCCTAGCAACACATTGTTTGTCCGCCTGTGATGTCACAACCCCCTCAATTGAGCCTTGTGCTATAAATGTACGTTGTAGATCATGTAAACTAATGGTACGTTTACAGCTACGCGTTGCGAGCGAAGCGAAGGCGCGAGCTCCAATCAGTATCCGAGTTTGCGTGCCGCTGATTGGAGCTCGCGCCTTCGCTTCGCTCGCAACGCGTAGCGGTAAAGTGTAAACGTACCATATAATACTCAAAACACGTAGATGAGACACTTTGATTGAATGCAATGAATAACATTCTTAAAATAGTGTGGTGATATGTCTTTTTAGGCCAAAGTTATTTTGACAGATCACTTCTAAATTTGTCATCTTTAACGTTTCTCTCATTTGAACCACTTGTGATTTTTAACATTGTTGAATGGACTGCGACGGAATAACTTGCGAGTTCGACGAGCCTCCGCTAGACGGAGATCAAGTAGACTTTGCAAATTCCGTGTATTCTCTGTAGACGTAATAGGTTGTTTGTTTACTCTATTTCGCGAAGCGTAGTGTAAGAAGTGTAGGCTCTTACACCTGATCTTCACCCTTTCCTTTTCATCATGCTACATTTCTACACGACCTCAAAAGCAATTGTAGAACATGCTACACTTTACACTTACACTGAGAAAATAGAACGCCTCAATTTGCACTACACTTAATTGAACCTACACTAGGGTAAAGCGTAGGTAAGTGAAGTCAAATCAAACAAACCTTATATACGAAAGATCACCCTCACCGTTTGCGAGAGAAATGTGAACTAAAATTCATATTAGAGAACTTCAAAGCGTGGCAGTCAGTTGTAGTAAAAGTGATTACCCTCAAATTACTTGTATGTTTAGTAGTCCACAAATTTAGTTACACAAAGATGAAAGTAAATTGAATTTTAAGACGGTTTAGTGTTCAATTTGAGAGAGTATGTGCGCGGGGTAGTGGATTGGAATCTTGATTATAGAAATCAAAGAGTTTAACTGTAAAGCCCTTTGACTGAGCTAATTGAAAACGGTCGGAAAGGCGAATGAATCATTTTGTTTCCCATACACCAATTTGTCAATCAAATTAAAATAATAATTATTTTATTTCCCTATAACTAACAAATAAATACGTACTATTCAACCACCACAAAAGAAAAAAAATATTTATGCACATACGAACAATATATTCAAGTTCATGGCTATATAGTGGAAACATTCTTACAAAAAGTATGTTAAGGTAAGGGAGGCTGCACAATAGCACGGGAACGTTAACGTTATCGGCAGTGCCTAATTTAGTGCGCAGCTGGACACTGTTTGCGCAGTTGCAAAAGTCATTTGCGCAGCTGCAATTTGTGTTTTGCGCAGTTAAGAATTTTAAAAGAACTGATAGAATAAAAAGTATACTTCAATTTTATTTTATTTTTTAATCTTATAGAGCTTATGGTGAATCTACCCCCATATATTTTTTTTAAATATGCATAAAGAACACATATGGAGTTAGTATATTAAATACGCTTATTTGAGAAGATCAAAACTTATTTTCAAGCCCATTTTGGAGGAGCCGTATGGTATTTACAACAGGTTTTATGACGAATACGGCTAACAACTACGTATAAAACATACGCATTTGGTATGCGATTTTTGTTTACATCTTACCCTCACTATTGGCTATGTGGATTTAGTGTTTTGAAATAAGTGTTTTCAATATTTGGTTTACTACGATTTATTTTGCTCGCCGGTACAAATACAATTTCCGTACCGGAGAACAAAATAAATCGTAGAAAACCAAATATTGAAAACACTTAATTCAAAACACTTAATCCACATAGCCAATAGAAAAGGTAACGTGTAAACACAAAATCGCATACCAAACGCGTACGTGGTTTAAACGTAGTTGTTAGCCGTATTTTTCATAAAACCCGTTGTAAATACCATACGGCTCCTCCAAAATGGACTGGAAAATTAGTTTTGATATTCTCAAATGAGCGTATTTCATATACTAACCCATATGTTGTCTTTATGCATATTTAAAAAAAAAAAAAAATTGGGGGTAGCCTTATACTAAATCTACAAGTATATTCTGTAATTTCTAGACGTCTATTTAACTTTGTATGTTTTCTGAGGAGGTAAGCGCTTGGTGAATCGTAGTAGTAAAGTTAATAAAATGTATTGAAGACCATCTCAAGCCATTTAAACACGTTATTGAAAAAAGGTACGCAAAAAAATCCCCTGCGGGCTTACCTGGGGGGCCGCGCCCCCCAAACCCCCCGGTGCTTTGCCTCTAATGACTTGTTTGCGCAGTTCCACTTTTTCCTTAAATTAGGCACTGGTTATCGGAATGCTAACTTGGAAAGCATTCCGTTTTCGTTACTGGGATACAGGAACGTGAAACTCAATTGTGCATCGTGTCAAGATAACTAAGGATCCAACTTCCCGTTTCCGTTAACGTTAACGTTAACGTTCCCGGGCTATTGTGGAGCCTGCGTCAAGCGCGAAGAAAACAATTTGCCTGTAATTAACTTAGTTATTTCTTACTTAATCAACTACCAACCTAAATCTAGTTGCATCTCGTTCTCATGGGTCCGGTACTGTAGTGATACTATCAAACGTCCGCGGGCAGGCGTGGTGAGGGCGCATTCCAACCGCGGTTCGCAGTGGACAATAACAAGCAGGTACAGGAAAATTCCACGACGAATACCGTTGCATAAAATAGAGCGCGTGGAGCGTCCGTATCTTCTGAGAAATGTACAGCGTCTGTGCTTGTTACGGCGTATATAGCCTATATTTCCGTGTTTTCCTGATTCGATGAGCACAAGCCAAGCAGAAGATAATATTCAAAGAGATCGTTGTAGGTTGTAGGAAATTATATCGGAAGGGTTTCGCTAACGTTGTGTCGTGTGAAGCATATCGTCCCTTGTCACGGCTAATTCCTTATAGTCAGTGGTGTATTCGAGCCCGGGGGGGGGGGGGGGGCGTGGAGGCTATAAAATAATAATAAAACAATAATAATAATAAAAATAATAATAATAATAATTATAATAATAATAATAATAATAATAATAAAAACAATAATAAAAATAATAATAAAAATAATAATAATAATAATAATAATAATAATAATAATAATAATAATAATAATAACAAAAATAATAATAATAATAATAATAATAACAATAATACTAATAATTTTTTTTTTCAATTTTATTTATAATAATCATTTATTTATTTATTTGCGCATCAAACAAGACTTCCCACTAAGCTAAAACCTAAGCTTAACAGTGAGTTGCATAAATACAAACATTGCAGAGCGAACTGGTACAATTTTTAACAAAGCAATAAACAAAAAACAACAAACAACAAAATTCTTAATATAAAGTTCAATAACATTTCCATGCGAACAACTATAAAGATAATATTCATAAATAATATTCACTATAGACAGGATACTGGATGGCTCAAACTCAATTTGAACTCATAACCATAGGATACTTAATAAAAAATTAAATAGTTAAAAGGTAGCTTTTCAAATATTGCTTGATTTCCCATAAATAACAATGATAATCATAACAATAACAGTAACAAAAGTTAAATTAATAATAATAATAATAATAATAATAATAATAATAATAATAATAATAATAATAATAATAATAATATTATTAATAATAATAATAATAATAATAATAATAATAATAATAATAATAATAATAATAATAATAATAATAATAATAATCACAATTATTATAATCACAATTATTATAACAAAAACAGTAACAATTTTTATAATAATAATAATAATAATAATAATAATAATACTAATAATAATAATAATAATAATAATAATCATAATAATAATAATAATAATAATAATAATAATAATAATAATAATAATAATAATAATAATAATAATAATAGTAATAATAATAATAATAATGATATTTATTTACAATCGTGTAAAGTTAAATAAGGTAAGAACATGGAAATACTTGACATTTATGTCCGTACAACATAATTACTCAGGGTTTGACCGAGTTTGTATGTATTTGCAACAATTAAATAATAATAATAAAAAATCTAGCCCCTAGACATAATGTAGCAACTAGCTAAATACACATTCGTATGTCCCCTATAGTGATGACACCCTCATAACCTGATGTAAGCTAAGCCGTGCAGCGAAAACTGGGATAAAACTTGCAAGCTTTTAATAAAAGTTATTGGCTGACACATTTCACAATGTGCTTTTGTTCTAGAGCCTTCGGGGCCGGATAAGGTCGATGCTCTTTTCATTGAAGTGTTTCAATAGAGGAGAAGGAGTTTCCATCGCGCTTGTTGAATTTTCAGCCTAATTAAATTGAACATTGCTGCGATGAAACCCCTCAAGTTATTTTTTGGAAAATATAACAATGCTGTTTTTTTCTCTACCCCTTTTGAAAACACAAGGTAATTTAATTCGTGTTCATCTTCGTACAAATGCCCTCTAGAATTGGCCAGTAGTTCTATAAAAATGATATTAATTTAATAATTTGAGCGTGAATTTATGTATATCATAATAATATAATGTGATTGATAGCGAGAATTGGGATAAAACTTGCAAGCTTTTAATGAAAGTTATTGCCTGACACATTTTACAATGTGCTTCGGTTCTATAGTTATTAATATACACGTTTGTTTTGTGCCCCTAATCTTTATCTCGATGTTAAACATTTTTGAAAGTGGCGATTTGTATAAACTTTAGACCTGAAGTTACAGTGAAACGTCTGGCATGTGGTAAATACTAACTTATAGACTAGGCATCTTTAATTAATTGTTCAAGGGCAATCCGATGCTGGAATGTAATAGTACAACTCACATTTTCACCTGGAAATTATTTTAAACACAACACTTCGTGAGGGATTGATGTTCTTCGCATCCATGCGAGGTCAAATGGTGCCTCAAGTTAGGTCAAGACCGTATTACACTATGGATGAATCATAGTGAATATCTAGAAGTCTTAGGTCCAGTCTTACAATATCCCAATAACTACTTATTCGTTGAATAGCTTGTTGTCTCCATGGCAACCACCAATCAAAACCCTTCAAATCCTCCAAATAGCTCTATTGCTACAAATAACTTCCTTATTAGGAGATTGTAAGACCGGCCCTAATGTCAATTTATAACTAGGTGAGAGTTGTTTTTGTTCGAATGATATTTCTTTTAAATAATAGTTTATTTTATAGTTATGTCTTACTATTCCTATTTAATATCTTTCCTTGTTTTTAAATTGTTTCGTATTAAATGGTAAAGTTTTGTTATGCCCATTTAAAAGCTAGTTTTGTAACTGAATAGTATTACATTAAATAAGTACATGAATATCGAAAATAATAGGCAAATATTGATAACGAAGTTAACGTAGTTAAAACTTAAAACCTTAAATTATCGCGTCATCATTATAAAGTTAGGACTTGAGATTCGTCAAGTTGTTTTTTTTCTCCATAAACATGTTGATGGAGTAAAGTTGAGAAACTGTAAGAATGACGGCCCCTTCCATATCCCCTCTACAGCTACCCGATCCCCCTCAACTCCGTGACAACCTAACAAAATGAAATGCGTAACTGAAAATCAGTTTGTTTCAGTTGTTCAGTTTGTTGTCTCATGGAGTTGAGGGGGGTCGGGTAGCAGAGGTGGGGATAAGGAGGGGGCCGTCATTCTTACAGTTTCTCAACTATAGCGTGGTATTACGTTCTAGGGATGAGGTTCTAAATAAAGTTATCCTTGAGTTAAGCAACATTTCAAAGCTTTTGATTGGTGGTTGCCATGTGAATACAAGTTAACCCAAGGATAAATAGCTGTACAGAGACCGTACAATAAATGAACACTGCACAATCCACGCGATAATCTCATGAATCGAAGTACGCCACATCCCCGCCAGGGAAGCTTTGGCTGGGATACATTGTTACTCCATTACATGGACTTATAATAGTAACTTCGTTACTGGACGTGAATCACCTTACAAATCAATGTACTAATTAAATAGCCACAGAAGAAGGAGGTGGGCAGCCATTTTAGCCCTCAAGTTTCGGATTTTGACATTGTTCACATTGTTGTTGTGACTGTTGATGTGTAATTGCTTATAGGGGCTAAAATGTCCGAGAGTGTCAAAAACCAGAAAGGAGAATCGCAGACGTGAATTCTAACTAAAAAAATGACTACTTTTATCACAGAGCTCAAAAAAAGCAAACCGGTTTTGGCCAAAAACGTTTTTATGTTTTTCCGTATATCACACAAAACTCGTAAAAATGGTTTGGAATCGTATCCAACATGGTCGTCAAACAATATTTTCAAAGCTTTGACCACACACTTTTATATTCTATTATAAATGTGTGTAAAACCTATTAAAACCTCTGAACATTCACGTATAAATAATTTTGAGGTTGGGATGCACATAAAACAAGAAAATAGTCGCCAGCTGTCTGCAATAATAACTACAACAACAGCAACACTCTGATATCGAAAGTCGAACATCGTGCCACCGCCTACCACATAGTTGAGTTGTCAAGCCAGTGGAATGTGCGTGCGCACACTAAAACGCATGGTAAAGCAGTTTGTGGCGTATACCAACCACAAATCTTGCGATTTGACTTATCCAAACCACTTTCCAAACTGATTTGGAACTAAGGTGTTTTACAGCAAAACCGATATGTACATCAACATTTGAAAAACGTTTTTGGGCAAAACCGGTTTGCTAAACCGTTTTTGAGCTCTGTGATAAACGTAGTCCATGTTGCACGTCCAGATAGATGTAAGTTCATTGTTACTCCACACTAATCCGAGCTATACCCACGCTCACCGTAATAAACACGACTTTCCGGGAAAACGGCTTTCTCTCATCGTGTCAAAGTGTGTCTGGAGTGGTTGTTTCGTGCGGGGCTGTCAACTTCACCAGCTTAAAGAACCTCGTACATAGAATTCTCGGATTAGCGGATTTGTGTCCGTTGGGTTGATCCCATTGTTGCTTTCAGGCTTTACACAACTCGCACACTTGTCTCGGTCTCAAAGACTCGCTTTACATTGGTGTTACGTATAAAGGTCGGTTTAAACACATATAAAAATAAAATATATAAAATATAAAATATAAAATAAAATAAAATATATGTATATATATTATGAAATGATATAAAATATTATGTTTAAGGGTTAACAAAATCAAATCAAACCAAAAGCATTGTGGTATTTATACAATTTCTTATAACCATAGCAACGGTAGGTCTTATACCTAAAATTCTAAGTCCAGCCAATGAGAGGCGATGTTTTATAAATCTGGCCAATGGTAGCGATCCTTAAAGTAAAACAGTCATGAAAGTATAACCTTAAGTCTTAAGTAATGTGTGTTAACCTACCTTTAGTATTGTGTAGGTTTAGTAACACCACCGTAAAACACTGTTTCAGGCCTTGTTAAATGATTCCACCATTATGATGTCTCTTCTCTTTTTAGAACACTAAGGTGTTTTACGACGTATTTTACAGCTAAGTAGGTCATCATGGCCATGTGTAATGACAATATCGGCATCATTATCATCGCATCTGTATAGGGTCCGCACAACTGACGTAACAGCCGAACTACAACAATGGAATAAATGAGTTTAACTGGTGGACAAACAACAAGCAGTCAAAGTAATATCTTTGCTAATAATGAGGAGAAACAATTAGTTGTTACGATAGTAACTGCTCGCCGGTTAAAATTTATGTTTAGTAATGGACAGCAACTATCTGAAAGTTTGTAAACGTTCTGAACGTTTGTTTATTCCAACTTCAGAACTTCATATTTTTTTGACAGCTTGTTTGTCCATCGGTTCAATTCATTTGTTTCATTGTTGTGTTTTGGTGTTGTGCGTACCCTATTGACTATTAACATTCTTAACCAATCCATGTCTGACACATAAGTATCTATTGTAATGAGAACATAACGTTATCTGCTAAGAATATGATATAATTACATCAAACTATGAACAGCGTTTTACAGCGGCAAGTTAGTTACAAATTTAAAACAGAACTACCCACCTGTCAGCAAGGACCATAACGTTAACATTTGAAACGTTTCAAACCCTTCAAAACCAAAAATTGAAAAAAGAAGTTTATGAAATTGAAGAAGGTAACTTATGAAGATTTTTTGCTTGAAAATCTGTCAAAGCAAGAAAGATGAATAGAGTTTTCGATCTGAACTCTTTGAGATTTTGATTGATATATATCTAAAGTTGCTTGGAGAAAGAAGATTGTATTACGGAATATAAGATATTCGATAGCGATAACAAAGAAGCTCCGGGATGTGTCGTATATGTTACAGTCTGCAAAGCAAGGCAGGGCACGATGGCTTTTAGCGGTTACTGTTCTGTTTTCTGTTTCCATTCGCCGATGCTACAGTCACACATAAACGAAGTTTGTTTTGTGTAATACTCGATATGAATAAACAAAAAGATCACACATATATATATATATATAGGCTATTTTACGCGCCGTTAAGTGGGCGCTGACATACTACTTCCTCAATGCACAGCCTTCTCGATGGGTCAATCCGCGATAGAACCATGGAGTTATAAGTTGAGAAGGAGGTCTAGGTGCGCAGTAGAATGCGTACGAGATAGCTCCGTGCAGACACCGCGGGACGGCAGCCATTTTAGTTGTTTAATTCGACTGTGACCCGCGAAGTAAGCCGTGAAATAGTGCATAGCGATTGGAACAAGAGTAAAATAAACGGAAATTATTAAGGAAAACGTTAGGCCTATCACAAGTGTAAAAAAAATGAGTAGTACACCTTCACGAGAAAGGCCTAGAAGTGGTGGGCCTACGCTTAGGCCTACCAAGGTTCTTGAACAGGTCCAATCCCAGAATGGTTTATCTGAAAACAAGGCACATTCCTGATCATCCCTCAAAAACGTAAATCCACTTGGACATTTGCTAAAGGAAACGGCAATCACACAAAGTTACAACTATTCTATCTAGGCCTAGCTAGGCCCTACATAGGCAAGAGTTAGCCCTAGGCCTATAAAGTGAAGGCGATTTTGGAGAGGTTATGTTGACAACATGTATCGCCCACTTTTAATGAACTCTACGACTGGGCGTAGAACCATGGTAGAATAAGGCCTATGGTTTATTTTCAATAGGCCTAGATTTACTGAAAAGTAATATGTATTAATAGTCGTAGCTTAAGCTTAATTACAGTTCAATGGTTTTAAACAGGCTACTTCTTAAGCCTAGGCCCTACACTAGCCTGACAGTAGGGCCTTCATTAATTTTTATTATGTATTTTTCTAAGCAAATCGATACAAATTCTTACTCGACAAAATGATAAGGTACCAGCAGAGTAATTGCGTACACTTACCTCAATTTATATGTACGTTCATACGTATTTAACTTCTTATAATGTCGAGCTTCGTAGCCTGCAATACTCACTATGTCTGAAAGTAAACAACTAAAATGGCGTCACTGTCAAAGTACCGGAAGTGACCACATTATGATCGCGCTCTTCCATTCAAGCTAGACCTCCTTCTCAACTTATAACTCCATGATAGAACCATGGAGTTGTAGAACCTTGAATTGAACCGACGTTCAAGAAAGCTGTGCCTCAATGTAGCCCTTCAAAATGATTGAAATTACGAATTATATTCGAGAAGACTGTGTATTCTAGTGTGGTTACAATGGAGGCCTCTTCTTCTTGGACGTCTCTTCTTACTTTAAGTTATAACACCAGTCTAGTGTGACTTGTTTCATTGTATTGTATTGTATTGTAAGCTGTAAGTATATTGTATTGCACTAGTGGGTCGCTGACCCGTTGTCAATAAAGATCCAATCAATCAATCAATCAATCAAAGATGGCGAAAATATAATACCTTATAGGCAACCCAAGATTACCTTACATATGCTTTTGTCACAGGCGAGGGGCTCGTAGCCAATCAGCGATCGGTATTTGCGCGCGCTTGTCTCGGGCGTTTCGCTGGTTGGCTACGACTGCCTCGCCTGTGACGAAAGCATAATATGTAAGGTAGTCTTGGGTCAAGTATACCATGTATACGTTTCTACTCTACTGACGCTTTTGTAATTATACGTTTTTTCCAGTAAATATAAACGAATTAGTTTTTAATTTTTTAAATCACTCTCACAACAACAAATGTTCATTGCTACAGTTATCAGCAGTGTGAGGACAAAATCGGCTTAAAAACATGAATAAAACATTTTCCATTTCAAAATGTCAGAATCGCGAGGAAGGAAGTGGGCCGAATTTCCGACGCGTTTGTCGTCCGCGACCTTTGCAAAGGTCAAATAGCGCTTGCACGAAATTCACGCGGATCTAGCTTTTGAACAATGTGCGTATAGGCCTACAGTGCTTCAAGGATTTGCAAGTATACCACGTCAGCATGTTAATGGTTGTATTGCAGCGTATCTATTTTTATTTATTTATTTTATTGTAATTAAGGCAAGTGTAGGGCACAATTCTCTCTTTAACCTGATTAGTGATGATTGAAGAATGATAATCAGGAAGAAGAAAGCCTAATACCGGCACGTAGTTTACTCCTGTCGAAAAGTACCAAGGGGACCATCGGCTTTACGTCCCATCCTAAAGGACGGTGTAACTTTGGCCATAGTCATATAGGTGCACTAACCTGGACTGCCGAGCAGTTGACGAGAAGAACAAAGCTTTTACACAAGCTTTCGAACCATCCAATCTGCTCTAACCAACGGTACCTAGTTTTTCAGAGGGGAGTGGTCACCCATCCACCTCCTGACCTACCCCGAGATTGCCTAACTTCGGTGTTCGTATGGGAACCGGCTGAGCGACCGCGGCTAAACCGTTGGCTAACGTATCTATAACATATATAACGTATCTTCGTATCTATATATTATATTGCCGATAAAGGTGGCTCAGCGATAAGACGCGAGACTCTAATTCGGGAGGTCGTCGGATTAATTCCGGCCACCGGCAAACATGACTGAAGGTTTATTCCGAGGTTTTTCTTCGGTCGTAAAAAGAAATGGAATTGAGTCCTTACTATAACAGCACTCGGGCATTCCTTCTTAACTATCCAAATACATACACCTATATAGTTTGTCACCTGAAGAGGGGCACATTGGGTAAAGCTTGTCTGCGCCCTATAACAGGGATTCCTACGATAGAAATATTACATTTTATTGAACATTCCATAATTTAAGCTATTCAAGTTCTGAAAAGTGATATTTGAGCGTCAGTAAATATTACTGCAGAGTTTCCAAGAAGTCAAAAGACCAAGGTAAAACATATACATACAAAAAATATACGTTGGTCTAGTGGGTTTATTCCTGATTCCAATGCGGATGGTCCTGGGTTCAAATCCCGGCTCGGGCATAGTTTTTTTTTAGCTTGACTTGACTTGAATATATCGATTTGAGTCATGTAAACGGTGACTTTAGAGCCATCCTAGCAACGAAGCACATTATAAATATTCCCCACTGAAAACAATTAGTTCTTGTAACTGAGTGGGTGGACTATGTAAATATAAATTTATTTATCTATCTATTTATTTATTTACACAATTAATTAATAAAAATACAAAATCAAACACAAGGGGAACAGTTAATGACATATTATTATACGCAAACAATAGTTAACTTTTAATGTTTCATAGAGTATTTGTCAATTTGATCGGACTCTCCGTTCGACCACTTTAGCGAATGACAAAATATTTTGAATACAGAACAAAAAACAAAATACATTAGTCAAAAATAGAATGCATACAATCGTTTAATTACGTTCACACGTCATTCTACGACATGCAATTTTCTCTTGTGCAACGTCGGACTATGGTAGACGACGTTTTAATTTGTTTCATAAATGTTTCATTTCACAGAATCCAGACACATTCGGATATTTTAATATGATACCAAAAAACGATGAAATACAATTAAGAAAAGGTCAAGGGTTGTTGTATATGTCTATAGCTCTTTTTAATGACAAAACGCTGTTTCCGTTCATTTACCCCAAACAGAGGGTTGATTGAATTGAAACTCTAACGTTTAAAACGTGGGTCTCTTCTTTTGTCTTCTTGATGAGATTCATCCAGTTCAACATCAAACGATTCGTTTATTGGATGACTAGATCAATATGACAATGTCATGGATTGGACTTATCGACGACAGATTTCTAAAGAGTAAGTTTATAACCATTTAAGGCCGGTTTCACCAGGTTCTAGTTTTCTAGTTGAACCAGGTTTAACTCCCTGAACCGAGTTCAACTCTGTTTATACGTTGCACCAACTTTGATGCCGCAGTCTGAGCTCGAGCTCTACTGCACGTTAGTAGGTTTCGTTTTATTGTCAGACAATGATGTCAAATTCAGTCAGCCGGTGGCCGGAATCGAACCAGTGACCTCCCGAATTAAAGTCTCGCGTCTCACCGCTGAGCTAACTCTATCGGTTATGCATAGAAGCAGTAATATACTACTGCAGTAAGCCAACGGTTTAGCCGCGGTCGCTTAGCCGGTTCCCATACGAACACCGAAGTTAAGCAACCTCGGGCTAGGTCAGGAGGTGGAAGGGTGACCACTCACCTCTGAAACAAAAGTTACCGTTGGTAAGAGCAGATATGAAGGTTCGAAAGATTATATAGTAGCTTCATTCTTCTCGTCAACTGCTCGGCAGTCCAGGTTAGTGGAGGAGAGGAACCTATATGACTGGTCAAAGTTCCACCGTCCTTTCGAATGGGACGTAAAGCCGATGGTCCCCTTGGTAATTTTCGACAGGAGTAGGCTACGTGGCGGTACCAGGCTTCCCCTCCTCCGTTCTTCATAATCATTCACCAATCATCACTCATCAGGCTAAAGAGGGCTTGTGCCCTACACTGACCTTAATTACAATAAAGTAAGTAAGTACCTCAGTAAAATCCGGAAGAAAGCGAAACTCGAGCAATATACTTGCTGCTAACACGTCATGGCCAATGCTATGCATGTGGGCTGCAGTTGTAGTCGAGGAGCCGATCAAGTAGTCAACTTGAAGTAGTTGGTAATAACGTGTGTCAACCCAATCACCGCTACGCTGCGCTAGTGTCGCCGATCAAGTAGTACTACTACAACTTGAGGTATAGTTTATGTAATGGTAAATAACGTGTGTCAACCCAATCACCGCTACGCTGCGCTAGTGTCGCCGATCAAGTAGTACTACTACCACTTGAGGTAAAGTTTATGTAATGGTAAATAACGTGTGTCAACCCAATCACCGCTACGCTGCGCTAGTGTCGCCGATCAAGTAGTACTACTACAACTTGAGGTATAGTTTATGTAATGTTAAAGAGCGTGTGTCAACCCAATCACCGCTACGCTGCGCTAGTGTCGCCGATCAAGTAGTACTACTACCACTTGAGGTAAAGTTTATGTAATGGTAAATAACGTGTGTCAACCCAGTCACCGCTACGCCGCGCTAGTGTCGCCGATCAAGTAGTACTACTACCACTTGAGGTAAAGTGTATGTAATGGTAAATAACGTGTGTCAACCCAATCACCGCTACGATGCGCTAGTGTCGCCGATCAAGTAGTACTACTACAACATGAGGTAAAGTGTATGTAATGGTAAATAACGTGTGTCAACCCAATCACCGCTACGATGCGCTAGTGTCGCCGATCAAGTAGTACTACTACAACATGAGGTAAAGTGTATGTAATGGCAAATAACGTGTGTCAACCAAATCACCGCTACGCTGCACTAGTGTCGCCGTGAGCAAGTTGTCAATGTAGCTGCAGTATGGATTGTATACTGTGATACTACTATGTGTCATTCAATATCTTACCTAATGACATGGGCGCAACCTTTGACCTTTAACAGCCCACTCAATACGTAACCCAGTGCGTACGTCCGGGATGTTCGCTACGACAAAGTAACTCCTTTATTGCTCATCTCATCTCAAGCGAGAGAGAGAGACATTGTTTGTTACCTACAAAATAGCTACTATAGGCGGTTAAAGGTCTCACCAGGAGCGCTGCATTCGACGCTCGAGTGCGTATACGTTCAACGTAAACATAGGGCGTAGGTTACAAAATCGTCCGTTTTAGGTGCTAATAAAATGTGTGTACCGTGTTGTATCTAGATGTATCACATTATGAAATATATTAGACACATCCAGCATCCATTTGTCAATGGAACTGAGGTTTTACAAGCCAACAATCTAATGGAATATTGGCTTGCAATTCGAAGAACTGATTGAGACTCGCTGGGTCGCTGAATTCAATCAGCAACTGTTAGTAAGGAATACATGTTGGCGGTGAGGGAGTTGTGATAATTATCAGGCAATTGACAACTTCGCAGCGGTCGTCCAATGTTCTATGTAGTGAGGAAAAAGGGAGCGGGCTCCCATAACAGAATCTGATTTATATTATGTTGTAAGTGAGGGTTAATTGATTATTTGTTGCTTAACGACGTACTCGACAGCTGAAGTCATATGACGTCTTCCGAATTAGATAGATCGCGGAGGTCATCATAAGGGGAGTCCAGCATAGGAGGGCAGGGCCAAATGGCAGATTTTAAGTGGGACAGTTGAAGGGAAAGGGACAGGGTTTAAGGATGTTAATAGTATGGGTACTCTGCTGAATGTAGTAAATAGGCGAACATCAGGTTTATGTGATGTCCATTTAACATTGGCAATTATTTGTATTTTGTATTGCACATTTAGGCCCTTATTAATAGTTGACTCCTTACCGTTGGTTCTACCCCTTTCAAAATAAAAAAAAATCCCTTGAAACAGTGTGGGCAGGTGTTTAAAGAGTCAACTATGAGTATAAACTTTAATGTGCAAACAAAATAGTGTCTTATGGAGCATTATTGAAATCGTAACAGTAAGGGTAGACACGAAATGATAATAATATTATATTATTTATAATTATATATATCCAGCTGAAGACCACCCCCCCCCCCCCCCTCCCCTCCACCAAATGCTAGAGAATAATTTGTTGAATGTTGTGACTTGTATATACTAGCCTATGTAAGCCTATTTCAACAGTCAATTTTATATTTTTAATTCCAACAAACAATCTCAAATAATAACAGCAGCTGACATTTCGGTAAGCTCTCACTCCCCCCCCCCCCCCCCCCCCCCCACCCTTCAACCTCCCCATCGTAAGCCAAAATACAATCTGTACTTATTTTCTACCCACTCATTTACAAGAACTGATTTTCAGTGGGGGACATCAACTCCATTATCTTATATTGTGGGTTGTTGCTATGACAGCTGCGCAAGTCACCATTTCCATCTACACCACTATATAGATAGATTAAAGTAATTTTCCAAAGTTAAAAAAATCCAATCCCGAGCCAAGAATCGAACTTTGGACCTTCTGCATTAAAAACCCAACCAGAACAATGAACAACACAACGAAATCATAACGAAAACAATTTGCTCATACGCTGCAACACAGCTGAGGCGGTGAGCTATACGCACTGCGTTAGTGCCAGATTCTCTCACCAGAGGTCAGCCACTTTGAGTTTAAACGCGAATAGTCGCGTCGCGTTAGCTTGCAATGTGTTACCGTCACGGATTATGTAATAGTGAAGTGACGCGTGTGACAACTACCAACCTAAATCTAGTTGCATCTCATTCTTTTATCTCTTGCCTCGGGTATTATAGTGATAGTTTCGCGCCGCCTGTTGTCAGACGTGGTGGGGTCGCATTCCATTCACGGTTGATGCAGTCAATGCAGGAAACAATAACAATGGAGGTATAAGAAAATCCCGAGGTGAGTACCGTTGAAATAGACCGCGTGGAGCGACCGTCTCTTCTCAGAAATTTAGGGGACACCTGGCTTCTTACGTCGTCGCCAGTATATAACAAGGATAGGAACACATTTTTGGTGGCTATTCAAACGGTGAGGCACTAAGCTCAGTCCTTATGTAGCCCTAAAATGGTGGCAATGGCCGTTATACATTGTGAAACCTGTTCCATCAACCCTGGGGCCCAATTCTTAATTTATTAAATTTGGTACAATTTGGCATAATTACATAAACAGCGTTTATAAATAAATATACGCAGTAGATCCTTAAAATACGTAGGCCTAAATGAGACATTTTGATCGATTGCAATGAGTAATAGGTTACTACTTAGCCTACTATTATGATATTTACCACTAATGATCAGTAATGACTTAAGCAAGTATTAATCCACTTTGTTGATAATTCCAAAATTATACATCAATACCCTCGTGATATTGATTATCAGTAATTTCTAATACGCATTTTTTAATATATTATGTAATGTTGTCTTGTTAAGCAAATCACAGTTCTGGTTTAGATACAAACATCCAATTTTCGTAAAACGTCCTTCTAATTGTAACGCTCACTATATCTTTCATCGCATGTGATAATTTGCATAAATCATAAAGTATAATGGAGTATAAACAACAAGAATCCAAGCAAGAATCCTTTTAAACAGAGTGAAGCACTTTAGTAATTGGCATTGCCATTGTGTACCAAGCCATTTATACATGTTAAAAGTCAAATCATTACTGTTCGTTACATAATAGAAATGAGAATACTGAGAATGCAAACCACTTACAATAAAGCTGCTTTACCGGCGAAGCAGACCCATATAAAAACATTCGCGAAAAGTTATGAAAATAATATTTAAAAGACGTTTATATAGTATTTATCCTAGTATGATACTACAATTTTATAAATTATGTAAAAACAGTCGGAAAAGGATGAAAATATAATAATAACATACAGAATATAGTTGGGGGGGGGGGGGGTGGGGACTTATATATTGGGGCTGGACCCCCCTAAGGGCATCACCACACCTGTCTACGCCACTGTTGTCGGAACTAAAAATAGTAGGCCTAATCGTCGGTATCGCGGGAAGTTCAGCCAACCGAACACGAATCAAACGTAAAAAGGTGCATTCACGAGCGAAAAGCAGTAAAATCACATGTTTATTAACAACCCCCCCCCCCCCCCCCCTCTCCCCTCCTTTACTATACTCTCTGATTCAGGCATAGCAAAGGATTGATTAATCGAAGAGTAACGATGAGAGAGTATGAGGGTAAATTTACCCCGCGCCAAAGATCAAAGCTTTGCTAAATATAACATAGATCAAAATGAAGTGTTGTGTAGCTCTATTTTAATTTGCATATTATTGCTTTAAATACAAACATAGTTTTAAACAAGGGTCTGATATTTGAAAATATAAAGAGTGAGAAGTCTTTGTAGCCAAGCGCTGGCTCGTTCGTTCTTAGCTCCAATCTTTAAAAAAAGAAACAAAGTTACATAAATTAATGAATTGACTTGAAATGTTATAGCATAGCCTACAATAAACAGAGGGTAAATTAAAATGTTCTAATAAGCGTTATTATTATTTCGCTTTCACCTCGGCAATTGCCTTCTCGTTGCTTTGTGTGTACACTATAACCTTTACGATCGTAACTATTGTACTTAACAACTGGCCGCCATTGTTGTTTGTAACTGTTACTTCCCAGCTAAAGAACAACACTGTAGAGATTTCACGAAATACGCATAAATTCTCATTTATACAAATAGTGGCGCACATGAAGACGTTACTTATTCCATACGGGAATGAACATTATGATGTTTTAAATCTTTTCTCTCGAAGGATTCACATTCACAGGAGGTGTTAGGCTAGTCTTACAGTTAGATCAGAAAAAGGACGTCTTGTGAATACATATCTTGGGGTTTCAAGTCCTACTAAAATTCTTTGGTCATAATTTTACATGTATCCAATTACTCAAATATCCTGGATAGTCACTAACAGAGGCGCACATTATGTGACGCTGGTATGCACCATTACTGTATAGAGACAATACGAGACAGACCCCTTGTTAACTTATCTTATTTATTGAATGACTATTCTATTTGGTTATAAAACTGATACTCACAGAGGACAATAAACAAAATTACTAAACGATTTTCTATGAACGAAAAAGAATACTAAACAAAGTCAAATAGAGAACAAACAACAACGAGACCAAAAATATAAGATAAACAAGACAATTTGATCCCGCCCCCCCTCTCCCTTCAACTTTAAAATCGGTTCAATTCAGTAATAATAATAATATAATAATAATAATAATAATAATAATAATAATAATAATAATAATAATAATAATAATAATAATAATAATAATAATAATAATAATAATAATAATAACATCACAAAAAATCCTTCTGGATGAATTATGAATTAATCCAAAGTCATTTTCCAGACACTTGAGAAGAGAACGGCGTATGATTTTTTTTTGCGTGTGTACCAGATATTTTTCTGGAATAAAATTGTTTTGAAAAATGTGTCGTTATATTCGTGAGCCCCCCCACCCCCCCCCCCCCCCCACAAAAAACAAAAAAAAATAAGTTTTAATGTGCCTGTCACCTGGTACTCTTCCACATTAGCACACAATTGGGACAACACGAAACTCTCATCTCTAAATTTGCCTTGGTATTAAATTGTGCGCATTACTACGGTTTATTACTATTTCTGTTTTCCTTGTTCGTCAGAAGTTGTTCAAAATAATTTTAATGAAATGTGAAATTTCATTGTTAACTCCACGGAGAACATTTTCACTGGAAAATGAAATTGAATGAGCAGATTTTGAATGTAATAATATTCTGGAGAAAGGCTTAATTAGTTTAAAATGAAACCATTCCTTTTAACATCAGCTATACTTCCACGTCGAACTTGTTTTTAGATTGAACGATGCGCGGAGTCAAGATTTCGTAAACGGGATCTAATGAAACATTTTCAATCCAAAAAAAGAATTAGAAGAACATACTCAATGAAATAGAATAGATGTAATCATTGGGGAATCCCCGTGGGATGTAGCAACCTTGAGATATAGACCCGACTTAATCGCAGACTCGAAGTCGCTGATTTTAAATATAGGGTTTCTACTTTTTGCGTCAAATTTGAGGGAGGTAGGCTATCGTAAATTACATTCAGTTAGGTTTATTGAAATTTGGTTCGTACGAGAACGAGTTGGATCTTTTAGACTTAATCTAACCAAGAGTTTTTACTAAAATACACCATCGTTGTCTTGAAACATATTCAATATTGTACCTGTCGCACACACGTGTTCTGAGTTTAAAGCCCAGGCCAAGGTCAAGGTCCATTATGTAAGTTAGTACTAAAACAAAAAGCTGACCCAATTGTATTAGTACTCCTGTACTCAACTTGTTTGTATCTATTAAAAGTTTATTGTCGTTAATGTTATTACCTAGAACCTGCTTCAAACTTTAAAATTAATGTACTAAAAAGCTAGCGGAGTTAAACTAAACAATATTGAAACCGAAAATCTTTAACGAGGTATGACTAGAGTTAGCATGTTAAAAGTTAATCCCCTACTTTATCCCAAGTAATCGAATTAATTTATTAATGATGAAACCGCTGCTGTAGTGAAGTTATATATTATGTACATAACAATCCTGAGCATTTGGTAAACATGGCACCTTCACGTTTTGTTGCGATTGTAGCAACAGATCACAAACTAAATGCGACCTGAAATAAGTAAGAGATGTAAGAAATATGAGGCAAAGCAAACTCATCTTTACATATTTCACTAGAGAGAGCGCCTTATCATATTGTGAATCAGGTATTGGCTAATCTACATCTATGTTCATTAAAAGTTTATTACTTTCCTGATTTTACAACTGTGCAATTGACATCTTTCCCATCAACAGTTTTTTTTATTTCGAAGAACTTAATTTTTATCGCTTAATGCATCCATCGTCTCCCAAGAAAATTAGAATACGTTGGCAGACAAAAATATTAAATATTGTGGGCGGTTCATTACAGCTTTCACGATAACTTAGTTATTTGTTAAGTTTTCATTGTCTCTTCAGCAAGCTGCAAGAGCATTTTGGGAACATAAAATAAAAATTGATGAATTCTCAAGTCTGTACCGGTTTGTGTTTAACGACAAAGTAACCTTGTACACTCGACGACAAAAAGTGTATTACAGAATCCTTCTTTATCTACATCTTTTCCGGTTAGTTCTTAATTTGGTCGTTGTGTGAATTTAGCATTGAGGATATTCAATATGTCTACTCTTTGTTTGGCATCGTAAATAAGCTTGGCATGTATGTTTAGCTTTGCCAAACGCGCTCTAACGTAACTTTAGCACAGGATTTCAAGTCTAGAACTTAGAAATAACGTGTTTACTTATTTATTATTGGAAATACGCTGTTTGAAATGGGTCTGGGTGATCAACGTCGTCTAATCAGTGGTATAAGACAGGAGCTCACACGGTTTTTAATCTTTGAACCTTGAGTGAGTGAATATACTAATCTGTACTTGTTTGGCTATTTCACAAAACTTTGCCGTTAAAAGAAAAAGGGTGGTGGATACAGAGGTAAAACGCAGTATACCCAATGTCAGTGTTTTAGATGTGGGGCTCAGATTCGATAACAATTTTAAAACGTTCAAACAACAGGTTGGTCATGATCTCTGGCTAGCGTTCATAGGAATTCCATGAGAGAAGATGCGGGGTAGGTGTCCCCAACCTAGGGCGGAACCATTTTTTTAAAAATGTGTTTAAATTGTAAATCAAAATATGTCATCCTTTAGAGAATTTAGTACTCTTTCTTACGGATGTTTCTTTGTTCCAAACGATTTTCTCTTTTTCAAATGTTCTAAATTATCTTTTGTAATGTGATGTTGCTAGACACATTTAAAAAAACATCTGCAAAAAAGAGAGGTATCAATTGGAATAAAAGAGCATTCATAAGAGAGAGCATTATATTCATACATGAAAAGAACCACATTTGAATCAACAGCGCACTGTTGTTTGGTAAGCCTACACATTGAATGCTACAAAATTAATCTTACATTATAATCTGTATGGTTTTTTATTTCTAATGAATTTTATTACTAATTATCGATTAAATAACCAAAATAACTACGCTAATGATTATAATGTTTCATTCAGTCTGTAGGGCTTACCAAAACACAGTGCGCTGTTGAATCAAATTTACGATTTCGAGTAGTATTCTTGAGACATAATTAGAACGTGAACATTTTCTACAGTTTTTGATGTAGAGGTACCTACCCTTCGCTCGGAGGCCCCTAGTACCCCGGTAATATAGAAGCTGAAATAGGCTTGACCCGGAATTAATTGGTACAGAATTTTTTTTTATCAGAAGTTGTTTGCTATATATACCTACATATGCCGAAGAAAGTTTACCGTCGTCCGACCCCCCTAATTAACATTATTAATTAAATTGCTAAAATTAATTAATGCTTATGTAATCGTTATCTTCAAAGATTTTTCTGATATTGTATATTTAATACAGTAAGTAAGAACTTCTGTAATAAGAACAACATTTAAAACCTGTATAAAGATATTTCGGCAAGCATTAATTAATTAATATCAATATAATAACATTTTTAATAAAATGGTTCCCGTGTATAATTGGTACAATGGAATATATTGTTGATAGTTGTAAATACATAAGTAATAACATATGAAACTACTGTAGAAAGTTTACCGAAATAAAAGTAATATTCGTATGATAAATCAGCATAATTAATTAATACATTAATTACCGATTGTTTAAAAGGAATACATATTTGAATGTATGCATTATGGGTATCACAAGAAAGCTGCCGATACGTAGATTTTAATGTCGGTATCTCCGGGTGAAGTAAAACAAAAAAAACTACATTTTTCTTCTGGGGGGGGGGGGGGAGGGGGGATGCACGTATTTCGTCAAACGTATCAAATCAAAGCTAATACTTTGCTTTTAGGAAAAGTACTTTAACAGGGCGATTAAAAAAATGTACCCTAGTGCTTGGCTTATATATTGGGAAGGATGGAGGTTGGGGGGTGGCGGCGGGGGGGGTAAATAAAATAGAAAAGGCGCTTTCGCAGCGCCGTACTGGTACTTATTTGAATACCAGAGCTTACTTACTTTTTATGTATATACATCAAATTCTAGCAATAACTTACTTGTTTCGTATTTTTTTAAATACCAGACATAAATAACATTTCAAAATATACTCAAATAGACCCGATGTGAAATAAACTCAAATTTAGCTAAACGAACAAGTATCACTGATACACTTCCACAACAGAATAGTAATTTCACTACCTTCAGATTATTTTACTATTTGAGTGTTCCAAGGCAAGATCAAAATTCTTCTCTTGTGCATACTGTTTGGAATACAAAGCCCCAACCGCAATTGTCAGTATCGGGATTGCAATCGCAATTAAGAAATCATAGAAGAGTTAACCTACATGGTTCTTATGGCGCTGTTCACAATACAATCTTAATGTCGTAATGATTTAGCATGAGAAAATGTACGGTAACGATCCATCCCGACCCCGATTATGAACACGAATATGAATATGAATACGAGAATATGGAATATGAAAAAATAAATAACAATTGCTTTGTATTTTATGGAGGGGTTGACTGCATCGTTTATACTTTGGTCTAGAGACAAATCTTATGAAGAGCTGCTATGCAATATGCATGCTTAGTATACATCAGAAGCAAATACTATAATACCACTGTAGTAGTTGATGGCGACTATAATGGGCTATCAACAATAGCAAAATAAAAAAAAATATATTTTAAACGGAGTGGCATGGAAATAAACGCACTACAATCCAGTTGAGCCAAACATGACTGTTAGCTTGTTGATTTTGCTTGAGCAGCAAACAAAAGTTTCTCACCAACCCTATCAAGTGGCCATATTATTGGTGTGTAATTAACAAATCAAGATTCACTAAGCTTCCTACATCGGGTCAAGACAAGACAATAACATATCATAACAGTACTTCAAGCACAAGATGATGCCGCACAAAGAGTCAGCTAACCATGAAAATTCTACCCTCATTGCATGGTGGATCACTGCAAAGTGAATCTTGGTAGACGGGTCTAGAATTTTGTATCGGATTATATTATTGGCGGTGTTTAAAGACGTACTCGACCCCTAAGGTCATATGACGTCTTCCGAATCAGGTCCATCTACATCGCGAGGTCGTCAATCGTCATAAAGGGAGTCCAGCAAGGGAGGGCAGGGACAAGTGGGAGAATAAATCATCAGTGGGATAGTGGAGGTGGAGGAATATCACTGGGTCTCCTTTCGTCACCTCTTCCGACCAGCAGGGTCACTCTGGGCTTACTCTAACCCAGACCGTGACGGGTCTTTTGTATCGGAGTAATCGAACCTCATATCTATGAAGTCACATAAATTAAATTGGGTAAACATTAAAATTGAGTTTACAAGGCGCTCTTTTACTTAACCCCCCCCCCCACTCTACAATATATTAGCCAAGTACTAGGGTACATTTTCTTTTATCGCCCTGTTGAAGTACTTTTCCTAAAAACGACGTATTAATATCTTTCGATTGGTACGTTTAACGAAACATCTGCATTCCCCCCCCCCCCCCCCCTAAGATTTTTTTTTTTTTTTACTTCGCCTAGAGATACTGATATTAAAACCCACGTATCGGCAGCTTTCTTTTGATACCCATGATGCATACATTCAAATATGTATTCCTTTTAAACATCGGTAATTAATGTATGATTAATTATGTTGATTTATCATACGAATATTACTTTTATTTCGGTAAACTTTCTACAGTAGTTTCATATGTTACTACTTATGTATTTACAACTATTAACCATATATTTCATTATACGAATTATACACGGGAACCATTTTATTAAAAATGTTATTATATTGATATTAATTCATTAATGCTTGCCGAAATATCTATACAAAGGTTTTCAATGTTCTTCTAATTACAAAAGGCTTTACTTAATGTATTTAATATACAATATCAGACAAATCTTTCAAAATAACGATTATATAAGCATTAATTAATTATAGCATTTTAATTAATTACGTTAATTAGGGGGGTCGGACGGCGGTAAACTTTCTTCGGCATATGTAGGTATATATAGCAAACAACTTCTGATAAAAAAAAATTCTGTACCAATTAATTCCGGGTAAAATTGCTATATGACCGGGGTATAGACCCACCTTTTTATGATAAGATCTCTGTTTATAATTATTCTGTTTGTTTGTTTCAGACGATGAGTTTGGTCAGAAGACGGTTTCTGTGATGCTGGACGGTCGGGAAGCTGACCTTGAGATTGTGGATCACCCTGCGTCGGAGATGTCGGTGAGTCATTCATACCAACACAACCTCTCAGACAAGTAAAATGTTACTAAGTTCTCCTTTTGAGTTGAGAGCTGGGGCAAAAACTGTAATAGGCGCTATCGCTTAGTACAGGAAACTCACTGAGCCGCATGGCGACACAAGTTCACGTATAAAGTTGAACACCATGCCGCTAGGTAGGAGCTAGATCGCAGCCAGTCGATAACAAAATTAAGCAGCTCTAGATGCAGTGAGTGAACTTCTTTGCGTTGATCATTCACCTAGTTTAACTCCAAGCCACTTGGCCAGCTGTTTCCGGAAATCGACGGGAGTTTCCTGTATTAAGCGATAGCGTCTATACAGTATTTGGCTGGGGGCTATTCCTGAAAGTTGTCACGATGAGGATTGAGAATACTCAATGGTATTCAACAGCTATAGTAGGCTAGATGCGAAACCTAGCAACCACAAGCGTGTCAATTAGAAGCCATCTTGAATTGGGCAAATACCACAGGCGGAAATAGGAGTCTCTAACTCGACTTTCTGCCGCTTGCAGCGCTAGCAGTACTGGAAGGTCCAAATTAGCATGTAAACTGCCCAATTTAAAATGGCTTCAAATTGCTACGCTCGCTACGGAGTGAAAGGTTGGGGGACTGGACCCTTATTCTGTATATATCCCGCTATGGAAGCGGGCCGCTTTGGGTCAAAAGCGGGCGATATGGAAACAATTGCAGTTTCACAACAATATAACTGCCTCAATAAGTTCCAATACTAGTGTTATTATTCCTTAATTGTTTCCATATCGGCCCACATCCAAAGCTGGATAATTACAAAATAAGGGCCCTGGTGATCTAGCCTACTTTAGCTGTTGAATATCATTGTCGGCAAGTAGAGGTAGGGGTACCAACAAACACGGGAAGAAAGTGCTCACGCAATATCAACCGAGAGTACGCAGTGACATGTCCTTCTTGTTTCACGCACGGCGATACGGGTCACCAGGGAGGGAAGGGATGGAAAGGATTAACCCCCTCCCCTCCTTACCCCTCCCCTCCTTGGTATCTGTGCCGGTGAGGGCGTATTATATTCGCCGAGATGATAAAGACTAAAACCAATTTTGGGGGATTACGTTGCTGAAATCGACCGACTTAAGCTCTTTGACTTCATATTACCTGATTACTACCAAGACATAACATTTCGATATTACTTTCTTCCGGCCTCGGATAACAGACAGGTATGATTCAACTGTTGCGCGGAACTCATTCGGAAGATGTGTTCGATTCTTATCACAAACATAAGATGATCTATTTCAAGGTTACGTCACAATATTTTTTAATAATTTGGAACTGCAATGAGTTAACCCTGGATGAGCCGATGACTGTGTACATTGGTTGGAAAATATCAAACATAAAACAATGGTAGGTAATTAAAACGGAAACATAGTAGAACAGGTAAAACGTTTATAAGACCAAGTAATTGGACTGTACACTGTTCCTTGTCAAGATAAAAACAATTAAAACCACAATATTTCGAACCCTTATCAAAGCTATTCACCGGGACCAGGGGGACGGGGGGGGGTGAGTTTTCGCCCGTTGAAGAGCTCTGATAAGGGTTCGAAATATTGTGGTTTTAATTGCTTTTATTTTGACAAGGAACAGTGAACGGACAATTACTAGGTCTTATAAATGGTAGGTAAAGTCAGCTCCAGACGTTACGTGTATTTGGTGAGATACCGATATTCGGGTATGTTCGGCAATACTCGAGTATGTTCGGCGAAACGTGTGGATGGACGCCGAATAACAAAGTTTCGGGTAGAAGAAGCATAGTATAAGAAGCATACAGTAACAAAAGTGCTATGCCTGGCACAGCAGACGACTTGCGGCACGAAAGCGGGTGGCGTTCCTAGCGGTGGGCTAGACCAAACTCAACGAGACCATGGACGAGACCTGGGTGGAGGGGGAGAAGGATACCTCCTCGCCGCCCCTCGCCACACTCCTCGCCCACAATATGAGCTAACTCGGATAACTCGCCGTGAGGGCGACCGTAGCTGCGCGCGCAGGAGTTTGCCGATGGAATATCACCCAAGTTTCGCTACGGTATGTTCCTTATACTGTGGTAGAAGTCGCCGACACAAAGGTAGACGAAAGTTTTTCAAGGTCACCTGCGCACAATAACGCGGCAGATGTATCCGCATGTGTGTACACGAGAAGGTTTCTTCTTCAAATACACGATGGGTCGTCTGAAGAGCAAGGCGAAGCGAGGTGTCCTATTAGTTCTCGCAAATACGAGAAATATACGAAATGCGATATTTCGCGGAAAAGACGCAACATGTCTGGAGAACATGTCTGTCTAAGTGGTAGTAAGATGATCGAGTTATTTTTTGATAGTAAGTTTCGATTTTCTAAAACAACAGCTTGATCCTCACCTCACCTCTGCACCTTCATTCTCCGGCAAACAACAGACGTTTCAAGGGTGATCTGATATCTTCACCAATTATTATTACGTAACGTATCACTGGGGTTATGACGTCACAATTCGCGTCGACGATTCTACGAAGATTTGAGTCCTGTCCGTCACACATAACGTTCAAACTTTGCTTCTATCTGTCTTATATAACAACGTTCGACATAGACCACTTTCTGCTAAATTTGCCCCAACATGCCTCAATATGTTTACAAAATAGCTGAGTCCAAAGCACCAACTTAATTATATAATTATCTATTTTCTACCATTTAGTAAAAATAAGTATACAAATATTAATTTTTATGTGTATTATGGATTATTTAAGACCTCTAGTCAGTTACCTGGAAATACCTACCACATCTGGCATAACTACTGAGACTTGTACACTCTACTAAGTGGAAGACGGCCGTTACGAATGTGTAAAAGATCGCCATGAATCTGTCGATATTCGATGAAACAGCGCACATGAAATGGGCAGCAGATAAGGATGCTAGGTCACTTCGGTCTAAAACGATTAATTTGCTTAAGTACAACCGACGTCCAATCTACACAGATACCTATTGTTTCCATTATATGCGCAAGTACGCAAGTACGGACAAAAATCTCGGCTTCAGCCAGCTAAATCTAAAGGATTTGAGTTGAATGCTGGAATTGTAAGTGCTAAGTAACTAATATATTATTCAAGTTTATGTTATTCTGTTGGTAGTTATGACAAATAAACCAATGTTGATGGACATGAAATTTGGACAGCGACTAGCATGTATGCATACACCATTTCACAAGATGCACAGCAGTCTGTATTTGAATGTACCTTTCAAAGTTTAAAATTATGTGCTGCCATTACTTCACAAAAAAAAGTTGAGTCTAGTCATTGCGATTATTATACAAACTGCGGTGTGCTGAGAGTTAGATTGGAATAAGAAATTAAATGAAACTTTCTGCTTTCAATAATTAGTCACCAAGTTGTTGTACAAGTTAAACATAAAATGTTTATATATAGATTATTTATAGACGAAATGGTACGGTTTACCAATTACTTACTACTGTCGGAGTGTTATGAAAATAACATTGCTCAACTTGCATCAACTTAGAGTGAGTTTCCAGCGTGTATCGTTCTTTTTTCCACAGCCTTGGGCGTACATTGTGTCTGACGCTTTCCATTGTGATTTGTGAACGGTTCAAACAAACGTATAGACACGACAAAATGAACGTACTCAGTCTGTCTGTTTGTGAGTCTTGACGTGTCATATTCCACCATCAGCAAGAATCTAGGCTAATTTTCTCACTTTATTGAGTCTCACGTAGTCTCCCGCTCAACGTTCCATTGTGCTAAACCAGTGAATGAAAGGGACTTAAATAACGGATTTATGACAAACCATCGCTTTGATCTGCAATGCCTGTAATCTGATTTAAATGACAGGTCAGGTAGAGCGAGCACGTATCGTGCTGTGGACCGATGCCTGTTGGAAGACGGTTGATAGGTATTGTGACGTCAGGTGAAAGATGAATTGATAAACCGTCTCATCGGGTTTGGTTTTAATATTATTTTCATATAGGGGAAAGAAAAACAAACATAAATCCATCCTAACTGTCGGCGGTTTTGTTTTTGTTCGTCATCATGCCCCCCCTAATAAAATTAAACCACGTTTATTGAACAAGTATAACGATAAGAATGTGTATTTGAACAAGATAGCCGTAATGTATTTAATCGAAAAAAATGATCTAGAATTGATCAGGTGCACAATCACGTGCCCACAACACAACCGGTCGCCCACACATTAACCAAACACGCATGCACAGTAGACTGCAATTGCAGTCTTTTTTTAGACCAAGCTCTAAATAAAATGATGAATCGTAGATCCGAGTCACGTGAACGGAGCAGGAACGAGAACCGGGAAATACGTACAGTGCACTTTCAAAACATACCCTCAAGTATCAACTATGTTAATGCAAACATGGAACCAATAGGACATCAAGCATTTTACATGTCATAGTAAAAAATAATATCATAAAATTGTAATGCTTTTAAGAAACCCTTAAATAATTAAATAATGACAAAAATAATAACCTAATTATCTCTTTGTTTGTGAATAGACTTGTCTTATACTAATGTTGCATTTTGTGTGAGTTGGAGATTGTCTGCTGGTCGAGTGTGATCGAAGTTTTAGTTTTCTGCCAAATGTAATTAGCGACCCTAGTCTACAATCCCAATTATTCTAGTGTGACATACCCTTTAGTGCGATGCTTTTCGCTAATAATCTCGTGTTGACAACATCATGACCAAAAGCAACAGACAACCTGTTGATGTGTCTAGTTGCAGCTGTGTCTGCCAGCTCAATTACGGTATCACCTCCCCGAGTGTATTTGCGCTAGTTTCCCATCATAATATATAACATGCGTGGGCGCTCACACATGCATATGTATATTATATTGATCGGCGACTATTCAGAACTCCGGAGGACCAAACTTACGGGGACTTGTGCATAGATTAATAACACCAAGGTATAGGCACAACGATATTAACGGTAGACCACACGAGGCTGTGCCATAAGCTATATTATTATTATTGGAGGTGTTTAACGACTTACTCGACAGCTTAGGTCATTATGATGTCTTCCGAATCAGGTCCATCTATATCGCGGGAGTCGTCATAACGGGAGTCCAGCAAGGGAGGGCAGGGCCAATTGCGAGGAAAAATATTCAGTGGGACAGTGGGAGGGAAGGGACAGGATCTTCTTTCGTCGCCTCTTACGACTAGCAGAGTCACTCTGGGCCTATTCTTCCCCTGGCCCAGACGGGATGCCATAAGTTATAGTCCGAACCTGCGAGTCCTAACCGGCGACCTTTCGAGGCTCCAACTCGGGAGGTTAACGGGTTCGATACCTGTTACCGGCAGTCCGGACTGAAGGTTTTTTCCAAGGTTTACCTCAGTCACAAGGTTATTGCTGCGATTGAGTCATACTAACAACTCTAGGATATTCCTTTTCAACTATTCCAAATATAACATACCTAGTTGGTCACCTGGGCCCGAATCCACAAAGCAGAGTTAAATTTGGGAGTAGAGTTAAATTAACTCCCGTTTTTTACTCCTCGCTAACTCCCGAATTTTAACTCGATTTTTTACTCCGGTTTCCGTATCCACGAAGGAGAGTTATTTTCGGAGTTAGTAAGAAGTTAAATATCAGTGACATCATAGGTGACGCCATGAATATCAACCAATAACAACTTAACTTTTATTGAAAGCCAATGGAAAGCTGTTATTATAAGGAACAAGATTTAAATTTGTATTCGATTCTGTTCAGCAAGTATTTCCTATCTACACATAGACGTATTACCGAAGTGAACTCCTACAATTACGGTCAGAATTACTTTTAGGCCTATACGGAAAACTATATTTACCAGAGACGAGTTTGGAGTAATAATTATAGAGCTAAACAAATTGAAAGCTATTATATCGGCAAAATTGGCTCCCCGAGCGTAACAAAATGTCAAAAGGCATGGCACAGGAACAAAATTACGGTATTATAAAAGCCGTGAATACGAGGGGTATTCCCGTGGTTGGCCTAGAAGAATATATAAAACTAAAGTGCAAGAATCGTACACATTTTCATAGGCAAAGGTTAAAAGCTTACAGCACAAGCCCTAGGCAGACATGTTATTTCTAGGCCTGTATCTGGCATCATTTCATTCATAACTGACATTCCTAGGGCTCCTCTGCTCAGATATTCGCTTTCGCCGACTCTATTGTTCAGTAAGGTCTAGTGTAAGCCTTTTTTTATTATGCATTGCATATTGCACACCTACGTAACGTTTGGTCTGTCTGTGCATGGTGTATGATCGTGGTCTTTACTTCAAAACCAAGCATGACGTTTTGTGAAAACTATGGAGACGTCTGTAGGCCCTTCTAGTGCTAGATCCACTCATGTTTTAGGCTGAATGTCCCACTTATTATATTGCAATACCTAGCTTCGTGGGCAAGTCAATAGGCCTACATAGTTGTGCATGGTAGACCAAGGCATACAGGCTATAGTGCACATTAGCCCTACAATTAGTATGGCTCGCCCACAATGTTATTGTTTTATCTCTTACGATAGGCTTTGGTACCATACACAAGTAGCTTGATGCACAGATTGATAAAAAAATTGTGGAGCTAAACAAATGTCACTGTCTCATAAAATGTCAATAAATGGTATGGTCATACTAAATTCTACAGACTTCTACTTACCTAGGCCTATAGGCCTCCATGATGTTCTGTCATTTTTTGTTCCAAATAAGTACAAGGGCCACAAATATTCTTTAACCTTGGTTGGCCATATACAATCAAACAAATGTATTATGTCATCACTACATAATATAACATATGTAGACAAAAACAATTTAAGGCTGTGCGTCGCGCGCGCGAGTCCTGCGGCCGCAGCTGTGTTTAAACCTTTTTGGCACACGCCACACTTATGAAATAAGACCTTGAATATAGTCACTGTATTGATAATTTTACGCTCTTTAAGATTATTACAATCTCTTTTCAAAAGCATTAAGATTTTTCATAATCGACTTAAATTTCTTGCCCAATGTGTTGTGCCAAATATAGTTTTAAAGATCGATTTTCTTCATTTTAGCATGTAAACAGTTCTAAAAAAGAGCACATATACTTGAATGCGTTCTCGAGGTCATGCAATTGGTTTCGTGTGGATAACTCATGTAGTCTTTTAAATATAAGTAATCAACTACTTGTGCGTGATAATCATCCATTGCGTGGAGAGTGTCTCTGTGTAGTGGCATTTTCAAGAACTTTATACCTGGAGTTGTGCTCGGTAGCCGGCCGGGGGTTGAGGCGGCGAGGGGGGGTAACCGAGCAAGGCTCAACAGTAAAGGTTGTGTCCTCGAGGCATAGGCTAGACAAACAAGAGCCGAAAGCCGACTGCTTTCTACGAAACCCATTCAAGCAATAATAATGTCGTTCAGAATAGAAATGAATACTCTTTCCGGATAAGCACAACATCTAGGCTATGAGCGAATCGAAGTTTTGAAAACACACACAACTAATATGCTAAAACCAATGATTGGCTAAAACAAATACAATTATGGTTAATTCCAATAACACACATTTTTTTACATATTCCACATTTTGTAGCTTCCAACATCATTGATTGATTGTGACATATGGATTGATCTAACTTCAATGAGAGAAGAATCCCAATTCACAAACATCTATTAACAAAATATTATGTTCAAGTAAATTCACAGCGGATTATTATAATTATTCTAATATATTACTATAAGTACATTGCACTTATACCATCAATATAAAAGGGAAACTTTGTATAAAACAGGATAATTTTTTTATCTGTACACCTTGTTCCAACATTGTCAGGTAAGGGGGTGTTGCCACCAAATACTAGGGCATTCAGGAATCAGCACCAGTCTGCCAGTCTTGATGCATCATCTTCTTCATCTCCTTCAGCTCCTAATCACCAATTGTTCTCCTCCCTCTCCTTTCGTCCAGCCAGCTCTCTCCATCTAGCTCTGTCCTCCCACCATCTCTCCAACTCAACCACCGTCCATTCTTCTCCTCTTGCTTCCACGTCCTGTATTATTAAAAAAAAATTATAACAGCAGTGGCGTCGGAACAGGGGGGGCAAGGGGGGCATTGCCCCATAACTTTCATGCCATGGAGGCATAGGGGGCAGATTTCAGATATGAAAATAGATATTATAAGTGTGTGGTCCTTCCGTGCCCGAAAAGTCAAAACTTCTACTTTTTGGGAAAGCAACGTCGGATGATTGTGTCAACTGTCAACAATTCATTTCCAGGAAGAAACCAATCTTTATACGTTGTATTGTTTTTTATGACAAGATTTATCACCTCAAAACGCGTTTTAGGGCATAAAACCTAATGCAGGGTCAAATTTGTGTTTCGCCTATGGCGAGATTGCCTCCGGTCAGCCCCAGATATATCACCCACCTCGTTGCGATTAAAAATTAAACGATGCGGGTGATTGACCAACTGTTTTTATCTCGTTTTATTTACCATTACCATCTATTGAGTCTGGAATTGCCTCCCCTTATAAACGTTCCGACGCGCCTGTATAACAGTACAATAAATCGAACAAAGTGGACTAATTTGGCAGAAATTCACTAAAACTTCACCTAGCTCAGTCTTGAGGGAAATTTCATTTTTCTGCATTATGCTAATAATGTCTACCTTTGGGGTTTTGCAAACAAACTGTTCCAAGATCTAGTACATTGTGGGGGAGAACTCGTACCCACCTGAACAAATTTAAACATAATTAAGCGAGCGTCGCCATTCCACTCCTATGGCACTCGTTCTGTTTGTTTGTTTGTTTTTTTTTTCTGTTTCGCGATAGCGGTCGAACGGAACGTCCGATCAAGTTGAAATTTCGACCATTCACAAGACTCGATGTGGATTGAATGCCAGTAGTTTTGTGGCTGAATCGGTTGAGAAGTTACAAAGTTACACCATAGTTACTAGAAAGTATTTTTCTGAAACACACTGGCGGCAAAATATGAGGTATCCATATTTCATCAAAGTTTTGTCCGGTCACAAATATGTTCATTTTTATGGCGATCTGATAAGTATTGGCAAAGTTACACCAAAGTTACTCAAAAATATGTTTCTAAAACACAATAACGGCAAAATGTGAGGTGGCTATATTATAGCAAATGTTTGTCCTGTCACGTATATACTAATATAAACGCGATCTGATATGTATTAGAGTCAGAAATTACATTTAAGTTATAATATTGCTGTAAATAAGTATTAGTAACGGTGGCGGACCGCGTAGAAAATACTAGACGAAATGACAACGAAAAATCTTAGCAACGCACATTGGACACCTTTAACAATGTCAGGAAGTATAATAGCTATGGAAATTAGAAAAATGTTTGCAATGCGCATTTTTGTTTATTGTTAGTTGTCGTTCTTGAATGACGTTACCTTTGAGACCTTTTAGACAGAAAGTTCGTGGACATGGACGCGCTCGCTTATCAACGCGTCACACAGAGCGTTTTCCTAGTACTTTTTACACATTTTTACACAGAATTTTACACAGAATACACATCACTGTTTGCTAAACAACCGTTTATGTTGTAAACCATACCATACCATACAACTCTTACTTGCCAATTAGATCCACAACATGCCAAAAAGCTAACATTCTAGATATGACCGGGTGTTTATGACGATTTCCTGGAATTTATGAAGCGGGTTTCATTCCAATGGCAGGGTTGGGTTCGTATTGGGGGTCTTTAGAACAGGAAGAGGAGGATTATCGAAAGTAACCGCAGTTTCCTTGAAATTGTTTTCAATTTTCCGAACTGTCAAGAAGTTATCAAATGTAATCGTTTGTTTGTTGTGTGGACGACTATTATTTTACTAAAAGAGTAGATGTTGGGTTTTCCAAGAAATATGTGCATGGTTGAAACGTTGGGTGTGAATTACACACCCAACGTTTGAACTTCTGTTATGGCTTCCGGTAATGAATTCAGGGATTTCATCTCGTGTTTGTGCTAGCCAAGTAGTGGGGTGTACATCATGATCAAATGTCAAGATCAACGAAAGATCGACTGATTTTCCTGTTCTCAACTAAGCCACTGACCCACTGTAGAGGAAATATTAGAGGTAGGCCTATAATATTTTATAATGAAAATCATGTTATCCCAGGTGATTATGATTCATGAATTATATACGGTAATGAAGGAAATATTACAAAAACCCTATGAACCATTATGCATGTGGAAAAATAAATGCATGAAAAAGGTAAGGACACTCATAACAATGGGGGGGGGGGGGGGGGGGGGGGGTGGCATACGTTGACGCATATACAAAATATATTAAATTTAGATTACAAATGTATTCGAAGTTCATAATAATATCGCCCCTAATAATAGTAATAATGATACTATAATAAATGATAATGATAATAATAATAATAATGATAGTCATAATAATAATAATAATAATAATAATAATA
>OX246738.1:103393839-103430455 GCA_945910005.1 Isoperla grammatica
TTGTCGTGTTGGTACGTCTGTTTGAAACCGTTCACAAATCACCATGGAAGCAATCAGGCACAAAGTACGCCCAAGACTGTTAAAAAAGGAATGATACACACTGAAAAGTTGGTTGGAATTCTTATTCGGCCCCTACACCTAGGGGCACCCATTGTTGCTATGGATTTGTTTTATTTATGAGAAATAACATGGTAACAACTGCTACTTGGTAACAATGGGCGCCCCTAGGTGTAGGGGCCGACTAAGTTGATGCAAGTTGTGCAGTGTCATTTTCATAACACTCACACAGTAACAAGTCATTGTAACATTTCATCTACAGAAAATCTTCATACAAATATTCTATATTTAATTTGTACAATAACTTGGTGACTAATTATTGAAAGCAGAAAGTTTAATTTAATTTCGTATTTCAATCTCACTCTCAGCACACTGCACTGTATATAATAATCACAATAACTAGACACGGCTAATTTCGTGAAGTAATGACAGCACATAATTTTCAACTTTGATAGATGCATTCAAATACAGATTGGTGTGCTTCTCTTGAAATGGTGTATTCATACATGCTAGTCGCTGTCCAAATTTCATGTCCATCAACATTGGTTTATTTGTCATAACTACCAACCGAATAACATAAACTTGTATAATATATTAGTTACTCAGCACTGACAATTCCAACATTCAACTCAAATGCTTTAGATTTAGCTGGCTGAAGCTGAGATTTTTGTCCGTACTGGCGTACTTGCGCATATAATGGAAACAATAGGTATCTGTGTAGATTAGACGTCAGTTGAAGCAAACAAATTAATCGTTTTGGGGCGAAGTGACCGAACATCCTTATCTGCTGCCCCTTTCATGCACGATGTTTCAATGAAAATCGACAGATTCGTGGCGTTCTTTTAGACAATCGTAACGGCCGTATTCCACTTAGTAGAGTGTACAAGCCTCAGCAGTTATGCCAGATGTGGTAAGAATTTCCAGATAACTGACCAAAGGTCTTAAATCATCCCTAATATACTTAAAAATTAATACGTTTATACTTATTTCAACTAAATGGTAGAAACTAGATAATTATATAGTAAAGTTGGTGCTTTGGACTCGGCTATTTCGTAAACATATTGAGACATGTTGGGGCAAATTTAGCAGAAAGTGGTCTATGTCGAACGTTGTTATATAAGACAGATAGAAGCAAAGCTTGAGCATTATGTAACAGACTGGACTCAAATCCTCGTATGTCGAACATTGTTATATAAGACAGATACAAGCAAAGCTTGAGCATTATGTAACAGACTGGACTCAAATCCTCGTATGTCGAACATTGTTATATAAGACAGATACAAGCAAAGCTTGAGCATTATGTAACAGACTGGACTAAACTCTTCGTAGAATCGTCGACGCGAACTGTGACGTCATAACCCCAGTGAGACGTTACGTGATCATAATTGGTGAATATATCAGATCACTCTTGAAACGTCTGTTGTTTGCCGGAGAATGAAGGTGCAGAGGTGAGGTGAGGATCAAGCTATTGTTTTAGGAAATCGAAACTTACTTTAAAAAAATAACTCGATCATCTTGCTACCACTTATTCTTAGCCGGCTCCAGACACGTTGCGTCTATTCCGCGAAATATCGCATTTCGTATATTTCTCGTATTTGCGAGAACTAATAGGACACCTCGCTTCGCCTTGCTCTTCAGACGACCCATCGTGTATTTGAAGAAAAAACCTTCTCATGTACACATATGCCGATACATCTGCCATGTCATTTTGCACAGGTGACATTGAAAAATTTTCGTCTACCTTTGTGTCGGCGACTTCTACCACCGTATAAGATACATACTGTAGCGAAACTTGGGTGATATTCCATCGGCAAACTCCTGCGCGCGCAGCAACGGTCGCCCTGGCGGCGAGTTATCCGAGTTAGCTCATATTGTGGGCGAAGAGTGTGGCGAGGGGTGGCGAGGAGGTATCCCTCTCCCCCTCCCCCCAGGTCTCGTCCATGGTCTCGTTGAGTTTGGTCTAGCCCACCGCTAGGAACGCCACCCGCTTCCGTGTCGCAAGTCGTCTGCTGTGCCAGGCATAGCACTTTTGTTACTGTACCCTATGCTTCTTATACTATGCTTCTTCTACCCGAAACTTTGTTATTCGGCGTCCATCCACACGTTTCACCGAACATACTCGAGTAGGTATTGCCGAACATACCCAAATTCGGTATCTCACCAAATACATGTAACGTCTGGAGCTGACTTTACCTACCATTCATTGTACCATTTACATACTATTGTTTTACGTTTGATATTTTCCAACCAATCTTCACAGTCATCGGCTCATTCAGGGTTAATACATTGCAGTTCCATATTAGTGTTATTAAATATGGTGACGTCAGCTTGAAACAGACCCTATCTTATGTTTGTAAGAAAAATCGACCACACATCTTCCGAATGAGCTCCACGCAACTGTTGAATCAAACCTGTCTGTTATCCGAGGCCGGAAGAAAGTAATATCGAAATGTTATGTCTTGGTAGTAATCAGGTAATATGAAGTCAAAGAGCTTATGTCGGTCGATTTCAGCAACGTAATCCCCCAAAATTGGTTTTAGTCTTTATCATCTCGGCGAATATAATACGCCCTCGCCGGCACAGATACCAAGGAGGGGAGGGGTAAGGAGGGGAGGGGGTTAATCCGTTCCATCCCTTCCCTCCCTGGTGACCCGTATCGCCGTGCGTGAAACAAGAAGGACATGTCACTGCGTACTCTCGGTTGATATTGCGTGAGCACTTTCTTCCCGTGTTTGTTGGTACCCCTGCCTCTACTTGCCGACAATGATATTCAACAGCTAAAGTAGGCTAGGCCCAACCTTTTACTCAGTAGCGAGCGTAGCGATTTGAAGCCATTTTGAATTGGGCAGTTTACATGCTTATTTGGACCTTCCAGTACTGCTAGCGCTGCGAGCGGCAGAAAGTCGAGTTAGAGACTCCTATTCCCGCCTGTGGTATTTGCCCAACTCAAGATGGCTTCTAATTGACACGCTTGTGGTTGCTAGGTTGCGCATCTAGCCTACTATAGCTGTTAAATACCATTGAGTATTCTCAATCCTCATCGTGACAACTTTCAGGAATAGCCCCCAGCCAAATACTGTATAGACGCTATCGCTTAATACAGGGAACTCCCGTCGATTTCCGGAGACAGCTGGCCAAGCGGCTTGGAGTTAAACTAGGTGAATGATCGACGCAAAGAAGTTCACTCACTGCATCTAGAGCTGCCAAATTTTGTTATCGACTGGCTTGCGATCCAGCAGCTGTCTAGCGGCTTGGTGTTCAACTTTATACGTGAACTTGTGTCGCCATGCGGCTCAGTGTTAAACTGGCCGAGCGCCTATTACAGTTTTTGCCCCAGCTCTCAACTCAAAAGGAGAACTTAGTAACATTTTACTTGTCTGAGAGGTTGTGTTGGTATGAATGACTCACCGACATCTCCGACGCAGGGTGATCCACAATCTCAAGGTCAGCCTCCCGACCGTCCAGCATCACAGAAACCGTCTTCTGACCAAACTCATCGTCTGAAACAAACAAACAGAATAATTATAAACCAAGATCTCATCATAAATAGGTAAGTCTAGGGTCCGAAGAACCCGCGCCTTTGTAAGGGGCCTCCGAGCGAAGGGTAGGTACCTCTGCATCAAAAACTGCAGAAAATGTTCACGTTTTAATTATGTCTCAAGAATACTACTCGAAATCGTAAATTTGATTCAACAGCGCACTGTGTTTTGGTAAGCCCTACAGACTGAATGAAACATTATAATCATAAGCGTAGTTATTTTGATTATTAAATCGATAATAAGTAATAAAATTCATTAGAAATAAAAACCATACTTATTGTAATGTAAGATACATTTTTTAGCATTCAATGTGTAGGGCTTATCAAACAACAGTGCGCTGTTGATTCAAATGTGGTTCTTTTCCCGTATGAATATAATGTTCTCTCTTATAAATGCTTTTATATTCCAATAAAAATTTCTTTTTTCAGATTTTTTAAAAATATGTCTAGCAACGTCACGTTACAAAGGTAATTAAGAACATCTGAAATACGGAAAATCGATTGGAACAAAGAAACATCCATAAGAAAGAGTTCTAAATTCTCTAAACGATGACGTATCTTGATTTACAATTTAAACACATGTTTTAAGCAATTTTACCAGAACAGATTCGGGAGTTGCGCAGGCAGTAATAATACAGCCTTAATGGTTCCGCCCTAGGTTGAGGACACCTACCCTGCTTCGTCTCTCATTGAAGTCCTATGACCGCTACTACATTCACCTCTAGCCAAAGATTATGACCAATCTGTTGTTTGAACGTTTTAAAATCGTTATCCAACCTGAGCTTCACATCTTAAACACTGACATTGGGCACACTGCGTTTTTTCTCTCTATCCACCTGACTCTTTTTTATGGGACAAAGTTCGGTGAAATAGCCCAAGCAAATACAAATAAGTGCATTTACTCACTCAAGGTTCAAAGTTCAAAAACCGTCTGCACTCCCGTATTATACCACTGAGTAGACTACTGATAGGCCCCCGCCCCATTTCAAATACCGTATTTCAAACAAAACAACAAATAAGTTTACACGTTATTAGTAAATTCTAGGCTTGACATCGTGCTCTAAAGTTAGAGCGCGTTAAGCAAAGCTAAACATATATGCCAAGCTTATTTAAATAACATTGCCACTTAAGATTAAGTATTAACGATGCCAAACAAAGAAGAGGCATATGAATATCCTCATTCTATCCGCCCCATTTCAAACAGCATATTTCAAACAAAATAACAAATAAGTTTACAGGAAGTTTCTAAGTTCTAGACTTGAAATCTTGCGCTAAAGTTAGAGCGCATTTAGCGAGGCTAAACTTATATTCCAAGCTTATGTTAGTAACATTGCCACTTGGGACTAAGAATTTACGATGCCAAACAAAGAATAGACATATTGAATATCATTTTATTTGATCCGCCCCATTTCAAACAGCGTATTTCAAACAAATAAGTTTACAGGTAGTTTCTACGTTCTAGACTTAAAATCTTGCGCTAAAGTTAGAGCGCATTTAGCGAAGCTAAACTTATATTCCAAGCTTATTTTAGTGACATTGCTACTTAGGACTACTAAGTATTTACGATGCCAAACAAAGAGCAGACATATTGAATATCTTTATTGCTAGATAGATTCGCACAGCGACCAAATCAAGAACTAACCGGAAGCGATGTAGATAAAGAAGGATTCTGTAATACACTTTTTGTCATCGAGTGTACAAGTTGACTTTCTCGTTAAACACAAACCGGTACAGACTTTAGAATTCATCAATTTTTATTTTATGTTCCCATAATGCTCTTGCAGCTTGCTGAAGAGACAATGATAACTTAACAAATAACTTAGTTATCGTGAAAGCTGTAATGAACCGCCCACAATTATTTAATATTTTTGTCTGCCAACGTATTCTAATTTTCTTGGGAGACTATGGATGCATTAAGCGATAAAAATTAAGTTCTTCGAAATAAAAACAAACTGTTGATGGGAAAGATGTTAATTGCACAGTTGTTAAATCAGGAAAGTAATAAACTTTTAATGAACATAGATGTAGATTAGCCAATACCTGATTCACAATATGATAAGGCGCTCTCTCTAGTGAAATATGTAAAGATGAGTTTGCTTGGCCTCATATTTCTTACATTTCTCTTACTTATTTCAGGTCGAATTTAGTTTGTGATCTGTTGCTACAATCGCAACAAAACGTGAAGGTGCCATGTTTACCAAATGCTCAGGATTGTTATGTACATAATATATAACTTCACTACAGCAGCGGTTTCATCATTAATAAATAAATTAATTCGATTACTTGGGATAAAGTACGGGATTAACTTTTAACATGCTAGCTCTAGTCATACCTCGTTAAAGATTTTCGGTTTCAATATTGTTTAGTTTAACTCCGCTAGCTTTTTAGTACATTAATTTTAAAGTTTGGAGCAGGTTCAAGGTAATAACATTAACGAAAATAAACTTTTAATAGATACAAACAAGTTGAGCACAGAAGTACTAACACAATTGGGTCAGCTTTTTGTTTTAGTACTAACTTACATAATGGACCTTGGCCTGGGCTTTAAACTCGGAACACGTGTGTGTGACAGGTAGAATATTGAATATGTTTCAAGTCAACGATGGTGTATTTTAGTAAAAACTCTTGGTTAGATAAAGTCTAAAAGATCCGACTCGTTTTCGTACGAACCAAATTTCAATAAACCTAACTGAATGTAATTTACGAATTATGATACCTCCCTCAACTTTGCTGCAAAAAGTAGAAACCCAATTTAAAATCAGCGACCTCGAGTCTGCGATTAGGTCGGGTCTAGATATCAAGGTTTCTACAACCCATGGGGAATCCCCAATGATTACATCTATTTTATTTCATTAAGTATGTTCTTATAATCCTTTTTTGGATCGAAAATGTTTCATTAAATCCCGTTTGCGAAATCTTGACTCCGCGCATCGTTCAATCTAAAAACAAGTTCGACGTGGAAGTATAGCTGATGTTAAAAGGAATGGTTTCATTTCAAACTAATTAAGCTTTTCTCCAGAATATTATTACCTTCAAAATCTGTTCATTCAATTTCATTTCCCAGTGAAAATGTTTTCCGTGGAGTTAACAATGAAATTTCACATTTCATTAAAATTATTTTGAACAACTTCCGACGAACAAGGAAAACAGAAATAGTAATAAACCGTAGTAATGCACAAAATTTAATACCAAGGCAAATTTAGAGATGAGAGTTTCATGTTGTCCCAATTGTGTGCTAATGTGGAAGAGTACCACGTGACAGGCGCGTTACAACTTTGTTTAGGGGGGGGGGGGGGGGGGGGGCTCACGAATACAAAGACACATTTTTCACAACAATTTTATTATAGGGAAAATATCTGGTTCACACGCAAAAAATCATACGCCGTTCTCTTCTCAAGTGCCTGGAAAATGACTTCGGATTAATTCATAATTCATCCAGAAGGATTTTTTGTGATTTGATATTATTATTATTATTATTATTACTAAATTACCCATTTTAAAGTTGAAGGGGGGGGGGGGGGGGGGGACCAAATTTTCTTTTTCATCTTATATTTTTGGCCGTTGTTGATTGTTCTTTATTTGACTTTGTTCAGTATTCTTTTTCGTTCATAGAAAATCGTTTAGTAATTTTGTTTATTGTCCTCTGTGAGTATCAGTTTTATAACCAAATAGAATAGTCATTCAATAAATAAGATAAGTTAACAAGGGGTCCGTTTCGTATAGTCTCTATACAGTAATGGTGGATACCAGCATCACATAATGTGCGCCTCTATTAGTGGCCATCCAGATAATATTTGATTAATTGGATAGATGTAAAATTATGACCAAGGAATTTTTGTATAGGACTTAAAACTCCAGGACATGGATTCACAAGACGTCCTTTTTCTGATCTATAAGACTATAGCCTAACACCTCCTGTGAATGTGAATCCTTCGAGAGAAAATGTTTAAAACATTATAATGTTCATTTCCGTATGGAATTAGTAACGTCTTTATTACTATTATTTATTATTGTCAGTTTTATCATCATTACTCAAGATAATGTCTTAGATATTGTTAGACTAAGATTTAGTTTTAAGCCAATGACGACTCCTATATGTATACAATGTATATTATCTACTGGAAAAATAAAAATTAAATACAATACAACGCCTCCACGTGTTATTAGGATGGTAACGTCTTCATAAGTGCCACTATTTGTATAAATGAGAATCAATGCGTATTTCGTGAAATCCCTACAGTGCTGTTCTTTAGCTGGGAAGTTACAGTTACAAACAACAATGGCGGCCAGTTGGTAAGTACAATATTTACGATAGTAAAGGTTAGCGTACACACAAAGCAACGAGGAAGCAGTTGCCGAGGTGAAAGTGAAATAATAATAATAATAATAATAATAATAATAATAATAATAATAATAATAATAATAATAATAATAATAATAATAATAATAATAATAATAATATAATAATAATAATAATAATAAAAATAATAATAATAATAATAATAATAATAATAATAATAATAATAATAATAATAATAATAATAATAATAATAATAATAATTTTATTAATAATAATAATAATAATAATAATAATAATAATAATAATAATAATAATAATAATAATAATACTAAAAATAATAATAATAATAATAATAATAATAATAATAATAATAATAATAATAATAATAATAATAATAATAATATACAACTGAATGGTAAAAACAAGATCAAAGCAATTAACACTTATGCTTTACCGGTACTTACATATTCATTTGGAATTATAAACTGGACACAGACAGAACTTCATGCCCTAGAAATTCTCACCCGCACAACATTCACCAAATACAGAAGTCATCACCCTAAGTCAGCAATAGAACGAGTGACTCTACCTAGAGAAAAAGGGGGAAGAGGCTTGATTTATTTAAACAATTTATATTATAAACAAATTGAAATTCTAAGAAAGTACTTTTATACAAAATGCCCACATTCTCTACTTCATAGAGCTATAGTATCGGCAGACAAGTCGTTTTCTCCCCTCAATTTAAACGACGGAAATTTAAACTTGCTTCAAAAACCAAATTCTGACACAGCAAAAGAGATCAGAGTATCAGAAAAGACGTTACATAGCAGACATTATAAAGAACGTCGATAGGGTAGCATCGAACAAATGGTTAACGTCCGGGGATATTTTCAGCGAAACAGAGGGATTTACGATCGCTATTCAAGATAAAGTAATCAAGACTAACAATTACAAAAAAATACATACTGAAAGACGTCACAGAGGAAGATAAATGTAGAAAATGTAATATGAACGGCGAAACAATTGAACATATCGTATCTGGGTGCAAAATGCTTTGTCAAACAGATTATCTTCATAGGCATAACCAAGTTGCAAGCATTGTACATCAAAAATTAGCCATGAAGTATAAACTTATAAACACAACCACTGCGTATTACAAATACAAGCCTGAAAAGGTATTAGATAGTAAAGACTACAAATTATATTACGACCGGGCAGTTATAACAGACCAAACCATACATCACAATAGACCGGATATTATATTTATGGACAAGAAGAAACAAGAAACGATTTTAATTGATGTTGCCGTCCCTTTATGCCACAATGTAGAGACAACTTGGCGGGAAAAGATAAACAGATATAAGGAATTATCTATTGAAATAAAAAGGTTTTGGAAGCAGAATAATGTAACTGTTATACCGTTAATTATATCAGCAAATGGCATTGTTCCACGTAAACTCCATGACAGTATTAAACTAATTGGTCTCCAACCGAACATATACATCGAGATGCAAAAAGCAATTATTTTGAACACGTGTAGGATAGTGCGAAAATTTTTGAACTAAGAAGAATGAAGACTTCAAGAAGTTCTCCATCCCGATGGTGGTTTTCGTGGTTTCCACCGTACAAAGAGCGAATGCTGGGATGAGTACAAATCGGCCACGACCGTACATAGCATCAACAGTTCGGTTTGGAAAAAATAATGTGGACAATGATATATTAAGTAGTTCTAAGTAGATTTTAATAAGGTAAACACATGGAAATACTTGACATTTGTGTCCGTACAACATGTTTATGCCGGTTTTGACCGAGTTTGTATGTATTGCAACAATAAAATAATAATAATAATAATAATAATAATAATAATAATAATAATTATTATTATTATTATTATTATTACTCCATGACAGTATTAAAATAATTGGTCTCCAACCGAACATATACATCGAGATGCAAAAAGCAATAATTTTTAACACGTGTAGGATAGTGCGAAAATTTTTTAACTAAGAAGAATGAAGACTTCAAGAAGTTCTCCATCCCGATGGTGGTTTTCGTGGTTTCCACCGTACAAAGAGCGAATGCTGGGATGAGTACAAATCGGCCACGACCGTACATAGCATCAACAGTTCGGTTGGGAAGAAATAATGTGGACAATGATATATTAAGTAGTTCTAACTTCTAAGTAGATTTTAATAAGGTAAACACATGGAAATACTTGACATTTGTGTCCGTACAACATGTTTATGGCGGTTTTGACCGAGTTTGTATGTATTGCAACAATAAAATAATAATAATAATAATAATAATAATAATAATAACAATAACAATAATAATAATAATAATAATAATAATAATAATAATAATAATAATAATAATAATAATAATAATAATAATAATAATAATAATTATAATAATAATAATAATAATAATAAAAAAAAAATTCCTGTCGAACATTTCGAGGCAAATGCACAAGTACTTGGTATTAGTAAACGGCTTTTACTAACTGATAGCAGATTGTTATTGTTGTTGTTTGTTGTATGATCTGTCAAGTGAATCTCTCTGCATAGATGACTGCTCGTGCTGAGTACTCCGTACTTGAAAATTAAATACGCCATTACAACATTTTAATTTATCCTCTGTTTATTGTAGGCTACGCTATAACATTTCAAGTCAATTAATTAATTTATGTAACTTTGTTTCTTTTTTAAATATTGGAACTTGGAACGAATGAGTCAGCGCTTGGCTACAAAGACTTCTCACTGTATATTTTTTTAAATACTAGTCCCTTGTTTAAAATTATGTTTGTATTTAAAGCAATAATATGCAAATTAAAATAGAGCTACAACACTTCACTTTGATCTGTTATATTTAGCAAAGCTTTGATCTTTGGCGCGGGGCAAATTTACCCTCATATACCCTCATCGTTACTCTTCGATTAATCAATCCTTTGCTATGCCTGAATCAGACAGTATAAAGTTAAGTAGCGGAGGGGGGGGTGGAGGGGGGGGGGGGGTGTTGAATAAACATGTGATTTTACTGCTCTTCACTCGTGAACACAGCTGTTTACGTTTGAATCGTGTTCGGTTAGCTGAACTTCCTGCGATACCAACGATTATAGGGCTACTATTCTTAGTTCCGTCAACAGTGGCGTAAACAGGTGGGGAGAAGAGGGGGGTCCAGCCCTAATAGATAAGTCCCCAGCCCAACTTTTATTCTGTATGTTATAATATTTTCATGCTTTTCCGACTTTTTCTATATAATTTATAAAATTGTAGTATCATACTAGGATAAATACTATATTAACATCTTTTACATTGTGATATTATTTTCATTACTTCTCGCGAATGTTTTTATATGGGTCTGCTTCGCCGGTAAAGCAGCTTTATTGTAAGTGGTTTGCATTCTCAGTATTCTCATTTCTATTATGTAACGAACAGTAATGATTTGACTTTCAAAATGGCTTGGTACACAATGGCAATGCCAATTACTAAAGTGCTTCACTCTGTTTAAAAGGATTCTTGCTTGGATTCTTGTTGTTTATACTCCATTATACTTTATGATTTATGCAAATTATCACATGCGATGCAAGATAGTGATCGTTACAATTAGTAGGACGTTTTACGAAAATTAGATGTTTGTATCTAAACTAGAACTGTGATTTGCTTAACAAGACAATATTACATAATATATTAAAAAATGCGTATTAGAAATTACTGATAATCAATACCACGAGAGTATTGTTTATAATTCTGGAATCATCAACAAAGTGGATTTATACTTGCTAAAGTCATTACTCATTATTAGTAATTACTAATCACTCATTAGTAGTAAATATCATAATAGTAAGTAGGAACCTATTACTCATTGCATTCGATCAAAATGTCTCATTTACGTGTTTTAAGGATCTACAGCGTATATTTATTTATAAACGCTGTTTTTGTAATTATGCCACATTTTAACAAATTTTACTAAATTGTAATACAAAATTGCCAAAAGTATCGAAAACAAGTATTTATAAACCCGTCATTCCGCATAGTAGTTTACTCGTACATGCTCGAGAATTGGGTCCCAGGGTTGATAGAACAGGTTCAACAATGTATAACGCCCATCGCAACTATTTTAGGGCTACATGAGGACTTAGCTTTGTGCCTCACCGCTTGGATAGCCACCAAAAATGTGTTTCTATCCTTGTTATATACTGGCGACGCCGTAAGAAGCGTGGTGTCCCCGCAATTTCTGAGAAGAGACGGTCGCTCCACACGGTCTATTTCAACGGTATTCACCTCGGGATTTTCTAATACCTCCATTGCTATTGTTTCCTGCATCGACTGCACCAACCGTGAATGGAATGCGACCCCACCACGTCTGACAACAGGCGGCGCGAAATTATCACTATAATACCCGAGGCAAGAGAATGAGATGCAACTAGATTTCGGTTGGTAGTTGTCACAAACGTCACTTCCCTATTACAGAATCCGTGACGACAACACATTGCAAGCTAACGCGACGCGACTATAGTAGCTATTTTGTAGGTAACAAACAATGCCTCCCCCTTTTGCTTGAGATGAGATGAGCAATAAAGGAGTAACTTCGTCGTAGCGAACATCCCGGACGTACGCACTGGGTTACGTATTGAGTGGGCTGTTAAAGGTCAAAGGTTGCGCCCATGTCATTCGGTAAGATATTGAAAAACACAAAGTAGTATCACCGTATACAATCCATACTGCAGCTTCATTGACAACTTGCTCACGGCGACACTAGCGCAGCGTAGCGGTGATTGGGTTGACACACGTTATTTACCATTACATAAACTATACCTCAAGTTGTAGTAGTACTACTTGATCGGCGACACTAGCGCAGCGTACCGGTGATTGGGTTGACACACGTTATTACCAACTACCTCAAGTTGACTACTTGATCGGCTCTTCGACTACAACTGCAGCCCACATGCATAGCATTGGCCATGACGTGTTAGCAGCAAGTATATTGCTCGAGTTTCTCTTTCTTCTGGATTTTACTGAGGTACTTACTTACTTTATTGTAATTAAGGCTAGTGTAGAGCACAGTGCCCTCTTTAGCCTGATCAGTGATGAGTGGTGAATGATAATGAGGAAGGGAGGAGGGGAAGCCTGGTACCGCCACGTAGCCTACTCCTGTCGAAATGTACCAAGGGGACCATCGGCTTTACGTCCCATCCGAAAGGACGGTGTAACTTTGACCAGTCATATAGGTTCCTCCACTAACCTGGACTGCCGAGCAGTAGACGAGAAGGACGAAGCTGTTACACAAGCTTTCGAACCCTCTAATCTCCTCTAACCAACGGTAGGTAGTGTTTCAGAGGAGAGTGGTCACCCATCCACCTCCTGACCTAGCCCGAGGTTGCTTAACTTCGGTGTTCGTATGGGAACCGGCTAAGCGACCGCGGCTAAACCGTTGGCTTACTGCAGTAGTATATTACTGCTTCTATGCATAACCGATAGTGTTAGCTCAGGGGTGAGACGCGAGACTTTAATTCGGGTAATTACCGGTTTGATTCCGGCCACCAGCTATCCTGAATGAATTTGACATCATTGTCAACAAAACAAAACCCACTGAGGTTCAGTATAGAGCTTGCGTTCAGACAGCTGTGAACCTAAGATCAAAGTTGGTGTAACATATAAACAGAGTAAAACTCGGTTTAGGGAGTTAAACCTGGTTCAACTAGTAATCTAGAACCTGGTGAAACCGGCCTTGCATGGTTATAAACTTACTCGTTAGAAATCTGTCGTCGATAAGTCCAATCCATGACATTGTCATATTGATCTAGTCGTCCAACAAACGAATCGTTTGATGTTGAACTGGATGAATCTCATCAAGAAGACAAAACAAAAGACCCACGTTTTAAACGTTAGAGTTTCAATCAATCCTCTGTTCGGGGTAAATGAACGGAAACGGCGTTGTATTTCGTCGTTTTTTGGCATCATATTAAAATATCCGAATGTGTCTGGATTCTGTGAAATGAAACATTTATAAAACAAATTAAAACGAAAGCTGTGTCATCTACCATAGTCCGACGTTGCACAAGAGAAACGCGAAACAGAAGTATACGCGTAACAGAAATTGCGTGTCATATAAAATTGTGTTATTCTAAAATGTGTAAATTGTAATCCATTTTTATGACATTACAGTATTTTTGTGTTTTTGTTCTTAAGTCTCGCTAAAGTGGTCGAACGGAGAGTCCGATCAAGATGACAAATACTCTATGAAACTTTAAAAGTTAACTATACGGTGGACGGGTGACCACTCCCCTCTGAAAAACTAGTAACCGTTGTTTAGAGCAGATTGGAATTGGATGGCTCGAAAGCTTGTGTAACAGCTTTGTTCTTCTTGTCAACTGCTCGGCAGTCCAGGTTAGTGGAGGAACCTATATGACTATGGCCAAAGTTACACCGTCCTTTAGGATGGGACGTGAAGCCGATGGTCCCCTTGGTACTTTTCGACAGGAGTAAACTACGTGCAGGTATTAGGCTTTCTTCTTCCTGATTATCATTCTTCAATCATCACTTATCAGGTTAAAGAGGGCACTGTGCCACTGCCCTACACTTTCCTTAATTACAATAAATAAAAAAAATAGATACGCTGCAATACAACCATTAACATGCTAACGTGGTATACTACCTAATCCTTGAAGCAGTGTAGGCCTATTCGCACATTGTTCAAAAGCTAGATCCGCGTGAAACTTGTGGAAGCGCTAATTGACCTTTGCAAAGGTCGCGGACGACAAACGCGTCGGAAATTCGGCCCACTTCCTTCCTCGCGATTCTGACATTTTGAAATGGAAAATGTTTTATTCATGTTTTTAAGCCGATTTTGTCCTCACACTGCTGATAACTCGTAGCAATGAACATTTGTTGTTGTGAGAGTGATTTAAAAAATTAAAAACTAATTCGTTTATATTTACTGGAAAAAACGTATAATTACAAAAGCGTCAGTAGAGTAGAAACGTATACATGGTATACTTGACCCAAGACTACCTTACATATGCTTTCGTCACAGGCGAGGCAGTCGTAGCCAACCAGCGAAACGCCCGAGACAAGCGCGCGCAAATAACGATCGCTGATTGGCTACGAGCCCCTCGCCTGTGACAAAAGCATATGTAAGGTAATCTTGGGTTGCCTATAAGGTATTATATTTTCGCCATCTTTGATTGATTGATTGATTGGATCTTTATTGACAACGGGTCAGCGACCCACTAGTGCAATACAATATACTTACAGCTTACAATACAATACAATACAATGAAACAAGTCACACTAGACTGGTGTTATAACTTAAAGTAAGAAGAGACGTCCAAGAAGAAGAGGCCTCCATTGTAACCACACTAGAATACACAGTCTTCTCGAATATAATTCGTAATTTCAATCATTTTGAAGGGCTACATTGAGGCACAGCTTTCTTGAACGTCGGTTCAATTCAAGGTTCTACAACTCCATGGTTCTATCGCGGATTGACCCGTCGAGAAGGCTGTGCATTGAGGAAGTAGTATGGTCGTAATGGCGGACGCCCAAGATGTCAGCGCCCACTAAACGGCGCGTAAAATAGCCTATATATATATATATATATATATATATGTGAATGTGATCTTTTTGTTTATTCATATCGAGTATTACACAAAACAAACTTCGTTTATGTGTGACTGTAGCATCGGCGAATGGAAACAGAAAACAGAACAGTAACCGCTAAAAGCCATCGTGCCCTGCCTTGCTTTGCAGACTGTAACATATACGACACATCCCGGAGCTTCTTTGTTATCGCTATCGAATATCTTATATTCCGTAATACAATCTTATTTCTCCAAGCAACTTTAGATATATATCAATCAAAATCTCAAAGAGTTCAGATCGAAAACTCTATTCATCTTTCTTGCTTTGACAGATTTTCAAGCAAAAAATCTTCATAAGTTACCTTCTTCAATTTCATAAACTTCTTTTTTCAATTTTTGGTTTTGAAGGGTTTGAAACGTTTCAAATGTTAACGTTATGTTCTTTGCTGACAGGTAGGTATAGTTCTGTTTTAAATTTTTAACTTATTTTCCACTGTAAAACGCTGTTCATAATTTGATGTAATTGTATCATATTCATAGCAAATAACGTTATGTTCTCATTACAATAGATACTTATGTGTCAGACGTGGATTGGTTAAGAATGTTAATAGACAATTAAGATGCGATGATAATGATGCCGATACTGTCATCACATGGTCATGATGACCTACCTATCTGTAAAATACGTCGTAAAACACCAAATACTAAAGGTAGGTTAACCCACATTACTATAATGCCGACATTACACGACTCAATACTTTCGTCAAACTTATTGAATTCAGGAACAAAAGCGAATCAAAACCAGTTTGTTAAAAAAATTGCAACATTTAGCTTGTATTAATTGATGCTTTTTTGTCCTTGAATTCAATAAGTTTGACGAAAGTATTGAACCGTGAATTGTGGGTATTAAGATTCAAGGTTTTATTTTTATAACTGTTTTACTTTTAGGATCGCTACCATTGGCTCGATTTATAAAACATCGCCTCTCGTTGGCTGGGCTAAGAATTTTAGGTATAAGAGCTAACGTTGCTATGGTTTCCTTCAATCTTAAGCCACAGGAAATTGTGTTTATTTTGTTTATTTATTTATTTTTTTAATGTCTATCCTATTCAGTTATAAAAACTGATTTACAAAGGAGGACCTTAAATAAAATTAAGCTATGCAAACAATTAATAGTAATGAAATCATAAATAACAAAAACATCAACAACAAAACAAACTACTGAACTATATAAACTATAATGCTTGTGTTTAAACCGACCATTACGTAACACCAATGTAATGGTGAGACTTTAAGACCGAGACAAGTGTGGGAGTTGTGTAAAGCCTGAAAGCAACAATGGGATCAACCCAACGGACACAAATCCGCTAATCCGAGAATTCTATGTACGAGGTTCTTTAAGCTGGTGAAGTTGACGGAGCCGCACGAAACAACCACTCCAGACACACTTTGACACGATGAGGGAAAGCCGTTTTCCCGGAAAGTCGTGTTTCTGACGGTGAGCGTGGATAAAGTTCGGATTAGTGTAGAGTAACCATGGACTTACATCTATCTGGAAGTGCAACATGGTTGGAATAGACCATTATAAAAATGATCCTGTATCTATTCTTGTTCATCGCACGGCCCCCTAAATCGTTACAAAAACCAACGTAGAACAATCAAACATGAGCTGTCAAATGTTATATCAATGTTCATTGATGGACACAAGATCTTCGTCTATTAACCTTGATTTTACATTTCTAATTGTTGTGTACTGTTGTTCTTGAAGATTTAGAGGACCGTGGGCAGAAACATGAATAGATACCTGGATCAGTTTTAAAATGGTCTATGCGATTCTCATTATTGGTTTTTGACATTCTCGGACATTTTAGCCCCTATCGCAGCAATTACACATCAACAGTCACAATAACGTGAACAATATCAAAATCCGAAACTTAAGCGCTAAAATAGTTGCCCACCGCCTTTTTCCGTGGCTATTTTAATTGGTACATTGATTTGTTAGGTGATTCACGTCCAGTAACGAAGTTACTATATAGGCCGGGCGCCGTAACAAAGAAGGTGTTGTCGTCACGGATGATGTAATAGCAAGTGACCTCACACCTTGTAATACCAACTTAAATGTAGACTACTACTCATTGCCTTACCAGAAGTAAACATGTATTGTTATTTCATAGGTTGGTGGACATGGGCCCTGGATTAAATGCTATTTTTCTCCCTCTTGGTATGTGTTTGCGGTTTAATTATGCAGGAATAAACTTTAGTTTTTTATTATCTAATTTATTATATTCACTTATAAATTAACAACTACTTAATTATGTTTGGGAAAATTTAAAGTAGTTCCGTCCCATCATGCTAGGCATGAAGGTATGAAGAAGAAACAGCTACGGACGACCTACCTTTGTCATTTGCTTGGTCTGTCTGCATATTGTCGTACCCTAAAGGCACAGGGAACGCATATGACCACTCTGAAAGATCCCGAGTAATGTTTTCAGTGTCAATGTTTCTTGATATCGGTAATAAATTTTCATAAATAATATTACAGGGTAAATCAGCCGAACACGGGCGTCAAAGTTATAGAAAAAACGCCGCCATGTTCGCCCCACGTGAACTCAACTCCTGTCAAACACGAAACGGCAATAAAAACAACAGACCATCAAATGACAAAGAAATACATCAAGTATCCTAGCAACACACAGAAGTCAAAGCTTTCTTGATGGTAGTATTTTTAAGTCACGGCCTACCAAAGCTAGTATTTTCTAACACCGCCTTGCCGATCAGTGTATTTTCTCTCTGACAGGTATAGTGCGCGGATGAGCACTGCGTAAACGTCCACATATCACTACGCCGGCCAGAGTAATTAGTTGTGACGACATAACTTTCTTTGTTACGGCGTCCGGCCTATATTATAAGTCCTTGTAATGGAGTAACAATGTATCCCAGCCAAAGCTTCCCTGGCGGGGGTGCGGCGTACTTCGATTCATGAGATTATCGCGTGGATTGTGCAGTGGTCATATTATTGTACGATCTCGGTATGGCTATTTATCCTTGGGTTAACTTGTTTTCACATAGCAACCACCAATCAGAAGCTTTGAAATGTTGCTTAACTCAAGGATAACTTTATTTAAAACCTCATCCCTAGAACGTAATACCACGCTATAGTAGAGAAACTGTAAGAATGACGGCCCCCTCCTTATCCACACCTCTGCTACCCAACTACCCTCAACTCCATGAAACAACAAACTGAACAACTGAAACAAACTGATTTTCAGTTACGCATTTCATTTTGTTAGGTTGTCACGGAGTTGAGGGGGATCGGGTAGCTGTAGAGGAGATATGGAGGGGGCCGTCATTCTTACAGTTTCTCAACTTTACTCCATCAACATGTTTATGAAGAAAAATAACTTGACCAATCTCCAAGTCCTAATTTGATAATAATGACGCGATAATTTAAGGTTTCAACTACGTCAACTTCATATCAATTTATTTGCGTATTATTTTCCATATTCACGTACTTATTTAATGTAACCGTATTCAGTTACAAAACTAGCTTTCAAATGGGCACAACAAAACTTAACCATTTAATATGAAACAATTTGAAAGCACGGAAAAATAATAAAAAGGAATAGTAAGACATAACTATAAAACAAACTATTATTGAAAAGAAATATTATTCGAAACAAAAATAACTCTCACCTAGTTATAAATTGAGATTGAGATTATACTCTAGATATTCACTACGATTTAGTGAACCTAGTACGGTCTTTATCTAACTTGAGGCACCATTTGACCTCGCAAGGACATCAATCTCTCACGAAGTGTTGTGTTTTACAATAATTTTCAGGTGAAAATGTGAGTTGTATACTATTACAGTCCAGCATCAGATTGCCCTTGAACAATGATTAAAGGTGTGTGTTTTACCTAGTCTGTAAGTTAGTATTTACCACAGCCAGGCGTTTCACTGTGTCTTCAGGTCTATAGTTTATACAAATCGTCACTTTCAAAAATTTTAGCATCGAGATAAAGATAAGGGGCACAAAACAAACGTGTATATTAATAATTATAGAACCAAAGCACATTGTAAAATGTGTCAGGCAATAACTTCCATTAAAAGCTTGCAAGTTTTATCCCAGTTCTCGCTATCAATCACATTATATTATCATATTCAAACATAAATTCACGCTCAAATTATTAAATTAATATCATTTTTATATAACTACTGACCAGTTCTAGAGGGCATTTGAACGAAGATGAACACGTATTCTCATTAAGCAGTTAAATTACCTTGTGTTTTCAAAAGGGGTAGAGAAAAAAGCAGCATTGTAATATTTTCCAAAAAATAACTTGAGGGGTTTCATCGCAGCAATGTTCAATTTAATTAGGCTGAAAATTCAACAAGCGCGATGGAAACTCCTTCTCCTCTATTGAAACACTTCAATGAAAAGAGCATCGACCTTATCCGGCCCCGAAGGCTCTAGAACAAAAGCACATTGTGAAATGTGTCAGCCAATAACTTTTATTAAAAGCTTGCAAGTTTTATCCCAGTTCTTGCTACAGGGCTTACATCAGGTTATTAGGATGCCATCTCTTTAGGGGACATACTTGTGTGTATTTGGCTAGTTGCTACATTTATGTCCATGTGCTATATTTTTTATTATTACTATTATTATTATTATTATTATTATTATTATTATTTTATTGAATGTATCACAATCATACAATCTCGGTCAAAACCGGCGTTATCATGTTATACGGACGTAATGTCAAGTATTTCCATGTGTCTACCTTATTTAACTTCACTAATCACATATTACTAGTTTTAACTTTAAACAGTCATCAATCTCGGTCAAAGTCGGTGTTTACATGTTATATGGACAATACAGAATGTAATGTCAAGTATTTAATTATTATCAATATTATTATTATTATTATTATTATTTTTATTATTATTATTATTATTATTATTATTATTATTATTATTATTATTATAATTAATAATATTATTATTATTATTATTATTATTATTATTATTATTATTATTATTATTATTATTATTATTATTATTATTATTATTATTATTATTATTATTATTATTATGGCTTTTATTATTATGGCTTTTATTATTTAAATTATTATTATTATTTAAATTACTATTATTGTTATTATTATTTTTGTTATTATTGTATAGCCTCCAAGCCCCCCCCCCCCCCCCCCACCAAGGCTCGAATACACCACTGACTATAAGTTATAAGCCGTGACAAGGAATGATATGCTTCTACGTCACACAGCACAACGTTAGCGAAACCCTTCCGATATAATTTCCTACAACCTACTACAATCTCTTTGAATATTATCTTCTGCTTGGCTTGTGCTCATCGAATCAGAAAGAGAGGGAAATATAGGCTATATACGCCGTAACAGGCACATGGGTGCTGTACATTTCTCAGAAGAGACGGTCGCTTCAAGCGGTCTAATTTATGCAACGGTGTTCGTCGCGGGATTTCCCCGTACTTGCTTGTTGTTGTCCACTGTGAACCGTGATTGTAATGCGCCCTCATCACGCCATCCCACAGATAGTTGATAGTATCACTACAATACCAGACCCATGAGAGCGAGATGCAACTAGATTTAGGTTGGTATAGTTGATTAAGTAAGAAATAACTAAGTTAATTATAGGCAAATTGTTTACTTCACGCTTGGCGGAGGCTGCACCATTGATTGGCTGCACCATAGCCCGGGAACGTTAACGTTAACGGGGACGGAAAGCTGGATCCTGTGTTTTTTTACAACACGGTACACAACTAAGAACCCGTTCCCGTATCCCGGTAACATTAACGGAATGCTTTCCAAGTTAGTGTTCCAGTTGACGTTAACGTTCCCGGGCTATTGTGCAGCCTCCCTTACCTTAACATATTTTTTGTAAGAATGTTTCCACTATATAGCCATGAACTTGAATATATTGTTCGTATGTGCATTAATATTTGTTTTTGTCTTTTGTGGTGGTTGCATAGTACGTATTTCTTTGTAAGTTATATGGGAATAAAATGATGATTATTTTCATTTAAATGGAAAATTATTGTATGTGAAACAAAATAATCCGTTCGCGTTCTACGCGCTTCTCGCCTTTCCGACTGATTTCAATTATCTTAGTCAAAGGGCTTTACAGTTTAACACTTCGATTTCTAATCAGCACTCCAATCCACAACCCCACGCACACACTCTCTCAAATTGAACCCTAAACCGTCTTAAAATTCAATTTACTTTCAACTTTGTGTAACTAAATTAGTAGACTACTAAACATACAAGTAATCTGAGGGTAATCACTTTTACTATACAACTGACTGCCACGCTTTGAAGTTCTCTAATATGAATTTTAGTTCACATTTCTCTCGCAAACGCTGAGGGTGATCTTTTGTATAATATTAGGTTCGTTTGATTTGACTACACTAAGGTCACTAACCTACACTTAACCCTAGTGTAGGTTCAATCGCTAGAAATGTCGTTTTAGTATTAAGTGTAGTGCAAATTGAGGCGTTCTATTTTCTCAGTGTTAGTGTAAAGTGTAGCATTTTCTACAATTGCTTTTGAGGTCGTGTAGAAATGTAGCATGATGAAAAGGAAAGGGTGAAAATAAGGTGTAAAAGCCTACACCTACACTACGCTACACGAAATAGAGTAATCAAACAATCTATAACGTCTACAGAGAATACACGGAATTTGCAAGATCTGCTTAATCTCCGCCTAGCGGAGGCTCGTCGAACTCGCAAGTTAGGTTGTCGCAGTCCGTCCAACGATATTAAAAATCACAAGTGGTTCAAATGGGAGAAACGTTAAAGATGACAAATTTAATAGTGATCTGTCAAAATAACTTTGGCCTAAAAAGACATATCACCACACTATTTTAAGAATGTTATTCATTGCATTCGATCAAGGTATCTCATTTACGTGTTTTAATTATTAGTTTACATGATCTACAAAGTACATTTATAGTACAAGACTCAATCGAGGGGGCTGTGACATCACAGGCGGCCAAACAATGTGTTGCTAGGCAACTCCATTGTTGTATCTTTCTTTAATTGGTGCACATTCAATGTTTGTCCGAAACAAAACACGGCAAGACGGCTATTTTTAGAATTGAGTCTTGTGCTATTTGTATATAAAAGCTGTTTTTGTAGTGGGCGACAAAATGGCGGTTTTGGTTACCTTGCGACGACCTAGCTTGGGAGTTTGACGAGTCTACGCTAGGCGGAGATCAAGTAGACCTTGCGGAATTTGTAAGTTTAAACAAATCTAGTTGGCCGCTTTGACACGTTACACGCGCTACACGCATGGTTGGCGTCTTTGCGTTCGACGCTCAATCGGAACCAGTCACGTAGGCTGTGTGTGCGCGTATGATGACGTCATGCTTTGTAGACCCGCCACCTTCACACAACTCGTGACGTCACAGCGATCATGATTGTGACATGGTCTATCTGCTAGGATAGTATTTGAAAATAGTTGATAAAAGCATAATTTGTAATTCAAAAAATATGTGAACGTAAGTATGCTCAGGCCCGGTTTTCCAATCGGTCATTAACAGGGCCGTTATCTGCATAGGGTTTGTTGGGTTACAAATTACAGGCGAACTGCCCGTTAGCATATCGCCATCGCAAAGCTGAGATACGCTTCCTAGCGGGAAAACTTGTCCCTAGAGCCAAGGACATTAACGTAGCGCGCGCATCGTCTAGCTTTGAGCGGATTGGCCGATATTGCAATTGTTTGTAAACAAAGACGACCAAAAGTATCCCTTGTTGCCGCCATGTTAGATAGTGACCTCATGATAATTCGTCCTTGAGAGAGCGAATTGAAAAACCGGGCCTAATAAAAAAATTACAAATCACAACACATACCAATTTAAAAAAAAAAAACAGGCTGAATTTTAAAAATGGTTTTTTTAAATTGGTGCATTGGACCGTACTGAGTGCGCCTTTAGCAATATAAACAACAATGCACAACAATACGATAGGCTCATCAGTGCGCACTGAGTGTAGCCCATTGAAAACTGCACTGTAGAAATATAGGTATAGTTGTCCCAAGACTACCTTACACATGCTTTCATCATAGGCGACGGGTTCGTAGCCAATCAGCGATCGGTATTTGCGCGCGCTAGTCTCGGGCGGTTCGCTGGTTGGCTACGAGTGCCTCGCCTGTGATGAAAGCACATATGTAAGGTAATCTTGGGCCAAGAGGCCTATTTCAATGTAGATACCATAGTGCTATTGCGCGTGTGTTCTATAGCACACTTTGCAATTGTGTGCTCTAGTATCATTTGCCAACGGTTGGCTGCACCGGATGGGGTTTCGCTGTTGGATTAAGAACCAGACTCGAGCCCATAACGGAGACGATTTGAGTCCTATGCGCTACCGAGCAAACTGCAGAAGCGTTTCAAACCTCCTCGTGTGGTCGTTTCACGCAAGAGAGAGGTGGCTGGGAGAGTTCAGACTCAGACTCTTGAAATAGGTCAGTTGAGCAAAACTACAGACAATGCCAGTGGCGTATCCAAGGGGGGTTTTAAACCCCCCTTGCAAAAATAAAATACGTAAACACGGAGAGAAGGAAGGAAAGTTGGTTGGAGGAGGAGGAAACTACCACTGTGATTATTTATTGTTCGATAACGTACTCAACTCAATGGTGGTTTTCTTAACCTCCATGAAGTTGGCCCTTCACAGTTGCCTCATAATTTTTTTTTCAATCGTTGGAAACTCGTTTGAACCATTTTCATTTTCTTATCTTAAAATACAACAATATATATTACGAGGAGACTATGTCAATAACTAAAATATACAAAGATAGATACGAAAGATTTTCTGGCCATATTATGCAGAGTCAAGTGTTCAAGTTAAGTACAGGATTTGTTGCTATGGAATTGTTTTGTTACATGCTATTTTTAAGAAAAATCAAGATTTATCATCGCTGGGTATAACGTACACATTCACAAATAAAATATTCTTGGTAATGTTGTTAATATTTTACTGTATTTTATCTCTATGATATTGCAGAACTATAATGTGTGATTTATATCACTAAAATTTGCGTCTAGCTTAGGACAATTTAGTTAGGCATATTTGTGAATCCGAGAAATTATTTGAATTATTGAATATGAGAAATTGTTAACTATTTTGTAAATGAAAAAATCTTAAGCAAAAAATAATGGTAAGAATTTTTGGATTTAGTAAAATATCGTTTTTATACAACAGAAAAAAGATTTGTATTCATGTTTTGTACCACAGCAAATTATCCTATTCAACCACTAAATTTCTACTAACCTAATAGTGATAATGTGTTTTACATTTCCATTTTTTTGTTTAGAAAGACGCCTGAACATGAGTTTGGTCTAGAATCAGCCTCGCCAACCAGTTGCGTATCCAGGAATTCACCATTGTGGGAGGGGGGGGGGGAGGGGGAGGGGGAGTCGAAGATCCAAACTGGGTAAGGGTTTCGATTTTTTCATATATGACGTTTTTAACACCTGTAAACACGTTTCAGACTCGGACACTGTCATAAAGTAGGTTTAAAAGAATGTAAGAGTGTAAGAATGATTACAAATAAAATTAAATACAGATATATATTATTTTTATATAGTTAATACCATGCATTAAATACAAATACAAATAGTTTCCTCTTCCTTCCCTTGCTTCTCTCCATGATTTTTTTATGGGGGGTTTGAACCCCATAACCCCCCCCCCCCTCCCTTGGGTACGCCACTGTCGCCAACCACCACCGCGGTTTGATGTCGAAGTACGAAGCACCGCCGCGCTGATACCACTAATGCACTTCCATCTGGCGTAGCGACGAGCATCAATATTGACGCACTCAATTAGATTACCAACTTTGGGTTCGAGATTTAAATTGCTGCCTCGTGTGTGGTGACAGATTGCTCTAGCACAGCTTGGTGCGATCGAACTTGACTCAATTTACTAGCGATTTACTCGTCGTAAATATGTGGGTTAAGGTAGAGCGTAGAGATTTTGTCTTGACACTTGAGGAGGTGGTATCTGGGTGAGGGGAAACACTTAAAAGTGTTTTTTTAAATAAATACAACTAAAATAAATAAATTTACATTTAGAGTCTACCCACTCAGTAACTAAACTGATTTGCAGTGGGGGACTTTAATTTAAAGTGACTAAACCAACCCTGTAGGCTTCGAACACCATCTACGAGTGAGCGATAACCAATCAAAGATCGATATTTCAAATACGAAACATATGAATCAGTGATTGGACAGAGCGAACACCTGCGGCCAAATGCCACAATCAACAAGGCCGATATTCAGAACAGTTTTGAATTTATTGAGTGCTTCGTTGCTAGGACGGCTCCATATTCAGTTTTGATAACCGATTTAAAAAGAAGTAAAATACATCAAATATACAATTACAAATAGGAAAATACTGAACAAAATAAAATATCCAAAGATAACACATCAACAAAATATGGAAAAACGAAAAATAAAAATAAAAATTGGATGGGATGGGAGATAAAACCTAAATTTAAAATAAGATTGAAAAAAGAAAACTAAGAGGGTGATTGGGAAAAGAATAGAAGAAAAGACAGAAAATAAAATAAATGGGGAAGGGGGGAGAGGAATAGATATATAAAAAAATAAAAAATAAACGAAGATCATGGATTATCCCCTAGCGGACGTTAAAAAAACTTTGGGGGCAGCCGTTGCAACCATTTTCACAGCAACACATAAACTGACGACCTTATAATGGTTCGAAGATGTCACTATTTTGAAATTTAAAATTAGCTATACACCTTTCCTTAATTACATAAACTTGGATAGAATACCAGTTTCAGTATCATACAAAACCATTTGATATCACAAGCGTGGATTGAAAAGTTGTATATATTCTGTGAAAATTAAAACGAGGAATTATGCACGGATACATAATATCTAACCTTCAAACAGGGTTACAAAATTATTCTTATTCCATTTAAACCCAATATGGTTCTTGTTTAGATTTTTTTTTTTTAGATTGTATTTAAAGTTTAGTAATTCTTCCAATTTCTTTGATTTTAAATTATTCTCTCCATATATTTTCAAATCTATAACGACCTCTCAAACATTCCTTGGAATTAAAATGTGCAAGAATATATTATTAACACAGATTCTCTTTAGTAAGAGTTCTTTGAGAGACCCATGTGCAATTAACTGAAGCACTATCGAAACCGATGACTGTGCGGGTTTTAAGTGCGCTGTCGTGTCTTATCTGTCCAACTCCCCCCCCTCCCCCCTCCCCCCCTCCCCGGCTAGAGTTGTACCATTAACCATAGCGGACAATGAAACTCCCGTGTCAGAGGTTTTACCTATCAGACGAAAGGGCGAACTTCAATACCGAACTGAGCACACACTTAATTAAGAAACAAAACAAAAAATTGTATTTATTGTCTATAGGTACCCAATTAGTGTCAGTGGGGGCGCGTCCAATTAACTTGCAAGGTGGTGTCGTCACGGATTATGTATATAATAGTGAAGTGACGCATGTGACAACTACCAACCTAAATCTACTTGGATCTCATTCTTTTGCCCCAGGTAATGATCGTAGTGTAGTAACCACTATACTTTTACCGTGGGTGCTCAAACAGCATTGTTAAAAAATTTAGCAAATCCATTTAAAGAATGGATCAAATGTTTAAAAATTGTTCATTAACATTGACTCGAGCAGGACACAAGCGGCAGACGCGCGTGTCCCCGCGTTAGGCTGCCGTTACTATAAAGCGTTGCTCGCGACGCGTTAGCTGCGTTGCTCGCGTCGAAGTGTTTACAGTAGCGCGATGTTTGGTAGACCTAACGCGAGCAACGCGAACAAACAACAACATAACTGTCATCATAGGCGCCGACTTGTTAACATTTCAGGGGGGGCTCAGAAAGGACTCGCATAAAAACTAGGGTTACCATATTTCAAAATTCATATTAATATTATTATAATTCATATTCATATTATTATAATTCATATTATCTATCGAGGAGAAAAAACACGGGTGGTTTGGGGGGCATAGCCCCCAATAATAGCGCCGCAGGCAAAATTTAAAAAAATCAGGCCTTTAGAGGTCGTTCTGAGCGTTTCAGAAAAAAATACCGTACTGAATGCAATACCGAAATACTGTCGTTTTTGTAGTGCAAAAACCAAAAAACCACCAGCAAAAATTGGAACGATGACGAGAATTATTTAGTAATTAATTTTGGGGCTTAGGAAGTTGGGAGTAAGTAAGGGATTCTACAAGATAATGCTTGCCTTCAATATCAGTTTTTTAAAGACTAGAACCTAATTTGCTTTTGGATTTTGATACCTGAGAACGTTCTGAACTGCAAGTATATGATATTTCAAGCTAAAAATCACAATATTTTTTAAATTTAAATTCAGAAAAACAATAACAAAAAATTTAATTTAAATTGAGGGAATTATGACCTGATGACTAAATCGTTTTTATTTATTTTTATTATTATTATAATGAACTTTTTCTTCAAACAAAAAAGTACAAACTTCAAATCTCAGGAGGGGCTCAGCCCCCCCTGGGATTTTGTCAGGGGGGGCGCTAGACCTCAATCCCCCCCCGTAGTCGGCGCCTATGACTGTCATAACATGTCTTTAGGGCCGGTCTTACAATCTCCTAGTAGGAATGTTATTTGTAGCAAGTAAGCTATTAGGAGGATTTCAAGGGTTTTGATTGGTGGTTGCCATGGAGAAAACAAGCTATTCGACGAATAAGTAGTTATTGGGACATTGTAAGACTGGACCTTAATCTAAATGTATACTTGATGGAAGACTATTATCTACCTACTTACAAATACGATTTCGCTATAATATGACAGAGACAAATTGCAGCTTTTGTTTACTTCGAAATGGGAGAGAAAAAATGTTGTTTGTATAGGTTATAGATTCTGTCGTCGATCAAAACATAGGAAATAAACATGTTTTGCATTGTTGCATGGGTTCGTTTCGCGAGCAACGCGGCTAACGCGGTTGAAGGGTAAACTTGAAATAAGATTGGTCGACGCGCCTCACGCGCTTTAACGCGTCGCGAGCTTCGCTCTACAATAACGGCAGCTTACGGCTTCTTATTAGGGAAGTGACACGCTAGTAGCCTACAAGTAAAATAAATAAATTCACATATAGAGTCTACCCGTGACTGATTTTCAGTGGGGGACTTTAATTTAAAGCGAATAAACCAACCATGTAGGCTCCGAACACCATCGACAAGTGAGCGATAACCAATCAAAGATCGATATGCCAAATATGAAACATATGAATGAGTGATTGGACAGTGCGAACACCTGCGTATTAATGCCCCAATCAACAAGGCCGATTCAGAACAGCTTTGAATTTATTGAGATTTTTGTTGCTAGGACAGTTCCAAAGTCACCGTTTATTTATTTCTAAGACAAGAAGTGATGGAATTGAATCCATATTAGAAGTTAAAAACTTTTGCCTGAAGCGGGATTTGAACCTGGGACATCTGCATTGGAAGCAGGGATGCTAACCACTGGACTAACGAGCCACCTAAAGGCGCTCAAAGTGTTAGTCACCATGCTGTAACATGTCAAGAAAAAAACCTTCACCTTCAAAAAAAGTTTAACTATAGGAGACCGTATGACAAATAGAGTGCTCTGTGAGCGATGACGTTCAGTTTGCCTATTATATCATAGCCCAGCTTCGGTTCTCCAAATCTTATATGCCTAGTATATAATTTACAGTAATTTTTATTATTGACATACTTAAGCACTTAAAACTTAATTATTTATGAGTGTTATGTAGGTAATTAAAATAAAAATCAGCCGAAGAATCCAAAAAACAAGTGAAACCTAGTAGGTAAAATGGTTGATGGAATAACACGTACAGTCTACCACACTCTTCGCACGCGGGTAAGGTTAAGCCGTCCCACAGCCATCTGTATTTCCGCGACATCATAATTGTATGCGTCAATTGAGGGTCATACCATGGATTTATAATAGTACCTACGGTACTGGATGTCTAGCTCTGTAGTAAGCGGTGATCGTATAAAGTGCAGTGAGATTTGCAATGCATTATGGGTGGCAGGCATTTTGTTCCTGGTTGTCAATGTCAAGGACAGATGTTAATTGTTGTTTCGTTATTGTTTGAGTTAATTGTTACGCCTAGTAACATGTTTACAAATATCAAATTGTCATGTTTTTCTTTTCATTGTTTTCTTTGGTGTTTGATTAAAGAAATACGATATTAAAATTAAGTTATAAACTATAGGCCTAGGCCTAGGAGGCCCTATAGGCCTAAGCCTAGGAGGCCTAGGGCCTAGCACTTCAGTTTAAGTCTATGAGCCTACATTAATTTTGTATTTTTCAAAATTCGAGTGCAAAAATCTAAACGTTAAATACACATTAGACTACCCGTAGAATAATAATTGCTTGACGGTCGCGTGAAAATCCACCACGAGAAATAACCGGGCTAGCGACTACGATGCTAATTTCGTCACCAGTTTTGACAGATCACACAGCCTTGGATGAGTCAATAATAGATGATCAATCAGAGTCAACCTCAAACTCATCCAGAAGGCTGTAATTTAAGGAACAAAATGGCGTCAGCCGCTCGTCGGCCGGATGTACCTCAACGAAACAGGAAGTTCCATTGAAGCTAGACCTCCTGAAGATACAACTCCATGGTCATACTGACATTTTGTGTGAACAGGAACGCTCGCGGCGCTGCTGTCATACGGTCTCCCATAGGGACACAGCAAGTCCTGACTACAGACCTGCTGATCGCTCTTTACGTATAAAACCACGTGAAGTGATGCTGTTTGAACGTGCCACGCCGCTGTGGATCTCAAAGAAGCTAGCAGTGCGCAGGAAGTGAGCGCGGGGGTGTTGAGTTGAGACCTCAAGCGCCCTCTGCCGCGCGTTATAAGTGTCTGGATGTGACGCGTTGGCGTTATTGTGAATACCCCTAAAGGGGTCAAGTTGATGAGTTGATATCCGGTGCTTTCAAGTTAAACTATGAACGAGCCACGTGACGGAAACGCTTAATCCAACAAAACCTCACAAAATATATGTATACTAGTCCCAACGAAAGTATTCGCATACCGATCTCAGGTCATTGTCTACTGCCCCTTTCAACCGCGCCAATTGAAAGAAAATCAACATATATAGGTCTCTCACAGCAAGAAGTAAGAAAGTATCAGGACCGCCCACATTTAGTTTCCAACTTAACAAGCGCGAATCACTGACGTTTTCCCGATTATCTAGTACAATTTGGTTGCGTTAAGTTTTTTGACGGTAACGTACAAGAAAACGTTCACGCAGGTTTCCGTCAAAAAGCTTAACGAAACCAAATTGTACTAGATAATCGGGAAAAACGTTAGTGATACGCACTTGTTAAGTTGGAACCTAATTGAGGGCGGTCCTGACTCCCTTAACACTATCTCTCTTCTTGGTGTGAGAGACCTTTACCTGGCGTTATTTCACAAATTCGTCAATGCATGGTTCGGCTTAGTCGAGTGCACAGGCGGTTTGGCCACACCCACCGTTACAGGTAACCAACGGAAGGTTTTAAATTATCCCCAATGCACATGTTTAGATAAGATGGTAGGAATTATCGAAGTAGGAAAATATGTTGTCGCCTTGGTCTCGGCTGTGTCGTAAGCATCAGAATACTTTCGTTGGTACAACTTTATCTTGAATATCCTCAAGCAAATTATTTATTTATTTTCATCTAAAAATGTGTGTCATATGGTGCCAAGTATGAATATACTCACCTTTTAAACAATGTATAATAGATTGAATTATCAATCCAAGCTACCTCTCTATCAAGACCATCATTTATCCTCGGAATTTCTCCATAACTGTCTTATGAGGAGGGCACACATGTGCACAATATAGTGACAACTCTTTTGTGTAATAAAAACTCTTTTACTTATATACCTTAAAACTTAATAAGGTTTCGTGCCGGTACCAGGCTTTCCCTCCTCCCTTCCTCATCATCATTCATTAAAAACCCTTATAGTATTCATAGTTCCCACGTGACGTCACAGCGGCCATGATTTCGACACAATGTAGACCTATCCTAGATTATTGGCAAATACTATTCGAATTTAATAAATAAGACTAATTTAGAAAGTAAGAACTAAACATAAGTAATAAATAAATAAACAATTACCTCACACACCAATTTTATTTAAAAAAGAAATTTATGTGTTATACCACGACAGCCTTCAATTGTTTCTCCAAGGCAACGTCAAAATTTGATCACATATGTGGCCGCCACGCACACAGATGTGACGTACGTGCAACCTATGAATATTAAATTTGCACTTGTGGGACCTCGATCCTGACTAAGAGGTCTGCACGGGCCTAAAAATAGAAGCCCGGCCCGGGCCCACCTGAAGTGTAAATTGGCCCGTAAAAGCCCGTTCAACTGTTAAAGCAGCAAGTTGATTTTGTATGGTATTTTACAAGGAATACGAACGACAGGGTGGGAACAAAAAGGAGATTAGATTAAACGAAATTAGTATAACTATTGCCAGTGAAAGTATGTATCGAAAAGAATTACAACACAAATGTTGTGACCGGAAGTTCATAATATTTCGGGTTTGTTATAAGTTTCGGAAATGTTGGTTAAATAACATTACTTTTCTTTCATTGCTATTAAAAAAAAAAATTAAAAAAGCCCGAAAAATCCCTCCTCGGTCAGTGATATGTAGGCCCAGGCCCGGCCCGGGCCCTTTTTAATAAACATATCAAGGTCCGTACCCGTGCAGACCTCTAGATCATCTTGTTGCCGATATATAATAATAATTTTTGTATGAATACCCGTTCTAGGGTGCACACCAGCTTTACCTGATGTGCCCCTCTTCAGGTGACTAACTAGGTTATCAGGGTGTTTGGATAGTTGGAAGGATTGTCCGAGGGCTGATAGTATGACTCAATCCCAGCATTCGCTTTTACGACTGAGGAAAACCTCGGAAAAAACTCCAGTCAGGACTGCCGGTGGCCGGAATCGAACCGGCGACCTGACGAATTAGAGTCTCGCGTCTTACTGCTGAGCCACCTCTATCGGTGCCGATATATAGAAAACATAGAACTCACCAAGCGATGTATCGTACGCGCAGATGTATTCAGAAGTGGTGAACTGACAGGTGAGCGCAGTCTTCCCCACTGCTGACGCTCCCAGCATGGCGACCTTGAACTTGGGGACTCCGTTGTCTTCCCCGCTCCACCCCGGAATGCTGCACTGGGACGCGTTGCTAGGGAACAGAGGAGCCTCGTTACAGAGTGTTATGTATTCAGAGGTGGTGAACTGACAGGTGAGCGCAGTCTTCCCCACTGCTGACGCTCCCAGCATCGCGACCTTGAACTTGGGGACGCCGTTGTCCTCCCCGCTCCACCCCGGTATGCTGCACTGGGACGCGTTGCTAGGGAACAGAGGAGCCTCGTTACAGAGTGTTATGTATTCAGAAGTGGTGAACTGACAGGTGAGCGCAGTCTTCCCCACTGCTGACGCTCCCAGCATGGCGACCTTGAACTTGGGGACTCCGTTGTCTTCCCCGCTCCACCCCGGAATGCTGCACTGGGACGCGTTGCTAGGGAACAGAGGAGCCTCGTTACAGAGTGTTATGTATTCAGAGGTGGTGAACTGACAGGTGAGCGCAGTCTTCCCCACTGCTGACGCTCCCAGCATGGCGACCTTGAACTTGGGTACTCCGTTGTCCTCCCCGCTCCACCCCGGTATGCTGCACTGGGACGCGTTGCTAGGGAACAGAGCAGCCTCGTTACAGAGTGTTATGTATTCAGAGGTCGTGAACTGACAGGTGAGCGCAGTCTTCCCCACTGCTGACGCTCCCAGCATCGCGACCTTGAATTTGGGTACTCCGTTGTCCTCCCCGCTCCACCCCGGTATGCTGCACTGGGACGCGTTGCTAGGGAACAGAGGAGCCTCGTTACAGAGCGTTACTGACTCATCTAGTTAACCACGTTTACATAGCACGGAACTAAAGTGACCGTCATCAAAGAGGTCATTTGAGTTCTGCGAAATGTCTTCCCCTCTTACCCCCACCAGCGTCCGTGCACTGCGAAGAGAGGCAGTGAAAGATCTAATCTCTATAATAGACCGTCGAACTGTCAACCAAAGTGTCAACGATCTTCCAATTAAATAAGCTATCTTTCAATACAAATGAATTCCTTCATTTTATAATTACATGTAATTCTATTATTATTAATTTTACGTAGATCTTTCACTGCCTCTCTTCGTCCGTGCGCGGGCACTGGTGGGGGTAAGAGGGGAAGGCGCTTCACCGAACTCGGATGAACTCTGTAGGTGACTGCCACATTAGAATACTGCAGTTACACACTAAAACATGTTGACTCAACATGGACGAGTAGGGCAATATGTTGACTCAACATAGACGAGTAGGGCAATATGTTGACTCAACATAGACGAGTAGGGCAATATGTTGACTCAACATTGACGAGTAGGGCAATATGTTGACTCAACATTGACGAGTAGGGCAATATGTTGACTCAACGTTGAAGAGTAGGGTAATATGTTGAAAAGTTGGAACTGGTTCTGCTTCCGAACAGAGTTGACGGCGTTCAGCCAATGGCTGACCGATATTTTGTCATCTGATCATATCTCGTTGAGTGTTACGTTTATACTGACGACATACATGACTCGTCGAACCCTCAGTTTACCGAACCTCTGCTAGGGGAATGACGGACTTTGCAAACTCTACCACCAGATCGCCACACACAGTGCGTTACTGTTCTCGTCAACTGTTGCTAGAGGAGTAGAGGTGATCACGTGAAATAGTATTTGCCGTCAACAAGTACAAGCAAGTCAACATTGCGCAAATAAGTTGACCGTGCAGTTTCCTTTTGGAAAAATAATGAATGATTATAATGTGACATGTCATGTAATAACATAATATTCAGTTTCAACCTGATGTCAAAGTTTATTCTTTTCAAACCAGCAAGACAGCTAGACAAATACAAAATGCGAATAAGTGAAAAGAATAGAAGTCAATTTGAGACGATTCTCAGAATTGATCTAGAGGGCCGTGATTACTTCTATAGATCAATGACTGATTATGATTAAAATAACTGACAAAATTACCTCGATAGATCAATGACAACAATGCTCAACAATCAAAACTGGCGTTCAAATATTATGCCCAACAATAACAACTAGGTTTCAAATGTCACTGTTGTATATTGCTCTCATTGAAGATCTAGAGGGCCGTGATTAATTCTATATAAGGGTACTAGATCAATTACGAACAAAGCACGGCAGTTGGTGTCTGAGACTAACTCAAACCCTCCATTCTTTTTTTTAATTCCACAACGATCCAAAAGCTGCGTGCGTGTAAACATGACTGGTGATGGTGATGGATGGATGAGACAAATTTCGACTGGACCCTTCTGTGAGTTTACTTTCTATATTAAAGCTTTGCGGCCAATCACACGATACAACAGGAAACCTTTCTAGAGGAACGTAAATGATTGGAGAGTTTCAGTTCAATATCGGAAAGAATGTCCGTTTGCGTTCTTTGTTTGTTGCTAGAAACGTCCAAACTGTTTCCCCTGGGTTTGAGATCTCTTCCCTTAATGAATCCGTATGAATGGATAAGGTCAAACAAGTTCATAGACATCGCCGCATTCAGGGTAATCTTAAAGCAAAGCTTTCTTGAACCATAGAAAAAGTGATACAAAAATACAACGTATTTCTTCGATATACACGATAAAATGAAATGTGAAATGTTATTTTTCTTCTATTTCAATAAAATTCAATTTGTTCACCGAGTTGGGAAACGCGACGATGTAACTCAATGTTGTACGAACCGAGAGATAGAGAGTTCGGAGAGTTTAGGTACATAAATGTTTGGAATACTTTCCACATGAGCAGGTAATTTACTTGTAATCTAACTCCCCGTTCTATCAAATCATCTGGGGGGACGGGGTGGGGCAAAGAGGGGATACACAAAGAGGGGAATCGCAAAGAGGGCCATACATATATTTGCCATATTTATGAAGAAGACTAGGGTGAAAAAAGGAAGAGGAAAGATGACGATGAAGTCGATATGAGATGAATAAAAAAATGACTATTCATATCCTCAAGAGTCCAAAAGAGTTAAAAACGTAGTTTTATTTATCTAGATTTGTTGTCCGGTCACTTGCAGTAAGATTGTTGTTACGTCATGTTATAAAGAGGGTACGACTACGATGAGTAGGGGTGTCCGCCCACTCCCGAGTATAACAAGACACAGTGAGTGACTCAAGGGAGGGAAACTCCAACTAACCTACATCGTGTGGGCGGAAGGCGGCGATCACGAGGGAATACACGGTAATGTGAGCATAGACCTATACACCCACACAGTCACATACGTAGCTCTCAATATTTAACCACAACAAACCAACGATGTTTTAGTGGTATCTTATTGAGAAACGATTCATGCCCACGATTTGGTCTTCTGTGATCTAAACAAAGGATTTTAAATCTTCCAAACATTTCAATGAATACGACCGTTATTTCTACAATGGTTAATTAATTTGTAATACAAAAATATGAATATTAGAAGGAGTTTTTAAGCTGACAAATCGTGTCTGAATCACCTTTCCAATATCTTGAATGATATGTTTTTTATATAACGTTAATTCAGTGAGTTGGTCCTTTTGCTCTTGACTACGGCTGAATATTACACAAAAGTACCGGCCGACGTGGGTCCTTCTTGTGGTGACCGGTGACTCAAAGAGGGCTCTCGGGCATCTCTTTTATCATTCCTTAATTCACCTTACATGGGCTTCATACTTTCTCAAGTATTTTTCATACTCGCTGGACTTCTTTGAAGTCAAGACGCACACGCCCCCTTAAAATCCGCCAACCTTCCACCCACGCCTTATAAGCGTTCAAAATCTAATAGAAACAACCTTTATAGTATGACCACCGACTATATATAGCCAACTGTTTGCTAGACAGTAGACATACATTCGTCACGGGTTCTCTACATGACATTTACGACTGAGAACTCGACAAACGTTGTGACAAAATGCCAAATCACAGATTGTAGTGCTCAAAAATAACTGCTTTGCTATATCGATGATTATCATTTTCATTTAATTAATATGCTTTACTCTTTACCG
>OX246738.1:103430655-103463155 GCA_945910005.1 Isoperla grammatica
CCAGTCAGTACAGCTGTTCTCTTCCTGAGTTGAGAGAGAGCATGCAACAGAAAGCGTTGTAAACATCATGTTTCGTATTGTATTCGCAAGTGGCTAGTTCCAAGAAACGGTTCGTCACAGTGTCTGGCGGGGTAGTAAAGCCATTAGAATGCCAGCCTCTCTCAACTCGGCTGACTCAAACCCACCCTGCGGCAGTATGATGTGTCACCACGAACAAGCCGAGAGAGCATGAAAGAAACGGACGTAGTGTCACCTTCAACGTCCCATCTCAGACTGAACAATCCCTCCCGCGAGCAGGTATAAAAACTAGAACCTTTTTGGCGACGCACACCGTTAAACAATTTAGTAGTAGAAATATTTATTATAGCATGTTTTCATTTTTCCATACAGTATTAAGTTAATATACAATACACAACATACAGTAACATACATCCAACATGGTACATGTACCTGTGGCACTATGTTATTTACTAAAACGTAGCCTATCTGTATCACTGCAACCATAGTATCACTTGTCAAGGTATGTTTTCTTAAAAATATAGTTAATTAATCCACCAAAAAGTGGAAGCAATATCAAAGAATTAAAATTGTATTGAATTGGGGCTTGCAACAGAAGTATGGCTTTTTTTATGAAAAAAAGTTACTATAAGAATCAACCTAGGCCTTCCGCTTTAGAGTTCGGTTCAGAATTGAATATATCCAGGGTAGGTTTGATTTTCTTTTTAAGTCGAGTAAAAGTATCGAGTCGCCTGACCTTGTTGTAGAGAAGGCCTATGTTTTGAAAGAACAGCAAGTGTTCCAACCGATAGTCTACCTTCAGCTATTCAGCTTCAGCTAGTGTGAATTAATTATATTAACACTTCCATTTACTTAGTTTGGATAAAAATGCATTATATTGATTATTGAACACTAGTACTTCATTCTTCCTTACAATACCCCAACAATACCACTTTATGAGGAACAATTTTAAAGAAATTCAATCCCATGCATTATCGGTAGGGGTCCGTGAAAACGGTTTTATTTTACAGTAAATTTCGTTTTTGAAGTAACAAATTTCGGTGTTATCAAGAAAAACTGTATTTTGACGGCTTTATCCATATTTTCACGCATGTAGCGTTTCATTTACAACTTACACGTGGGTGCTTTATCTACAAGAAGTTTGAATATGCATTTATACAGTGTTACTTGGGACACTTTATTTTTTCCAGATTGTCTATACCGGCAAAAAAGCAGAAAAAAATGAGCTTATGATTAAAAATCTCTGATTTTTCATCTTTTTCGTCATTAAAAACACGAATAATACGAATTTCGGTGTTATTCACCGATTTATACGAATTTCGGTGTTTGGCGGTGATTCAATTTTGACATTTTCATGTTTAAAATCGATCAATTCATGCTCATTTTGTGAAATAAAATTATTCCTACATATTTCGGTGTTATCGTTATTCGCGAAATACACGGACCTCTAATTATCGGATCATATGAAAGTTATGTTTTTCCATAAAAAAACTGTAGCTGTGCGATTCAAATCATCTACAAAAGATAAACAAGAATATTATACAAAACACTGGAGCACTTTTCACCCGACGTTTGCTGTTATATTGCCACAAATTAAATCACACACACGTAAATCGATTGACAATGAGATGAAGCTGCTGCTGTTGCACCTCTAGCTCTGTTTGTTTGGCCCCGATCATGGATGCTGTGTGCTACTGGTTCTGGTCCTGGTCCTAGTCCATGGTGGTGGTGGTGGTGGTGGTGGTGGTGGTGGTGGTGGTGGTGGTACAGTAAGCGCCAGTCATGGGGTTAAGGTCCTCTCCACACCTGAAACAATATCAATTTGAAATAATTTTAGACAATATGCAGCTACAAGATGAAAATTATCGGTTATATTTGAAGAAATTTTAAAAATTATATTGCAAAAGTGTGTTCCCTCACCAATAGGTATCAGGTGCTTGAAAAAACAGTTGCCTATTCAAACCAATTCAATAAATATAATAAAATTAAGTAATTTTAAAGTAAAATTTGCTGCTGGAGAAATGCTAGTTTTTACTTTTTAATACTTGTTGCTAGGTACCACCTCTACAGCAAGGAGTGAAAATAAATTACCTACCTATTTATTTATCTAGAAACAATAAAATAAACAAATAAGCTGTGTAATGGAAAAGAATAAAATGAATCATAAAAATAATTAAATAAATGGAGCAATTTTTAAAAAGAAATAGAATAAAATCAACATGAAACATTGTTTGGGAATGTTTTACATGTATAAGCTTTTGTACCAATAACTCTTTTACAGTAATCTGTACCAGTTATTCTCATAAACCGTTCTGAAACAGGTTAATTATCAATACTGTCTGCCTACCTAAGGTCATGTATGCATAGGTACATTTTGTGGGTGGGAATAAGGCATGTAGGCCTACATATTCATTAATCGATTCATCCAACCACGGTGTATCAACATGGGACTGATGTGAGGTGTCGCTAATAATTGTTTCTATTTTCTAATTTTGTTACACAAAAATCTAAGTTTTACAAATAATTTAGCTCGTGTGAGACACTACACTCAGTGCAGACTAAAATAACTGGAAAGAAAAGGAGAACGCATTATTTTGGAGACTGCGTAAAATATCTTCTTGCCATTCCTTAGCCTCGAACCTACATTTTATGTGAAGGTAGCCTACAACAGTTTTATAGTTCACCTACCAACGTGTATCAAATCATACTTTTTAATTAGGCGTAGATCTTCACTGTCCTACATTCAAACCACCAACATTTAAGCATCATGTTCCTCTTCCTTAACACTGACCCTACTGTGACCCTACCAAGTGAATAATCATAACATGAAATGATTAAATTTTACAAACCTAAGAGGCAACAGTAGCGGAAACTTATGTAGGGCTAACGTGGCTTTGCTGCCAAACGTATTGTTGCTGTGACATTATACCTTGGAGGCCACTGTACATGGTAGGCCTACCATTCGTTACCGGTAGACTAGGTGGGGTTGATGGAATATGTGCGATGTAATGCGTACTTACACAATTTGCTAATTATATCCACCCTGTTCTCTGCCGGTCTTTTAATCCAATGTGTATTTCATCAATGCACCAATGGCATAGGGGAACTGGCACAAAGCATAGTTGAATCTGAAAATACAAAAAGAGCCTCATTAGTCAGCCAATTAACATCTAGGATACAACTTGGGCATATAAGCAACTGTCAATTTTGTCGTAATTGAACTGTCGTTACACATGTCTGGTGCCTTAGGTCCGAGCCCTACGTCTATGGTAGCCTAGGCCTAAGCTATGGGTTCTAGGCCTAAGGCCCTAGGCCTTACAAGTTACAATTGGACTTATCTAGGCTAGGCCTATGCTAGGGCCTAGACCTAGAGGTTAGGCCTGCGGACAATGATGTAGGCCAACCGGTAGCATAGACCTAGCTCAGTTGACCTAGGCCTATTGCCTGAATTAATCTAGAACCAATTATGTTAAGTTAATGAGTCTGTTCTCCAACTTACCTTGTTTGTCTATGAGGCTAGGCCTAGCCTTAGCACTTCTAAAGGGTAGGCCCTAGGGCTCCGCCTGCAGAGCAATGTGTCCACGGCTTCTCAAAACCTCTTCAATTGACACTTCCCAGCTTATTTTCGACACATGCCAATATAGCGCATAAACACACTTGTCTTCCTGACGGAATGTGACACCAAGGACAAATTGAACGACGGGCAGGTATGCGCAGATGACTAGGGTCCTAGGGCTAACCTAACCAACCTCGAGTTTGACACACACACACACTTTGTGCTTTGGAAAGTAATAATTTCGTAACAGCTTATATTGTTAGAGTAGTTTGGAAGATCCAGCTATTCTCGGAACACTCTTCGTTGCCCCTCAATTACTTGCTCGATCCAAACTGCAACCAAACGTGAGACCTCGAAGTGTCAGCTGCTGTCTGTTGTTGACATTTTCAAGTGGCCTGCGGTAGGCGGGACTAACCTAACCTATAACTTCGCGGGAAACTAAAAGTATTTCAAATGGGAAATGATTGTAATACGTTCTTGCTAAGTATTTATATATAAATTTAGCTTTCAATTTGGAACACACGTGTACTACATTTTTCAATTAATTATTTTAAATCTCAAGAAGCACGGGTCCGCCATGTTGAATAAATCAACTTTCGGGAGTAAACTTTTAACTCCTGCCACAGAGCAGGAGTTAAATTTTAGAGTTAAATAACCCCCAAAACTGGCTAACTCCCTTTTGTGGATTCGGAAACCGGAGTAAAGCGCGGCTAACTCTAAAAATTAACTCTTTTTTTCTTAACTCCGCTTTGTGGATTCGGGCCCTGAAGAGTAGCATGAGCTGTAACTGGACAGATTTCTTACTGAAGAGTGTCATTATTTATGTAGGTATACAGTGCATTTAACCTTATCCTTGGGGTACTGTACTTGCATCCCCTACCCCCTTGCACGCCAAAGGGCTACCCCCCCCCCCATACGACCGCGTGTTGAGTGCAGCGATGGCATTTAAATCATACATGATATGATTAAGCTATTGAAGGGGTTTATCTGGTGTAACATATTCAAAATCCACAGAATAAACATTTCGCAAAATTTTACAAATTTTTGTTCCTTACGAAATTTATTCTGTGAATTGTTTTAGAGCTGGTATCGGATTGGGATCGAAAGGTAACATTTCAGAAGACATTTTCTCAAAATTAAAATAGAAGTCGTATATAATATAGAACTAAATTTCGTCTTTACATCTTTTGGGGAAAGTGTGCGCACTTTCTTAACTTTTACTCCGATGCTTCTCCACTGATGAGGTCATAGGTAACGTGGTTGGTGTGAGGATTAATATGAATAGAAACCCTGATTTTAAAACAGTGGATACGTCGCTAAAATGTAGATCCTCGGGGCTGGCTGTAAGTCGCACTCTCTTTAGAAATCACGGCTGTCTGGATGCCGAGGCTAAAGTGTGATTTGTTACCGTGTGACTTTTAGAATTGTGTATAAATGGTTGCGATGACCTTAGTTAAGAGAGTTCGACGAGCCTCTACCAAGGGATTTAAAGACTTTCTCGTGTGTCTGATTGTCTTTCTGTTCACTCAGCTGATTAGGGGGGAGGGGAGGGGGGGGGGTCGAGGTTAGCGTCTTTCTGCTCGTCGTCAATATTGTCTGGGTCCATCTCAAGGGTTAAAGAGACGACAAATCAAAGTGAACTCCTAATGGATTGGAAGGAAAGCCAATGTTGCCTTTGGCTATCTTCAACGGGAGAAGACTACAAGCCTTCTACAGCTCTCACCAGACCTTTTATTGTTTTTATTTTTTTTCCAATTATTAGATAATCTATAAGAGGTTTGTAGAAAAGAAAGCAAATCAATCAAGGAATTAACATTACCAACTAAATCTTAAAATTCAACAATTTTTTATAAAAACATGAATGAATCATTAATAAGTAGTTATAAATATATTCAGCCTTTTTCACAAACCGGTAGATCCAATATAAAAGAAGATTTCACTTTTCACCTTAAGTGTATGAGATGTTACTTTTGGAAAACTATAGGCCTACTTAAAAGCGACGCATCCTCCCACCCCCCCCCCCCCCCCCCTCCCAATCACCCACACATTTTGTGTTCCTACTCTGCAGGGACTCAAACGCATAATGTAACTTACGTGTAGAACGAAAACATCGTTCATACTATATACAGACGCTTTGTGCTTTAATTTCCATCTATTTCTTGCCCTTTCGCGTGCGTGAACGAGTCTATATTGTAAAATAGATCCACGAAAAAGTAATACCCCTAGCTGGGAACCTTTGACCTTTAAAGTGCGCGATTGTTGAATGGGAACTCAGCAAAAAAGTATATGACGTGCGAGTCTCATTCAAGTTTCGTAACCAGCTGTGTTTTTTTTTTGGGATGTGAACGTACATGACGTAACATATCGGGTGATTTTAATTACATATTGATTTGGTTGGAACACGATATATGTGAAAGCGAGATGAAGTTAATATGATCTCTGGTTATATGTCACTTTCAATCTGCGAACGTGAACGATATTGATCTATCAACCATGACAGTCTGTAATACTACCTGGTTTTGAAGAAGAAAGATAGTGTTTAACGTTTCTGTGCGGGTACATTTTTTAGCAATCGTAAAAAAAGAGGCCCATCTGGCAAATGGATACCACCAGGACCTGAATTCACAAAGATGCCTAACTCTAAGTTGTCCTAAGTTAGGTAAATCCTAGATAGATAATCAAGATAAATCACCTGTGGATATTACACCACTTTCACAAAATACAATATTATTAGTTGAATTGTTGATATTTTTCTATATTTTATCTTTATGAGATTGCAGAATGACATATCCGTGATTTATAATATCACTAAGATTTGTCTAAACTAGGACGACTTAGCACTTACGTGCTTAAACCGCAAAAAATATCGGTGATCACAATTACTTATCTTTTAGAAAACTAAGTGCGACGTAAAGTGGATTAAAGTAGCAATATTGCCGATACGGGTTGCTGAAAAATAAATAAAAAATTTGATGTTGGTACTTTCGAAGGTCAATGTTTCAATTTCAAAGTTAAACTTTTGTATGTTTTGCATATTTAGGAAAACGGAAATCGGTGATGCATTACCCTTAAACACTGCTTAATTTTGCAATTTTAACATCATAACCGCGTATCTTCTAGGTTAGACTTAAATCATATAAAATATAGTCGTCGTACAACAACTTCGGTAATGCTTCCGTCGCGGGTGGGTGAGTGGCAGCCAACCAGCGATCGTGGCTATTCAAAGACCTGCTCGGTTTGGCCAAGACCGTAAACACGTCATTGATTGATGACGAAAGCATTACCGAAGTTGTTGTACGACGACTTTACATTATGGCCGCTGTGACGTCACGTGGGAAATATGAACAAGTTAATGGGCCTCGATTGTTCAATTTATGGTTAACAGTCACATATATTTATCCCCTCTGCGGCATTTGTTTAAAATCCTTTCGAATCGTATGATTTGTTGAGAAAACGTATGCAATCAAAATTGTGTTTATTTTAAGATTTATCATCAACTCTACTACATTAGACGCAGACAGTTTGCTTGCCGTGATTATAGAGTTAACGAGATTTCCTTCTAGAAAAACGTGCAATGGAAAGTTACAAACGCTCTGAACTCGTTGCCGGATTAAATTGTTGCGGAAGTTGAGAGGGATTATTTTGAATGGCGACCAACTAATAATAGATTTATACTGGTTTTCTCATTGGGTCTCTGCAACGAACGCAATCACCACCATCGAATGTGGCTGCTTTAGGCCTACACACAAAGCATTTAGATAATCCGGGTTTAAAAATGAAAATCGCGCAGAACGCGGCCAAAGCTTATTTCACACCTGTAGGTAATTATGGAGCGGTGTTGTTTGAGCTCGTGTTTGCCTGTAGGCTGTGTCCAGTGGCGTACGCAGGAATATATTTGGGATAGGGGGTGCCCAAAGTAGGACGCAACTGTAAAACGGTGCTGCACAAACGACAAAATTGGGGGGCGGAGTGGGGGGGGGGGGGGGGGGGGGGTTAGGAGAGCGTCCCTGCGGAAGTGCGTTTGTTATTTATGGTCCTCCTTTGTAAATCAGTTTTTATAACTGAATAGGATAGACATTAAATAAATAAATAAATAAATAAAATAAAAGCGTCGCAATAATTTCTTTGAAATATCCATATTTTTGAAGTGGGTATAATGTATTTTCTTTAAGAAGAAGTGAAGGTGCTTTGCTGAATGGGATACATTTACCCTAACCGTATAACAATATTATTCGCAAGTGTTTATGGCGCCAGATACGATTTCAAAATAATTTCATCACTAAATTTTATAGCTCATAAATTATACCCCCTACTCCTCCCCTCCCTTCCTCCCCCAACCCTCCTAGCTCCTATCAAAATGTCACCTATTGAAACGGTATACGTTACAGTAACACACTTAAAATCCACACACTCAATATTTTTTAACGTTTAACCAATTATTTTGATTATAGAATAGCCCTAATTGATTGCGTATTATTATAACGAATTAATAATTTAAAAACCCGCGCTATCATAATTTCTCAACCTTTAAAAAAACTATTTGGATTAATTCTGTGAATTTTGCATGTTCCTGTAGATAATTATCGTTTCAATATGTGACGTCTTGAGAAGTGTTATTTGAGCCACCGCGCGGCCGGATGGTGGGGGTCAACTCTTGGAGTATTCATAGTTCCCAGGTGACGTCACAGCGGCCATGATTGCGACACAATTGGTAAAATCGAATCATAGACCATTGACAAATACTACTCAAATTCAATAAATAAGCCTAATTTATAATTTAAAAAGTAAGCATATGTAATAACAAAATTAAAAATTACGACACATACTAATTTTATTTAAACAACACGCTGAATTTTAAAGAACTAAGAATTTCTGTGTTTTACCACAACAGCCTTCAATTGTTTCTCCATGGCAACGTGAAAGTTTGATCACAAATGTGGCCGCCACGCGCAAAGATGTGACGTACGTGCAACATATGAATACATGGGGTTTAGTGCAAGAAACGCCCCCGTAGGAAGCTGCGTCAGTGGTTAGTTACAAGTCAAGGACCCACTAAACTATAACTACAGGGCGTAATATGACGAAAGCTTCCGGAAATGACCGAGACTATTGAACCCGGCACCTCCACCAAATAATGAACAGCTTCTCTTTAGCACCTCTTGAAAGAAGTTATTGGATAGTTATGATTGAGGAAAACCATTTAGTTGTCCACCAAAGAGGCTTGTTTGAGGTGAAAACATTTATGTGCAATTTCTTGAAGCTTCAGCATTGATTTTCAAGCAATGTCTGATGTCTGAAATGCCACGAGTGTAACTATAGACTAGCTATCCCTTTCCAAACATATAGAAGCCGTATTAATATTTTTAAATACTCTTATACTTAAATAGGATCATGTCATCTTATAATATTTTTTTAACAAATGCACTAGAAATCAAAAGACTCAATTGAGGGAGCTGTGACATCACAGGCGGACAAACAATGTGTTGCTAGGCAACTCCATTGTTGCATCTTTCTTTGATTGATGCATATTCAATGTTTGTCCGAAACAAATCACGTCAATACGGCAATTTTTAGAATTGATTCTTGTGCCTTTTTAATGCTGTGACATATGAAGTATATTGATGTGGCCATTGTTGTTTCTTTGTTTCTATGTACTTCTCGTTATTTATCTGGTTCGTTATGTAGAATTATGTAAAATGTTGTTTTGTTTTCTTTCCTGTAGGTATGTTTCATAGCGATTTTGTGGCTAATGTTGTATTATTTGTTTTATCAAAACACATTTTGTGGAATTGTGCAAACCTTTTGTTCAAACAATAAATTAATTAACTCGTTCCTGTGATTATGATACCTTCCGCAAACCACGGCATACTAGCGGATCTAGACTTTATCATGGGGGGAGTGGGAGATTTTGCCCTCTCTCTGAATTCGCGATCCCAAATCAGCAACAACGGCGTGTTATAGTAGTTCCAACGAAAGTATTCCCACACCGATCTCAGGTCATTGTCTACTGCCCCTTTGAACCACGCCAGTTGAAAGAAAATCAACAGATACCTGGCGATCTGTCACACATCATGGTTCGGCTTAGTCGAGTGCACAGACGGTTTGGCCACACCCACCATTACAAATTGCCAACGGAATGTTTAAAATTATCCCCAATGCACATGTTTAGATTAGAGGTAGGCATTTAGCGAAGTATAGAAAATTAAGTTGTTACCTTGGACTCGGTTGTGTCGTAAGCATCAGAATACTTTCGTTGGGGCAACTATAGAATTAAAAAATCTGAGTGTGGGTGGACAGATAAATGTCGGGAGCGATTTCATAACCAACTGTGAACGATCTAATACGTCAGATGAGCCCACACTACTTCGTTGATAAGCCGAACAGCCGGTCATCCACGTTTATTCCCAGACAGCTATAAGAATAAAGGGGAGCAGAAGAAAAGAGGGAAGGAAGAGATGACGATTACGGATTACGATCAATAAAATATGTATGAAAAAACCTTGCAAAAGTGTTAAACGTGCCACGCAGACGTGATTTATGATTCTAGAAAATGGATGAAATAAATGTCAACTGAACGCTGTTAAAACCAGAAGAAAATGGGATACATGTATTATGTATGCGAGTATTAAGACAAGGAAAACACGTGTTGCGGCTGGAACACACCCTGATTCATTTTTAACAAAAGTAGCGATGGTTGATTTTCATTTGATTTTATGATAGATGCATAACTTACGGAAGGAACTGTTTCCCATATTCATTAAAGGGGTACTCACATTCAGGAACTAAAAAATCATATAATGTATATTTTCGATCAATGGGACATAATGATACATAAATGTAAAAAACGTTCTACCCCAAAGAGAAAGAAGAAAAATACGAACGAAATCGTATAATTTGGGCTAGTTTTCCCACAATATTTTTTCTTATGGAAATTAGCATGTATACGTGATTTTCACACGAGGGCATCAAGTCAAAGTAAATCAGATGCAAATGATTGCGTATTTGATTTAAACACAGGAGTTTTTTTGCACTTGATTAATATGGAACTTGGATTGAATGATTTTCTCAAGATATGTTTTTATTTGGTTATTACTGCAAACTGGCGACCACGTACATGTTAATTCCCCATAATAACAAAATGTTGAGAAAGTAGCCAGTGGGGTAGGAATTTTTTTACACTTATTTATCATTATTTCTCATAGATGGCAACAAATATAATTTTCTTAGTTTCTTGCCTGAATAACCTTTTAACGTCCACATATGTGTATTGTACGTTCCAATTCTAACTTTTCCCGGGCCACGCATGCGTCCGATCCGTGAAATGCGTCCGTTTTTTCGGTTTATCCAATCACAGCCATCATCTCGCAATCGAAGTCGAATGAGCTTGGTCTGTGATTGGATGAACCGAAAAAACGAACGCATCGGATGCATACATGGGCTGGGCGCTTTATGATCACGGATTCTAAGTTCTTCAACACTTACGTAGCAGATCGCTTTAGTTTATAATTTCGAATATTTGCAAGTGTTATGTGTAAGTGATTTGCGTAATTTATCCCTCTATACTATCAACTTTCATGCGCCCGTTATTAAAATCAATTAATCTTGTGTTCTTTGTGTTAACTTCTGGCGCCTCATTCCAGTACATTTTCAAACTTAACCCCGGTGTTAGTCAATAGCCAATCAGTAGTCAGCAATTGAGACGCCGATCGAAGGAAGACATTGTTGAAAAAACAAGACAAAATAAAAACAATAACACACAAAAACAGTTTAATAACCTCAAAACGTCCTCAAATATCTGAATAAAACGTCATATTTACATATGTAGGACCTATGTAATGTACTATAAATACACTAAATTGTTTATTAACTTTAATAAACACATAAAGTAACGTACCCAAGAAATAGGGTATTCTCAATAAAGAATTGAAATGTGACATTTGTGAAACTATACACACGAGCATTGAGAAAATGGCGGCATTTCAAAGTATTGTTGATATAACTCTTCTTAACCCTACTATCAGACAGGGTCATATTTGCCTCCGATTTATGCAGGGAAGCCTGTGTAGGAGTTAACCCCGGGGTCATTTTAACATGGGGTTAGCGAGAGTTAAGGAGGGTTAAAAAAATGTACAGGAATGAGGCCCCTGGGCGATAACATCGGATCGCTTTATTATAATTATTTAAATCTCTTTACAGATTAAATGTGCCTTGATCTGTATCCTGATAGGTTCAATACGCTCTCCAGTAGTATTAGATTATACGTATTTCCTTCCACCACTGATTAAACCCGAGCTGGGCCCCATTGTTTCCTCCTTCTGAGTCCCTCACAGACTCCGAGGCATCAAGCTACTGAAAGCGGCCGCAAGATAGCGCTGAAGAAAATTAATTGAGATTCGTCGTTTGCGATCGTGCACTTTGAACGGGTCTACTTGTATGGCTAGGCGGCTAGATGGTGGGAGTTGGGGGTTAGAAGGAGAGTGGGGGGGGGGGGGGGGTAATTTGAATTAAGCGTATAGGGTGTATTCACATACATGTTTGACGTAGAATGTATAGATGGCTATACTCAATGGTTGCAGGTCAATCTAATATAATACTGTTCAATTCTTTTTAAAAAAGTAAAAAAAGTCTTTAAAATAAAAAAGTTATTTCGCATGGTGGCCACAAAGACATGTGATTGGTAGTTCATTGTTGCAATGTTTCAGCTGGCGTTAGATTGAGGTTCAACTGTTCTCCAACTTCGGTTTACTTTATTACTGAAAACCACTTAAATAAACTCTCTTATTTTGGCCACTCGTTTTGTTGTTTACAATGGCACACATAATCATTTCCGTAAACTTTATCAGGGGATATACGTGTTCAAACTCTCATGTTTCACCGTAAACAATATATTCGTTTTCTATTGACAGCTAAATGAAACTTGAAATAGAACTATTGGTGGCCTCCAATATGGCCGATGTGACGTCACGTGAATACTCCCTATAGCCATGAGATGTCATACGCAACTTGCAGTGATATTACAATCGCATTTAAAAAGGTGTGTTCCTCTATTTAGAAAAATGTCAATACAATAATGAATAAAAGCGCAATGTACAATGCAATTAAAAAACTATTTAAATTGTTTAATTTATATTCTTTAAAATATCCATAAATAGGGAATGTTCATAAAAAATAAATATTGTTCAGAGTACCAAAAAATGATAGATACTTATCCAAAAATTACGTGGAAATAATGTTTATGTCTGAGAAGTGCATAGTTTCAATTCTATTAGCATTTAAAGTATGACATTTCTACCTGCATTGTGAAGCGGTCCGTGACGTCAAATGTTGGTAAACAACAGATTTTATGAATTAATTTATCTAAGCTCTTTGGAATTCACAACTATTTCGCCTGTTATAACAGCACTTCATTGTTGTCGACCTTCAGACGTTTAATTTTAAAACCACAATGTTTTCAACTATTCGTAAAAAATACTGTTATTATTGATTATATTTATATTCGTATAAATTTATGTTCATTAGTATTTATTGAACATTTAAGAAACAAATTTGATACAAAACATTCTTTTGTGAGTGAAATTATTAGCAAAACAGCGTTTCTTAGTATGATTGGGTGGTTGTGATCCAAACGTTTGACGTCATTCCCCGTTTTTCCCGCCAAAACGATGTGTGAAAGTTTCGGGTGATTTTTATCAGTGAAATATATTCCAAACACACACAAAAATTAATATGATTCTTTATAGAATCTGATATTCAACTAGATGGAACTATAACAAAATGATCTGCACATTCCCTATTGTGTATTGACGTCATCTCTCTTCGTTATTGTTATAACAAATTGCAATGGTAAATGTGAAAAACTCATACTCGAAAGAATCACATAAAGCTATGCCGTAGCTAAAGTAGTTGAATTAGTGATTAAAATTTAAAATTTTAATGATTTATAACCAGGAAACTACGTACGTACTTACGGTGGTTTTTTTCTTCCGCCACCACTATCAATTGAAAAAAAATGAGTTTTTTGTATGTTCTTTTAAGTTCAACACTATTTTTGGAGAACACTTTGGTGTATCCTTATGTCACAATGTTTTTCTTTACCTACCGTCAAACGGTCAAACCACTGGTGTGTTAAATGCTTGATTTGTTTGTGAGATATACATACAAATATGCACAATGTACAAATGTACATCATGTTTCTAAATTGCATGTTCTTTGCGGGATTCTTTATTAAACCCATTATATGTATTTAACGATTCAACCAAATTTATTTTAAAATTACTTTTCCATACGAGATGTTTTTTAATATTTTAAATTCAGGTTGGCATTTAACGAGAATTTCCATTTTTTACCTTTGAATGTTTTCCTCGATTCATAGGCTTAACGTTATTTACCAAGTAAAAAAAACTTCAGAACGAGACTTTGGTCTTTAATAAAATATAAACTTGGTTTTCTTTGAAAAACTCAAAGCAAACGTGGTAGGCACAGCTCATGTCAAACCGGTCTACTTCAAAATATGTGTGTGCGTTTTTGAATACAGGGTAAGTCTGTTCATTCCGTATTACAGTTTTGTTAAATATCCATGAAAAGAGACTTATAAACGGGAAATATTAGAAAGAGTTTTGTATAATGTTCAAAACTGAACAAAAAATTATTTTTGGATCGCCATCTGTTCTCAATATTGCATTTTAGATTCACGATACGAGAGCAATTGATAAATGTGTGAAAGTTCACAATTTCTATAATTCGTTATAATACCTTTGTTTGTGCTACGAAGTGGGCAAAAATATATCTTAAAACAGTTTCTGGTGAACTTTTGTTTCGTGCTCCGGTACAAAACACTTAATTTATACCGGTACATGAAATATTCGTGAAATGGAAGCTATCTGGGTTAATACTTTTTGTACGGTTCAGCGCAGAGACAAAGATGTGATTGATAATTCAATATATCAAAACATATATATATATATATGTTAAAACCACACACAATTATAAAACGATACCAAGGTCACTTACTTTTAAAAAACCGGTGAATTTTCGGAGTAATCCGTTCCTACTCCTTCCTTAGACCGATGCCAACTGTAAGTGACCTTGGTATCGTTTTATAATATTGTGTGTGTGGTTTTAACATTATTCCGGGTCAATAAGTTTTGCGTGTGACACACACACACATATATACATATATAAACCTTCAAACATTTGTACGGTGCCGTAAATTTAAAACGTAATATTGATATTAAGGGTACGCACGGTCCAAGACGTCATATTTAAATTTTTTTTAGTTTTGAATTTTGAAACTCGTCATAAATAGATTTTCTTGCATATTTATGGAAGCACAAAAGCGCGGGTATGGCAGTTAACTGTCTAACTAAACCATCATTCTCTAAAGCGCTGTACAATAATGAAAGATTGAGCATAACACTCGTTTCGTCCAACTTCATTAGGTATAAACAACATTTTATTTGCTATAGTCAGTAGCTTTCTTATGATTCAATTTGCAATAAGTTATTCCAGAATAGTAGCTGATTAGACGCCTTATAAATATAAAATCTAAAAAAAGAACTTACCTGTGTCTTGCATTTTCAATTGTGTGTAACTTTCTTGAGATCTTACTATCCAACGGATATGACTCGGGGCTTTTATATAATATACTTTCTCAAGGTGTAATTATAAAATCAATAAATCAGTCGATTTCTATCTAAATTGGTATGAAAGAAGCATTGGCGGTAGATTTTATTCGATATTAAATTCGCAGGTTTCAGCTGATCTATTTGGAATGAATGAGGTTGTAGACTTGATTAAAGATGGGTCTTTTGAGAAGTGGATTAAGATTGTCTTGACAATCACGTCTGTACTAGTGCTGTTTTTTGTTGAGACGTATAGTGGTCAAAAGGTCTGTAAATCCCTTGGTGGAAGGTGGTTATTTTGTTGGTGTTATTACCCTCGAGATGGCCTTAGAAGGGATCTGAGATATTATTTTGAAAGGGAGGATTAAAATAGGTACCTAGTCATTAAATATTTTATTCTCGTATTTTAATCTTTCACCAAAGTTTTTTTTAGTTTTAACCTTTTATGTAAATTAATATTTTAATTGTCTATTACAAACACTTTCTGGCTAGGAATATATGTGTTACGAGATCCTAGAAATCCGTGGTCTCGCTAAACGAACGGTTTTGTAACCTACGCATTGATAGGCTGATTTTAGAAAAAAGGAGTTGGACTTTTCAATAAGTACAAGTTTCCCCACCCAATTTGACACTGAACATCCTAACTCTTGTCAGGTGAAATCCTATAATTAAGGGTCCTACAAAAATTCACTGCTCTATTGACAGTTTTTTTTTTTTTTACAGATCCTTAGATAACTGATTTTTGCCACATGGGGCCGAGCGAGATGGACTGTTAAAGAACCAAGACACGCTATAAAAAGAAAGATTTCTCTCAGCTCATAAGAAATACGTGACGGGGGACAAATACACAATTTTTCGATGTACCTTGATTCGAAAGGCACTAAACACTTATCTTGTACCGGTACATTAAAAAATTAGGTGGCTTGTTGGTCCAGTGGTTAGCATGCCTGCTTCCAATGCTGAAGGTCCCGGGTTCAATTCCCGCTTCAGGCAGAAGTTTTTTAACTTCTAATTTGGATTAAATTCCATTACTTCTTAGCTAAGGAATAAGTAAACGGTGACTTTGGAGCCGTGCTAGCAACGAAGCACTCAATAAATTCAAAGTTGTTCCGAATCGGCCTTGTTGATTCTGGCATTTGTCCGCAGGTGTTTGTCATGCACTGTGCACTGTCCAATCACTGATTCATATGTTTCATATTTGAAATATCGATCTTTGATTGGTTATCGCTCACTCGTCGATGGTGTTCGAAGCCTACAGGGTTGGTTTAGTCACTTTAAATTAAAGTCCCCCACTGCAAATCAGTTTAGTTACTGAGTGGGTAGACTGTAAATGTGAATTTATTTATTTATTTATTTTTATTTACTATAGCAAAAAAACAAAAACTGGACGACTGTTTGAAGAAGTGACTCCTGTTAGCTCCGCTTGCAGCTGAGGGGGCTCGAGCCCCGTCACCCCCCCCCCCCACTCCCCCTCCCCCGTACTCGGCGCCTACGCACAACATATTCAGTTTCAAACAAACTTTTAGATAAAAGTTGGAAATACTCGACAACATATATAGAAACTTGTTGATACGTCAGCGTGAAATAGGCCAACACGAACTCACAAAAACAACAAAATGAGATCTCATTTCTTCAACGTGGAAGTGAGATATTTAAATCTGTTGGGGATTCTCAGTTCACGAGGAACTTATACACAATCGATCATCTCACTCAAACAGGGAAACGTCACAACAACAAATAACGGTGAGGTAAAGCTTACATGAAAATGATATTTAAGGTGAAAGATAATATTCATTAAAATAAATTGGAAATAAAAGTTCTCAGTCCATACAAAGACACTAATGTTGATAAAATGAAAAAAACCCATCAGACTCAAATTCAAATCTTGCTTTCCTCGAATTCTTTGTATTCAACTGATTCCAAGAATAAGAATACTGTAGGTAATCCTAATCTGCGGTTTAAATTAAAAATAGCTTTTTTCATAAAACAGAATAATTTTAGATGAATCATTTGTCGTCTGGGGTAGAATTCAATTAACGAAGTCGTTCTAATCATTGTAAAAGCTTTTGAAAATCTTTCCATTGCCACGTTGAAATCTAGCGAGCATTTCTAAGACTCCAAACGTCACTTTTGATAAGGAACGGATTTCTCCGGCCCAGTTATCGTAACCATGGTTACCGTATTTCTCGGTATTCTGTGTAGGTTTCCTGTGCAAGCTCAAACCACAGGGCTGGAGGATGTTTACAACGCAAACTCTGTAAATAACGTATCGCTAATTTACTCTGTTGTAACTGTGCTGCATGATTCCAGGTTTCCCCATCAAAATAATAATATTATTTCGATTATTTCATCATTACAAATTAAAAGTAATTCAACTTCGCTTATAGATTTTCTCAAAACGATATTTTTGCTTTATTTAACTTAATTCAATTCAATTCAATTCAATTCAATTTTATTCAATTACCACATTATTACAAATCAATATGAATTACAATACATTTGTTTTTTCGTTGATCAATACCTACTGACAGAAGTTAGTCTTGTGAGTCAGTAGGTATACTATCAGGTGTGTGGAGTACTGAATAAAATAATATATTTAACTAAGTATTAACTTAAAAACTAGACTATAACTATGCATTTAATTTAAATTTATAAATAACTAGTAAGATTTTGTGGGTTGACGAGATATGTTTGATTGCTTGTTTGTATGGCAAACTAATATTATAATTGAAGAGATATTTGCCACCCACGGAATGACTCGATAATGATTATGACAAAAAAATACGCTTTTCTATACTAATGTAACCTCCAAATGCAAATTTCCCTCCATATAAGCAAAACAAATCCCACAAGACTGTCCCTTTTATGTTGTGTCATCCAATCCATCTTGATGTCACAGCAGGTTGTATGAGATTACTTGTGAGATAAATTCTGGAACGCAGCTTATGACAAGAAGATTTCTATCGTAAATGTGACAGCAAGACGTTGAAAAAATGACATTTAAAAGTCCATTTTTGGAAATAATCACTGTAGTCAATTTATAAGTCCATTTTTGGTGTTGGTCAATATTTTGTTAAGTACACAATCATGATATTTGTTTACAAGATTCACGGATTGATTGATTGATATTTGGGCTTAACGTCTCATATTTTTGCAACTTGGCTAATCGAGACGATGAGTGGGGGAAATATGAAGATGAAATACGGGGGTGTTTGGAAGAAAGGGGCAAGAAGGAGGGTGGGGAGGATAGGGAAACGGGAAATGGAGGAAGAGGAGTGGGGAGGTTGTAGACTGCATTTCGTCTGACTTCTCCTCCTCGACCTGTCCGGCTAGGGTGATTCAAGATTCACATGAACGATATCTTGAGCATGCAACTAGTTTATATGTTACTAATATTTATCTGGGCTCCATCACCTTGTGTTTATAGTTGGTCAGAAAGTAAAATACTGATACAGCTGCGAACAGAACCCAAATACCACCCATTTTGTAAACCACCATTATAACTTTCTAACCCAGCCTTTTACATCAACACCGCGGGGCCCCAATTTATGAAATAACAAAACATGTCGGGATGGATATGATGGATATTATTAATTAAAAGAACCAATGTGTACACTAAAGAAAGAAACAAGCCGTGACCTTACGCGTATGCGCGTAAACCCTGAAGTTCAAATGTCCTGCTCAGACAGTTCAGACAGAGTTCATCTGGGCTTCATCAGTTTGTGTTTATAGTTGGTCAGAAAGTGAAATACTGATACAGCTGCGACAGAACCCAAATACCACCCATTTTGTAAACCACCGTTATAACTTTCGAACCCAGCGTTTAACATCAACACGGGGCCCCAAGTTTCCTGTACACAAATAATGTACACCCCACTACCGGACTAGCACAAACATGAGACGAAATCCCCGAATTCAAGCCATAACAGAAGTTCAACCATGCGCACATTTCTTGGAAACCCAACATCTTTTCAAATAATAGGCGTACACACACCAACAAACGATTATTTTTCATTACTTTTTGACAGATCAGACCTAACAAATTCAAGAAAACTGCGGTCGCACTCGGGGTGTACAAAACAACATTATAAATGCAGTGAAACAAATGCCCTGTGGCGTTCTCAGCTTTGCCTTGGACAAGGTTTACCCTACATTACTCACTCAACGTGTACGGATTTATCCCTACTGTTAGTCACGTGACATAGCGCTCGCTGCAAGCTTCACCCATCACCACTCATCAATTATGATATAGGTCTCTCACAGCAAGAAGTAAGATAGTATCAGGACCGCCCACATTTAGTTTCCAACTTAACAAGCGCGAATCACTGAAGTTTTTCCCGATTATCTTGTACAATTTGGTTGCGTTAAGTTTTTTGACGGTAACGCACAAGAAAACGTGCAAGCAGGTTTCCGTCAAAAAACTTAACGCAACCAAATTGTACTAGATAATCGGTAAAAACGTTAGTGATTCGCACTTTTTAAGTTGGAAACTAATTGTGGGCGGTCCTGACTCCCCTGACACTATCTTACTTCTTGGTGTGAGAGACCTTTAATATAAACTCTTGTACATAAAAGTTGTTCTTGTATTAATATGTACTTTGTCTTCAGGTGGAGGGATTCTGCTCAACCTACAACCCAGACGTATTCGTGGTCGTCTATTCGGTAGTGGAGAGAAACAGTCTGAAATTCGCTGAGGACATTCTCCTGTTTCTGTGGAAGGAGGATTACGTTGCGTCACGCGGGGTAATCCTGGTGGGGAACAAGGCAGACCTGGAGCGGAAGAGGGAGGTCCCCATGGAAGGTAGGTGTGACTTGCATGGGCTTTTTCTCAAACGAGCAACTCAGAGTTGAACAACCAGAACCATAGCAACCAAGGTCAACTTGATCTCCGCCTAGCGGAGGCTCGTCGAACTCCCAAGTTAGATCGTCGCAAGGGAACCAAAATCGCCATTTTGGATCCCACTTAAACAACTGGTATAACACAAAATATATCTTGTATATTATGTAATACAATACTTAAAACACGTACAAGATACATTTCGATAGAATATAATGATTAAAGGTCCTAAAATATAACGATTTTTTTTTCCTTTTGGAAGGTAATTTTATTTGACACCTCACTTCATTTGTTTTCTTTCACATTTCTCCTAACTTGGGAGTTCGACGAGCCTCCGCTAGGCGGAGATCAAGTTGACCTTGCATAGCAACTAGAGGCAAATGTGTGATTTGCAGAGCATTCGTACTTAAGTCCCTCCACAGCAACTTAGATGCTGGGGACGTCACAGGTGGGCGTGTCGGAGCCAATCAGCGGGCGGCTTTCACCAATACTCACATTTGGTTGGCCAAGTCTCAGGGGACGTCACAGATGGGCGTGTCGGAGCCAATCAGCGGGCGGCTTTCACCAATACTCACATTTGGTTGGCTAAGCTTCACTCATCTGTGACGTCACCAGCCCCAAACTTGCCGTGGAGCGACTTTACTCATCTCATTTCTACGCTATTACTTTCATTACGCTAATAATTTGTGTCCATATACACAATGATACTGTTATTATACGTACAAAGAGTTTAAGTGCAAATTTGATCAAGTTCGGACACAATTTTTAAACAGGGTCTAAAAGTTACTAAAAATGAAAACTTTTAGGGAAGTTTAGAACCTGAAAAAAAATAATCTGTACATTAACCTTACAAAAACTCTATGTACTTAAAATAACAGTTTCATTTTATATATTTTTGTCCCAACAGAACAGAAATATGTGGATTTTTGTGCATGTGGTTTGAGTAGTACGGAAATTCTGCACGCCAGACGCTCAGAGCGGTTTTCTAGCCGCAACCAATCCACTTAACTTGGTTACCACTAGCCCGAAGGGCTGAGAGGGATTTTGATTTTGTGTACATACTAATGGAACATCATTTATAAATATACACTGAGTTATACTGTCGTCTGTATCTTTTTATATTTACAATACGTTACAACTTAAATGTATGTATCGGGATGTTAATGATACTGTGGCTTTACTTCCCATATTTTGGCAACGATCCTAATCGAGACGACGAGTGGGTGATGAGAAAGACGAAAAAACGTCACATGACTTCCATTCCCAAGCCAGGATTCGAACAGGGAACGTAGAGACCGCGGTTTACTTTTACTCGGCTAACGCCTAATCGACCTCGGCCAACTATACGCTGGCGGATGTAGGCCTATCTGGATCGAAACACTTTTGTAAAAATCACTATATTTGTTGACTTGAATACACACCTGGGAAGCTATTCTTGAAAGTTGTCACGGTGACAATACTCACTTTAAGCGATATCTACGTGGTTATCACTTGCTATTAGATGATTGAGTGTTTTCCACGCGGTCCGCCACAGCAATCAGCCAATAGCAAGTGATAATCACGTAGATATCACTTAAAGTGAGTATTGTCACCGTGAGACAACTTTCAGGAATAGCCCCCCTGGCCCCACATTCAATAAAATATATAAAAAGTTACAAACAACTTGGAAAACATTGGCCCATCTTCAATGTAGCGTCATGAAGAATCGGCGCGAAATATTATGATTTTTGGAACGACGGCAACTGGGAACTCTGGAAACAGTACTCGCCCGACGGACTAGTGAAATTATGTTTCACTAGTCTCGGGCGAGCGGGCGAGCCCTGGGGGTGACACAAGGTCCGTCAATCCCCTAGCGACGGCTCAGTTAGCAATTCGACGAGCCCCCGCCAGGGAATGTACGGCTTTAAGTGTGACGTAGACGTGCGGATTATAGCGACTGGCGGCGGAGATGTGTTGACGATTGAATGTCTCCTGTCGCAAACATTTGTCCTGTTTGTTCAGCTCTTACACCCAACCTTTGATATAATACACTATAATCATCTAGTAATTGAAATAACATAATTAGCTAAACATAATTACCAGGAGAGTAATTATACAAACATGTGTACAATTTAAATCTTTGAAACTTAAAGCTTATTATACAACAATTACATTAATTACCGGACGTTATCCATCCATCCCATTCACTCTGCAGAGAGTTTATATACAATATAAGTTCGATATATATATATATTATTTTACTTTGTATATTTTCAGGGCTACCAGGTGATAAGCATGTCGTCTTTGCGGTATCATCTTTATTCTGTATTTACAAACCAATTGTTTTAGACAACAGGGCATAGATTCACAAAGATGCGTAACTCTAAGTTGTCCTTATAAGTTATATGCAAATCCTAACTAGATAAATCAACTATGTATTACTATACACATTCACAAATGAAATATTATTGGTTAAATTGTTGATATTTTACTTTATTTTATCTTTATCACATTGGAGAACGACATAATGCTTGATTTATATCACTTACATTAGCATAAACTATATGACGTCTTGGCACTTAGGCACCCTTTGAAATATCGATCTTTGATTGGTTATCGCTCACTCGTCGATAGTGTTCGGAGCCTACAGAGTTTGTTAGTCGCTTTAAATTAAAGTCCCCCACTGCAAATCAGTCTTGTTACTGAGTGGGTAAATGTGAATTTTTATTTATTTATTTTTATTTGCGAATCTGGGCCCAGAGTTTTATTTTCAATAAACGTTTTTCAGTCTTTCCATCTTTAAATACAATAGTTTAGGCACCGGCGTAATTGTTTGCGAACAATAACATGAACCGTTTAGTGTTTGTTAATTACATTAGGTACTGGAATGTGCACACTAGCAATCTATTATTGCGGTGTGTGTTGATAATTAACTTTAGTTCTACGAAATTGTTGTTAATGAAGTGGTAATGTTGTAGTAATTAAATGCATGTTCACTCAGTTAAGCTGATTGGAACAATTGATTGCTTGAAGTCTTCGTTTACAATGGCTGAATATTCTCTGTGATGAGATGAATTTGAAAGTAAATGTGCTTAGAACAAAATCCTAAACAGTAAAATAATTACAATGGTTAGGAATATCTGTTATAGGGTGCACACCAGCTTTATACCTGATGTTCCCCTTTTCAGGTGACTAACCGAAAATATATGAGTTGTTGGAAAGGAATGTCCGAAGGCTGTTATAGTAAGACTCAATCCCAGCGTTCATTCGTCTTGCGACTGAGGAACACCTATAGGAAAAACCTTCAGTCAAGACTGCCGGTGGTAGAATACGCCGCGGGATTGCTTCGTACACCTGCTTTGTTATCGTCCACTGCATAGTGCACTAGCCTCGCTTGCAATGTACCTACCTAGACAACGCCTGACAACAGACCTGCTGATATATCAGTAGTGTCGTCACGGATTATGTAATAGTGAAATAACGTATAGATGACAACTTCCAATCTAAATCTATTGTTCCAACTCGTTCTTATGCCTCCGCGGTAGTGTTGCCATCAGCGCATCTGTTGGCAGGCGATGCTGGTGCACTCCATGCAGTGTATAATAATACGCAGGTACCGAGAAATCTCACGACGAATTGCGTTAAAATAGACCGCATAGAATGATAGAGCGACTGTCTTTTCTGAGAATTACAAAAGTTCGAAAATTTACTAAGAATACGGTTAGTTCAAAATTAATGAAGTTTGATAATTCCTCGGATTGCAGTTTCCGATTATTTGCAATCCTAATTACCGTTTGCGAGTTATTGATAGTTTTATAAATAATGCTTCCTATTTCTCTTTATCCCTAAATAAATAAATACAAAAAAACTTGTGATATTTATTGTCTAGTAGGTATAGTAACAAGAGTTACATTTACAATACTAGAGTTTCATTACACTTTTCTTGATTCCTGGTGAGGTTGGCTTTGTTTTACTATTTTTCCTCTAGACCTTTAATTGTTCTGTTTCTGTGTATGTGATATTTATTTGCTTTTTCATACTTATCTGTACTTACGATGGCATCTATGAATTATTATTCAATCTCTTTCTCAATTTATGTACATACACACATCCATCTATTTTTAGATACATTTTTTCAGTTTTTATTTTTTCACGTTCTGTTTTTCTATAGTAGCCAGTTTGTTTCCTTAATTTCCATTTCCTCTTACGTTCTGTAACTATAAATACGACAGACAATAATAGACAAATAAAATAAATTAATGGTTTGCATCAACCTTCACAGAAAGATGGCACTAGAGGCTAAGAATGTTGAATCTGCAATCAAACGACACTATTTTATTTTCGTAAAAAAAAAAAAAAATACACGCTCGTCTCCGAGCTCAGAATATTCGGAATATTGGAAGCATTTGTAGATTCCGTACGTGAGAAGATTTATAAATAAAATACCCAGGTCTGAATATCAACCTGGGAGACGTGATGATGTCAGAAGACAGCCAAGAAATAATGAGAGAGAGACTTTGGTCTGCACTCTTGAGAAACTTGATTTTTTTTTATAAAGTGCAAAGGTTCACAAATGATGTCATATTATGTCTGAGTGCAAAGTTTTAAAGTTAAAATCTTGGTTCGGTCTCGTCTCACTCGACTTGCATTCTGTTTTAGAACATGCTAATTTTTTAAACGTTTATATTAAAAGTGAGTAAGTCTAGTGCTGTAATGCTAAAAGTATACTTTAAAATATATATATTTTTTAATTGTATTTTATAGTCTACATCCACTTTCACTCAGTTACAATAACCGATTTTCAGTGAGGGATATTTATACAATTTATTACGTGCTTCGTTGCTATATGACGGCTCCAAAGTCACCGTTTACATATACACCACATAGGTAGGAAGTTCCAAAGTTAGAAAAACCCAGCCCGAATACTAGTATTGAAACGTTGATATATTATATTTAGGTGATAACGTCCCAATTGTAAGACGGATCAATTTGGCTACTCAAATGAAGAACCGAATTGACGAACAAAATAATATAAAGTCTATTAAATTCTGGATGGATAAGAAAGGAATGTAAGGATCGAGTATGGACGTGTATGAAATAGAGTCGCATTAGGTTTTATTAAATTCAGTGTACAATAAGGTATGATTGTGACACAAATACCAGAGCCTGCCATTTCTACGTGGACGCTGGCGAACATCGCCGGACATTGCCGAACATTATAGCGAGTCCATTTTCCGTTCACGCTCGTTTGTAAATGCTGAGCTGTTGTCGCTATGGTTCGTCTATAAGGTTCAAGTTTTATATTCCCGTACCGATATAGATGGCTCAGTGCGTAGCACACGAGGCTCTAATGCGGGAGATCGCCAGTTTGATAATAATCGATACCTAGCTGCTACCGTCAATCCTGACTGAAGTTTTTTCCAAAGTTCTCCTTATTCACAATTGGCGATTGCTGGGATTGTGTCCTACTATAAGTACTAACAGCCCTCGGACATTCCTTCTCAACTATTCCAAATAACGCAATACCTAATATAGTAAGTCAGGACTTGAATTGTCCCTTACAGGTTTCCTACGAAAAATGATTATTACTATTTACATTCCTGTTTCTGTCAAACGCTAAACTGTGTACCACGTCCAACCTCCACATCAAGTTCAAACCTCGTTCACGAGCTATAGACCCCCAAGGTCAGTTATGTGTTACACGAGAAGTTAAAATAAGTAAAAAGCAGAAAGTAAAGAGCAGAGATATATAGCGTGTAGCTTATGGGACTTTTCACTTGTTCAACATTCAACATTGTCCTACTATTGGGGAGCACTCACTTGCACTTTTTACCGTAAGCTAGTAAAGCTACACGTTATCTCTACTCTTTACTACTGTTTTTTACTTGTTTAACTTCTCCGTGTACACCCGCTTTACGGCTAATCAGGGTTGGATGTTGATGTGTATTAACTTAAGACATGCCACACCCCCCTGCTTGGACGGATGTTTTCAGCGTAGTTAGTAGAAGCACAGAACTCGATGAGAACTCATGCACCGTTGTAGGTCTATTCTTGACGGGAGCAAAGCAATCAAGAGCGCTATTGTTAGTTGATGAATAGGCCTACATTACTCGAAAACACATACAAGAAGGAAAATTATAGATATTTGGGCTTAACGTCTCATATTTTTGCAACTTGACTAATCGAGACGATGAGTGGGTGAAATATGAAGATGAAATAGGGGGGGGGTGTTTGGTGGAAAGGGGCAAGTAGGAGGGCGGGGAGGGAAGGGGAAGGGGAGGAAAAGGGAGTGGGGAGGTTGTGGACTGCATTTCGTCACAAAAAATTAAGTTTGTACCGGTATATTATAATTATTAGTTGCGTTCATGATGATATTGTGACTTGCTCGTCACGGCAAAGATTACACCCTACTGTGTAATCTTCAGTCACGGTTGTGCAGGCGCATAACAACTTTGATTTAATAGGGTGGGGAGGGGGGGGGGGGGGGGGTTCATGAATAAAGACACATTTTCAATTTTTTTTTAATTTCTGGTACATTTGTAGAAATATTTGGTATGCTAATTATTGTAGTTGATTAGTTTTATTCTGTAATATATTTAAAAACTCAGGATCCCATCTAACGTAAACTGGTGTTTGCATCGTATTGAATACCAACCCACCTCTCCAAACAAAAGGCTCCAGGGCTTGACAAAAGCTGTCAATAGGTACCTTTAAATAATGCTCTGATATTTGTTGACATGGTCGTTTGTAATTTGTATCCGTAAGCTGAGATTCACACAAATACTCACATCGAAGTAAGTACAGAGAAGAAGTTAGAAGTTGTAGGCTTATGTAGTGTACATATATTATTTGTCATTTTTGCCAGTGTGAAGTATTTAACAAAAACATTGTTTGTATAGTAAAGTAATTATTATTGCGTAACTTCATAAGTATTATGTGCATGTATCATTTGTATTATGTGTAATTTTGTACAATTATGCGTGGTTTTGTATATCTACATTACGAAACGCAGCCATATGTTTCCATGTATTATTCTATGGCTATAATAATAAAACAATAAACAATAAACAAGAAGTTGAGACTAAATGAGTGGGGGGTTGGGTGGGGTCAATTGGTATATAATTCACCATGGGGGCCTTTGTTTCAGTCGGACGCAAGCTGGCCAACAGCTGTGGCTGCAAGTTCATAGAAACATCAAGTGGTCTCGACCACAACGTGGACGAACTGCTGGTAGGAATCCTTGCTCAAGTCCAGCTCAATCCCTGTCGCGACAAAGCAGCTCTCTCCAGAAAGAAGAAGAAGAAGCAGAAGGTCCGCATCAGTAGCGGCCAGAGAATTCTAAGACAATTGCTCGGTATTAAATGTAAATCGAAATCTTGCGAAAACTTGTTTATACTATAAGACGAACACTATAGCAGCGGCTGATTCGGGTAAACGAGTGTTTGTGTGTGTGTTTATTTATTGATCTCATCTTTATTTGTCACTCCGAGAACATCCTACAGACAGACATCATGACTGATCTAGTGAAACAACATTTATGGAATTGATGCATGCAATAGATGTTAGTTACCTACTATTATCAATTACGTTGTTATAATGACCAACCCTAAAAAAGAAAGCAAAAATGGTAAATTTCACCAAAATAGTGATGAGAGCACGGATATAGCATAGGATCACAGTATCTGGAATGTATCACCCCTGCGACACTAGCGTGGCGTAGCGAACCTACGTTGTTCTTACATTCTTTGCGTAGGAAGGGGAGGGGGGGGGGGGGGGTCCTTTTTGTTGATAATTAATTAATTATTGGTATATGGGATTTACGTCCCATACTTTTAAAACTTGGCTAATCGAGATTCGAGACGATGAGTGGATGAAATATGAAGAAGATTTTTGATGCACTAATAATTCAGCTAAGTTGATTTTGTTCACCTTTTTGATCTTTTAGTAGAGTAGCAACTACCATGTTTCATTTCTTGTACCTGCTTCCTTCAAAATAATTATTCTTTCTGGACAGCCAATGCACCTTCATGTGGCAATCTCGTAATGTGTGAGATAAACAATGCCATTGAACAAAGACGTTGTTTACCATAAAAAATACCATCTCAAGTAGTTGTAGTAGTAGTACTACGTTACCGACTCTTTATCTGTTATTCTAGACCCACAGCAATTCGCCACAGACACTGCGCATGCATGTGTATGCTGCAATTGAAAATTGGTCGAGTTCCAATACCTGATACCTTCCTTATACTGTGATAGAACGGTCCTCTAGTCAGAAGATGATTTTACTTTGAGGAAACCTAAAGAAAATAGGTTTATTTTTAGGTTTTGGCATGGAAAATAGAGTATTTTGAACAGCACAATGACAATTGTTTAAATATATTCTTATTCTTGAAATGTTCTAAGAAAACACACAACAGTTCTTGTATATCTGTTTATGTTTGTTTGTTTACTGAATGAGTGGTACCAGCAGGGTGCGAATTGACGACTTGGCAGAGGGGGGGATGCCCAAGTATATAGTATCTGCGGGGGCACTAAGGGGTCTGGGGCAAAGCCCTAGCCGCGGAGGTAAACACTTTTTGGGGGTATTATTGCCATCGAGATGGTCTTAGAAGCGATCTGAGAGTCCATTGGTTGGTTTAGTAACGTACAAACACTTCCTGGCTATAAATATATGTGTAAATTTAGAGATAGTCACTTGATGTGATATGGGATGAGATGGGTATCCAGAAGTGGGGATTTAGCCATCCTCGACGGGGATACCTTTCAGTTAAACAGAGCCAGGGATGAAATTACCAGGGGGGGGGGGGGGGGGGGGTGAAATCCCTCCATCCCCCACGTTAATTCGCACCTTGGGTATTAGTAGAGGATAGTGACTGGTTCTAGTGGATTGGTAATTTATTATTGTAGAGAAATGGCACCAATAGTGAAGACGTAGGAAAGGTATTAGAGCACTGATGATTATAAAACTGTGAAATGGTAGATGGGTAGTAATTAGTTTTGGAGTGGTTCAAACAAACAGCAGTTAATGAGTTGGTGGATTCATAGTGGTATGGTGGAGTGATGATAGTTGCATTGGTTGAATATTAGAGCCCGTGGATGAAAGGTGATATGGGAGTCTTTTTCAAAGGAAGTATAATTAATTTTCACAAGAGGTTTTCTAAACATCATTTTTTTTTACATTTCTTGGTGACAAACGGAGTAAATTTCATTTTCATAAATAGGTACCTAAATCCATTAAAAATAAACTTATAAAGAGTGGAATTATAAGAATTCACCGCATATAGGTTAGAAATGCACTTTTTTCAAGCAACACACCAAAAACACACTACTTATTACGATTGGAATACAAAGTAATAAACTCTTTACAATGTTTAATAAGAAAACTTTATTGGACTATACACTGTTCATTGTCAAGAGTTTACGCGCCTGAGTAATCTGCATTTTGGATTATCGCAGGGTTCAGCTCGACCGAAGCAATCTTTGACCGAAGTCCCCATTTTAAAAATGATCTCCATAGCAACCATAAACAAATCACATACTCAACTCGACTCTGCATCATTCTGTCCTATGGACAGAATGGATGCTATGGCGTTTGCTATGGAGTTTGTTCTTATGGAAAATAGCATGTAAAAAAACAATCCCATAGCAAAAAATTCTGTACTTAACTTGACACTTGACTCTGCATACGGCCCCTAGGGCTCCGTTCTTGTTTCTCACCACAGTCCTCTAAATCTCTAAAAAAAATGTTTAGGTTTTTTTTTTTAAATTTGATAAAACCTTTTTTAGTTCGTCCACCCTCTATAAGTTTATTTTTATCGATATTTAATAAAATGTAATTTGCTCCATGTAACACGTTATATGGTAATGTTGCTCCCGATAGGAATGATCACAGCCAGCACAGTTTGATACCAGCAAGTAACTTTAATAAGAGTTAAAGTTGCTGTCACTTTCAATCGTTCAAACTGTTAATAAACCAAACAATGTCTACAAAGACATTTTATTTGTAATTTTACTTACAAAGAATTACCTATCTTTATCAATGGGCCAACTAACTAAATAAATACTAATAGTAATACATTCCCCTATGTACAAATATTACAAACTGTATCCAGTGAGTGTATTTAGTTATGATAGTAAAATGATTTTGTAATTTTGCAATTGAATTTTGCACAACTATAACGACCAAAATGTTTCATAAATGTGTCTGAACTACTAAAAATACAATTAAGGCAGTATGTACACAACAAGTTTAACCATTGTGAAGGATAAGGATTCAAGTATCTTGTTTCTAGGTTGGGTTCTACTCGAGTGCAAGAAAATCAAATCAAGTCTCTATTTTTGTAATAATATATTACAAGTCTAGAAGAAAATCCTATATATCATTAAAAAAGGAAAGGAAAAGTAAAAAAAAAAAAAATCCTTAATGTAAGTGATATATTTACAATGTACGTGGTTTTACAATGTGACAATTACAAAATTTAGATTCTATAAAATAAATATATAAATATACATATATATATATACATATTATGCCTTTGTGAATTGTGTAGAAACGACTAGCCAAACGGTTTGTAGATTTTAATATTGTAAAACTGCTTGTTAAAATAATATTTTAGGAATGCCACGAGAATGCGTGTACAGACAGACTGAAGAGTAATAATTTACTAATTATTTTATGAAAATGAAGTAGGCAATAAATGTGATGTATGTATATAATGTAATCAAATAAAATGATTGCAATGAAACAAATGTGTATGAATCAATTACCAAAATTGAAAGTTCCACAAAAAAAGCACTGCAAATTAGTAATCATTTTCTATTTGGTTGGTTCAGGTGGCTCGTTGGTCCAGTGGTTAGCATCCCTGATTGATAAGCATTTATAAATACTACAAGTACCAGTTATCAACACTTTTTTGTCTACATTTTACTTTATACAGGTTGCATTGCTCTTCAACATACAGTAATAAAGTGAACACACCCACATGATTGGGAATGGTTTTAAAAGCACAATAATGTGTTGTACAAGTTACTTATTTACAGAGTTAATTCTAGATACTTGCTATAACTCTAATGATTAATAAATAATACAAAAATATGGTAATGTAGATACATGTATGTATTACAGAATGGTACTCCTTTTCAAGGACTATGAACAATATTATATTTGCATTAGGTCTACATATTTGGGTGAAAACATACACACATAATATAATATTGAATACACTACCTATGTTTACATTTGCAAAATAACAATGCCACAGTTGTTGTTTGAAACAATACATTTTAACTTTTAAGCGAAGTGGAGCAAAATGTGATAAGGCCTACAAGAACTATCAGAGAGTACACAAGCTCAAGGCCAGTAATAAACAGCTAGGAATGGTTAGTTCTCAAAGCTAAAAAGTACAAGAAAGGATCCATTTTTTTTTTACAATCATCCAATTCAATACCTACCTATCTTACACACAATTAAAATATTTATGATCACATGGCACAACATAATGTGAATACCGGTATGTCAAAAACACAAAATTAGTGTATTTTCTATTTTTAGTCTTGAGGTAGCTCAAACGATATCCTTTACCAGTTCTAAAAACAAAGTTCATTTAAATAATTCTTAAATATTCTTAAAATGTTTGTTTGTGTTGTGTTGTGTTGATGTTTGGTGTACAATTATTTTGTTCGTTCACAACAATATTTTTTGTAACGTACGAGAGTATGAGTGTAATCGATACAATTTTCTTATATTATATTGTTTTGTTATAATATGAAGTTAAAAAAAAATGAGTTTAGGGCTTAGGCAATACTTTGCCTTTGCCTGGTAATGAATAATGATACAAATCACTATTTTCCCGTAGTTTTTTTTAACAATAACTTTTACAATCGTTCAAGTATGGTACATGTTTTATATTTATTTTTAGTTTCCTGTGACTATTATCAATCAACACCCTACTATTTTCTGTGAACATTGTAAAGGGAAATGTATTTTAAGATAAGTACAGTAGTGCAAAGTGTGTGAGTTTGTATAGCTCAACAAACGTTAAAAATCACGAAAATCGAGGACTTCGAAGCGAGTTAGGTACGTATCTCAAATACAAGTTCAGCAAGGCTACATTTTCTTAGCATATCATAGTGAAGCTTATGACTAAGGGTGGAATTCAGAGTTGAGTTTAGTATATCTTCTTCTTTCATATGCCTGCATTTTTGACGTACTGGGCCATCGTGCATTTTCTGGTTTTCTAGTAGACAGGCAGACTTCTTTTACCTCATAGTTCATGCCAGGTGGAAGAGCATCAGTCTTGGACATCTCATCAGATGCTTTATGTTCTGTTCTTCCCTCCCACATGAGACTGCACGTACTGCTATGATTTGTTTACGGTTGCTAATGAAATTGTTCTTCTTATGGAAAATAACTTGCAAACCCTGTACTTAACTTGACAGTTTTCAGTGCATATCGCCCTTAGTTTACAACAAATTGGCAATTTTGGGTTG
>OX246738.1:103470655-103593907 GCA_945910005.1 Isoperla grammatica
ACGTATTTTATCACGATTTTGTAATAGAATTTTGTTTTATTTGAGGTTAAATTGTGATACGATCTGTATATCATACCAAATTCCATAGTATTCAATTTTCTTTTTGTCTCGACTGAAATAAAAATTATAAAAATATGTAATGAAAAACTTGATAAATTGTCGTTACTGTATTATGTATACAGCGCCCTAGTCAGCAACTCGTTGATCCTGTAGCGACAGCCATGCTACCTACCAGCGTTATTGCGAACCATAACAATAACATTCGCCTGCATCGGCATCGCTTGTAGGTCGACGAAGACAAAAAAGCAATCATAACATGATGATTGTGCACATAAAACCATTTAATTACGTGTTTAATGTAATACATTTTCTTGCATAATGTGCCATATTAGACCAGTTGTTGACGAGGAAGGTTGGAGGAAACATAATATAGGCCTCGTCATGCCGTGGAAGGCATCGTGCAATGGAAAGCCCTAGGCCTAGGCCTGTGCGTAATGAATTTTCTAAACATTTTCTTTCGGCAAGCGTTGTTTACTGTTGTGTTGGCGGTTTTTACGATGAATACGCTAAAAAATAATTAAAACTGACTCAGAAAAGTTCGGTTCAAGTTCGAAATTTTTATAAATCACGAACTCGAACCTTAACATTCGAACTCGAACCGAACCGAACTTCAAAAAAAGTTCGGTTCGAGTTCGGAATTTCGAACGTTCGTCCATCCCTACCAAACTGCAATTTTTTTCACTTATGATGCTATGGCTGTTGGTTTAATTAATGTTTTACACTACAGAGAAACACTGATCATTTTGATTTTTTTTTTTCATAATACAAATAAATTCTGCACATGTATACGTACTACAAACAACAATACTAAAGCCTAAAATAAAAGTTGGTTGTCCTACCTCCATGGCGTGCTTCATTGGACTTTCCATTTCATACTCCACACCAAAGTCAATCTCAACACGGACATTCTGGCTAATTTCCTCTCTAGTCAATTCTGCGTACTTAAGAACCAGGAGAGGGGGGTAGATCCTTCCCTCTTCTTCCTGGCCTTGGACAGTGATCCTGTAACATGTTAGCATGAAGCATCTATACATGGGCACCACACAATTCAGAAGAGAGATCACGATTTCAAATAAAATGTATTAGGGATGATATCGGGTAATAAAATTCGGAACCGGTTCCAGCTCTCATATGACCCGGGTACCCGGATCCTGAAAACGTATTTTTTGATGTGTAGGCTTGATTTGAAGGTTGTTGCTAGGCCTTGTGAAGTGCGCGGGGTGCGAAGACGAAGGACGAATGATATGCATGCCACCCGCTCGGTTACCCTCTCGGAATATGCCTGCAGTAATCACGTCGAGTAAAAAAAATTTTCTCAATACACCCTATACAACTGAAGCACTTACATAAAACAGAATTTGTAAGGAAAATAATAAGTAATAGAACAAGTATTAGCCAGAATGTGCATCAGAATATTAAACAAAGAACAAACAGTAACGAATGCAAGTCGGCTCGCGTCTGTTCCACGCAATACTGGCGCGTAAATTTATCCTAGAAACTGACTAAGAAGTTACCCGGATCCAAAAAACGGCTCCGGGCAATATTTGAAGCCGGGTACCCAGGCTACCCGGGTACCCGATGACATCCCTAAAATATATTATATTTACCATTCTCTTTGCGACATAACTATTCGAAATTCGGATAGTCACATATAAAATACTACATAAGAAGTGTCAAAATAAGTGTGTAAACCAGGCCCAACAAAATCATAAATTTTAGGCTAGTTGCTTAAAAATTATTTTTCTCACAGGTATTTACATGTAGGCTATGTGATTTTCAACCCAGAGCAACAAGAAAAAGTAAAGCAGATTGAAATAATCACGTCTTTGTATCGAATAAAGAATACCCATCTTCCACTTAAACATGTTACGTTCGTTTTACACACTTATTTAAAATTTAAGGTTAAAGGTTTTATTTTCCTAATTGTTTTACTTAGGATAACTACCATTGACCGGATTTATAAAACATCACCTCTCATTGGCTGGGCTACGAATTTTTGGTATAAGAGCTAACATTGCTATGGTTTCCTTAAATCTTAAATCATAGGAAAGTGTGTAAATGCCATAATGCTTTTGGCTTGAGTTGATTTGTTAAACCTAAAAGTTTGTAAACCTTAAATCTTAAATAGGTAAGTTTGTAAACCGACCTTAACTGGCATTGAAATACTGTATTGTCCAAAGTTAAGGTGTAATGTAATTGTCCTGAATTAACACCTTCCCTGCCGAGCGGTGAGCTGCCATACTTACGGTAACTCCGAGTAAAGCGACATCTCTCCTTTTTCCTCCCATTTATGGTTTGTCATTTACCTGCTCAATGTGTTTTGCATAATATCCCCTTAGATAACAGTCATTGTTTTAAGTTTATTACCTGTATACACTATAAAATATTTAGAGTTTGCTTTGTTTCATGCTAGATCTTAAAACATGAGAAATTACGTAACCCCTTGTAGTTAAAAACAGCGTCACATAAAATCTAGAACGTAAGTGATTTTACCTGACTGTGCACGACTTCAAGTACCGAACAATGCTAGCGTCTTCTTCCACGTTGGAGCCATCCTGGTTGGAAACGTATTGCACTCCACTTATTTTATCAATGAAGAAAAATCTTCTTGTCAGTTGCCACTGCGACTTGTCTTCACCCTGTCAGAAAATTGTTAATAGGCCTACCATAGATGGAATACAGATATGCATCAAGAGTCAAGACTAAAGAGGTTGCAGAAAAGCAAATGTTTGTAAATCAACCATATAAGTGTACTACTTGTGTGGGAAGGGCAGACGAATGTATATAACATTCAATTTGTACCAGTATTTATTTTTTTATAATAAATCTAAGTTACTAAATAAAATTCATACAAATTTGTAGGCCTATTTATTTATACTCTAGTCTCTCAGTTACAACAACTGATTCTCAGTGGGGAATATTTAGCCAATAATTTATTATGTGTTTGATTGCTATGGCAGCTCTAAAGTCACCGTTACACCAGCATTATATCGATATAAGTAAAGTTCCCAAGATAAGAAAAAAAATCAGCCCAAACTAGGATGATATAAGACCTAATTGTTGTTGAATTGTTTTTATATGTGAATGTATATGTGAATGTATAACCAAAAGAAGGCTATAAACAAATAATATTCAATTTGTATTGAATACACACACAACAAACAATTTAAATTGGTTTTATAGGTATGTGACGAGAAACAGTGTACAGTCCAAATACTAGGTCTTATACATAACGTTTTACCTGTTCTACTATGTTTCCGTTTTAATTCCCTACCTGGTTGTTGTGCGCTCGGCCCGACCTCACGTTGAGTACAAGCGTGGGTACGGCGTACAACCGAGACTCGCTCCCGTCCCAGTACTGGAGGAAGAGGTCGACGAACTCAGTGTCTCGCTGGTCGACCAGCTGACGGGCGGGAACGTGACACGAGCTGCGGTAGCGGAAGCCTACGCGCAGTGCGGCGTCCAGCGAGGACCGCGAGCCCGGGCACAGCTGGAGGAAGCTGCCGGGCGCCGGCGAGACGCCCTTGAACTTTCCGTCGGCGGAGAAACGGACGGCGGTGAAGTTTAACCTGTTGACCTGAGCGAATCGAGAGTTAGTTTTGTACAAACTGATTTAAAATCGAGATAAATGTACCAGTGGATTCATTGGTCTGTATTATGTGGTGTATGATTATACTTCAGGGGGTGTAGAGGTGGCAAGTGATATTGGGTCTAGAGTAGGCCTATTTTCTTTTCTGTAGGCTAAGCATTGTCAGAATAAAGATTGAATATCAAACCATTAGGCCTAACATTTTTTACTCACTCTTAGCACAATTTAGCAATTTATCAATAATTATCAGTACCGGTACATTATTTTTCCAAAAATACGACTAGGCTATAAACTTCGCGTCGAGAATTAAAGCTGACGCCTTCTCCGTGAACTACAGATAAGAAAAAGGAAATTTAAAAGTGAAAATAATAAAATGACAAATACTGTATCGATAATGGAAGAGCACTTATCATTATCCAACGGTAATATAGAGAAAAAAAATCGTAAGTTGTATTTTAAAGCAAAAATTAAAAATTTCATTTCAAAATGTGTTTTTTCTTGAAGTATGCACAAGGAAGATTTTTTGTCCAATTCGCAAGATCTCGGCGTTATTCTGGTTATAAAAGGTCTGAGACGCCCCATTTGTTCTCAAATTTTGATACTTTCGATACTTAAATTAATATCGATAATTTAAATATTTTCCAATATTGAATAACGATTGATAAAATCGATATTTTTGCCCATCGCTAGTAATCACCCCCACTGATTTACACCGTGAATATAATAAGTAAAGCCGTAGAGCTTCTACAGACTCACCTGAGAACGTGCATCCAGACTGTATTTCGTGGGAATCTTCTTCCTGGAGAGCACCGACTGTGCGTCCCCCTCGCCGTAGAACAGCCACGGCATCGTATTACTCTCCACCGTCGGAATGTGCTTCGCGTCCTGGAACAGCTTGCACGGCGTCGCCTTGTAATCCTCGCGGAACATCACCATCGCGCACATGTTTGCCAGTATCTGACACGACGTGCGGTTCTTGTTCAGACAGAGGTAGATCGACGACCTCAGGTGTCTGCGGAAGAAGCGCGAGTCCACCTTGCGTCCGTTGTCGTACTCCACAAGGTAGGTGGCGCGGTTGTCGGGCCAGGCGCCGAGCATGGAGCCGCGAGGGATGCAGACGCCGTCGAGTAGCTCGTGGGTCTTGACGGGACAGCTGCAGTTGCCGCCGCCCGTGAAGACCATGTTGAACGAGCACGGGACGCAGGCGCGACCCCCCTCGGACGAGGGCTCGGTGTTGTCGGAGCACGCGGCACACTCGACTGCATCGAGCAGCGTGCCTGGTGGGAGCGACGTAGATTAATCGATTTCAAATAAAATAAAATAAAAATAAAATACAACACAATAGGCCTACAAATACAAATACATTAAAATACAATAAGATAAGATGAGATAAGATAAGATAAGTTCAGACAAGATAAGATAAAATAAGATAAAATGAAATAACATAGAATGAATGAATAAATGAATAATGAACGAAGGAAGGAAGGAATGAATGAGTAAATCAATAAATAAATAAATACATAAATACATGGATGGATGGATGGATGGGTGGATAGATAGATAGATAGATAGATATATAAATAAATAATAAATAAATAAATAAGTAAATAAGTAAATAAGTAAATGAATAAATGAATAAATAAATAAATAAATAAATAAATAAATAAATAAATAAATGAAATAAATAAATGAATGAATGAATGCATGAATGAATGAATGAATGAATGAACGAAAGAATGAATAAATAAATAAATAAATAAATAAATAAATAAATAAATAGGCTAAATAAATAAATAAATTAATGTAAATAACTAGGCCTAAGTAAACTGTGTAGATATCCTACCGTTTGGCTCGCGCTCGATCCTCAGTCTCTCTGCGGGACACGTTCCGCACGTCATCGTGACGTTGTCCTTGGTCTCTTCGCGTCGGAAACAAGGGATGCAGTCACGTTGGTCCATGGTCGGGACTTGGTCGTCCTTGCATGGCTCACACTCTGGGAAGCCGTTTATGTCGGTGTTTACAATCTTGCTGCGCGTGTCGCACTGGCAAGAGAGTTCTGGGGAAAAAGTACACGCACACAGTTTGATTCAAAGAGTTGAAGAAATTTATAGTAGGGTAATCAATTATATGAAGGTCGCTTAAGTCGAAGACATATAGAATGCTACTTACTGTTATTTGTTGGTAGCAAGTGAAGTGATGATTTGCAGGGAGCACACTTTAATAGATATGCATTGAAATATTCACTTGTATTGCATTGCATCGGATCTAAATAAGGCACAATTTCACCTGAAAACGAATAAATTGAAGATATCATATTGCATTTATATATGAACAGAACTAGACTCACTTTAAATATCATAATGTTCAGTAAGATAACACGTGTATAAACCCAAAGAGAAAAATAAACAGGCATAAACTATGCATAAACCGTCATTCGATTTTAGGTTATGTCGATGTAAACAAGAAAGTTCATTGGTTCCCATGGCAACAACGAAACAAAACAAACATGGATGCCTTGTTCTGGAATTTAACAGGCCGTGCCCGTGTCCGTGACATTGACAACTGGAGCGTTTAGAAGACCGTGATTGTGAGGTACATTTTTGTTGTTTTAAGGCTGAGGATATTGAGAATCTGTGAAAAAATTACAATTTCAACCTACGAATGACGGGTTTGGATGTAAAATACAACTTATTTCATACATCAGTTAGAATTGTCAGCTAGGCTGATCCTTAAGCCTAGTCAACATAACAGAATAAGTGATAATGGAGTCATCCAAAGCAGAGGTCAACGAAGAACGTGAAAGTGATGTCGTCTTTGAAGAGCAACATTTACGACATCGTAAAATTTTGTCATGTGCGAAGGAAACTATTGATAATGGTAAGTTAAGTGACCATACATGTGCTTATTAAAGTACTGTAAGTAGTTGTAGTTGCTACAGGGCGTAGGCCTAGGCCTAGGCCTAGATTGTGCTGTAAAAAAGTAGGCTCCAGCACAAGCTAGGCCTAGGCCTAGCCTCCTCTAGGCCTAGACTGGACAAGGGTCTAATGAGAGTCTTTATTTACAGCGTCAAGAATGCTGCGGAGAAAAATACCACGCACTGGTCATTTGATGACGCCTCGTCGTTTATGGATTAAAACGATTCCTACACAAGTAAGCCTTAGAATCGAGGCTAGGCTTAGGCCTAGGCCTAGGCCCCTAGCCTGTAGCTCAGTCAGTTCACTAGGCCTAAGACCTGTCGTAGGCTGAACCTGACTGCCTAGGTCTACATGTTAATGAAGCTAGGACGTAGGCCTAGGCTTTTGCTTTGTTTCATGCCATTCTCATTGTCTGTCATTGGGTTTGTTAGCCCCATGCTTGAATAACAATAGTTTGAATTCTACCATGTAGGGCCTACTCTAAAATTTACAAGGTAGTTCTAAAATAAAGTTTCTAGTGCGTAGAGCTAGGCGTATTCTGTGTGGCCTTTGCCTGCCAACGCTTCCTTTAAATAAATAAATTCAAAATAAATAAATCCGTATTTTGATTTTGAGTGAAGGCTACCCACTGTCACATAACTGATTTTCTGTGGGGGACTTAAAATTTAAAGCGACTAAGCCAACCCTGTAGGCTCCGTACACCATTGACGAGTGAGCGATAACCAACAAAAGATCGATATTTAAATACAAAATATATGGGAATCTACGAACCTTGGTTATAGTATTATCTTTGATGGGAATCACTGGTTGGACAGTGCAAACGCCTGAAAACAAATGCCAGAATCAACAAGGGTGAAGGCCCATTCACGCTAAAACTTGAACTTATTCATTTAACTTAGAGCAGAAAACTTTGTGCTGTTCACGTGGCCAAGTATAGAAATCAAAGTTCAACCAATGACAAGACGACTTAGTATGGCCTTCTTTACGTCTCTACCCACCCTCGCGCCCGCGGCTGTCCTCTGATTGGTTTAACTTAACAATCCTTAAGATAAAGTTTGGAGTTTGCAAACTTCCTAAAGTTTGAGTTAGCGGTTACGTTAACTGTTACCGTTAAGTCGGAAGCATGAACAGTAGCATGCAATATCCATAGCCATACCTTATAAGTTTAAGTTTTAGCGTGAATGGGCCTTGATTCAGAACAACTTTGGATTTATTAAGTGCTTCGTTGATCACTACAGAACGGCTCCATAGTCATCCTTTACGTGTGACTTTTAAAGCGCTTTTCCAGAATCTATTTCCAGGGCAAGCCTATCATTTTTAGGACACCCTGTCCCTACATTCACTGTTTATCACTTTATGTCAGTCATTTTCAGTCAATGATCTGTATTTTTGTCACTTTTATTGCTTTTTTGGTAGGGTTTGTTTGGCAGCGGAAGCTTTGCCAGTAATATATCCAAATCTAATACCCTACTACAGATTTTCGTTTTTACTTTTCAGGAATGTGATGTGGTCTTAATGTTCCCACCCGGTACTCAAGATACAACACTAATGTGGTTGTTGTCCCGCCTGCGAGACGGGACTCCGGGACTTGTTGTTCACGTTCGACATCACGTTTCGTCGGACAGTTATGGATTCTACCTCACAGCTCCTTTCAACGTGTGCGTACTATCTCTGTTCTCGCTTTACTGAGTGACGTGTTCCTTTTTCTTGTATGCCCACAATTGATATTTTACATACCATAGGCCTATGCTATTTGTGTTTTCACTTTGTAGAAAAACCAGTAGAGATAATATGTCATTTTCTTCTGATTCATTCCCACATACATTTGATCTCATTTGTGATTTCAACTTGTACTTCCAGTTCAACAGATGTTTTCCCTAACTATCACCAGACATTTTGCAATGTAGGCCTAGGTCCTACCATGTAGTTGACTGGTCCAATTGTAGCACTAAAACTGTGTAATTAAAAGTAACAGAGTGTGTTTTGATTCTGGTTCTGGATAAAATTCCTGATTATACATTTAAAATTGCAGACTATTGAAGGCATCCGAAGAACTCCATCTGCCCAAGACACTGAAATCCGAGTACGGCGGCGGCCTGAAGGAGTTTGTGCAGCAGGAAGCGTCGTGTTTCGAGGGCATCAAGGAGGAGGATACGTTCTTTACGACTCAGGAGCGCCAGTGGTTGGTGCTGCATCTGCTGCAAACCCTCCGAGCCGGTCCCGGAGACGAGCTCGGAGGTTTGAAACTTATCGAGGGCCAGGCAATAGGTTCGTTTAACTCAATACCAGAATATTACATACTACGCCTGTCTCGGGTAGACATTAATTGTTCTTTTAAATTTATCGTCTTAGTTCAGTTGTAGGTAGGGGTGTGCGAATAGTATTTTTTCAATTCGAATACGAATATCCATAGTACACACTCAAAAAGTCGAATATCGCAGTCGAGTATTTCCCACGATAATGCAGGGTACTTAGTAGGCCTACTACACACAATTAATTAATACAGGCATAGGTACTGGTTTTCAAAGTTTATTGGTTGATTGTACCAGCACGCAAATACAAGACAAATATAAAAAAAAAAAAATATAACAAATACTTCGAAAATCCAAACAGTTACTATTCGAGTTTCGAATCGAATACGAATAGTAAATTATTTGCGAATACTTAGAAAATTTCGAATATTCACACATCTCTAGTTATAGCTAGAAAGGTCTAAATCAGATTTAACTGGAACTTAAATTTAAACAGGCAACGTTCTAAAGGACAGCATGCATTTGACGTGCATGCATGAGCATCAAGGCCCACTTTCTGTCGACATTTCTTGAAAGCTCATCTCCTTAATTCAGAAAAAAATAAAAATATAAACTAAGGCTAAATAAATAGGCAACACAATCATGGCAGTTGGCTTACCCATAGTTTGTAGAGTTTTTGGTTTTATGGGAAATAACATGTATAACCGCGGTTGGTTTAGTTCATATAGGATAGTGTTACGACTTTCAAAAGAAGAAGAATGCCTCAGATCGACTGCTTGATTCGACGTTTTCGATTATTATGTTCGACTGTTGATTTACTTTCAATTTACTTTCACATAGTGTTCTTGAGAGCACAGTACAGTCTTTCCTGCTACAGATGTAGTACAGAAGCGCATTGTGTATATATCTGTTATATCATCATTGTAGTACTTTCACTTTATTGTAGGCTATACTTGTCCCAAGACTACCTTACACATGCTTTCGTCACTTCCGGGGCACTCGTAAACAATCAGCGAACGGCCCGAAGACACACCCTCGCAAATACCGATGGTGATTGGCTACGAGCCCGTCGCCTGTGACGAAAGCAGGAGTAAGGGGTAGTCTTGGGAGAGCTATAGGCTAGGCTAGGCCTACCAATATTAATAAGGCTAATATGTCTCTCGGATCCACTAGGTACTAATTTGTTGAATACACAATCAACAGTAGGGCTGCCGTTCGACTTAAACATTTTGTAAATCGATGTTAGACTGAAAATTTTGACATCGAAATCGAATTGTTTTTTTCCCAAAACATAGGGCTTAGCCCTGAATCAATAGTATGAATATTTAATGCATCTTAATTATATTGGGTAGTTAGACAATAGAATGGCTGAAAAAGCCATCTTGGCATAAGAGGGAAAAAAATCTTTACAGTACGTTTATACATAGTTTGTTTTCGTTCAGTTCCGAAGTGTGTGGCCGCGGGCGTCATCTCGCAGGTGTTTCCTCTTCACGATCCACCGGCGCTCGAGCAGCTCCAGAAGTCTTGGGTTCAAGCCTTCTTCCACACGCAGCCACTCGGTGAGTCACGGTAGCTTACCTACCCACCCACCCACCCGGTTAGGCCTTCTAGAACAGAACGAGCATGATGTAAACGGTTGGAAGTGCGTACGTACTAATCACTGTCGGAATGATAGTAAGCCTACAGTTTGTAAATTTTCCCCCCAGATTGTGTGATACATTTTCTACCTTCGTGATAAAAACTTATTAGTTACCGGTACCCTATGTTTTGTCATCTTTAGGCACCTACTAATTAATAATTTTGTGTTATTATTATTAACCAAGTGGTAGACCAACTCAAGTACAATAGGTCTACTGTCTAGTATGTTAATCATGGGTATCTCCACTCAAACAGACAAAACACCAACACAATCTTGCTTGACTTATTGTAAGATAATGGTAATGATATTGTTGACTTTGATCTATCTGAAACAACTAAGTCCTAGGCAAGTACAGTAGATTGGCATTACCGAGAAACATTTTCTTTTAATTTGTATACATAGGCCCACATCCTAAAACAAAGTCAAATGGAACCAATCCAATTATAAAGCGTAAGGCCTACCCTCTGAAGTTATTGAAAAATAGGTAGGTGAGATGATGATGAGGCATAAATAGTTGCAGTCTACTAGTTTCAGAATGTTCTTAAGTGTTAGCTTAAATGTATTTCCTCTCATGGTTTGATTGTCAAAACGGTGGGCATGTGAAACATGGATGGCATGATGTGGTTCTTGTAAGTGCCAGTGTTATTCTTAAGTGGTTTTCCAACTACATACTCCCTTGAACTTTTAGTTTAGGCCCACATGATTGTTGCATGTTATGTTACACATCGTGGCATAGAAGTTCGTCAAATCAATAGCTCCGTCAATAGGATGGCGTAATACAGAACAGCCTATGTAGGCCTATGCATTCACACTATAGGAGACTCAAACTAACAATAGATAGCGCTGCTAAGCTACCTTCTTATCTGCGCCATTAATGGTTTCAACAAATCAACGATGAGTAATCTCCTCCTCATAGAAGTTTATTTGCTTGCCACCAGATTGCATCTAGTCTATTTTGAGTGGCGTATACCAGTAGGCCTATCTTGTGATTCGAGATAATCCAGTGTGTTTAGAACAACTGTCAGATGTTGGTTATCAATTACAATTGTTTGCTATCTTGTAAATGGGAAGAAAACCACTAACCAAATTTAGGCTTACTGAACAAAATAATAAAAAAGGTACTATTTAGCATAGGCTAGGTTAACTGAAACCGATACTTGTGAATTTGTGTAAGTTTGCCTAACGGCTAGGTTTGAGCTTGGGGGGAAGGATAGGAAGGAACCAACAGCTTACCTTGTAGTAGTTGCGGCCTTCGGAGTCGATAGAAACACAAAAAAAGATATAAACAAAACGTCAGGCCGAAACTGTCTTGACGTTTTGTTTATATCTTTTTTTGTGTTTCTATCGACTCCGAAGGCCGCAACTACTACAAGGTAAGCTGTTGGTTCCTTCCTATCCTTTCCCCCAAGCTGAAACCGATACTTAAAACTTAAATCACGTTCTTTCATCAACGTAACACATTTATTCTTTCAAAGCGTAGTACATTATCCGAACACATGCGTACATATTCTAGCATGCTAATAAAACCTGAATACAGGATTTCTGAAGTGAATTGATGGTCTAGAGACTCTAGCAATCTATTTTGAATGTAGATGTATTGTTTATAATGTGTGTCGTATTTGTATGTGTGTTCTTCTATCCTAACGTCCTCTTCTCCTTGTAGATTCAATCTGTGATTACTTTGGGGTGAAGATTTCCATGTATTTTGCCTGGTTGGGCCACTACACCACTGCACTGATTGTTCCAGCAGTCGTGGGGTTTATTTTCTGGGTAAGATACGTCAAGACTCGCTGGATATGCCTCCTCTTTTAACGGGACTGGCTATTAAAACTGCGCAAAATTAATGTTTTTTTTTATTATTCCACGAGAACGCTTCCAAATAGTATCAAAAAAGTGATTCTGATCCTGTCTTTAGTTTTGTATCAGCTACATAATGGGTTCAAAAAAATTAAAAATTGAATATCTTTATGATCGTTATTTTATTTTTTTGGTAATTATTCTTTATTAAATTATAAATAAAATAACAATCGTAACGGGTGTTTTTAAACCCGTTGTGTAGCTGACACAAAACCAAAAATAGGATCAGAATCACTTTTTCAATATTTGGTAGTGGTCTCATGATATAATAAAAAAATGTTAATTTTGGGCAGTTTTAATACCCATTCCCCTTAAGTGCATGTAACTTACTGTGCTTGGGGATGTTGACATGAAGTAGTAGTTTAATATAATGTTGTATGTTATGTATACATGTGTGTACATTGGATTTTACAGTAATTCTTTTCAACCTGCAGGGCTGTGAGTATTCAATATTTTATGGTATGTTTCAATCTTCAAAGCACGTGTTTTGTGAAAATAGACTATTTTTGTAATATTAATGTGTGATCATAAACTTGCTTTGTCAAGGTCTATTTTGAATATTTTTCCAAACATAGGCCTATAGGTATTATATAATTTGAGACCCATAATCATTTACTACAATATTATTATGTGTTTATTTTGTATTAATCAAAACTAAAGATTGATAAGGAAATAAACTACAATATCCAGATGGTCTGTGCTTTCTGCTAGTACGTAAGTAAAAGGTTAAGTAACCTACATGGGCTAATTATGTGAAAGATAATATTCTGTATTGGAGCTACTTTGTATCAATCCTTCTAGGGATGAGCCGATATGGGTTTTTTCCGATATTCCGATATACCGATTTAGACACTATCAAAAATCCGATATCCGATCCGATATTTTTCTTACATTTAAGAAGGCACTTTTGTCACGTCTTCTTGGGGCCTCGGATCATCAACTGTTTCTTCTAACACATCGGCGTGTTCTATTCTTAAATGTGCCCACATGTTAGACGTGTTAAAGCTCCGTGAGCATTTGCCCCCTCGTAGCACATTGGTTTTACACACAGTGTAGGTGGCTATTTCCGGCGACCTGACATTAACACTGAAATAATTCCAAACTTCACTCCTTTTATTTTCCATAATTATTAATAATTGTACAAAAACAAGGCCTAGGCCTAGGCCCTTCTGACAAGAGACAACGCAAAACGACGCGTTAGATAAAAGACACTACCACGGCGGCCATGTTGAATAATCTGACGCTCAGTGATGTTCACACACCACAGCGTTCTCAACTATACGCAGTTGCGTTTGGCGGTAAATTCAAATCTGCCGATATATTGATAAATATCGGATGATCCGATTATCGGAAAAAAGCAAGATATCGGCCGATATATATATCGGATATCGGTATCGGCTCATCCCTAATCCTTACCTATTCAGCAGAAATATGATTTAATAAAGTAAGATCTGGGCAGGAGAAAATAGGTTCCTGCGAGCACAGTGAGGAAAAGATGAAGATATAGGTTTTCCACCATTATCCAGGCCAGACTCGGTGTTTCTTCCTCATCCTCCTCCTCCTCCTCCCGTTTCTCCACCAATTTATTCCTCACTTTTCTGTCGTTCCACACTGTACTCTTTGCCACATCCTCCCACGTTTTTTCCCTTTTCCAACATCTTCTTTAATTATCGTTCCCTATTTCCCTTTTGGACCATATACATATTATAATCATTTTTTTTTTTCGTATTCAGAGAGCACGGCTTCCTCAGCCATTCTTTTTCCTCGCTATCCAGTATAAAATGGCTTTCTTTTCTGACCTGCCCATATTATAATAAGACTCGTAAGAGTAAATATTTTTGAAAAATGTGGTTGTGAAACCCAAGCTGACCCTGCCAGAAGCAGGAAACGGCGATGGATAATGATGATGATGATGATGATTTTAATTTTTAGTAAGTAGGTATTAGGTAATACTCTTAACGGGGAAGGATACCTCTACGTCAAAAACCGCACACAATTTTCATTTTTAAATTATATCACAAGAATGGGCTTCGAAATCGAAAATCTGAATCAACAGCGCACTGTGGTTTAGTAAGCCCTACACATTGAATGCGCTAAATCGTGACTTATATTATAATCAGTATGTTTTTTTATAAATAATTAATTTTATTACTAATTATCGAATTATAATCAAAATACTACGCTAATGGTTATAATATTTTATTCAATCTGTAGGGCTTACTAAAGCAAAGTGCGCTGCTGATTTAGATTTTGGATGAATTGTTGCAATCTTGAGATATAACTTAATAATGATCATTTTCCACGGTTTTTGACGTAGAGACTACCCTTTGCCCTTAAAGTAAGTCAGTAACAGATTGTTCTCGTGAATATGTATCCAGATTGGCTTCTGCGGCCGCAGCCAGGCCACCGAGGACATCGGCTACGTCCTCTTCTCGTTCTTCAACGTCCTCTGGGCCAGCGTCTACGTGGAGGCGTGGAAGCGATACAGCGCCGAGCTCGCCTACCGCTGGGGCACTCTCGACCAGCGAGACGAGCTGCTCATGGAGCCGAGACCTCTGTTCACAGTAAGACAACTAGCGCACCATGTCAGTACTGTACCTACGTACGAGGGAGGGGACGCGGTACGCCACGGGGAAGATATTAGGCGCGGTTTTGTGTGTGACCGTTTTGCCGTGCGCCTGTCGTTTGATGGCGACATTTTTTTTCTTCTTATGCCAACAACAATTAACATGAGGGAAGCGTCAGGCATGGCCAGCCGGCTTCGATCGACCTAGGGGTTAGAATATGATGGGATTAATTTCCTATCCCCTACCATACTTCATTGTTGGACACAGGGAGCAGTTATAAAAAAAGGCCAACAATGGACCTATTTAATCATTAAACGTAATAAATTATTATGTTTGAAATTGATAAGTATGCACAAGTAACAACATTCTAATTGAGCAGTAGCCTATTTTTGAGTAAACTGTAGTAATTTGTTTCTGTTAAACGAAGAAACTATTATACATTTACGAATTTATAAAGTAGGCCACTTCATATATTCGTTAAATTACATAGGTAACTGGACCTTAATTTAACTTGAGCCTTGCTTAATTGAACGCTGAATATGTCGTGTACATATTGTCTACGATTGAAAAATATTGTGGTCCCTGCTAAATAATTTGAGAATAATTGCTGTTCATTTTAAAATTTATATTGTTGAGCAAAATATAATCCTAATATATTCCCTGGTACACTAATCTCCCAGTTAATATAATATAATGTTTAGGGACCATGTTACAGTTACAATAGAATTATTGTAGCTTGTTATACCTGGTTTAGAGTCATCATGAAAATTTAAATGGTCTTGAGTCGGTATTGAAAACCGAAAAGGCTCACGTTGTAAGGGTACGGTTGTCTCAACCAGAATGGATTTATTTTTTTTAAGTTAAATTGGATTTTAAAAAGAGTAAATCAAGTTTTTTTTTAAATTGATTTAAATCAACAATAAGAAGTGTTGCACAAAAGGAAGAATCAACCGAAAAGTTACAATAGGCAACACGCGTACGATTTTTTTTGTTAAACCAAACACTAAGTTTAATAGTATTAGATACAAAAAGTATATTAATGCAAGTCGCACGTAAAAAAGAAATTTTTAAATAGGTTTAATGTGGTCGCATTTATTGAAGTTTAAACTGGGGATCTGAAACGCGTACAGGTGGCTGTGACGCAATGGTTCTGTAGACGTGGTTTAACAGACCAATCGCTGAGGCGGTGAGCGTACGCAGAACAAAACTATGACGTCAAATCCACTCTACATGGCGGCGGCTTGTTTTTCGCGCCCTTTTATTTATCGTTACTAAACCAATTATTTTTAGGCATAGACTGATCCGTTTTTCAAAATTCAAAGACACAAAATTATTTAATGAGGGACAATGTATTTAAAAATCGATTAAAAATTTCATACGCGTGTTCCTTATTATTGCCAACAGAAAAATAACTCCAATATCACAAATTACAATGCTAATTGGAAAGGGGAATAGAAAATTAATTCTCATATAATATGGGGATCTCCATCAGTGTCTATTTGGACTATGGCTAGAACTACGTAAAGTACGGTAGCGATCGTTGTAGCTCTCCAAATGACAAAATGAATTTTACGTACCTACAAGTGAAAAATACTACTTGTAAGTTTTTTATTGTCGATATAAATCAATGATTTTTATTAGAAAAATATAATTGATTTAAATCAATTCCACCCTGGTCTCAACCATGGCTAAACCAGGCTGTAGCCTTGCTCGCACAGGGGGGGGGGGGGAGTGTGGCAGGTGCATGCCCTCTGTCTCGGGGTGTTGTGTGGCTGGTTTTGAGTTGTCAGTACGATTGGGGCCAGGGGTCAAGACAGGAAGCTGCGCGCTGTTCGCAAGTCTTGCCTTGGCCTCCTTCTTATTCACCTTTAATAAAATGTTACCAATTCAACCAATTAATAGTGTTTTTGTTGTTAACCCTGGCCACCTACCCCGAAGAACACCCTCTCACGTAAGATCGGAAGCCTAGGCCTAATTTCCTCGCTCAGACAGTACTTGAATAATATCAATTAGGAGAGAGATTCCATATTGATATTGATAGTCAGACCAAAACAAAATGATTATTCTATTAAGCTACTGCAGTGATATTGGGCCAAATAATATCGTGTCAATATGGCCTATAAAGTCGGATTATCTTGAATTTGAGTGATCTTTTGATTAATATAACAATGTGTGTTGTACATCCTCATTGAGCATTGAAGAATGAGTATGAAAGTTTGTCGTAATCTCGTTGTGTCGCGTTAATCACATCCGAATAATACCGTACGATAATCACGACGTAATAGTCCATATTGCGATAATAATTCCCATCAATATTATAGATAGGCCTGTGCAATTATTGTTGACATCCCCGATAATAATTTTCAATTGAATGTGAAGAGTAAAAATATGTGTTGGAAGATATCGGTATCTAGCAAGCTAGGTGCATACTGCATATTATGATATTATACTGGCCATATTGAGATGTCTGATGATTGTTTAAATCGATTACGATTGTAAATTTATATCAACCAGATAGAAACCATCAAAGCGTATGGCCAAGTATACGGGTAATCAGTTTATGTAGCCATGGATTTGTTTAAATAAATATTCTACGACAATTTTGGGAAAATATAAGAATGCCCAACACCTGATTTTTTTAAAGAAATATTATCTTGCAAAAAAAAAAACATAATTTTCTACTTTTTATTTAAAAACTCGAGCGTTTTGGATTAAAAACACGGGTGGATGATAAAATAAAATTCCGAGCTTACCAGTGTCCTACGGTTTAATCATGTACACTTTGCTTGCTCACAGGGCACCCTCGAGGTTAGCCCAGTTACCGGCCGACTGGAGACGACTTATCCCCTGTGGAAGAGAAACGTGTTCCGCTACTTCGTGTCCGTGCCCATTATCCTGTTGTGTCTCATCATCGTCTTTCTCATCATGATCACGACTCTACAACTACAGGTATGTAGTACGGTACTCGGTTTACCCGAATCCATTTTTAGGATTCGAATCTTAAACAGGTAGTAGCCTAATATTTGTAAAAAAAAAAATATTTTACGCGAGGATATTTCTGCGACTACTTTCCTTGAAGCCTTGAAGAATGAGAGAACAGTAGATCTAGGCCTGTACAAGATATTGAGACTCCCTCGTTAATTTAACAATGATGCATTCAGCATTGGTTTGACTGAATGTAGTCACAATTCTATAAACCTGCTCTACTGAGGTGTAAAGTTCCAATAACTCAATTTTTAGGATTTCTTGTCTTTTCTTTGCCTGAATGTATTTCCAATCGATTACATTCGTAGGGTAATGCTTCGTGTATGAAAATTTGACCCAAGATGTTGCACTTGGAACTCGTAGTCGGCCCCTACACGTAGAGGCGCCTATTGTTACCAAGGTACCAGTTGTTAGCATGTTATTTCCCATCAACAAAACAATTCCATAGCAACAATGGGTGCCCCTAGGTGTAGGGGCCGACTATGACTGAGTACAAATACTAATCTTTGTTTTCTAGGAGTGGTGCGATAAGAAGATTGCCGAACGAGACTACCTGTTTTGTCTAAGCTACTTCCCCAAGATTCTCTTAGCAGTGGTTATCACCCTGCTCGACGAGGCGTATTACAAAGTTGCGTGCTGGCTTAACGATCAAGGTATGTAAGAAACTTTGCACAGAAATATTTTACTTTTCCTTCGTTTTATTTCTATCGTTTGAAACACATTTGATTAATCATTAACAAGTAATTTAAATATAGTAATTACAATGGTTTGTAATTTATTATGTAAGAAGAAGTTTAACACCCCATAACAAGCTTCATAACGTTTGTTTCGTAATTTGACGTATGGAAGATTGCCAACAAACCGTGTCGATGAAAGAGAAACTTACTTTGAAGCCACATCAATGGTAGACGTATTTATAAATGTCCCACTGATCAAAGCATCAATTCGATTAACACTGGGCTGTGATAACACGTTGATTTAGCATAGATATAAGCTACTCTTTTAAAACGTGAATTCTGAACTAAATATAGCACACAAGTCTTCCTCGCACAATCCAGCTTATTGACCATTCTATTTTTTCTGCCCTGGCATCACCTTGTAAAACTATACGTTATGTTGCTGTCTGCTGCCAATTTTCCGGCCTAATGAGAAATATTCAATTATAAAACAGGCTAGGCCTTCAATAATTCAATAATTAGACCTAGCTTGTAGGATGTAGGCCTATTGGGTCTCACAGTTGCTGGTTTAGAACCATTTGTTCCTAAACTTTGCATTGCCCAATTACTGTCCATAGCATACTGGCAACACAATTGCAATGCATTTAAACCTAGTACGTAGGCCTAATTGTAGGCTACTGAATTGATTCAATTCATATAAAGTTACTGGTGTCGGTTTGGTTAGAATGGATGTATGAAATTAAATAGTTGGCCTTGTTATGGCGGTGTTTAGCTGTGCAGTTCTCTAACATTGTCGCATGTCACTACCACAACAATTAACTCTTTATAACAATATTAATACATTGTGTAATTTACAGTAAAAGTATCTTCATCCAGGGTCAGTTTACACTCGCTGCATACTTGAACACAATCGTGTCATCCCTTCTTTTTATGTTGTGCTGTAGTTTATGTACGCTACGATACGAGGGATACGTTTCTTGGACTTGCAATCTTCATGACTTGCCTCAACGTTCAGATGTTAACGAAAATACGGAATATTTTGATATTTACAGCTTTATAACTCCACTCGCCAGCTCGCCATTGGCGAGTGTTAAATTGATAATGGCGAGTTGCAAACTGAGTGTAGCGGTCGGTAGACAGAAAAGCAGACAATATTAGACAACTCATTAACTGTAGGGCCTGTCATGTTGAAATTTTATGGTATTAGATTTTAAGTAGTCTACGCTGCTACAGCTCAGGAAGTATGTAGGTATAAGAATAAAATCTAACAAGCAACCAGCAGTATGGCTCGATGGCCTATACCTCTGATAATCTTGTTGAGAATGCTGAACAGTTGACTTTCAATTTGGGTCTAGCAATTAATCATGCATTTAGCAATGTAGGCCTATGCACTATCACACTGATAATGCATTTTCACTCTTCAGTAACAAACCACCAGTGGGAATTTACTTTGGCGAGGTAGATTTTACAGTGATTTGTCAAGGGTTGTTTACAGGATAGATCTAGCCTTCCTATTTCTACATGAAGTGAAAGAAATTAAATAATTAGATACCTACGTAGATAGGCCTAGTGCAAACTGGTGTGACTGATGTGTAGGCTTACGATGTATTATGCAGGCTAAATTAATTTTAAGCATTGTCAATTATGATTTTTTTCAATTTGGTCTGGGCTACGTTGACAAAATTCTTTATCTTCCTCTTCTCGTGTGCCCACATTTTTGGCTTACATCTATTAGGCATCATGCATTTTCTTTTTGAAAATTTATTTTTGAGTTTGTTTTGGGTACAATTTTGTTGAATTCCAAGATAAACACAACCATTGTTTTTTATGCTTCAAATCAAGATAAAAAGTAAGGCTGGGCACCGATGTAAATCGACAACATCGACATCGACGACAAATAATCGATGTCAAATCGCGATGTCGGAATATTTTCGACATCGACATCGAAACGCAAATAATCGACATCGTTTTTTTTTTTTTTAATTGATAATTATTCAATTCTTTGTCACCTGTTAAATGGAGCAATATTTGTTTGCTGCAAATCATATGTTCTACGACCACTAATAGCTATCAATAACTGCAACATGAGACATATTGTTGCCGAGGGGTGGGATGAAGTGGCCGCGTATGTGCGGGCCCGCACGAACTCACTTCCCGGCGATCATAGCCTCTCCGTCGGCCAAGCGCCAACCCCTCGCCCGCGCTGCCGACTGCATAGTATTACGCGATGTCGTGAACAGGTGGCGGGCCGCGGGAAACACAAACACAGGCAGGAGAGAAGTCCTATCTCAAAGATTATGCGGCCGGAAGGAGGGGGGGGGGGGGGGGGGGGTGCTCTCGCGTGACCAATTAATAATTGAAATGTGAAATTAAAATTATCACGTTGAAGTGAATTTACGTTTTTACGGGAAACCACAAAAATTGACAATTGATTAGTTATTTAATTAATTGACGAAAAAATCGATGTTGAAAATCGTCATCGACATCGATTATTAATCGATTAATCGATGTCGACGCCCAGCCTCAATTAAAAGATAAAAAATAAATCAATGATTTTTGTGATCAAAATTCACTCGGCATAAATTTGACAACCTTTATGCTTAGGCCTATATTAACGTGTTAATGGGGTTTATATTCCAAAAAATATATGCTATGTTTTCAAAGTGTGCAATAAAATGGGTATAAAATTGGCATACATAGTTTGCGTTCATTTATAATTAGGGATGTCAAACGATTAAATTATTATAATCGATAATCGAATTTACTTTCACCTCCATAATCGATTATTAATCGATTTTAATCGTTTTGTTAAATGTCGGTATAGTAGCAAGTTTCTTCCAAACTTCGGTCTGGTTTCGGTTAGTTTGAATTGCCCGCGCAAGCCACGAGTTCGCAATTCGACTTCTTTTCGACTATCGATATATTTCACGTCACGGAGTATTTTTGTTATGTTCAGTCCAAGATTTCGACGGTAATTTCTGTCCTAGTTAGGCCTGAAGGGCTATAGTTATTCACTTCCCGTTTTTTTTAAACCAATAAGTAATTAAGTATGCTGAATATGCGTCGTAATATTATTATTTTCATGTGCAGCGTAATTAAAATTTACGTGATGTGAACTAAAAATCGTAGCGACTTTTCTAACCTTACTTCTCTTGTTATTTGTGAACAAACATAACAACTCGTATTTTTATAGATCGTAGGCGTCGAATGCTGGGTCTAGGGTAGGCGACTAGACACAGCTATTCAAAATATGACTGGAAATTCGGCTCTAATTATGACGCAAAGTTATGCTGTTGCTGTTCTTAGGCCTAGGCCTAGGCCTACTGTAAATGAAACTGAGCAATAGCGATGCTAGTGCTAGCGCTCGCGCTCGAATAGGCGGCAGATCTTGAGAACTAAATTTTAAAAAGCGCGAAAATTTAAAATCGATTTTTTTTTTTAAATAATCGATTAATCGTTTTCGATTAATAATCGATTTAATCGTAATCGTTGACATCCCTATTTATAATATGTTTGTATGTTATCATATAATTAATAATATGCATATTTTGAGTGTATGAACACCCTATGCGTTCAAACTCACTCTAAGTCAAAAAAGCTATAAAACCCTGGATGAGTGCATTTTTACTATATTAACATGTTGCTATATATCATCACTTTTTAACAATACTCTAACATCTTGTATATAATTAATCAGCACGTATGTTCTATTGTAAAAGGGTCTTTCTTCTTTTCTAACCAGAAAACTACAGACTTGACACCAAGTACGAAAACCATCTAATCGTCAAAGTAGCATTGGTTTGTATCCAAATGGGCTAGTTTGAATTTAATAGCGTAACTCTGTTGTAGTGAACGTGCAATGCCTTGGATGCCGTAGGTAGATCACTTGCTTTATATTGAGCATGCTTGTTTAATGTTGCTCGGTTTGGTTGTAGGTAGTTTAATAGTGATGTCGTTGTAGAATTGTTGTTAGCTATACATACTGTCATGCTGCCACAAACTACGGTAAGCCTGAACTAATACTATTTAAATGTGCCTGTGAATGGGACCCATAAAACTTGTAATTCTTCTTCGTCTGGCCTATTTAAAAGTAATGTAGGTAATGAAAGTAATATTTTTTGCATCAATCACACAACATGAAAAGCCATGTTGAATTTAGGTACGAGTATTTAAATTCAAAATGTATATTTTGTATACTATAATGTTCTTCTGGAATTGCAGGTATACCCACATTGTTTAGGTTGCAAATTGCAAAACAATTTTTGGCAACTGCATGTTGCTTATCAATAAGTAGGCCTACAGTACATACATAATGTAGTTCGTCTCCCTTTAGTAAAGTCCAATTGAAGGAGATGTGCTGGTTAGTCTAGTGGGTTTATTTTTGCTTCCGATACAGAAGGTCCAGGGTTCGAATCCCAGTTTTTTTGTTTTTTTGTTTTTGTTTTTACTTGAATGGAAATTGATTTTTAATCTAGATGACTATTTTGTATACTGGTATGTATGCATAAAGGGTGGCTTTGGAGCCATCATAGCAACAAATACTAAATGGTATAAATATTCCTTACTGAAAATCGGTTCTTGTAAGTTGTAACTGAGTCGGTAGACAATATATACAGTACAAATGTGTTTATTTATTTAAAAGACAAAACATGTTTTGAGCATTATTATGTATTTCATTTTCATTATTTTATACTTGAATGTGAATGAACATCAACATTCAAAACACATTTTTGTTTATACTGTACATAGATGGCATTTATGCTACACACAGGAGGAAGAACTACCTTGAAAAAATGTGATGTACTTGGATGACATACCAAAATACTGAGTTACAAATGTTATTTACAGTTAGCCTATATGCCATAGGCCTATACGTATATATATTTTGTATATATTATCATATACATGTATATATCATGTATATATTTTTAACAAGTTACGTCAATGATTCGTAATTGTTGTGCCAATCACTGAATATTTTTTTAAAAACTACTAGTAGGTGGGACACTAGAACAGTCGGCAATGTTTAGGCCTATGTAGTCGTTCACACTCGAAGAAGTCTTTCATCCCATCGTATGTACGCTCGCCAGTACTTGAGCACAATGCGTTTCCACACAAATAGCAGGTTGACTAATTAAACTCGGCTTTTGGGTATAGCCTTGTCGATTGGTTACTGAAATCTCTGTCTCTGTTGACTTTTGTCAACAGAGATTTAAGCAATCCAGGAGGCTATAATCAAAAGCCTAGTTTAATTAATAATTATTGATTCGGGTCACGAAAGCCTACGACAATGGAATTCATTAATTACTAATTAGCCGTGGTTATTTGTGACCCCGATTTCTGAAGAGAATGAGCAAAGTTTGATTCTCATTATTATTATATAATATAATGCCGTAATTTGTAATTCTGGACTGTGGTCCCTACATACTACACTAACATCCAACATAATATATAATACTAAATAGTAAATATAAATGAACTTAGGTAGTTATACATTTCTTTAATTAAACTTCCCAGAAATGTATACACGTATCGTGAAAAAAAAAAGTGGTCCTAATCAAGTTGATTTCAAAGGTTGGCTCACTTCCCCTACATTCTGATTTACCAACAATTCCCAGTATACTTCTATTCTTCTGTATACTTTGTGTACTTTCTTCTTTTATAGATGTGGTTACTGTGTGTGTAGCATTGACTACCGTATCTAATTAGTGGAATTACATATATGTGATGGACTTAAATCGTAGCTCAGTAACTTGATGGTTATGTAATGTAATTTGACGACCAAGTAAAAGTCATCTTAGTCTGTGGGTCACATTTGTTATTAATGAGAAAAATGCTCAAATTTAAATTTAGTGGTATCTTATGTGTATAGTAGTTAGCCTAGCATGTATGTGTGTGATAGGTCTATAGTACGAACAAGATCTACATTATACTCTTTGTATTAGGCCTGTGTTAATAAGTTTTAAAGTTCTGGAATTACTGCAGATTTCTTGGTATTATTTAATATTGCTGGATAGCCCTTGTGCAGTTATTTTATATGCAGTGGTGTAACTAGAGGAGGGGGATTAGGGTGTTCATGCCCCCCCTCCCCCCTCCCAAAAAAACTTCATCAAAGCTGGCAGTTTTTTAAAAAGCACCCATGCAGTAGTTTGTTTGCCGTTTGGGTGTACTAATGTTAGGGACAAAGTGGCAGTGCAAAGCCCAATGGGGAACATGCATAATTTTTTTTTAGCATTTTACTAGATTAAGATTAACGTCCTGAATACAAAAATATTTTATTTCGGTGACATAGAATTAAGTTTCATTTATAAAAACGAGCTGAAAGTTTCACACATATTTATGGCGGGAAAAACGGGGCATACGTCACTTGCCATGTATCAGCAATCAACCAATCAAAGAAAGATAAATAACATAACGCTTATTTGGAAATTATCATATCCAAAATCATATAAAATCGAATTAATGTCTAGTAAGCGTAGTAATTAATTTTGAAGCCCAGTTACTATAAAAACAATAATACCAAACCTATTTTCATAGAATATCAGTAAATATTGGGTGTTGTTATTCATATAAAGCAGACTTGACAACGGCTTGCGTAAAAATTTTGACAAGGTTAGCTTGATGACCTTGAAAATGTGATTGTTTCGTCTAGGAGGCGGTGGCAAAGTCCAAGGAGGTTATATGCAAAGTCATTCATATAAGCAGTGATTTTCATGGCATGTGACGTCACATACCGTTTAAAAATAATAGTGCGGGAAACAGATAATCAAAATCTTTGAACATGTATAGAAGTATAATGAGTTAATTTTAAAACTTTTAAATTAGGTTTGTGATGTCTTTAGATGAATAACAATATATTCCACGTACTTTCAGAGCTGTAGAAAATTCATGCAAGTTCCCTATTATGTACGTAGGTACTAATCAAATTTCTCTGGAAATTATTCCTGGTTATGCCACTGATTATTATAGTAGCCTACTAATTTTAAGTTTATCTGTTTAATGTTTGTTATACCAAAGTCAGTCACAATTTGTGAAAACTTTGCTTAAATTTTTTCACCTGCATGGTGCTTGTTTGTGTGTGAAATTAGAAAGTAGCAGCACCGTTTTTGAACATTTTATTTTTGTCTTGCAATGTTAGACAAGCTAGCCTTCCAAATTTAGGATTTTGAAAAACATTTTTGTCTAGGCTTATGAAGCATTTATCAGGTAGTAAGATTTTTCCATGGATCTCAGTTCTTATGACTTGGCCTCTTAGTGAATTTTTAGAAATCACATTTTTAAGGGCTGGCTTTAGATTTGATTGCATTCCTTTAAACAATGCCAAGAAGTACAACTATTCAGAACAATATATATCATAGAGAAGCCATCTTATTTAGCCTAGAATATTAATACAAAGTCCTTTTAGAAACAACATTAAGAGCGAGGGATGTACTCTTGGTATGAAAGCCACGCAAAATTAGCGGTTCGTCTTTGGTCATTCATATCTCAGGAATGCTTTATTTATTTTTAATACCTATGGTATTTTCAGAACATAACAGTCACAAAGCAATTTTCCCACACTGGAATTGTAGATTGCTGGAAGATTATCTTATAATACCTACCGGTACATAGGTATTATGTATTGTCCATTTCATCCAATAAATGTATCACTAAATTATCATTAGAACTGACTTATATGCCTTATATTGTTTGTCCACTTTCTTGTTTGTTATTGTTCCATCCACGTTGTGCGACTTATTCTGCAATAGTCATATTCAATCAATAACATAGTACTAGAAAATGCTAGAATGTTGTTCATTCAATCCTGATACAAGGCTGTTTTGCAAACACTGGTAATTCTTATTTATTAGTTATATTTTATTAGTGATAGTTTTTATTTAAAAAGATAGGCCCTAAGCATGAATCTATTGATTTCAAAACCAAAAAATACCAAATCTAGTGTGATTTAGTTCAATTGTACATATGATATGACATATCACTGGGGTTTCCTGACCAGTGTGATAAATAGTTAAATCATTATATTATGTCTTATCACCAAAATTGCCAAATAATATTAAAACCAAAATACGTTTATTACGTGTTTATTTTTTACGACGTACTCGAGTCGACAGCTAGGCTATATGACGTTGGCCGAATCAGATCCATCGCACATCGCCGAGTTCGTCGGGTCGCAAAGACAGGTCGCATTAGTGGGAACGAGAAGATGTGAGAAGAAGCTTTGTCTTCAAGACATCATGCATGATACACTTCATGATATACACTCTTTTAATTTAAAAAAAAAAAGAAAAAGCTGGTTCGACTGGATTCTTTCCTTTTTTGGGTATATTTTCTAAAGTTATAAATGTGCTAGTAGTGATGGGCAATTATATAGTAGAAGGTTTCAATATACTGTTTAAAGTTTAACCCAATTTGATACAATTCATTTAAAAAAATGCCTCACAAATTATTCCACAAGAAAGATATTTTTTACAACAATCTGTTTTTAATTCATAGCCTATCTCGTTTTTACAGGAAAGAAACAAACTGTACAAACATCCATCATTCTGGCTGGATGTTTTATTTTTAAGATACTAGTTTAGTTTAGTTTAGTTTTTGAGGTTGGCACATCTGCCTTGTATGTGAGGGGTCAAAATTCAACAGCACCGCACAGTTGGATATCTACCATAGCCGCCATAACCGTGCCTTGTAGGCATGTAGCTTTCCATCAAATTGCTTTTGTAAATAGTAAATTTAATGTTTTTATAAATATGTGATGCAATGCTACTTCAATAATACAACTGTCTTGTTATTTCACACGTACGTTTTATAACTTAGGCTATTTCATTGACTATACAAAGTGTATACGTAATTAATTACTCATATCTGTGCTAGTAGTATTTGTAGTGAATGTCATCAAGTGATACAATTAATTGTTTCTGGAACTATCACTATGGTACTTAGTGGGTAGGTAGGTAGGTTTATTTACCTACTTAATCCTGTGAAGGTGTGTAAAAACTGTGAAACAAAATCAAAAATGAAATGCTTAAATTGTATTAGGCCTAATATAGTGCATTATGCCTACTTTGCATGTTTATAAGTAAACTCTACGGTACAATTCAGCATCTATCCAGAAATAAATAGGGCTGTGCGAGCAGGGATTTTTTAAGTCGAGCGAGATCGAGCAAGATTCAGAAGATATTCTTGAATCTCGAGCGAGATTCGAGATCGAGCGAACCAAAAATTTTCTTGAATATCAAGCGAGATTCAAGATTAAAACAGACTTTTGTTATTACCTTCCTAGTACCATAAAGGCCCGAGTATAACGCGATATTTTTTTTTTTAAAACAAAAAATTCCATCTACGCTCGCGCTAGAATTGGAGACTGCAAATTTCCAAACGCCTTTCGCGATGTTTGAAATTCCCGCCTAAAGTCGATAAAGTAGTAACTTTCGATACCGGCAAGTCGATCAAGTAGTCGCAGTTTAGCCCCGATGCTAGCGCAGCCACTTATTAATTGAAGAACTTCTAAGGGAGGAACAGGGTGTTGGGAGTGGGGTGATATCCAAGATGGACGTTGTCAATGGAAAGTGATGACTTGGTCTGCGGAATTTTTACCAGCAAGCAATTTTGTAAAGAGTTTAGACTATTTTTCAAGTCCATGACATATTACTAGAATCCATGTTTTGGTAGTACAATCACGAAAATAGGCCGCCTAAATGTTGTATCTAGATTATACAAAGCCTAGGCTAGGGTAGGCCCAGGCCTAGGCCTAGCCCGCTCGAGACTCGAATTTTCGAGCAGGTGTTAGAGCAAGTCGAGCGATACACGAGCAGAATTTTTATCTCGATCTCGTCTCGAAATTTCGAGACTCGCACAGCTCTAGAAATAAATATAAAACAAGTTTTTCAGAATCAATCAAAGAAATGTACATATTAAAGTAATTTGAATGTGTCGAATTAAGTTCGAAAGACTACATTTGGCGATGAGCAGGTGACATAGTCAGTGCTTAGTTTATCAATTAATTATCTTATCAATTACCTGTCAGTTTCAGACTTCTTTTAATGTCAAGTCAGTTGTTATATGTTTACCCTCTCAAACAAATGTTTTTAGAATAATACAATAAAATGCTTTATATATTTTCTGTTTCTAATTGTTGATGCTTTCCTTTCAGTTCCAGTTTGTCAACTCGTTTCTCTCGCTGTTCTACATTGCATTCTATCTCCAAGACCAAGAAAAACTTAAAGAGGTACGTTGAGTAATTAATTTAATTTTTCAGTCAAGTGCTGTTTTATTGTATAGGGGTCATTCCATGGAAGTTCAACCAATGCAGGTTGCCGACTTATTTCTGATATTTTTCAAAGTTGGATCATTGATAACTACTGACTTGCAGATAGTAACACAATTTTTTTTATTTTTTTCGGATGAACGGTTTAGAAGTTACGGGCCTTGAAAGTTCAGTCCGCGTTGCGAAAATGGCAAATTTAAGGGTTTGCGTTTAAAAGTGCCACACCTAAAGGGGTGAAGCTTTTGGTTTGATTTTTCCTTCCTAGGACCATAATTGAATAGTTCTACTAGAATATGTTTTCAGAAATTTTATACTTAACATGCAAGTAGTCCAAACTGAAGGTCAAAGTCATCCTATTAATTTGTCGTTTTTGCAGATTTTGGGGTGTAATAACTCTGAGGGGGTTGAAGATAACCATCCAATTCTTTTTGCATAATATACTCTTTAGCCTTGTGTAATAGGAAAAAAATACATTGTTTTGGTTTTCTGTACCCTTCATACCCAAAAATATTCCCAAAATGTAGCGAAAGTCAAATTTGGACATTTTCAAGGTCAAGTTATAGAAAAGGGGTAACTTAAAAAAAATTGACAGTTTGGTGTTTTGTTTAACTATCTGCAAAGAACAAAACTGCCAAATAGTTATGTGTTACTCAATCTGGTTTAGGAGTTACAGCCCCTATAAAAAGGCAGTAATTTTCCCACTTGACCAGTAGGCGTACAGTGTGATTCTCAAATATAAAACACTATTTAGGCCAATATTAAACCAAATTACATTTAAAAATAAATATACATGTCTTTTCCATGTCCCAAAAAGCCAGTTTAGGGGGGTGGAAAAAGGGGGTGATTTTTGTGAGGACACCAATATCACAAAAACCGAAGATGGTACAGACGTGAAAACTAGTGGTTATAGATTCTCCTTTTAAAAATAAAGGAATACATGTTTTACCATTTTCCTAACATCCTCTTAAGAAGGATGAAAAGGGGTGGTGCTCATACTAAAATTCACCCCCACGTTTTCACTCCTTCTCAACTGGATTTTCAGAAAATGGTAAAACTAGTGTTATTATCTAACTATCTTTAATTATCTAATCTAAACTAAATGCTGAGATTTTCGCCTATAACATTGTCAGTTTTTGAAATAAAATATTCACCCCCTCCTTTTTAACCCCGTTTTCACTTGTCTTAAATTGATTTAAAAAAAATTGTAAAACACGTGTTTATTTAATCTTAACTTAAAGAATCTAAATACTAATTTTCACATCTGCAACATCATCCGTTTTCGAAATATACTTATGCTCAAAAAATAATTCACACCCTCTTGTAACCCCCGCCCCCCTAACTGGATTTTCAAAAAATTGTAAATCAATTGTTTACATATTTTTAAATGAGTATGTTAATATAGTAATACCAGATTTCATAACTATAACATGTTCCGTTTTTTAGTTTTAAAAAATCACCCCGTGTTTTCACCCCCTTAACTGGATTTGCAAAAAATATTCAAATACTTGTTTCCTTGTTTCAAGAAATATTTATACAAATTTTCAAGCCTGTAGCGTTTACGGTTACCGTTAACGATTTTGGAGGTATAGGAATCTTTAAAAAAAAATCCACTTCTCACCCCCATTAACGGGATTTTCAGAAAATGGTATCACACGTGTACTACTTTGTTTTTTAAGGTTAATCTAAATATCAATTTTTCACGGCTTTAACAGTGTCGGTTTGTTAGATACCGGTACAGGTGTTCTCATTTTAAAAAACTACCCCCTTTTTCACCACCATATTTTACTAGATTTTTGAAAAATGGTAAAATACGTGTTTCTTTATGAAGAAGAATCTATGTACCAATTTTCACATCTCGAATATCTTCGGTTTTAGAGATAAAAAAATTCACCCCCCGCACTGCACCACCCCTTTTCATCCTTCTTAACAGGATTTTAAGAAAATGTTAAAACATGTACTATTCCTTTATTTTTGAAGGAGGATCTAACCACCAATTTTCACGTCTGTTACATCTTCGGTTTTTGAGATATTGGTGTCCTCATAAAAAATCAGTCCCTTTTTCCACCCCCGTAAACTGGATTTTCGGGACATGGTAAAGACATGTTTATTTATTTTTAAAGGTAATTTGGTAAAATATTGGCCTAAATAGTGTTTTATATTTGAAAATCACACTGTATGCCTACTGGTAAAGTGGGCGAATTAGTGCCTTTTTAGAGGGGCTGTAACTCCTAAACCAGACTGAGTAACACATAAATATTTGGCAGTTTTGTTCTTTGCAGATAGTTAAACAAAACCCCAAACTGTCAATTTTTTTGAAGTTACCCCTTTTCTATAATTTGACCTTGAAAATGTCCAAATTTGACTTTTGCTACATTTTGGGAATATTTTTGGGTATGATGGGTTCAGAAAAACAAAAAAATGTATTTTTTTCTTATTACACAAGGCTAAAGAGTATATTATGCAAAAAGAATTGGATGGTTATCTTCAACCCCCTCAGAGTTATTACACCCCAAAATCTGCAAAAACGACAAATTAATAGGATGACTTTGACCTTCAGTTTGGACTACTTGCATGTTAAGTATCAAATTTCTGAAAACATATTCTAGTAGAACTATTCAATTATGGTCCTAGGAAGGAAAAATCAAACCAAACGCTTCACCCCTTTAGGTGTGGCACTTTTAAACGCAAACCCTTAAATTTGCCATTTTCGCGACGCGGACTGAACTTTCAAGGCCCGTAACTTCTAAACCGTTCATCCGAAAAAAATAAAATAAATTGTGTTATTATCTGCAAGTCAGTAGTTATCAATGACCTTAATTTGAAAAATATCCCAAACATGTCAGCAACAAATTAATTCCAAATTGGTTGATTTTTCATGGAATTACCCACAGCCTAACCAGGAAGTAAACTCAAGGTACAATCAAAAGATTACTGAGTGAGGGAAGATAGTTCACTCCTATGGGAAATCGTCTGCGCGGGTCTGAACGAAATTTTCTAAGTCCGACATGTAGTTCGAATTCTCATCGCAAGAGCTCGCTCTTCCAAAAGTTTAAAACTAAGCGGGAACCTCGGTCGTTCGACTCAGCGCCTTCTCAGCGCCGGGGGGAAGAAGTGTCCGAGCCGAATTCTTCCGATGCCAGAACCAAGTTCAAATATATCCCGCCAGAGGGCAACGAAGTTCAAACGTGCTGAGCTAGCGCTCCTTGCGGTGAGAATTTGAACTAGTGGTGAGACTTCTAAATTTTTGACAAAACTTGCGCAGATATTTTAACACGGCGATGAAACATCTTCCCTCACTCAGTAATCTTTGATACAATGCATGCAAAGTGTATGTAATGGTAGTAAAAATGTTGCATTGGGGTTACAAATTTCAATTTCGGCGTTATTTCTTAATGTATGTACGTATTATTTATTTTGCTACAGCAACTTGCGGCGCTTCTAATTGCGAGGCAGGTGATTGGAAATCTCAAGGAATCTGCGTTGCCGTACATAGTGGAACAGCTGCGCCTGGCCAAGCTAAGTTTCGACATGTTTGGGGCTCTGAGTCCGACAGAAGCCAAGAAAGCTCTACCGGGTGAGCTGGACGAAAGCAGCGCGCCCGGTGAACAGAAGACTCCGGAGAAACAGCCCGTCGACCGGAACATCAGCCAGGCAGAGCTAGAGAGCCAACTTTTTAAGGTAATGACTATTGAATGGTCCATTTTATTTTTTGAATGGGAGTGAGCTAAAATGATTTGTGAAGCAGGTTTTGTTTGTATAACTTTACTTTTTACGAAGATACTTCTCGATATTTCCAGTAGGCCTAGTTATCTTTTTTCATGCCACATTTTGCCTACATTTACTACATTTTGCCATGCTATGGAGATCATGTTTTAACGGTAAATTTGTCACCCAGCTTGGAAATAACGTCTGAACCTTTATTTCTTGGCAGATCACTGTAGGCTTGTACATGTTTTTAGAACATGTTGCTATTTTTGATGTACAGGTAATTACAATGTATCTGATATGCTGTGCATGACAACACTGATATCCATTTTCTAACACGTTAAATACCGTTTTTACCAATAGAGGTGGCTCTGCGGTAAGACGCGAGACTCTAATTCGGGAGGTCGCCGGTTCAATTCCTGCCACCGGCAGTCCTGACTGAAGGTTTTTTCCGAGGTTTTCCTCAGTCGTAAAGGCAAATGCTGGGACTGAGTCATACTAACAGCCCTCGGACATTCCTCCCCAGCTATCCAACACCCTAATAACCTAGGGGGGAAGGATAGGAAGAAACCAACAGCTTACCTTGTAGTAGTTGCGGCCTTCGAAGTCGATAGAAACACAAAAAAGATATAAACAAAACGTCGAGACAGTTTCGGCCTGACATGGCCTTGATCACCTGACGAAGGTGGAGGAAAGACCTTCGTCGGGTGATCAAGGCCACGTCAGGCCGAAACTGTCTCGACGTTTTGTTTATATCTTTTTTGTGTTTCTATCGACTCCGAAGGCCGCAACTACCACAAGGTAAGCTGTTGGTTCCTTCCTGTCCTTCCCCCCAAGCTCAAACCTAGCCGTTAGGCAAACTTACACATTCACCCTAATAACCTAGTTAGTCACCTGAAGAGGGGCACATCAGGTAAAGCTGGTGTGCACCTATAACGGGTGTTTCTACGAAAATTATTATTATTACCGTTTGTTTTTCGTTTCAGTACGACGGCACGTTCGCAGACCACTTGGAAATATTCATCCAGCTGGGCTACGTTGTGTTGTTTTCGTCGGCGTTCCCCATGGCCGCCCTGTGCGCGTTCATCAACAACCTCATCGAGATACGCAGCGACGCGTTCAAGCTGTCGTTCATCTTCCAACGGCCGTTCGGGCAGCGCGTCTCCAACATCGGCACGTGGCAGAACGCGATGGAGATCATGGGCCTGATCGCCGTGCTCGTCAACTGCGCCCTGATCGGACTGTCGGGCCAGGTGAATAGGATGTTTCCGGAGATGTCGACCACGCAGACTATCCTGCTTATTGTTGCTCTAGAGGTGAGTTACGTCTTTGGGATAGCCCTCGTCTATCCTGCTTATTGTTGCTCTAGAGGTGAGGGAAAATTGCGCAACTTGTCGAAGTGTTGCATTTTTATGAACACTAATTAGATGAGCGTAGCAAAGCGGAGTGAATCTCTCCATACAACTCGATCGGCACTTTGTCTGTGTGTCCGCCAAATTTTGTTCGTCGCGCACAGGTCAAACGGCTTGACGGATTTGGCTGAAATTTTAAGTCAACACTCGTGACCACTAAACTAGATGCTGTTAACATAATCAGCCAAATCTGTCAAGATGCCAACCTACAAAAAATTAATTAGTGAAAAAAATCGAGTTTTATTTATTTTTTATTAAAACTTATAGGCCCCTAGACAAATTTAAATAATGTTTTACATTTATGTCCACACTAACAAGGTTGACACCAGATACACGTTTTGGAATTGTAACTTTAAATGCCATTTTATACAAAAAATATTTAGTTTACTAAATACGGAAATTCATATTGTTTGATGTATTGAAAAAAATCGCTCATCTAGCAACGCAGAGCGTTTTCCTAGTATTTACATTTTTTCAAGGGGGTATTTTTTATTCCATGAAGTAAGAATAGGTCTGACAGTTGAAACAAATTGGGATCATTTGGTTTATATTTGACCTAGTAATAAAATGTTTACCAGCATAGGATTATGTATTAATATTGCAAGCTATATGTAGCCCCTTAAATTGGATAAGTCTACGCCTGATGTTCGTTTACTTTCCTTTGCACTGTCTTCTCAATAAGCAGTAAGGAAAGCCTAGTTTAGTTGGTCACAATGGGGAAGATGGAAGTTTACTGCATACAAAGTTTGTCAAAACGCTTAAATTCACAGCAAAATCAGGTCACAATTTAACTAAATGTTAGGACCAAGGTCTCTGGACCGACATCTCCCTTTTTGTTAAAATAAAATAAAATTCTGCTTATTTAGTAAATTTGAATAATACCCGCCAACGATCTAGGATAGGCCCTCATCAATCGTGTCGCAATCATCACGACGTCATGACGTCATGAGGTTACTGGGCTCGTGGTAGGTGGCTCGTTGGTCCAGTGGTTAACATCCCTGCCTCCAATGCAGAAAGTCCCGGGTTCAAACCCCGCTTCAGGCAGAAGTTTTTTTAACTTCTAATAGGGATTCAATTCGATCACTTCTTGGCTTAGAAATAAGTAAACGGTGACTTTGGAGCCGTCCTAACAACAAAGCACTCAATAAATTCAAAGCTATTCTGAATCGACCTCGTTGATTCTGGCATTTGTCCGCAGGTGTTTGCACTGTCCAATCACTGATTCATATGTTTCGTATTTGACATATCGATCTTTGATTGGTTATCAATCGTTCACTCGTCGACGGTGTTCGGAGTCTACAGGGTTGGTTTAGTCGCTTTAAATTAAAGTCCCCCACTGAAAATCAGTCTTGTTACTGAGTGGGTAGACTCTAAATGTGAATTTATTTTTTTTTTTTTTTTTTTTATTTATTTATTTATATATTTATTTATTTATTTATTTATTTATATATTTATTTATTTATTTATTTATTTATTTATTTATTTATTTATTTATTATTTATTTATTTATTTATTTATTATTTATTTATTTATTTATTTATTTATTTATTTATTTAAATATAGGATGTGTGGAGTCGGAGAACAAGACAGGAGGCATCTCTTTGAGTGTGCATATGTAAAGGATGAAAGGGACAAAATGCCGGGTGGCATGGATCAAAGGGAACAGGAGTCCTATCTCTACTGGCTTACCAGAAAATACATGATGACATGAGATGTTAATTGTGGGTATAAGAAAAGAAGAAAGAAGATTTATTTATTTATTTATTTATTTATTTATTTATTTATTTTTATTTATTTAATGGTGTTCTCTAATGCGTTGCGTCGTTCTTTCTCCCCGGCAGCACATCATGTTGACGCTGAGGTTCCTCATCTCGTGCGCCATCCCGAACCTGCCCGAGTGGGTCGCCACCGAGATGGCCAAGATAGAGTTTGCCCGGCGCGAGGCTTGTCGCCGGCTCTCCTCTACCGGGCCGGCGCAGCCACACGACGTCTCCGAGGCAGCTGCGGGGCTCGTCATTGGTCGGTCAGTAACGTCGTGCATCCGTCTATTATCATTGGGGCCAGAAGAGCCTTCGATTTATGCGTTTTTACTAGGGGTGTGCGAACCCGTTCGAAAACGAACCGAACTCGAACCAACTTTAAAAGTTCGAGTTCGGTTCGAAAAATTAAAACCATGTTCGAAAACAAACTATTTGTATTTGCCGCCTTCCCGCCTAAATTCAAACTGTTGGGCTAGGTTCTTTAGTTCTAAATTGTCATTCACAGTCTGTTGTATGTAACAGAACAAAGGCAGTGCCTTTTCGGGCCCTATTTTCCCTCTATATCCTGTTGCTGTTAGTATTCCGTTTGAGCCTGCCTAAACTTGATTTTAACTCTTTAATGTGTTCCGGGCTCGTAAATAATGTTTTTCAGTCACATTTAATTTATTTTAGAAAAATGGAAACAGCACCATCACAAGTAAAACCAATTTATTTATTCGCATGATCATATTTCTTCTCCCATTTACACTACAGAAGTTTCAACCACAACTTTAGAAACTTTAAAAGAAAGTTCGAAGTTCGGAGTTCGAAGTTCGGTCTGATATGAAGGTTCGGTTTGAAGTTCGGTTCGAAAAAAAATGAGGGTTCGCACACCCCTAGTTTTTACTTTGTTGAAACAGGACTTTGTTTAAACAAACCCGATTTGTATAGTATTGTTTAAGGTATATAATGTGAGGAAAGGATCCAACAGCTTACCTTCGTGTAGTAAGATGACGGATTTGCTAGTTTGAAGTACACATAAAAGACATAATACAAATATAACGAGACGTTTCTACCGAGGTCTTGCTCGAGAGAAGAATGGCTGGCTACTGCTCGGTCGAAACGTCTCGTTATATTTGTATGTCTTTTATGTGTAGGTACTTCAAACTCGCAAATCCGTCATCTTACTACACGAAGGTAAGCTGTTGGATCCTTTCCTCACATTATATACCATTCCAGCCGATTGGCACCTACTTTCATAACGTATTATTGTTTAAAATGAATCAAAAGTAGTTAGAAGTACTACAGAATTTGGTGAAAGATGTCTTCGAAAGTGTACCCAACTGTATTTGCAAACAAACTTGTGTTACAGTTGTTAACGAGATTGTTTCCCCGTCAGGTTCGTGGTCTCGCCGGCGGACGAGGTCACGACCTCCGAGTCTCCGAGAGAGGAGGCGAGGGGGGGGACTCCCCCCACCGAGGTGAACCCCCCGTCTCCGAGCGTGGACACTCCCCCTCGTCCCGGCAGCGAGGAGACCCTGATGGCTCCCGAGGACAACGCCTCGTACGCGCTCCCCCGGTCCAACCTGCCCTCCCCCGGGCTCCCCCGGCCGCTGTCCAAGCGCACGCGCGACTGGCTGGGTCCCGACGCAGACGCGCTGGGCTACCACCTCACCATCGGCCCTCACGGCGTGGACTGGGTGAAGCAGCGCGGCGAGGCAGCGCGCAAGACGAGCGAGCCTCAGGTGGGCGGCGGCTCGGGGGAGGAGCTTGCGCTACACCGCAGCACGGACTGCATCGTCGCGCCCAAGGACCTATCCGCCTCGTCAGACTCCGACCTGCTACGCTCCGCGCCGCCCTGGGTCGCGCGCAACAAGTTCCGCTTCTCTCCCGACAAGGAGGCGTCCCCCTCGGACAGCTCTCGGACCGTCTCGAGCCAGGAGGAGGAGACAAAGTCCGAGGAGTGGGCGGCCAAGAAGTCGCGGGTGAAACAGTCGCTGGTGAAGCGGGCGCGCTCGGTAGCCATCTTCTCGCTCAAGCTGAAGGAGAGGCGCGCCCGGGAGGCGGCCAAGGAAGCGGAGAAGAAGGCCGAGGCCGAGAAGAAGGCGGAGGCGAAGAAGACGGAGAAGAAGTGGGGAACGGGGACGCAGAACGTGGGCGGGGAGCTCTCGTGCATACCCATCGAGAAACTGATATCCGTCGACGACGTCGCCCTGGACATGCAACGGAGGAAGAACAACCACCATTGATCGACGCGCCCCCACGGCTAGTTGTTGTTACTTAACTCGTTTCAGGTAGCAATATAACGTAGACTCTTCTTAGTAAATGTACTTCAGTAAAAAAAACGTGAATAGTCTTTCCGTGGTATTAGCGTCCGATGTCCAATTGTTCTGTTTCTCTGTTCTTTTGATTTGTGTCGTTATTAGTCGTTGGCCTATTCTCAGTGCAAATGTACTGTACTTTAATTTGCCACAGTACCTTAGTAGGGTATATATATATATCTAGCACTGGTTAAAAACCTTTGCAAGTATCAAGAATACCCATGCTCCATGTTTTGGAGGCTGGGGAAAACCAGTGCAAATTTGTGAGTGTCACTTAATCTAATAAGTAAATGTCTGTTTCATATTGGCCACCCATGTTAAATCCCAAATACGAATGGGACAACTTTCACTTTTTTCTGAACAGACCAAGAACTGAACCCAAATAATTTCTTCACAATAAGACCAAGAAAGGTTATCAGATCAGCCATCCATGTTTGAGGATCTGTACTGTGTGTGTTGAGAGCAGGCTCTCCAAATTAAATAGATACACAATTATGATTGGAGTTATGCAAGACCTGCATTATGATAGTCACTCATTAGAACTTAGTGTGGACACTTACCCTATATAGTTATTAAAACATTGAAAATAGAAAATGCAGTGTGCGTGGTAGTGTTTTTTAATAGTAGACATACACTGTAAGTAGACTTAACTATTGTTTGTTTTGTAAACCAGGTTATCTTACACATATTAGGGAATAGGAATCTACACATCGCATATCCATGATTAGGCCTACCTACAGTATACAAAATACAGTAGCCTATGTATAATTTTGATCAAGTCAACGTAATCTACAAAGTTGTTTAAAAAAAAAGAGTGTAATCGTGCTCTAGCTTCCATTGCACTTTGAATTGCCTAGTTTGAAACAAACCGCTTTCTCCGTTTCAATTGTGTCGTGAATCCCGTTTGATATTGTTTTGGTCGTTGTCAAGTCATACATGTATGCAAACACATTTACATTGTGAATGGGCCTGTTATCTTTACCGTTTAGGTGCTATAATAGTATGCTACGATAGGGATCGCAGTTATATAGTGATAGGGGACTTGACATCGAAATTGACTGAAATTAAGTCAATGGCATGAATCAATGTACCATTCAACTCGGTCAAGCATAAGTATGTATACGAAGTGTTCATGTTGAGTTGGCGCACTTGTTACCTGACTAAGGGCGATATGCACAGAGAAACTGTCAAGTTAAGTACAGGATTTGTTGCTATGGAATTGTTTTATTATTACATGCTATTTTCCATAAGAAGAACAAACTCCGTAGCATCTATAAACAGATCATATACCTACCTTGACTCTGCATTCCGCCCTAAAGGTCTACAGTCGACTGGTTCATGAACACACTCTTTGGACAAAAGGGAGTCAACCTACAAACAAATAAACAATTCACTGATGTTTGTGTTTGGTGGCTGTTCTCTTTTCCGTTGTTCCGTCATCTTATTAATTATGGAAACATCACATTCAAATTCACGTCAAATGTACATCAATTCATCCAGATTTTTTTTTTTTTTTGAAACATTAAAAAATAACACAATAAAAATCATAGGATGGTAGCATCTATTTTTGTTATAGGTTACGACATTACTTGCGTGTGCAGTACTGCTGTATTATATTAATTGTGTAGTTTATCTGTCTGGCAGGCCTAGATTGGCCTTGTTGCCTCTTGTTCATGGTAGGTCTAACTGCAAAATTCATCAACAAATGCCAGTCAAGATTAATTTTTATGATCCAAGTATTGAGACTTAACGAATATTACATCGAGTACTAATGACTAACGTAATAAGATCAGTCTTAACTTGAAACAGCAGGACTTGCACATGACTACCTATGGGAAATGAAAAATATTCATTTTTCATAGTTCAACATAAACTACCTGATTTTATGAAAATAAAGAATGAAGATGTGTGCATGATTTAAAATGAGCTAACTCTTAAATTAGGCCTAGTTTAAAAATTGAGGAAACTGTTGCAAAAAAATGTATGAATATTACTTTTGATAATGCCAATTGCAATTACAAGTGAAGTTGATGTCAATACAAGTTCGATGTCAGTTTAAGTTCTATGTCAATAGAACAATCGAATTTGACATTTGAATCGAATAGATGCCCTAGTAGCAAGGTTATTATATATATATAGCTCGGTTGTGTTAAATATATATTTGCAAGCTAGATTTAGACTACCCAATTATAGGTATGTAATTAATAATTATTTTAAGAACATAAATGGTCAGACTTTTATTGGTTTACTGTACTACTAGGCTATATGATTAGCATTGCATTTAGATTTTTCAGTCTGATACATTCATGGAAACATACATTCCAGGTAACTGGTCCAACGTTGATACAAGAAACTAGTCAGCACTGGATTTATTGTTACATAGTACCGGTATTTAGCCAGGCCTGCCTACATTAGGTGTGGGCCTATTTGTGCTGGGTTTTGTCACAGCCTGTTTGTTTCACAGCTAAATGAGAATTGTTGTAATGGGATTCACCTGTTGTTTTTGTTAATTGTAAATGTATATATTTTGTGCCAAGTGCCTAAACGCAAACTTATTTTTGAGTTATGTTGACATGAAGTTTAAAAAATTAAAAAAAAATTAATGTTGTACGAATACAAATGGTGTTAATTTCCATACTAATCCAGTAATCCTGAATGTCCATGCCTAATAGTCGATTTACAGCTACGCGTTGCGAGCGAAGCGAAGGCGCGAGCTCCAATCAGTGGCCGAGTTTGTGTGAAACTATTAACTTCTTTGCATGAAACTCGGCCGCTGATTGGGGCTCGCGCCCTCGCTTCGCTCGCAACGCGTAGCTGTAAACGTAGCATAATTAATAATTATTTATAAAGCATAAATAATAAATACACCTATTATGCTTCAAGTGAAATATCTGAAAGGGAGAAATTTTATTTTTGAACAGCACATTAGTTATTAGTACAATATTATGTGGTATTACTGAATTTAAAACTGTTAAGCCTCGCCCAATAGAATGAGAATTCGAGAAGATAGTGAACTGCAAGCAGTAGAGATAGGATAGACAAATAAATGGTTGCTGGGCCTCTACCTAGAGATGGGTGAAAAGAATCGATTCTTTCCTTTCAATTCTTTCTACTAGTCGATCGATTCTTTTTATTTGATGAATCGATTCTCTAGCATCGATTTTTTCAATAATCGGCTCTCAAAATTTGAAGCAGCTCCACCATTGACCAGAACGTCACCAGTTTGCCCCCTCGTACGACCGTGTCTCCGTTGCTATCACAATGTCCGGCTCCTGCAGGCCTGTCGGTGTCTGTGTCTGTGCCTGGCTGTGCAGCTGTCATACAGTGAAATTTTTACAACGTGCCATATCTGCCATGCCACTATCTGAACCCTTCAAAACTGCAAAAGCACTGTTTGAAAGTTACAGTGTATAGTATTAATCAATTTCTATAAAATCAACTTTTTCCAGGAAGGGCAAGATGATACCTTAGACTCTTGCCCATGACTCTGCCCCCCCTCCCCTATGCAAGCTCCTGCTTGCATAGGGGAGGGGGTATCTGCGGTTCCGACGTCACTGCACACGCAATCGGTGCTTCAAAGTCGAGCCGTGTATCAGGGATGTAGGACATGCAAAGAGGTAAGAAAATCAATAAGGTAGGTACCTGATTCGTTCCTTCACAACTATTCCAAATATAGATAACCAGCTGAGAGAGGTATGGATTGTCCATGGACAGGTTTCCAAAACGAATATATAACGAAGGGTGCGTTAACATACAATACATAGTCGCAGAAATCGCAGGCGAGCTCGAAAGTTGCAATTGCAACAGCGTTGGAACCGGGCAAGGGGGGGGGGGCAGAGGGTAGCTTCCCCCCTGAGCTTGCACTTTGCATAGGGGATCAAGAGTATCATCCTGCGCCCCCCCCCCCCCCCACTGGACAATTGTTGGATTTATAGAAATTGATACACGTTGTAATTTTCGAACTGTGAGCTTGATAAAATAAACTAAAAAAAAATAGAGCAAGTGATATCGTAGTTCCTTATTTGAGCCCACCAAATATGCCGGGCCAAAGTTCAGTGACTGACTCATATCACACACAGCACATGGCGGTGCGTAACAGGTGGCTTGATCAATGTGCTGGCAAAATACACCCGTGTCACTCAAAGTCCCGTTTTTCAATCGTCATTTGCAAGAGGCGGGGGGGGGGGGGGGGGAATTGCTTGCTTGTAAGGCAGTGGCAGTAGAGGTTCGGCAAATGAGGTGGTATAACGTGGTGAGACTGTGTGATAGGGTTGACAAACGTAGGTATTTTATTAATGTCGTAATGAGTGATACGCAATATCTTTAAAATGCAAAAGACTTCGTCCAGCAGGGCCAGTGCAGGTAATGACCAATCTGCCAATCTGTGTTTATTAGTTTTAACACAGAAACGTTAAGTATTTGTCTTGTTTACTATTATATGACACATCACATTTTGTTCGTGTAGTGTAGTACCAACATTGTCCTTGTTCCATCAACACTATGTATTACGTGTCGCTATAAACGTCGCCGATATAGTGTTTACATTCATTAATTCATGCATTTGGGGGGGGGGGGGGGGGGCAAAGTCCTCCTAATTGTCAATTACCCTCCTACTCTCTGGCAATGAATGAATCAAGCACTATAGGTATTGTACGTAGGAAAACCTCGGAATTGGTTACATTACTCGGTGAGTGCAAGCTACGAAACAGAGCTACGGAAGGAATATTTCAATACTGATTTATAATCACCACGAATGTACGAAATGAAGTAATATAAATTTAATTTAGAATTTTTTGTTGTGGCAATCGTTTAAAGAACGGGGTCTGGGGCAGAGTCCCAGCAGCTGAACGCAAAAAATCATAAGAAATTCTCTTCTCAGCTGCCCGGAAAATGACTTTGATTCATTATTTATCGAAGTATTTTTGTAACTTGATATTATTGCTATACTGAAACCATTTTAAAGTTTAAGGGGGGTTGGGGGGGGGGGCAGGGAGTTCAGTTCTTACCACTAGATGTATCAGGCACGATTAAATGATTTTGGATCTTTGGTCGGACAATCATGGGGGGCGATCGCCCCCTCTCCTGTATCCTCTACTGCTACTGAACCTTCATTATAATTACTATTTTATTTTGAAATGCAAATAAATTGTGTTATTCATTGTACACTTCAAAACTTTGTTAGATGTAGCAAGCTAGTAGTTTTGCCAGCACCCACACACTCGACGCCTCAGTGTGGAGGGATCAGAGAGTAGAGTGGGGGGAGGTCAATCCCCCCCCCCTCACCCACTGAACGTGCCAGAATATCGCTATTCACTTTCTTGGTGACGGGACTGATTGCTTTTTCAATTGACTTGGCTGAAAGTTTCCGTACGTTTCTTTTGTGAAATGCTAGGGGTACGACAACGATAGTAAAACTGATACCTTTTTTGAGTACCACTCACTAAGGTAACAACTAACAATATCGAACTTTGATACCGAAAATGAACGATGCTTTTATATGTATTGGTCAGTACTCCCGCACTAATTTAATTACTAAGAAATATGCCCTATTGTATTTATTTCGGGTCTATTATCAACTCTTGCCCCTTTGCGCCTAAAAAACCGACAGATTACATTCGTATGAATATGCCATTGTATCTTTTGGTGGAAAGTCGTGATTTTAAGTCCTAAAAATGAGTTTTTACACCTTGTCTTTTTAAAATCGAATTTGATAGATCCTGACCACGTGATCACGAAACTGTAAACGGTTTTTGGCGGAACCGTACCGTTTGTCTGTAAAAAAAATAATGAGTATTCTACACAAATATTGTTATTGTAATTATTGTAAGGCCAAATATGGATGGATTTACGCACTGATGGTCTCACAGGATGCAAAAAGTATCAAAGAATGCGATCTGATCATAAAATTTGCAAAAATGGCAAAAAAAATATTTTTAGCCGTTTTGCAATCAAGGCAGATCCCCATGTGATCCCTTCTCAGATTTTCAATTTCCACACTTTGTCTTTTTATGATTGAATTCGATAAATCTTGACCACGTGAATCCGAATCCGTAAACCGTTTTTTTGCGGAAACGAACCGTTTGGCTGTAAAAAATTAATCTTTATTCAACTCAATACTTTCAAATTGTAATTGTAGGGCTAAATATAGATGGATTTTTTTAGCTGAGGAGCTCTTTGAATTCACAAAATATCCAAGAATACGATTCAATGATAAAAAATTTGAACATTTAAAAAAAATTGAAGTCGATTTTTTTCTAAGTCCTAAAAATGAGTTTTTACACCTTGTCTTTTTTAAATTGGATTTGATAGATCTTAACCACGTGATCACGAAACTGTAAACGGTTTTTGGCGGAACCGTACCGTTTGTCTGTAAAAAAATAATGAATATTCTACCCAAATATTATTGTAATTGATGTTAGGCCAAATATGGATGGATTTACGAACTGATGGTCTCACAGGATGCAAAAAGTATCAAAGAATGCGATCTGATCATAAAAATTGCAAAAATGGCAAAAAAAATATTTTTAGCCGTTTTGCAATCAAGGCTATACCCTTCTCAGATTTTCAATTTCCACACTTTGTCTTTTTATGATTGAATTCGATAGATCTTGACCACGGGAATCCGAACCCGTAAACCGTTTTTTGCGGAAACGAACCGTTTGGCTGTAAAAATTAATTTTAATATTCAACTCAATACTTTCAAATTGTAATTGTAGGGCAGAGGGCTAAATATAGATGGATTGTTTAGCTGAGGAGTTCTTTTGATTCACAAAATATCCAAGAATACGATTCAATGATACAAAATTTGAAAATTTGAAAAAAAAAATTGAAGTCGTTTTTTCTAAGTCCTAAAAATGAGTTTTTACACCTTGTCTTTTTAAAATCGAATTTGATAGATCCTGACCACGTGATCACGAAACTGTAAACGGTTTTTGGCGGAACCGTACCGTTTGTCTGTAAAAAAAATAATGAGTATTCTACACAAATATTGTTATTGTAATTATTGTAAGGCCAAATATGGATGGATTTACGCACTGATGGTCTCACAGGATGCAAAGAGTATCAAAGAATGCGATCTGATCATAAAATTTGCAAAAATGGCAAAAAAATATTTTTAGCCGTTTTGCAATCAAGGCTCCACACTTTGTCTTTTTATGATTGAATTCGATAAATCTTGACCACGTGAATCCGAATCCGTAAACGGTTTTTTGCGGAAACGAACCGTTTGGCTGTAAAAAATTAATCTTTATTCAACTCAATACTTTCAAATTGTAATTGTAGGGCTAAATATAGATGGATTTTTTAGCTGAGGAGCTCTTTGAATTCACAAAATATCCAAGAATACGATTCAATGATACAAAATTTGAACATTTAAAAAAAATTGAAGTCGATTTTTTTCTAAGTCCTAAAAATGAGTTTTTACACCTTGTCTTTTTTAAATTAGATTTGATTGATCTTGACCACGTGATCACGAAACTGTAAACGGTTTTTGGCGGAACCGTACCGTTTGTCTGTAAAAAAATAATGAATATTCTACCCAAATATTATTGTAATTGATGTTAGGCCAAATATGGATGGATTTACGAACTGATGGTCTCACAGGATGCAAAAAGTATCAAAGAATGCGATCTGATCATAAAAATTGCAAAAATGGCAAAAAAAATATTTTTAGCCGTTTTGCAATCAAGGCTATACCCTTCTCAGATTTTCAATTTCCACACTTTGTCTTTTTATGATTGAATTCGATAGATCTTGACCACGGGAATCCGAACCCGTAAACCGTTTTTTGCGGAAACGAACCGTTTGGCTGTAAAAATTAATTTTAATATTCAACTCAATACTTTCAAATTGTAATTGTAGGGCAGAGGGCTAAATATAGATGGATTGTTTAGCTGAGGAGTTCTTTTGATTCACAAAATATCCAAGAATACGATTCAATGATACAAAATTTGAAAATTTGAAAAAAAAAATTGAAGTCGTTTTTTCTAAGTCCTAAAAATGAGTTTTTACACCTTGTCTTTTTAAAATCGAATTTGATAGATCCTGACCACGTGATCACGAAACTGTAAACGGTTTTTGGCGGAACCGTACCGTTTGTCTGTAAAAAAAATAATGAGTATTCTACACAAATATTGTTATTGTAATTATTGTAAGGCCAAATATGGATGGATTTACGCACTGATGGTCTCACAGGATGCAAAGAGTATCAAAGAATGCGATCTGATCATAAAATTTGCAAAAATGGCAAAAAAATATTTTTAGCCGTTTTGCAATCAAGGCTCCACACTTTGTCTTTTTATGATTGAATTCGATAAATCTTGACCACGTGAATCCGAATCCGTAAACGGTTTTTTGCGGAAACGAACCGTTTGGCTGTAAAAAATTAATCTTTATTCAACTCAATACTTTCAAATTGTAATTGTAGGGCTAAATATAGATGGATTTTTTAGCTGAGGAGCTCTTTGAATTCACAAAATATCCAAGAATACGATTCAATGATACAAAATTTGAACATTTAAAAAAAATTGAAGTCGATTTTTTTCTAAGTCCTAAAAATGAGTTTTTACACCTTGTCTTTTTTAAATTAGATTTGATTGATCTTGACCACGTGATCACGAAACTGTAAACGGTTTTTGGCGGAACCGTACCGTTTGTCTGTAAAAAAATAATGAATATTCTACCCAAATATTATTGTAATTGATGTTAGGCCAAATATGGATGGATTTACGAACTGATGGTCTCACAGGATGCAAAAAGTATCAAAGAATGCGATCTGATCATAAAAATTGCAAAAATGGCAAAAAAAATATTTTTAGCCGTTTTGCAATCAGGCTATACCCTTCTCAGATTTTCAATTTCCACACTTTGTCTTTTTATGATTGAATTCGATAGACCTTGACCACGTGAATCGGAATCCGTAAACCGTTTTTTGCGGAAATGAACCGCTTGGCTGTAAAAAATTAATCTTTATTCAACTCGATACATTTCAATTGTAAGTATTGTTGGGCCAAATATGGATGGATTTTTGAACTAAGAGGCTCTTTGGATTCACAAAATATCCAAAAATACGATCCATAGATAAAAAACTTGAAAATTGAAAAAAAAAATTAAAGTCGTGATTTTAAGTCCTAAAAATGAGTTTTTACACCTTGTCTTTTTAAAATCGAATTTGATAGATCTTGACCACGTGATCACGAAACTGTAAACGGTTTTTGGCGGAACCGTACCGTTTGTCTGTAAAGAAATAATGAATATTCTACCTAAATATTGTTATTGTAATTGTAAGGCCAAATATGGATGTATTTACGAACTGATGGTCTCACAGGATGCACAAAATATCAAAGAATGCGATCTAATCATAAAAATTGCAAAAATGGCAAAATAATATTTTAAGCCGTTTTGCAATCAAGGCTATACCCTTCTCAGATTTTCAATTTCCACACTTTGTCTTTTTGTGATTGAATTCGATAGATCTTGACCACGTGAATCCGAACCCGTAAACCGTTTTTTGCGGAAACGAACCGTTCGGCTGTAAAAATTAATCTTTATTTCAACTCAATACTTTCAAATTGTAATTGTAGGGCTAAATATAGATGGATTTTTTAGCTGAGGAGCTCTTTGAATTCACAAAATATTCAAGAATACGATTCAATGATAAAAAATTTGAAAATTAAAACAAAAAATTGAAGTGGTTTTTTTTTAGTCCTAAAAATGAGTTTTTACACCTTGTCTTTTTAAAATCAAATTTGATAGATCTTGACCACGTGATCACGGAACTGTAAACGGTTTTTGGCGGAACCGTACCGTTTGTCTGTAAAAAAATAATGAATATTCTACCCAAATATTGTTATTGTAATTGATGTTAGGCCAAATATGGATGGATTTACGAACTGATGGTCTCACAGGATGCAAAAAGTATCAAAATATGCGATCTAATCGTTTAAACATAACACCCCTCCTGTTAAAACACAAATAAACACACGAACAATAACCACGGTCAAAAAATAAAAACACTCACCAGTGCGTAAAGACGCGAGGGAACTAAGCTGTCCCCGTGGATGGGTCACGTGGTCTCCTCGCTGGATCACATGCAATGGCGAGCTGCGTGCGCACCACTGATCTCCATAGAGGGGGGAAGTCGGTGCTCGGTTGACTGATAGCACGCGGGATAAAGTCTATCAATGCAGCCTCCTTAAATTTTCTCTTCATTACGTTAGTCTCTTTCATTAAAACACACACATTTTCCCAATCTACACTTGTTTTACAATCAAAAAGATGGTCTTTGAGCTTGCTGGCAGCATGCGTTCTCCCTTTCTATCGTTTTCCTGTGTTCACTTGTGATCCAGCGAGGAGACCACGTGACCCATCCACGGGGACAGCTTAGTTCCCTCGCGTCTGAGGAAGACAGCGGACGCTGTCGAAAATTTACGCACTGGTGAGTGTTTTTATTTTTTGACCGTGGTTATTGTTCGTGTGTTTATTTGTGTTTTAATACTACTCCCGGTCTAATAGTTTTGGTTCTTATTCATTACCCCTCCTGTTCACAAAATAACAAACAAAAATGAGTTATGTTTGCGGAAAAAATTTCAACAGAAACAACACGGGTGTTTTAATATATTCATTGTTAATTTTACCTTCACCTTTTCGTGTCCAACTATCCAGTCATTTTGACTCCACTCACCAATGGCCTGTTTGCTGTTTCCAAGTCTCTTGCCGTGTGTTTATCATTCTGAAATTCATGAGATAATCAACCTAGTTTTATTTACGATTGCGTTACGTCATTCCGCGACAGTGACCCTTGCGCTACACTTGACGCGCGGTGCTGACGCGCGGCAGTAGCGCGCGTCGGCACCGCGACTGAAAACGCTGCGATTGGTCACCGGTTCACCGCGCACATCACTGCCACGCAGCACAAGACATAGAAACCGATGCCTCGTCGGCTCGTCGCCCAATCCACAAACTCGCCCCTTCCCCCCCCCCCCCCCCCCAACACCCCCACAACCCATCATCAACGTAACCCAACGTCACCAGTGCTGCAAGTCTGCTGTCTGTTTTTGGGTTGTGGGGGCGGCCGGCGGGGGAGGGGGGTTGGTCGGGCGCGGTATAGGACACGGTCATACGTGTATGAATATTTGTTTGTACACTATCTCTTCGCGCGGGCTTTTACACGTTTAAACGTTGACACGACTCAGCCCTAACTGCCATAGGTATCATAATAATTCATAAAAACACTGGTTTCATTTCATTGTCAGCACTCTCCATTCTCCTTGTATGAAAAATGTAATTTTGAGTAAAATGATACTAATTGTGTGTAATAATGTTTCCCTGGTTCTGTTTCAGGTTGTTGTAAATGTCGCTCTCACTTTGCTCGCTACTGTCAAGATGTTGTATCTCAGCCTTCTGGACTCAATGACGTCTCCTTAAGCACCAATCACATGCTGCTGTACCAACTAGGCCCTACCGACTCACCTCCTCAACGGCCTGGAGACGCAACGCCAAACTTCAACCTCTCCCGTGTGCTTGTTCAAGCCGAGCATCCCTGTACCCAACGGGGCGGATTTTCTCATGTACTTGTTCAACTCGTGATGTTGTGTTCATTTATTTTACTTGGTTCTTTGTATGAATTCTGTTGTTGCTGTTGTTATTTGTATCTAGTTTTTGAAGCCAACTGTTGTGATGAGAATGTACTTAATTGTTACTTGAATAAATTACATTTCAGTTGGTATCTTGTGTTACAAAGTCCTTCATTCATCATACAGGAAGATAGTATATTTTTTCAAGATCAAGTCTTGAAAAAGTATATTGCAACCTTGCACATTTTGGAACATGTTAATAACAATTGAAAATTATATATATTTTATTATTGGTGGTAAAGCGAATGTGAATGAATAACGTTCTCTTTGATTTGCGCGCCGTAGGAATGGGCGTGTCATTAGCTGAGTTGGTTGCCATGGTTACTCGAGCTCGGACTTAAATAGCGGCCGCGACTCGAAACTGGCTAGGTGGAACGCGATCATGGCCACAAAGAAGAAGATCACGAGACAACAACAACAACAACAAGACAGTAGTACCTCCTGGCACCTTCTACAACCCTGATCCAAATCCGCCATCTTTTTTGCGAAAATCGACATGTAATTGTACCTCGAAAACGTAGTTTTGAGCGATCTTGGATCAGGGATGTAGGAGGTGCAAGGAGGTACTACTGTGTCGTGTGTAGCTCGAGTAACCATGGCAACCAACTCAAATGATGACACGCCAACTCTTACGGCGCGCAAATCAAAGAGGTCCGTATAATGCAATCATATTCGCTTTACCACCTATTACAGAGTACCATAATAATTTTGAATTGTTATTGATTTTTCAGTTTTAATACACTTTCTCAAGACTGATCTTGAAAAAATAGACTGTTTCTTTGGGAAGAATGAATTGGAACAGGTTGTAAACATTATGATACAAGATATCAATTAAAATGTAATTTATTCAAGTAACAAGTAAGTACATTCCCTCCTCAACAGTTGGCTTCAAAAACTAGATACAAACAACAGCAGCAACAGTAGGATTCAGACAAAGAACTAAGTACAATAAAATATGAACACAACAGCATAAATAATTGAACAAGTACATCAGAAAATCCGTTCCATTTGGTCCAGGGATGCTCGGCTTGAATAGGCAAGCACACGGGAGAGATTGTAGTTTGGCGTTGCATCTCCGGCCTGGATATTGACGAGGTGACGCGACGAGAAAACACACGTTGAGGAGGTGAATCGGTAGGGCCTATTTGGTACAGCAGCATGTGAATGGTGCTAGAAGAGACGTCATTGAGTCCAGAAGACTGAGATACAACATCTTGACTGTAAGAGCGACATTTACAACAATCTGAAACAGAACCAGGGAAACATTAGGTTATGCACAATTAGTATATTTTACTCAAAATTACATTATTCAAAACAAGAAGACATACGCGAAACAACGGGGGGGGGGGAGCGGGCAATTGATCCCCACCCCACTTTCCTCTCCAACCCCTCACTCAGGGGCGCCAGTATGTGGGTGCTCAGAGGCTAAAGCACCCTTGGCAAAACAAATATGTCTACATCTAACAAAGTTTTGAGCTATCTACAAACACGTTTGATTCTGTCAAAAACTAGTTAATTGACATTTTTAAAAACTTTCATCAACTATATTTTCAATTTAAATACACAATCACAGTGCATAACAGAATTTAATTTATCAAAATGTATTTTCTGAAGAAAACAGTTGTATAAAAGGCATTGTTGTAAAGTCACTGCATCCTAGATATTGTAAAATGTCCAACTTAATATCAAATACCTTAAGATATTTGTTAATATCGTTGATATTATTAAGAATATTTAAGGAGGCAGTTGTTGACAAGAGTTATGACGTCACGAGCCGTTAGATGATTTTCAGAATTGATCTAGTAAGCCGTGATAAGCTCTATCTAAGGGTCCTTGATAGTTATGTTGAGGAGCATTTTTCACTGTTGTGCATTGTTGTCATTGAAGATCTGGAGGGCCGTGATAAGCTCTATCTAAGGGTCCTTGGTGAATTCTGAAAAAGGTCTATTACGGAACGGGAACAAATGACGGGAAGTTCCAAATTTCGAACTTAAAATGGAATAGAATTGGAAATATACGCTTCTCAGATATAAAAATTATACGCCCGTATTTTTAGATAATGATCTTCCGTTTTTAGGTACTTTGAGGCATATTTATTTTTGATGAGCCTTCCCTCTTCAATGTCTGGATATTGTGCATTATGACATCTATAAGCAGCGGTGGACCAACACTGGTTACACTTGATTTGACCAGCCACACATATTTTAATGTGTTTTAAATCTATACTTAGTTATGATATGCATGTTTTAAAGGTGTGTGTATTTGTACATACACTGCTTGGGCTGGATTCACATAGATGCTAACTCGTAAAAAAGCAAATTATAGCAAAATAAATCATCACATTGGTTATACTACACATTCGAAATTCCAATATTTTTAGTTTTATTGTCAATATCTTACTAAATATTATTTTCTTGAGTTTTCAGAACGATATGTGATGATTTATATCATGACTATTTGCTTAAAACAAGAAAACTTATAGATTAAGCATCTTTGTGAAGCCAATGTTCTACTACAGACTGCTTTATGTACCGAGCACGTGCCGTATAACATAGTTCCCGTACTTGTATCAGCTGCTCCACGTGCTGGTGTAGTTGTCTAGGATGGGGTCGTCTGTTCGGGTGTGCAATGCTCCAAGATGCGCTGGATCACTCTGCAGCCGTACGGGTGGTCGACAGCGCAAACACCTTCAAACACAGACAACATGTTGTTAACCCTTTCCGGTCTATTAGTCTAATAGTCCTGTGTAGTGTGTTGAACGAGACTAATGGTCGGTGCACAATAGCCCGGGAAGGAGCTTCCCGTTACCGTTACCGGAGCTCCTTCCCGGGCTATTGTGCAGCGACCTTCAACATCACAAATCCTGCAGTTACATGCAATTCAAAACAGTTTTTTTTTTTCAATTTTCCAATTCTGGTGCCCACCTATCTCAGTCCAAAATGTACTTCTTATGAACCAACAATGTCACTAATTATATTAAACGAAATAATTGGACAGCAAAGGGTTAGGCCCTTATATCTCTATATTACTGAAACATATCTAAAACCAGACTCCAAAGTTGTATTCCTATGGTGAAGGTTGTTCCTTATTTCCCTAATAATATTATAGTATAAGCAAATGTATTTTATTTTGAGTATTTTTCAAAATACAATTCCGTTTTGCATTGAAAATACAAGGCTAAGAAAGTATCTTGTATTTTGTATCTATAAAAGATTTACTTGAGTAGTTTGTAATAAAAATAAAAATATTTTACTATTTTGCCCAGATCTGGTGACCGTCAAGCTCCTTTACAATCTCTTGCTGGTGCTCGGGCGAGATGGATTCCAGCGCCTTCTGGATCACGGGGCAGCCGTACATCTGCAGCGCTGGGGGCAGGACGTAGCCTCGGACCTGCGGGGGTCACACCAAACATTTATTTTGTATAATAATAACAACAAATGATAAGTTTTTCAACAGATCCAATTTTTCCTAATCATTTTAGTTGGGGGAGTGTGTGGGAGGGAGGTATATAATATTTAAAACATCACAGTTTCAAAACTTTACTTTGGAAAAACAAATTTTCTGATTTTTGATCAAACTGTTTACATACACATAGGAAACTTCAAGTTATAAGAATCTATAATTTTAAATTATTATTGGATAATTTACTGAAATTTGGACTTGTAATAAAATCCCAATTTGAAACCAAAATCCAATTTTTTAGTTTTGTTTTGAAAATATTTTTTTTTTAACTTTTCTTGACTTGTTTTACTGTGGAAACTTCAAAATTGTAGACTTGGGATTTTGAAATGGCCAAGATGTTTTAACATTTCCTTAAAAAATATTTCGATTTATTCAAACAAAATATGTATTCGTTTTCACGCTATATTTTAACTGTGGCTGTTTCTCCATAACTTGTCTCATTTGTCCACTTAATAGTGGATGAGTGACCCCTCACAGTGGATGCTCCCCCCCGGTCCAATATTATCCTGGACCGTGGGTTCCCCCACACCAGTGGCGTATCCAGGAATTGGGATAGGGGGGATTTTCAACCCACATTATAGAGAGTGGAGCCGAAACATAATTGTGGTTCCGGGGGGCTTGCCCCCCGAAAAATTCTTGTCAAGGTCATTTTAGTGCAAGTCTGTGCGTTTTACAGCGGCCAACTGAAACAAGATTACTCGGTTTCTGGCAATACATTTTTTCCTTAGCACCGCTAATAAAAGGAACCTCAATCAATTTACATATTTTTCGTATTGCTTATGCTTTTTTAGTTACAACACTATACAATAATTAAAAAGTAAAACATATAACTGTCTATTGAAACTGCATATTGATACTGTCTATTGAAATACTGTATATTGATACTGTCTATTGAAATACTTTCTATTGAAAAACTGTCTATTGAAATGTAAACGGTCATTTTCCATGTTTTCTTTGCAAACAGGTGCGTCCTCCACACTGGCTGCAAGGTGCGCGCGCACCCCTTTGAGGTTCGTCGAAATACCGACTCTAGCTGGATCGCAGAAGCGGCTATCACTTTGGACCAAATGACAGGTAGAGACAACTCACTAAATGTCCCACAGCCATAGGCGTGCGCATGGGGGGGGGGGGGGGGGGGCAAGGGGGGGCAGTTGCCCCCCCATTAGGATAGGTGTTTTTTTTTTTCAGAATGAGGCATTAGTTTCGAAAATCATATTTAGTAGCGTTTTGCTCACAAGTCACAGCACAGTAGAAATGTCTATAAATATATTCCTCAAACTTTCACTGTTTCTCCAACTGCCTTGCCCGTTTGGCCAGGGAAAGAATAGGTCTAGGGACAGTGCCTGTCGTAGGGGCGACAAAAATGATGACGTATGACATAATGGTTCTAATCTTATCTGAAGTCCTAGATTGGTTTGACGTTGGAATGAGCTGACCGGCTTTAACATCACCTGTTGCCCTACCACCAAGATTTCATGGCTTTGTGACTGACCACTTCCATCACTTTTTAACAATGATACCACTGATAAAACTAAACCATTCTTTAGACCACCAGTACTCCTTCTAATACGCTTAAAAACACATTAAAAAGCACATGTTTTAAAAAAATCGCCTGCGGCGCTTTTTTGTAGGGGATGTCCCCCCCACACCCCGCAATTGGCGCCACCGGGAAGTTCTTTGGTCGGGAATTTATTGTGCCCCCCCATTGATCAACCTCTGCGCACGCCTATGCCCACAGCTCTTATACACAGCGCTATTGTTGTACTGACAGCACCACGTTTAATTAGTTGTGTTAATTAATGTAAGCCAAGTCGATAGAGAGAATGCAAAGTAAACCGTTAGCTATAGTTTGATGTAGTCTTACCTGGACATGACAACAGCGGCGACACACCCACCTTCCGCCGTACGCTGAGCGCGACTGACTTGACCTGGGACTTGACTTGAGTCATCTAGCGCGAGTGATGTGATGTAGGTATAGGTTATCTTGGATGTAGTGTGGCTCTAGAGCCGAGGCCGCACATGCGGAGGGTTACTTAGAGGGTAGTGGGTAGAGGGTGGAGGGTGGTGGTTGGAGGGTAGATATGTCGTGGCCGCACTGCAGGTCGGAACAACCTAGGTAGAAGAATCTAGTATGAAAGTGTGAGTCGTGCTGTCAAAATGTCCCTATCAAAATTATCTAACAGACTTCTTCTGTGTGATAGTCCCTATACCTCCGTTATGGGAATTTAGGGAATGACAGGGGTACGTGGGTGCACGAGTACAACTCCGACAGAGATAATAATGGTGAATTTCTACGAGTTTATAAGAAGATGAGGCCGTCCTAGCAACGAAACACTCAATAAATTCAAAGTTGTTCTGAATCCGCCTTGTTGATTCTGGCATTTGTCCGCAGGTGTTCGCACTGTCCAATCACTGATTCATATGTTTCGTATTTGAAATATCGATCTTTGATTGGTTATCGCTCACTCGTCGATGGTGTTCGAAGCCTACAGGGTTGGTTTAGTCACTTTAAATTAAAGTCCCCCACTGCAAATCAATTTAGTTACTGAGTGGGTTAGACTCTAAATGTGAATTTATTTATTTATTTATTTATTGAAGTACCCAGATAAATTTTTTAAGTATGCACGTATGAACGTATGAGTGCAACTTCCTTGGACACTTCAGCCCACAAAGATTTGAGAATTGTTGAGATTTTCTCAGTTGGTCTGCTGGGTCCCATATTGCTTTTTGCTTGTAAACTGCCGCGATGAGCTGCTCCTCCATAGTTGAGAGCCTGGTGGGTAGATGAAATTAACCAACACGACTGTTTACCTCGCTACACGCCAGGCTACCCGCTAGGCTGTAGGCTAGGGTGGATGGTTCAGTGCGGCCGGCGCCATAAGAATGTATGTGTCGGATACTTACCTCGAGGGTTGCTTGGTGGGTATCCACCCACTACCCTCTAAGTAACCCTCCGCCTGAGAGGCCGCCGCTTAGGGGGGGAGGGGGGTGGGGGGGAATGATAGCAGAGTACAACGGGTACGCAACTGCGGAGGAGGTAAACGTCCTAAAAATAAACGTTATATGAACAATAATAATCACAATTAAGCAAAACTGAAAGTTTATAGAAAGATAGGAAAAAAGAAAAGTGTAAGCAGAGAAAAAGAAAAGCTATTTAGAAGAAAGGACATTTTACGTAATACCTAACTTAAATGAAAGGGGAGAAAGTAAGCAGATGCAATCCTTGTTTTGCGTGCTAATAAAATTAAAAATATTACGTAAGATTTTATACTGTAGATTTAGATTTTAGAGGGGGGTAATCAGGATCACCAAGTGAGCCCCCTCCCGCCCCCCTGAAAAACGATCGTTTTGTGTGATTTATCCCCGTCAGTTGCACGGAGATCGTTATATAAGTTCTGCAGATGTGCACAATCTCACAAACTAATACAAATAAGAGTAGTGGAATAGTTGACATAAACTCGAAAATTGTTTATTTACAAACCAATCTCAGATTCACTTTATGAATGTAGACAACCTCTCAAAACTACTATAGGCAGAATAAAGTGGTGAGAATCGCAGTCGTTATCTCCAGCAATAGAGTAACGGGTGCTACCGCTGAGCTAACCCCTATTGATAGTAGGATATGTGCCGTGCCTCCCAATATGCGTAGAAGCCACCACAGTACATGGTACAATAATATTCTTGTGTGCCCTGCACCACACCATCATACACGCACGCACTGTCCTAGCATACTCTTGTACATTTACACTTGAAGCAGAAAGAATGAACAAGTTTCATCTTTCAAATGGCGCGGGTTTGCGGTGTTCGTCGGAGCTAGTTCTCGTGTTCACCGCTGGCGACACTAGACGGTACGCCTGCAGAAAAAGCAGGGCGACTGTGTGGGCGACGATCCTGAACCAAAAAACTTGGGTTTGTGCGGGCTCAGGTTCAGTTCAGATGGCTATAAAAGATTTTGATAGCAACTCTACCACCGAAACTCGATTCAACTACCTCTGGCTTACATTCTTGAATGATGCCGCTGCAGTGAGGTCTCAAAACTTCTGAAAACATTAAAATACCCTACTAACACACTTGTAATAATTGTTCTTCATCTTCATCTATCATATGCCCACTATTATTATTATTATTATTATTATTATTATTATATTTATTATTATTATTATTATTATTTTATTGTTGCAATACATACAAACTCGGTCAAAACCGGCATAAACATGTTGTACGGACACAAATGTCAAGTATTTCCATGTGTTTACCTTATTAAAATCTACTTAGAACTAATTAAATATATCATTGTCCACATTATTTTTTCCAAACCGAACTGTGGATGCTATGTACGGTCGTGGCCGATTTGTACTCATCCCAGCATTCGCTTTTCGTACGGCGGAAACCACGAAAACCACCATCGGGATGGAGAACTTCTTGAAGTCTTCATTCTGCTTAGTTTAAACATTTTTGCACTATCCTACACGTGTTCAAATTTATTGCTTTTTGCATCTTGATGTATATGTTCGGTTGGAGACCAATTAGTTATTATTATTATTATTATTATTTTTATTATTATTATTATTATTATTATCATCATTATTATTATTATTATTATTATTATTATTATGATTATTATTATTATTATTATTATATATTATAACTGGTCATGTTATCATGACTAAAGGGGTTATCCCAATCAAAATTCAAAAGGCAAATGCTGGCATTGTTTTACTAACAGTTCTTGTCATTCTTAAGTCCACTATTCCTATAGTTAGTAACCTGAATGTGTAAGTATTCTGTATATTTATTCTACTTTTATTTATGTTTAATTTAATTGTTATAAATTTCAAATAAGAAACTGTTATTATTATTATCATTATTTATTATTCATCTAATACAGGATATAAGTCCCAAATACATTAGATATAATAAAGATATATACCCTTGGTCTATGCTCATAAACACATACACACATAATACACAATACGGTACGTTACGGGCACGAGGCACGAATAGGCTACCCTGACCTACCAAGCTACAATTTATCTATGCCACGCCCCTTTATTGAACGTTAAAAGTGGTAACTACATACTACAAAGAGCATAAGGTCATCATTATGAATATGAATCAAGCATTTTTACCTGTAAATAGTAAAAATAATATCATACAAATTGTAATGCTTTATAGAAACCCTTAAATAAATAAAAAAATAAATAAATAAATAAATAAAAATAAATAAAAATAATTAACTTTTGATTGAAAATATCGTTTTGCGGCCATAAACAGTGAATAATCATATGATTCGATTTTTTAAATAATCGTTTACTTTGATCTGATTGTTTATATGAATCGATTCTTTGCTTATTTTATCAAATGATTCGATTAATCGATTATTGAAAATTTTGCCCATCGCTACCTCTACCCTACATTAATAAACTCAATGATCAGACAGATTGCGGTTCCGAATGGGAAAGGAAGGTCTATATTGTTTTGGCCAAATAATGAGTATGGGAATGCAGAGGACACCAAGACAAGTACGAAGGAGGAAGCAAAGAGTAGAAAGATTAGACGGGGAAGTGGAGGAGTTCGCTTCAAGGAGTTGTTAAAACAAAATCAATTTTGGAAGTGTGAAATGAGCACATGAGTGAAGTACCTGGTACTTGAGAGGATATGATGAGAGGATAGATGTTGTAGTGTTTGGTAGAGCATTCTATTTGAGAGGTGGATAATGAACAAATGAAGGAAAATGAAGAAGGCGAGATGAACGTTAACATTGAAATTACAAATACACGAGAAGTTGCGAAGCAAGGTAATAATTTATAATTTTTTAATTTAGTTAGGTGGTAGTTTATATACATTTCACAAACATTTTATTTTAACTTCAGAAATTAAGTCATTTCTAAGGCTGGTCTTCCCATACACATTAAATTCTACTTTTACCTGTATTACTAGGCCTAGTAGAGAGTTCAGTGACCATATTTTTTATTTTTCTTATCCGTGAATGTTGTACTCAAACATGTTCCCTCAAGCTAAAAACCCCTAGTTCAGGAGATAAACTTTTTGCTCAAAAAGAATAGTTTGCAGTACATAATCCAGAAATATAACATACACATTCTATTACAAGAGAGAACTAGAAGAAAACATTATTAGCATGGGGATGTAGGACATATCACAGTGTTTTGATCATCGAGTGCGGCAGATAATCAATTGAGAAGTAAAGAAAAGGGGAGAAAAATCCATTTTTTTTTTTAAATAAAAATTAGAAAACTTTTGTGCATTTCACCCTTTCTTCACTAAATTGGATCTTTCAAGCTAGTAATAACATTTATAAAAATAGTTTGCATATGAAAAGCAGCTTACAAATCACATTTTATTTCATATAGGGCAATTTTACAATTTCGATAGGCAAAAATCTAAGTACTACATATAATTATTTAACAATTTAGTCTAAGACCATGGAGATTGATTTGCCAACTCCATGCAAAACATGGTTTGAAATTTAATTGAACTTGCAAAATTATTGCCATCCACATCATCGTTTTTCTTAAATCCTTTGCAACGAATATAGATACAACGATTCGTTAGGGCAGGATTCAAGCAATAGAGCTGGAATATATTTTCAGCATCGGATCGAAACTGACGTTGATCGAAATCACGACACTTTTTAAACTTCAACTCGTGCTTCTTAGACAAGCTGAGAAGAACGTCCCAATCATCTTTGGTAAAGTTCAACATTTCACGTACGTTATCGTCTTTCAAGTGAACAATCTTCTTTCCGCCCATGCCATTTATAAAGATTCTGGCATTTGCTATAAATGTGGCACTGTCCTCTCTGGCAAGACAACCGGGAAACTCGCACGGACCGTTGAGTCGCAACAGCTTGCAGCCTCCGCACACGGCAGTAATCACAACTGATAAAATTGTCCACGATTCTACAAAACCACACACTACGTTTTCAAGTTCCTCTTCACTGGCCAGCGTGATATCGCAAGCAGAGCTCCACACGTCACCCTGCGACATTTGCTTTATACCGTCGCAAATATCCAATATGTTAACAGCAGTAAGATCTGTGGCCTGGAAGTATTCGTTACTACTGGACGATGTGCAGTGCTTAACGAGCGTAATACAGATCCGAGCCCCCGGCACCAGTCCTAGGGGATAACGACGCTTATTCCAATGGTTTAGGTAAATTGTGTGACCTTTTCCTTCATCTTGTAGAACCACCATTATTGTTTTTAGATTGGGCACTCCGTAACCCGGACTGTTAACACTGGCGAATTCGGAATCAAACTTTGGCGGAAGGTATTTGCGAGATTCCACTATTCCCTCGACGTTGTACAAGCCTTTCGATGCGCGGTCTCGTAAGGTCCACCAGCTACCACTGTGGTTACACACGTGTCGAGAGAAAGCGGTTCCCTCTGGCAGATGTACAACACCCCAAGGCAGCTGGATATTTAGTTTTGCATGCTTGAAAGTTGTTACGTCTCGCCCAAGCGGAAGATGGAGATAGAATGCTACACCTAGTTCCAACAGCGGCAGAGCTCGAAGTAATGTTCCTTCTAACACCAAGATACACGGGAAAGCTCCGGCTTCCGCCTGATGACTAGACGACTGTAACACGCTAACTAGGACGAAACAATATACCGTGTCTCGGATCATAGTCGGCGTTGCTACATAGTGTACGACCACCGCGTGTACGTGATTCGTACGAGAATAAAGTTGTGCACCCGTAACGTTTATCACGTCGCTTTTCCTCCACTCTTCACTGCATTCACTAAACACTAACTCATCCTGAATGTGTCTTCGTGCAGTTGAACATAGCGTGCAGCATACATTGACTTGTTGCACGGCAGGAACGTTGGACTCAAGCGGGAAACGAATACAAGTTTTTGTTAAACGGACGATACCATCATGTGGAATAAACAAATATACTTTGCTCTCTTTACAACTACTTGTACCGATATCCATGAATTTCTCCAAAATAACTGTGTATCGACAAATGTAAACGATCTGCCCTTGAAGATCACTCTCAAGAAGTTTATCAATTAGACACGGTACGGTGTATGACACATCACTCAAATGCCAATAACCGTTTTCTTCGGAAACATTCAGATAACCTAAGAGGTCATTTCCTGTCACTACGTCATGGGTCAACCATTTCCAATACGGAAAGTGTTCAGCCAATGGAATAGAATCTGTCTGTTCAAGAACATCGTTCAATGATATGAATGGTTCCTTTAGCAAGTTAATAACTGGTCTACTATGTTGAGGCTGCTTGTACAAAATACACCTATGTTCAATCGAAAAGAAGTCTCTGATTAATTTGTCACTGTTAAGTATATTGTTGGTATAAGGGGACGACAGAGTCAAAAACGTTGCCAATGTATCAATTCGTATATCTTGACAACTCTTAGAGGAAGTGCTAATATTTAGTATTTTTGATAGAAGGAACTCGTCGCAAAACTTTTGCTCGAGCATATGAAATTGTTTCTGTAACCAGCGATAATCTCCGTAGCCAAATGTAATGTCACCAACAATATGAGGTGAAGAGGTATCGACTTGGGACTGAGATGGATCTTCTTTTAGTACGTGGACACTACTCCTACAGCACATTACTAACATATTGTTTGAAGTCAAGTGGGCATTACAAATTTGTACCTCCTGACCACAATGCAGCCCATTCAAATCCATGTAAGACCACACAAAAAACACACACAAATTTAGCTTGTCATCTAACGAAACTAGTCCCAGTGGGGATATGGTACTAGTAATTACACCCTGGTAGTTGATTAGTTTCTTGTTTGACTGTACCCATGGGTTAATGCAGGGGGGAATAGCATCCAACTCGATATATACTGAACTTTCTGTAGTGCTAAAATAATTAACAATTTCGTGCGGATCATGAAATGTTTTAGAGCTGCGTACAAGGTGGGAAAATTTGTATGTACTGTGCATATTAAGTGCCGACATCCAACTCTCTGCCTGTGCAGTACCAACTTGAATCAGAAGTGGATATTTATGTCCACTCAATGACATCAACAGCAATGGTGACTGGCATTTCAAAACGTGGCTTCTGGCTACTAACACACCATAAGCAACAACAGGTTGCCTAGGCCTACTTGAACTGCTAGATGTGCCAGGTTCATTAAGGTCGATACATAACTCCCCGCATGTCGTAGGATCCATATTTTTTAAACAAAACTGACCAGTCGAACATCTCCCAAAATCTGGGTTAGCGTTTAAGAAAATGAGTGAGTCTGTGCATTACATTTGACCTTGATTCTAAGCCCCAGTATTAGGCTATATATCTATGGCCTGTTAGCTTATGCTACATGTAGGGCCTAGGTCTAGATCAGAGGCCAGCAGCAAGGTGAAACTAGCAACATTCTAGCCTAGGGCCTAGGGCCTAGGGCTAGGCCATGCACAACGCACATGGAGAAAAACAATATCTATGCCCATCGACTTCAATGTCTAGCTTAAATTCAGCAATAACTAGGCCTACTCTAAGCGTAGGCCTATATATTCAAAAAATGTATTTAAACCATAGGCCTAGGCCTAGGCCTAGGCTAGGCCTAGTCAATGCCTAAATCTAACATTCCGGTTCGACAGGTGTCTTGCCCATAAACAAGCTAACCTAGGCCCAACCGTTACCGTGAACATACCCTTTTTACATACATTTCACAGGCATATTTGACAACTACCTGTAAAACTCTGTTTCTATTTTCCACCTGTTGCTACTCTCTCAGGCGTGCGTACTTTTAGCTCCAAGTATTTCCAGCTCCCAAAACCAAACAAACAGCAGATGTGCTGCCACCTATCATGAGTCTCCTCAACTACCAGTACTTCCGAGAACTCGCGAATAGAAATCAAACAAGTGGCTAACTAAACCAATAATTGCTACACAACCAAACGTAACCCTTAAAATTATGTATGAACCACTATTACGATAGACATTGAGCGTCATACGAGAATAGCCACAAAATGATGCATTTTATAACACTACCCCCCAAAAAGAATTTCCACATAACCTTTGAATTTGAGGCAACCACTACAAATTTTGAATTAAAAATCAACAACCTTATCAATACGAACCAAAGAGATCAAGGCCTAAAACGGCTAACTTCATACTTTTCATACAGAAAAATAATGTATTCGTTGTACCTGAGAAGCGTTTTAGGAGCTATTCCTACTGCTGGTAAACGAGAAGTGAACATTCAGAGATTGCCATACATTACAATAGGCAACTTAAATCCGCATCTAAAAAACACACCCTTATTGTTGCACACTTCATACTTTTTTTCCAAAAAAATAAAAACTTTATTAAATTCTATTATTTTTCAAATAAATATGATTTGAGAAGTGAACATTGCAAGATTTCTATTCACACATTATGAAACAACTATTCCACATCATAGAAACATACCCTTAATGTTGCACACTTCATACTTTTTATACAGAAAAATAATGTTCATTGTACCTGAGAAGCGTTTTTGGAGCTCGTCCTCCTTCTCGTAAACGAGGAGTGAACATTGAAAGATGTACATACATTATTATTAACAACAAACAACCGCATTTAAAAAACGTACCCTCATTGTTGCACACTTCATACTTTTTAAACAGAATAATAATGTATATTCCATGTACCTGAGAAGCGTTTTTGGAGCTCGTCCTCCTGCTCGTAAACGAGAAATGAACATTCTAACATTGACATACCTTATAAGAAACAACTAAATTACGCATCTTAAAAACGCACCCTCAATGTTGCTTCATACTTTTTAACAAAAGAAAAAAAACTAAATTAAATTCTATTATTTGTCAAATAAATATGACTTGAGAAGTGAACATTACAAGTTTTCTATTCACAGATATTAAAACAACTATTCCACATCATAAAAATATACCCTTAATGTTGCACACTTCATACTTTTGATACAGAAAAATAATATGTTCATTGTACCTGAGAAGCGTTTTTGGAGCTCGTCCTCCTGCTGGTAAACGAGAAGTGAACATTCAGAGATTGACATATAATATTAGAGACAACTAAAGTGCGCATCTAAATTACCCACTCTTATTGTTGCACACTTCATACTTTCTTTCCAAAAAAATAAAAACTTAATTAAATTCTATTATTTTTCAAATAAATAGGATTTGAGAAGTGAACATTGCAAGTTTTCTATTCACACATATTAAAACAACTATTCCACATCATAAAAACATACCCTTAATGTTGCACACTTCATACTTTTTATACAGAAAAATAATATGTTCATTGTACCTAAGAGGCGTTTTTGGAGCTCGTCCTCCTGCTCGTAAACGAGGAGTGAACATTGAAAGATGTACATACATTATTATAAACAACTAAAATTCGCATCTAAAAAACCTACCCTCATAGTTGCACACTTCATACTTTTTAAACAGAAAAATAATGTATGTTCCTTGTACCTGAGAAGCGTTTTTGGAGCTCGTCCTCCTGCTCGTAAACGAGGAGTAAACATTGAAAGATGTAAAGATAATATTAGAGACAACTAATTTGCGCATTTAAATAACCCACCCTCAATGTTGCACACTTCATACTTTTTAAAGAACAAATAAAAACTAAATAAAAGTCTATTATTTTTCAAATAAATATGATTTGAGAAGTGAACATTGCGAGTTTTCTATTCACAAAAATTAAAACAACTATTCCACATCATAAAAACATACCCTTAATGTTGCACACTTCATACTTTTTATACAGAAAAACAATATGTTCATTGTACCTTAGAGGCGTTTTTGTGCTCGTCCTCCTGCTCGTAAACGAGGAGTGAACATTGAAAGATGTACATACATTATTATAAACAACTAAAATCCGCATCTAAAAAATCTACCCTCATAGTTGCACACTTCATACTTTTTAAACAGAAAAATAATGTATATTCCTTGTACCTGAGAAGCGTTTTTGGAGCTCGTCCTCCTGCTCGTAAACGAGGAGTGAACATTGAAAGATGTAAATATAATATTAGAGACAACTAATTTGCGCATTTAAATAACCCACCCTCAATGTTGCACACTTCATACTTTTTAAAAAACAAATAAAAACTAAATAAAATTCTATTATTTTTCAAATAAATATGATTTGAGAAGTGAACATTGCAAGTTTTCTATTCACAAATATTAAAACAACTATTCCACATCTAAGAAACATACCCTTAATGTTGCACACTTTATACTTTTTATACAGAAAAATAATATGTTTATTGTACCTGAGAAGCGTTTTTGGAGCTCGTCCTCCTGCTCGTAAACGAGAAGTGAACATTCTAAGAATGACATACGTTGTTAAAGAGGACTAAAGTGCGCATCTAAATAACTCACCCTCAATGTTGCACACTTCATACTTTTTTAACAAACAAATAAAAACTTAATAAAATTCTATTATTTTTCAAATAAATATGATTTGAGAAGTGAACATTGCAAGTTTTCTATTCACAAATATTAAAACAACTATTCCACATCATAGAAACAAACCTTTAATGTTGCACACTTCATACTTTTTATACAGAAAAATAATATGTTCATTGTACCTGAGAAACGTTTTTGGAGCTCGTCCTCCTACTTGTAAACGAGGAGTGAACATTGAAAGATGAAAATACATTATTATAAACAACGAAAATCCGCATCTTAAAAACCTACCCACATTGTTGCACACTTCATACTTTTTATACAGAAAAATAATGTATATTCCTTGTACCTGAGAAACGTTTTTGGAGCTCGTCCTCCTGCTCGTAAACGAGGAGTGAACATTGAAAGATGTACATACATTATTATAAACAACTAAAATCCGCATTTAAAAAACCTACCCACATTGTTGCACACTTCATACTTTTTTAACAAACAAATAAAAACTAAATAAAATTCAATTATTTTTCAAATAAATATTATTTGAGAAGTGAACATTGCAAGTTTTCTATTCACAAATATTAAAACAACTAATACACATCATAGAAACATACCCTTAATGTTGCACACTTCATACTTTTTATACAGAAAAATAATATGTTTATTGTACCTGAGAAGCGTTTTTGGAGCTCGTCCTCCTGCTTGTAAACGAGGAGTGAACATTGAAATATGTACATACATTATTATAAACAACTAAAATTCGCATTTAAAATACCTACCCACATTGTTGCACACTGCATACTTTTTATACAGAAAAATAAAGTATATTCCTTGTACCTGAGAAGCGTTTTTGGAGCTCGTCCTCCTGTTCGTAAACGAGGAGTGAACATTGAAAGATGTACATACATTATTATAAACAACAAAAATCCGCATTAAAAATACCTACCCACATTGTTGCACACTTCATACTTTTTATACAGAAAAATAATGTATATTCCTTGTACCTGAGAAGCGTTTTTGGAGCTCGTCCTCCTGCTCGTAAACGAGAAGTGAACATTCTAAGAATGACATACGTTGTTAGAGAGGACTAAAGTGCGCATCAAAAAAACCCCCCCTCAATGTTGCACACTTCATACTTTTTTAACAAACAAATAAAAACTAAATAAAATTCTATTATTTTTCAAATAAATATGATTTGAGAAGTGAACATTGCAAGTTTTCTATTCACAAATATTAAAACCACTATTCCACATCATAGAAACATACCCTGAATGTTGCACACTTCATACTTTTTATACAGAAAAATAATATGTTCATTGTACCTGAGAAACGTTTTTGGAGCTCGTCCTCCTGCTTGTAAACGAGGAGTGAACATTGAGAGATGAACATATATTATTATAAACAACGAAAATACGCATCTAAAAAACCTACCTACATTGTTGCACACTTCATACTTTTTATACAGAAAAATAATGTATATTCCTTGTACCTGAGAAACGTTTTTGGAGCTCGTCCTCCTGCTCGTAAACGAGGAGTGAACATTGAAAGATGTACATACATTATTATAAACAACTAAAATCCGCATTTATAAAACCTACCCACATTTGTGCACACTTCATACTTTTTTAACAAACAAATAAAAACTAAATAAAATTCAATTATTTTTCAAATAAATATTATTTGAGAAGTGAACATTGCAAGTTTTCTATTCACAAATATTAAAACAACTAATACACATCATAGAAACATACCCTTAATGTTGCACACTTCATACTTTTTATACAGAAAAATAATATGTTTATTGTACCTGAGAAGCGTTTTTGGAGCTCGTCCTCCTGCTTGTAAACGAGGAGTTAACATTGAAAGATGTGCATACATTATTATAAACAACTAAAATCCGCGTTTAAAATACCTACCCACATTGTTGCACACTGCATACTTTTTATACAGAAAAATAATGTATATTTCTTGTACCTGAGAAGCGTATTTGGAGCTCGTCCTCCTGCTCGTAAACGAGGAGTGAACATTGAAAGATGTAGATACATTATTATAAACAACTAAAATCCGCATTTAAAATACCTACCCACATTGTTGCACACTTCATACTTTTTACACAGAAAAATAATGTATATACCTTGTACCTGAGAAGCGTTTTTGGAGCTCGTCCTCCTGCTCGTAAACGAGAAGTGAACATTCTAAGAATGACATACTTTGTTAGAGAGGACTAAAGTGCGCATCTAAAAAACCCCCCCTCAATGTTGCACACTTCATACTTTTTTAACAAACAAATAAAAACTAAATAAAATTCTATTATTTTTCAAATAAATATGATTTGAGAAGTGAACATTGCAAGTTTTCTATTCACAAATATTAAAACAACTATTCCACATCATAGAAACATACCCTTAATGGTGCACACTTCATACTTTTTATACAGAAAAATAATATGTTTATTGTACCTGAGAAGCGTTTTTGGAGCTCGTCCTCCTGCTTGTAAACGAGGAGTGAACATTGAAAGATGTACATACATTATTATAAACAACAAAAATCCGCATTTAAAATACCTACCCACATTGTTGCACACTTCATACTTTTTATTCAGAAAAATAATGTATATTCCTTGTACCTGAGAAGCGTTTTTGGAGCTCGTCCTCCTGTTCGTAAACGAGGAGTGAACATTGAAAGATGTACATACATTATTATAAACAACAAAAATCCGCATTAAAAATACCTACCCACATTGTTGCACACTTCATACTTTTTATTCAGAAAAATAATGTATATTCCTTGTACCTGAGAAGCGTTTTTGGAGCTCGTCCTCCTGCTTGTAAACGAGGAGTGAACATTGAAAGATGTACATACATTATTATAAACAACAAAAATCCGCATTTAAAATACCTACCCACATTGTTGCACACTTCATACTTTTTATTCAGAAAAATAATGTTTATTCCTAGTACCTGAGAAACGTTTTTGGAGCTCGTCGTCCTGCTCGTAAACGAGGAGTGAACATTGAAAGATGTACATACATTATTATAAACAACTAAAATCCGCATTTATAAAACCTACCCACATTTGTGCACACTTCATACTTTTTTAACAAACAAATAAAAAAAAATAAAATTCAATTATTTTTCAAATAAATATTATTTGAGAAGTGAACATTGCAAGTTTTCTATTCACAAATATTTAAACAACTAATACACATCATAGAAACATACCCTTAATGTTGCACACTTCATACTTTTTATACAGAAAAATAATATGTTTATTGTACCTGAGAAGCGTTTTTGGAGCTCGTCCTCCTGCTTGTAAACGAGGAGTGAACATTGAAAGGTGTACATACATTATTATAAACAACTAAAATCCGCATTTAAAATACCTACCCACATTGTTGCACACTGCATACTTTTTATACAGAAAAATAATGTATATTTCTTGTACCTGAGAAGCGTATTTGGAGCTCGTCCTCCTGCTCGTAGACGAGGAGTGAACATTGAAAGATGTACATACATTATTATAAACAACTAAAATCCGCATTTAAAATACCTACCCACATTGTTGCACACTTCATACTTTTTATTCAGAAAAATAATGTATATTCCTTGTACCTGAGAAGCGTTTTTGGAGCTCGTCCTCCTGCTCGTAAACGAGAAGTGAACATTCTAAGAATGGCATACGTTGTTAAAGAGGACTAAAGTGCGCATCTAAATAACTCACCCTCAATTTTGCACACTTCATACTTTTTTAACAAACAAATAAAAACTAAATAAAATTCTATGTTTTTTCAAATAAATATGATTTGAGAAGTGAACATTGCAAGTTTCTATTCACAAATATTAAAACAACTATTCCACATCATAGAAACATACCCTGAATGTTGCACACTTCATACTTTTTATACAGAAAAATAATATGTTCATTGTACCTGAGAAACGTTTTTGGAGCTCGTCCTCCTGCTTGTAAACGAGGAGTGAACATTGAAAGATGAACATACATTATTATAAACAACAAAAATCCACATCTAAAAAACCTACCCACATTGTTGCACACTTCATACTTTTTATACAGAAAAATAATGTATATTCCTTGTACCTGAGAAGCGTTTTTGGAGCTCGTCCTCCTGCTCGTAAACGAGAAGTGAACATTCTAAGAATGACATACGTTGTTAAAGAGGACTAAAGTGCGCATCTAAATAACTCACCCTCAATGTTGCACACTTCATACTTTTTTAACAAACAAATAAAAACTAAATAAAATTCTATGTTTTTTCAAATAAATATGATTTGAGAAGTTAACATTGCAAGTTTTCTATTCACAAATATTAAAACAACTATTCCACATCATAGAAACATACCCTGAATGTTGCACACTTCATACTTTTTATACAGAAAAATAATATGTTCATTGTACCTGAGAAACGTTTTTGGAGCTCGTCCTCCTGCTCGTAAACGAGGAGTGAACATTGAAAGATGTACATACATTATTATAAACAACTAAAATCCGCATTTATAAAACCTACCCACATTTTTGCACACTTCATACTTTTTTAACAAACAAATAAAAACTAAATAAAATTTAATTATTTTTCAAATAAATATGATTTGAGAAGTGAACATTGCAAGTTTTCTATTCACAAATATTAAAACAACTATTCCACATCATAGAAACATACCCTTAATGTTGCACACTTCATACTTTTTATACAGAAAAATAATATGTTTATTGTACCTGATAAGCGTTTTTGGAGCTCGTCCTCCTGCTTGTAAACGAGGAGTGAACATTGAAAGATGAACATACATTATTATAAACAACGAAAATCCGCATTTAAAAAACTTACTCTCATTGTTGCACACTTCATACTTTTTATTCAGAACAATAATGTATATTCCTTGTACCTGAGAAGCGTTTTTGGAGCTCGTCCTCCTGCTCGTAAACGAGAAGTGAACATTCTAAGAATGACATACGTTGTTAAAGAGGACTAAAGTGCGCATCTAAATAACTCACCCTCAATGTTGCACACTTCATACTTTTTTAACAAACAAATAAAAACTAAATAAAATTCTATTATTTTTCAAATAAATACGATTTGAGAAGTGAACATTGTAAGTTTTCTATTCACAAATATTAGAACAACTATTGCACATCATCAAAACATACCCCTAATGTTGCACACTTCATACTTAAAAAATAAAAAAATAAAAATATTACAGTAACGCATCACGTTATTGATTTAGCGTTTTTGGAGCTGAGCCTCCTGCTCAAAACTGACGGATCAGATTTTCTTGCTTTCGAGATATTAAGAATAAGATACCCTCAATACGAATCTACTCCTTATGTTGTAAACCGTATACTTTTTATACAAAAAAATTAATACACAAATAAATTTTTTTAATTTCCACAGTATTTTAATTAGAGATGTGAATATTGCATATTTTTTGATCTCCAATATTAAAACGAACATTGCACAACATCCAAAGATACTCCTTATGTTGCTCATGTCATCCTTTTTAATCAAAAGATTATATAAACCACATTATTCAATGGCGTTTTTGCATTTTAACCAAGGGATGAGTATTTCTTGTTACCTAGGATCTACAATTATTAATAAGCTCTTAATGCGCTTCAAGTAATCCTGCCCTCTCTGTTGTACATCTAATACTTTTTATAGATTTGGAATTTTTGTATGTTTTTATTATTATTTTATTGAATGTATCACAATCATACAATCTCGGTCAAAACCGGCGTTAACGTGTTATACGGTCGTAATGTCAAGTATTTTCATGTGTCTATACCTTATTTAACTTCACTTATCACATGTTACTAGTTAAAACAGTCATCAATCTCGGTCAAAGCCGGTGTTTACATGTTAACGGACAATACAGATGTAATGTCAAGTATTTCCATGAGGTACCTTGTTCAACTTCAGTCGTTACTGTCTTATTATTACTTGTTCATAGTATACACTGCATAATGATATGATTTTATTTGCGTTGTCTTCGTGTGTGTCTTCTTTGCGTCGTGTTACTGTGTGTATGGTCGTGGCCGATTTCTCGATGCCATCCTAGTAATTCTACTTTATGGACAATGGAAAACTACGAAAACCATGTCTCATTATTATTATTATTATTATTATTATTATTATTATTATTATTATTATTATTATTATTATTAGTATTATTATTATTATTATTATTATTATTATTATTATTACTATTATTATTATTATTTTTATTATTATTATTATTATTATTATTATTATTATTATTATTATTATTATTATTATTATTATTATTATTATAATTATTATTACTATTATTATCAGGCTTTATATAGATAGATAGCCCAGATTCACAAAGGTGCTTGTGCTAAGACGTCCTAGTTTAGGCAAATCTTAGTGATATAAATAACGCATGTCGTTCTGCAATGTCATATAAAGATAAAATATGGTAAAATATCAACAACTTATCTAATAATGTTTTATTTGTTTTTGTGTAGTAATACCCAGAAATGATTTACCTAGCTAGGATTTGCCTAACTTAAATAGGCATAGAGCAACATAGAACAACTTAGAGTTAGGCATCTTTGTGAATCCAGTCATGCCCCCCTTGCCACCCCTTGCGGCGCCCATGGCCTCTGAATTTGGACATATCATACTTCCCAATTTCCATACAAAAAATGGAATGTGATTCGCGTTTTCAGATTTCTGTTTACTGCTCTGAAACGGAAGTTGACCATTTTAAGTTTTGTATTCATCTTTGATTCGTACAACAAATCATAGAGAGTCGTCAAATAATCCTAAATAAAGCTAAAGAATATGTACAGTTACACGTGTTAGTTTAACGAATTAACTTTGGTCTTTCTAATTTTATGCACAATCTTCTATATTTATAAAAGCAAGTTCTTGAGTTACGCTGACTGATTCATTGACACTTTTTGGTCTTGGGTGTGAAGTATTTTCAGTGCATTTCTTCAACGATATTTTCACAATATACTGATAACCCCGTTACCGGTAGCCCGATAGATTAAAACCATTCTAAACATAATATTGTTTAAGACGGCTTAGGACTGGTGAAAATTTAGATTTGGGAATCGGCAAATAGTTCATGCAGGCGTTACTCTTGAGTTTCGGGCTATACATCTCGTATCGCGCCTCGGCATCCTGTGCTGAGTTGATAGGCTGTCCAGGCGAAGGGGTAATAAATCTTGAGCAATATGAGTACGTAGGCCAGATGGCTTCGGTGCCTTTGCGCTCGAGGCAAGTAGGGCACTACAACACCAAAAAACAACAATGAAACAAATGAATTGAATTGATGGACAAACAACAAGCTGTCAAAAAATAATTTCGTCTGATGTTGGAAAACAAAACAAAAAACAAACAAATTTTAAATACACATACAAAACGTTCACTTAGTCGTTGTCTATCATTAAAAGTTTTAAATGGCGAGCAGTTACTATTGCTACACATGTTTTTATTTCTATGGTTGCAATTTTATTATTTTGACAGCTGATGGTTTGTCCATCAGTTCAATTCATTTGTTCCATTGTTGGCTTTCGGTGTTGCTAGTGCCCTATACCGTACTCGAAAGGAAAATAATTCAAGTAAAACGCGTAAAATATACATATTATGAAATATACGCATAGCACTTTGTTATTAAATTTAAAACACCAATAAAACAATAGGAACTGTTTCCATCGAAGTATATACAATAATACAACAGACACATGTACAACCCACCGTACAATGAGTATTTAGCGGTAGGCCTACGCAGCTTGTAACAATGGGTAATGAATATGGCTACTAATGTATAACATGGCACAACAATAGGAAATCACACCACACAATAAGCGTTTATTATAGTTCGAAACACCGTATCATTGGTAAGTTTACTAATTTATATCAGAAAGCACAACCAACTATTAAATACGCGTCTGGCAATTTGTACTTACTAACGCGTAACAATGGAAGTATGTATAACACATGGGCAACTATACGAGAAAACACATTATAATACGGGTTTCGTAGTTTGTACTTACAAACACGTAACAATGGAAGTATGTATAACACATGGGCCAACTATACGAGAAAACACATTATAATACGGGTTTCGTAGTTTGTACTTACAAACACGTAACAATGGAATGGAAGTATGTATAACACAGGACTCAACTATACGAGAAAACACATTATAATACGCGTTTGTATGTAAAAAACAAAACGTACCGTAACAATGACAAAATGGAAATACTTTATAACACATGGCACAATATTACATGGCTCTACCTTACAAAATGTAACAATGAAAGTGCTTAATCATTTTAACACAAGGGACATAATACGTAGTAATTTAACCCACTTTATATGTCCCTAGTTTTTAACAATAAAAAACGCTTTGTATTATGGAACATAATTATACAAAACGAAAACTGCTAAGAAACGTGAATACATTTACTAATATATAGGCCTCACATTCTATTGTAAATTTGTATTTGCAATGAACTGTTTATATGGGAATGTGATTTCCCATCTAATGGTATCTGTTCTGGGATGTACACACGAGGCTACGTTTTGTTTGCGGTTCCGTCCGTAGTTGGCAAGAGAGTAGCCTATCTGCAGCTTCAAGTTTTTCTTTCCTTTTTGTGTTATGTTGTTTGATGGCTTCGATTATGTAAGGAGGGTCACGAATTGGCATAGAGCCTCGGAGACGTGGGTCAACCAGTTCTGGGAAAACACAATCTAGGTACAACGTTTTAAGTTTTGAAACCATTTCTGACTCCCAAAATGTATCATCCCGTTCGACTTTTTCAATTTTTAAACCAAACGGAGTCCAAACTGCAAACATACAGTACTTGCGCCCAGTGATATGGAGCTGTCCTTGTATTTGGAAATGGTATTTTTTGTGCTTTTTGTTAAACCCTGTTATTGTTTTGGTTTTTCGATCAGTGTTCCACGCTGTAATTTTTCTTTGAATAATGGCTTCATCGGGAGTAAGATACTGCGCAGATGATGGACATTTAATTTCGACAAGCCCGTCCTCTCCAATCAGACAGTCAGGAGAGGCTCCCATGGTACATCTCGGTCAATGAAAAGTCCGCATTCTTGCATCCATCTTCACCATCTTCACCATCATCCATCTTCACTACACACGTTTCATGATAGTATAAGATACGTCCGAATATCACACATCTCTAATATGCACTGGTGCACTAGTTGAAACGAAACAGACACTGACAGAGAAAGACGGAGATAGGCAAATCACTCCCCTCTTCTGTAACTACTCGTAATCGGAGTAGAATTGTCGCGTGCCTCGACCTAGTAGCGAGAACAAAGACAGGACTGTTCCAGCCATAGCCCGACAATCTACAAAAGCCGAGTAAATAAATATCTTAAATTTTAATGTTTATTTGTATACTTTTTTTAGAAGTTTATAATATTCATAAAGCTTTCTTAATGCAAGTTCTTCAATATGTGAGAACGCAGGCCCCCAGAGAATAAGATTTACTGGCAACACAAAAAAACGCGCTTACTTCCGATTTTTTTAGCAGATCTAGAAGGATAGCCAGAATCAAAGTGTGTTGTGTTCTTGAACCACAATAAAATGTGTGTATCACCATTCACCATCGCGTACTACGTGCAGGCAGTATATTTATGATTGAGCGGATTGTTTGCAATATTGGCGGTAACGGCCGCTGAAAAATTGAGAAAAAAATACTTATGGAACTTTCCGAAATCAATGTCTCAATTTCAAAGTTAATCTTTTGCATGTAATGCATATTTTAGAAAACTATCGATGCACATCCTATATGCAAGAAAAACAGTAAATCTCCATTTTGTGATCGCGACTTTTGCGAATATTTGGATGAGAACGTCATGCCTGTATGTATCATTCGTTTCATGTTGCAATGAAAAGAAATACGTCCTGAATGTAAAAATGTATTAGTAATTTTTCGTAGGAATCTTTATGTGCCCCTCTTCAGGTAACTAACTATGTATATTCGGGTGTCTGGATAGTTAGGAAGGATGTCCGAGGGCTGATAGTATCCCGGCATTCGCCTTTATGACTGAGGAAAACCTCGGAAAAAGTCATCAGTCAGGACTGCTGGTGGCCGGAATCGATCCAGCGACCTCCCTGAATTAGAATCTCGCGTCTTACCGCTGAGATACCTCTATCGGTCTGAATGTAATCAAGTCAATCAACTTATTATTCTCTTATGTCCGACTGTTATGTTTATTCAAGTTTCAAGCTTGGGTCATTTTCTCTTTTCTGCAGTTATATCATGTCATGTGTATTATAATTTTATAAATTATAAATTCTTATTCATGTGAGATTTGCTTCATCCAGAAAAAAAAAACTAGATTCGATATTATTGTTATCTTATCTTGCCTCGGTTGGTAGCCGACTACCACGCGCAAAGATTGTAACAGTATACCCTTGCGTGCGCCAGCCATAGGCGCCAGCAGGTGTAGGTGTGGACTGGTGTTGGATTGTGGGGGAGGGGGGGGGGGGGGGGGGGGGGGGGACGCCGGCTGATTGTTTGCTTGTCTGTCGCTGCTTTCTGTCGAAATGCCGGAGGCCCGGTAAAATACACCGCAGACACAGGCGCGAATTTGTCACATTATTGTAAAATAAAAATGTAACAGTGGTTGTCTAGTGGGTGGCAGGAGGGGAGGTTGCACGTTACTCACAGGGAGGGAAGAGATCTGATTTTTGTGGTGGACACGTATAGGAATAATGTAACTACTAGGAAAACGGAAGTGCTCCGCGTTGACAGATGAGCGTGCTGGTGCTTGTGGAAATAAAAAAAAATTATAAAAAATCATTTTGAAACTTATCATTTTTTATGAATTTCTAAAAGTTAAAAATACAGCTCACTGGGAAAGGGTTTGAATGGCTTTAAGGTTGAATGATTTTATCAAGGGATTTCATGAAACAGTACTCTACTAAAAATGCGCTAATTAAAAAACCATTGAATTTATCCGGGTATATAAAAATTCATAATGTAGATACTAGTCAGTTTTATACCTCTATTGATAAATCATACAAAAACCGAATGCAAACCAGAAAAATACATTTTTAAATGTTGAAAAAACTCGATTTTTAGCCGCACATAGCATCAAATAGATAACTCGACGCTATTGATGCTATTCTGTTGCATCTAGAAAGGTATATCTACTGCTGCCATTTACCATGGATTATGTGCATGTAACTTCAATGGTCCTTAAAGGCGAAGCATTAGTGGAACAGTGTAAAGACTACAATATAAATTGCCGTAAACAGAAAGTAAATATTATTTTACAAAATGGCGGTGCAAGTTACAATTTTAAAACTTTCGCCAACACTGTTGGGAACATTAGTGTTGAACTTTATTTTAATCTCTCTGTTAGTTTTAATTAAATCAAATTGAAACTGGATTATTGTCGGCTAAATTCCTAGTTTCATTTTTCCGTATTTGCGGTGAAAGTCATCAAACATAGCACGTCATTGTAGCCATTGTATGACAGCTATCGACATTCCAAATACACAGTGAGAAAGGTCTGATTGCGTACGCTATACTTTTGGTGCATACTACGTGCATTTAATTTCAATGGTCCGCAAATGCGAATCATATCGATGGAACATCGTTAAAAATAAAACATATTTTTAGATGAGCGTAGCGAATCCCTCCATTCGAATCGATCGGCCCTTTGTGTGGGTCACGTGGGTCAGGAATATAAATACACAACTTTCATAACAGTTTTATTATATGAAAAGTATATGGTACCGTTGTCAAACCATTTTGGAATGCTATTTGCTGTAGTTCATTATATCGCAACTATTTTAACAACGCAACATTCATTTATTTATGTATATATTTATTTATTTATTTATTTATTTATTTATTTTTTTATTTATTTATTTATTTATTTATTTATTTATTTATTTATTTATTTATTTATTTATTTATTTATTTATTTATTTATTTATTTATTTATTTATTTATTTATTTATTTATTTATTTATTTATTTATTTATTTATTTATTTATTTATTTATTTATTTATTTATTTATTTATTTATTTATTTATTTATTTATTTATTTATTTATTTATTTATTTATTTATTTATTTATTTATTTATTTATTTATTCATTTATTTATTTATTTATTTATTTATTTATTTATTTATTATTTGCAACTTCTCCCGCATGATCCCTCACGTATCCACCAGGTTCAACAGTCACTACTGCTCGACAAATGGTTGATTTTGTAATACTTTATAAATTATATCTATTACCTGCAACTGCAAATAATCCAAAATGAAACCCTGTTTTCAGTTTTTTCCGTGGCATTCAGAACCTACTTGAACATACAATCGGTTAATCAGTGTTGAAAATCCAAGAGGATCCACATCCAAGTATATTTGAGTCAAATGCCCGCATTAGAGCTTCCTAAAATATATTAGTTGAGTATGGATTTAATGACGTGTCTGTAATTCGGGAGGTCGCCGGTTCGATACCGGCCACCGGCAGTCGTGACTGAAGGTTGTTTCCGAGGTTTCCCTCAGTCACGAGGCGAATGCTGGGATTGAGTCCTACTTTTAGCCCTCGGACAATCCTTCCTAACTATACCTAGTTAACCTGGAGAGAGGCACACTGTGCACCCTATAGCGGGGTTCCTACGAGAAATTTAATTTTTGTATGCATGTTATGTCGGGTGCTGGTTGTATTTTGCTTGGTACCTGTTGACGGAATAATCTTACGGTCGGGAAGTGAGTCAGCGCCAGCTAATGCGGCGGCCCGTGTATGTTATCTGTTGTGTCGAGGCTCAGATAACACATTCGGATAACACATTCTTTGTCGAGGTATGCGAGTGCTCTCATACGTGGGGAGGGAACCCCCTGAACACGCCACAACGAAGCACTGTTGCAATTGACAGCGTTGTCGTTCATTGCGACAGATCAAAAAACATTTCACCCGAATTAGAAACCAGTGCTACAAAAACGTAATTTCAATGAGACCGAGTGGGTACCGGCCAAACCCACGGTTGGTCCATGCGTCTGGTAACTTAATATTTATAATGTAAAAAATAGACCCCGCTGGTGCTGGGAATCGAACCGAGGTCTCCCACACGCGGGAAAGGAACTACGGATTTTAGTTGTTTCTAATAATGTATGTACATCTTTCAATGTTCACTCCTCGTTTACGAGCAGGAGGACGAGCTCCAAAAACGCTTCTCAGGTACAATGAACATATTATTTTTCTGTATAAAAAGTATGAAGTGTGCAACATTAAGGGTATGTTTTTATGATGTGGAATAGTTGTTTTAATATTTGTGAATAGAAAACTTGCAATGTTCACTTCTCAAATCATATTTATTTGAAAAATAATAGAATTTAGTTTAGTTTTTATTTTTTTGGAAAAAAAGTATGAAGTGTGCAACAATGAGAGTGGGTTATTTAGATGCGGATTTTAGTTTTTTATAATAATGTATGTACATCTTTCAATGTTCACTCCTCGTTTATGAGCAGGAGGACGAGCTCCAAAAACGCTTCTCAGTTACAATGAACATATTATTTTTCTGTATAAAAAGTATGAAGTGTGCAACATTAAGGGTATGTTTCTATGATGTGGAATAGTTGTTTTAATATTTGTGAATAGAAAACTTGCAATGTTCACTTCTCAAATCATATTTATTTGAAAAATAATAGAATTTTATTTAGTTTTCATTTGTTTGTTAAAAAAGTATGAAGTGTGCAACATTGAGGGTGGGTTATTAAGATGCGCACTTTAGTTCTCTTTTACAACATATGTCATTTTTAGAATGTTCACTTCTCGTTTACGAGCAGGAGGACGAGCTCCAAAAACGCTTCTCAGGTACAAGGAATATACATTATTTTTCTGTATAAAAAGTTTGAAGTGTGCAACAATGAGGGTAGGTTTTTAAGATGCGGATTTAAGTTGTTTCTAATAATGTATGTACATCTTTCAATGTTCACTCCTCGTTTACGAGCAGGAGGACGAGCTCCAAAAACGCTTCTCAGGTACAATGAACATATTATTTTTCTGTATAAAAAGTATGAAGTATGCAACATTAAGGGTATGTTTCTATGATGTGAAAAAGTTGTTTTAATATTTGTGAATAGAAAACTTGCAATGTTCACTTCTCAAATCATATTTATTTGAAAAATAATTGAATTTTATTTAGTTTTTATTTGTTTGTTAAAAAAGTGTGAAGTGTGCAACAATGTGGGTAGGTTTTTTAAATAAGGAACTAAGTTGTTTATAATACAGTTTGTACATCTTTCAATGTTCACTCCTCGTTTACGAGCAGACGGACGAGCTCCAAAAACGTTTCTCAGGTACAAGGAATATACATTATTTTTCTGTATAAAAAGTATGAAGTGTGCAACAATGTAGGTAGGTTTTTTAGATGCGGCGTTTTGTTGTTTATAATAATGTATGTTCATCTTTCAATGTTCACTCCTCGTTTACGAGCAGGAGGACGAGCTCCAAAAACGCTTCTCAGGTACAATGAACATATTATTTTTCTGTATAAAAAGTATGAAGTGTGCAACATTAAGGGTATGTTTCTATGATGTGGAATAGTTGTTTTAATATTTGTGAATAGAAAACTTGCAATGTTCACTTCTCAAATCATATTTATTTGAAAAATAATAGAATTTAGTTTAGTTTTTATTTGTTTGTTAAAAAAGTATGAAGTGTGCAACATTGAGGGTGGGTTATTAAGATGCGCACTTTAGTCCTCTCTTACAACGTATGTCATTTTTAGAATGTTCACTTCTCGTTTACGAGCAGGAGGACGAGCTCCAAAAACGCTTCTCAGGTACAAAGAATATACATTATTTTTCTGTATAAAAAGTATGAAGTGTGCAACAATGAGGGTAGGTTTTTAAGATGTAGATTTTAGTTGTTTCTAATAATGTATGTACATCTTTCAATGTTCACTCCTCGTTTACGAGCAGGAGGACGAGCTCCAAAAACGCTTCTCAGGTACAATGAACATATTATTTTTCTGTATAAAAAGTATGAAGTGTGCAACATTAAGGGTATGTTTCTATGATGTGGAATAGTTATTTAATATTTGTGAATAGAAAACTTGCAATGTTCAATTCTCAAATCATATTTATTTGAAAAATAATAGAATTAAGTTTAGTTTTTATTTGTTTGTTAAAAAAGTATGAAGTGTGCAACAATGTGGGTAGGTTTTTTAAATGCGGATTTTAGTTGTTTATAATAATGTATGTACATCTTTCAATGTTCACTCCTCGTTTACGAGCAGGAGGACGAGCTCCAAAAACGTTTCTCAGGTACAAGGAATATACATTATTTTTCTGTATAAAAAGTATGAAGTGTGCAACAATGTGGGTAGGTTTTTTAGATGCGGATTTTAGTTGTTTATAATAATGTATGTTCATCTTTCAATGTTCACTCCTCGTTTACAAGCAGGAGGACGAGCTCCAAAAACGTTTCTCAGGTACAATGAACATATTATTTTTCTGTATAAAAAGTATGAAGTGTGCAACATTAAGGGTATGTTTCTATGATGTGGAATAAATGTTTCAATATTTGTGAATAGAAAACTTGCAATGTTCACTTCTCAAATCATATTTATTTGAAAAATAATAGAATTTTATTTAGTTTTTATTTGTTTGTTAAAAAAGTATGAAGTGTGCAACATTGAGGGTGGGTTATTTAGATGCGCACTGTAGTCCTCTTTAACAACGTATGTAATTCTTAGAATGTTCACTTCTCGTTTACGAGCAGGAGGACGAGCTCCAAAAACGCTTCTCAGGTACAAGGAATATACATTATTTTTCTGTATAAAAAGTATGAAGTGTGCAACAATGAGGGTAGGTTTTTAAGATGCGGATTTAAGTTGTTTCTAATAATGTATGTACATCTTTCAATGTTCACTCCTCGTTTACGAGCAGGAGGACGAGCTCCAAAAACGCTTCTCAGGTACAATGAACATATTATTTTTCTGTATAAAAAGTATGAAGTGTGCAACATTAAGGGTATGTTTCTATGATGTGGAATAGTTGTTTTAATATTTGTGAATAGAAAACTTGCAATGTTCACTTCTCAAATCATATTTATTTGAAAAATAATAGAATTTAGTTTAGTTTTTATTTTTTTGGAAAAAAAGTATGAAGTGTGCAACAATGAGAGTGGGTTATTTAGATGCGGATTTTAGTTTTTTATAATAATGTATGTACATCTTTCAATGTTCACTCCTCGTTTACGAGCAGGAGGACGAGCTCCACAAACGCTTCTCAGTTACAATGAACATATTATTTTTCCGTATAAAAAGTATGAAGTGTGCAACATTAAGGGTATGTTTCTATGATGTGGAATAGTTGTTCTAATATTTGTGAATAGAAAACTTGTTATGTTCTCTTCTCAAATCATATTTATTTGAAAAATAATAGAATTTTATTTAGTTTTCATTTGTTTGTTAAAAAAGTATGAAGTGTGCAACATTGAGGGTGTGTTATTAAGATGCGCACTTTAGTCCTCTCTTACAACGTATGTCTTTTTCAGAATGTTCACGTCTCGTTTACGAGCAGGAGGACGAGCTCCAAAAACGCTTCTCAGGTACAAGGAATATACATTATTTTTCTGTATAAAAAGTATGAAGTGTGCAACAATGAGGGTAGGTTTTTAAGATGCGGATTTTAGTTGTTTCTAATAATGTATGTACATCTTTCAATGTTCACTCCTCGTTTACGAGCAGGAGGACGAGCACCAAAAACGCTTCTCAAGTACGATAAACATATTATTTTTCTGTATAAAAAGTATGAAGTGTGCAACATTAAGGGTATGTTTCTATGATGTGGAATAGTTGTTTTAATATTTGTGAATAGAAAACTTGCAATGTTCACTTCTCAAATCATATTTATTTTAAAAATAATAGAATTTAGTTTAGTTTTTATTTGTTTGTTAAAAAAGTATGAAGTGTGCAACAATGTGGGTAGGTTTTTTAAATGCGGATTTTAGTTGTTTATAATAATGTATGTACATCTTTCAATGTTCACTCCTCGTTTACGAGCAGGAGGACGAGCTCCAAAAACGTTTCTCAGGTACAAGGAATATACATTATTTTTCTGTATAAAAAGTATGAAGTGTGCAACAATGTGGGTAGGTTTTTTAGATGCGGATTTTAGTTGTTTATAATAATGTATGTTCATCTTTCAATGTTCACTCCTCGTTTACAAGCAGGAGGACGAGCTCCAAAAACGTTTCTCAGGTACAATGAACATATTATTTTTCTGTATAAAAAGTATGAAGTGTGCAACATTAAGGGTATGTTTCTATGATGTGGAATAGTTGTTCTAATATTTGTGAATAGAAAACTTGTTATGTTCTCTTCTCAAATCATATTTATTTGAAAAATAATAGAATTTTATTTAGTTTTCATTTGTTTGTTAAAAAAGTATGAAGTGTGCAACATTGAGGGTGGGTTATTAAGATGCGCACTTTAGTCCTCTCTTACAACGTATGTCATTTTTAGAATGTTCACGTCTCGTTTACGAGCAGGAGGACGAGCTCCAAAAACGCTTCTCAGGTACAAGGAATATACATTATTTTTCTGTATAAAAAGTATGAAGTGTGCAACAATGAGGGTAGGTTTTTAAGATGCGGATTTTAGTTGTTTCTATAATAATGTATGTACATCTTTCAATGTTCACTCCTCGTTTACGAGCAGGAGGACGAGCTCCAAAAACGCTTCTCAGGTACAATGAACATATTATTTTTCTGTATAAAAAGTATGAAGTGTGCAACATTAAGGGTATGTTTCTATGATGTGGAATAGTTGTTTTAATATTTGTGAATAGAAAACTTGCAATGTTCACTTCTCAAATCATATTTATTTGAAAAATAATAGAATTTAGTTTAGTTTTTATTTTTTTGGAAAAAAAGTATGAAGTGTGCAACAATGAGAGTGGGTTATTTAGATGCGGATTTTAGTTGTTTATAATAATGTATGTACATCTTTCAATGTTCACTCCTCGTTTGTGAGCAGGAGGACGAGCTCGAAAAACGCTTCTCAGTTACAATGAACATATTATTTTTCTGTATAAAAAGTATGAAGTGTGCAATATTGTGTGTAGGTTTGTATGATATGCAATAATTCTTAAAATGTTATTTGAATACTTTTCTTTAATGATTGTTGTTTTCGAACGCACAGAAGTACATTAAAGTGATAATATTGTTATTGTTAGAATCCATTGAATATAGTTGGTATTGCAGCGGACTACTTGGTCGACTACGGTTTGGGAGCTGGGAGAGTTGGAGCCCGTTTCACAGACGTCTCTCTCAGATCAAGCAACGTACAACATTTTCAACACTGGTCCACCTTAACCTCTTCGTTGAACAGAAACTTTCTTGGAAGCAACCTTCAACCTTAGTTTAAATAAAACCTAGTAAATGAACAGAGAAATGTTCAATTATTCACTTATCTTCCAGGTACATCCAAATTCATCTGACGAAAACCTCTTATCTTGTCTGATATTCTAAACTAATACAGAAATGTCAGAAAATCCGAATTCCCTTCACTTCCCGCGAAACCAATGTAGGCCTAGCCCAGTTTAACCAACATGCGAACAGAAAAAAATTAAAATTCTATCTGTTTCCCGCCAATCAAGTGCAGTTTAACCAACTGCATTTAATTGAGGGTTTTGATTTGAAACTGTCAAGCGCGTAACAAGTTTGTTTTAAGTGAGGGAGGGGGGGAATCACGAATATAAAGAGACATTTTTCACAACAATTTAGAATCATTTGGCATGCTATTTGCTGTACTTTTTTAACAACGCAACATTCGCACATTTTTCCGCAGGATCCATAGTAAGGTATATTCCAAGGTCTTTGCAGGATCCCATCCAAAGATATTACAATATTCCATCCCATCTAACGTATGTACTAGCGTCAACAGTCACCATGGCTCGACTCTACCACACACACTATTCACGCCGGGGTACCACAGGGATCCGTCCTGGGACCCTCCCTCTACGGCATCTATACACACGACATCCCACTGCCTACCCATGATGAACCCATCATCGCGAGTATATTCGCCGATGACTTCACGGCTCTGGCACAAGGAGCGCACCCCGCAATAGCGTTGCGCCACCTTAAACGTTACTTGGCGAGAGTTCTACCCTGGTATGAACAGTGGCGTATAGCCATAAACCCGACGAAGACCACAGCCACAATATTTACCCGCAAGAGACACCCTAAGCACCGAGACCCGTTCCTATTTAAGAAACGTCGTGAGCCCCCGCTTCTCATACGAGGACAAGCTGTAGTATGGACCCCGGAGAGCAAGTGTCTGGGAGTTATCCTAGACAACAAGTTACGTTGGATAAACCATGCGTCATCCGTACTCACTCGAGCCCGTTGCAAACTGGCATCGCTTACCCCATTATTACGATCGCAAAACATGTCGGCAGCCACTAAAATGCTATTGTACAAAGCCGTCATCCGACCAACTTTCACCTACGCCGCCCCTATATGGGCCAGCTGCGCAAAAACACATATTCTAAAACTTCAAAGACTGCAAAATAGGGCCATCCGATACGCCACTGGGGCGCCCAGAGACACATCTACAGCAGATCTCCATAGCGCTGTCGGGATCCCCGAAGTCGCCATGCACCTCCGACAACTAGCACGACAGTTCTACTCCACGGCAAGCAAGGCAAAAGAGCCGTACATCCGCCATCTCTCGACCATCGCCCCCCAGCCGGGCGACCTGTATAACAGACCAACGGCCTCCATGGGCCCCGAATATCACTGTCCCCTAGCCAAACGCCCGAGGACACGCTAACCCCCCCCCCCCCACACTCTGACTCAGCGTCACGCCCCCATTTCGCACTTGTGCCTAATACTAGATCCTATAACCTAGACCATACTCCAAAATAATCCCCAGATAATGACCCTGCATAGAGTCGGTTCTGTACATATAATAACCTGTACATACAGAACAGGTTAAAAGTCACGACTGTCACCATGGCTCGACCATTGGTTGATAGACATTAAACATGTTCAGTGTACTTACTGTACTATAAACCCAAAATTGAATCAGGAAGCTATAAGTATTTCGGTTTTTGCAGCAGTGGGAGCCCATAATTTCATCTCGCTAGTGTACTGTCCGGGTAGTTGGATAATTCTTGTGGTAATCGTTTAAACAACAGGGTCTGGAGGAGCTGGACGCAAAAAATGATTAAACGAAATTCTCTTCTCAAGTACCCGGCAACGTTTTTTCACCAACATGTTCATTTATGAGGCTATAGCTCAGCCACTACAAATTAGTTGTCTGTGGCTCAGCGAATCCAAATAAAAGCGAATGCTAAAAATGAAATTATCGTATGGCAAGTGTACGTAAAGCCATATAAAATAAGTTTAACTTCATTTGATGGGTTTTAATAGTTTAAATTACATTTGTCATTCTCCTGAACATTTTGAAAAATGTTGTTACTATCCTTATTCGGGGGAGGCATTCACTGTGAATTCTTTCTTACCAATCAAACAAAATTAATACAACGTAAAAATTTGTTATTCCATTGTAGACATGTAGCCAACTATTAATGTAGCAATATAATCATTTGTTAGTCTACAACAATGACTTGGTATGTTCGTGACGTCACGTCACTATAAACAATTGATTGTTGCAGCGTAGCACATTCTAACTATTAGTAGAGAGCAGTAGTAGTGCAAAGCCTGTATGTATATAATGTATGCTGTGATGTATGTAATGTATATTAAGTAAATTAAACAATTGATAATTGTGGCGTAGCACATTCTAACTATTAGTAGAGAGCAGTAGTAGTGCAAAGCCTGTATGTATATAATGTATGCTGTGATGTATGTAATGTATATTAAGTAAATTAAACAATTGATAATTGTGGCGTAGCACATTCTAACTATTAGTAGAGAGCAGTAGTAGTGCAAAGCCTGTATGTATATAATGTATGCTGTGATGTATGTAATGTATATTAAGTAAATTAAACAATTGATTGTTGTGGCGTAGCACATTCTAACTATTAGTAGAGAGCAGTAGTAGTGCAAAGCCTGTATGTATATAATATAATATGCTGTGATGTATGTAATGTATATTAAGTAAATTAAACAATTGATTGTTGTGGCGTAGCACTCATTCTAACTATATTATTAGAGAGCAGTAGTAGTGCATAGCCTGTATGTATATAATGTATGCTGTGATGTATGTAATGTATATTAAGTAAATTAAACAATTGATTGTTGTGGCGTAGCACATTCTAACTATTAGTAGAGAGCAGTAGTAGTGCAAAGCCTGTATGTATATAATGTATGCTGTGATGTATGTAATGTATATTAAGTAAATTCTAGTTAGTCTTAGCATGTAAATAAACTGTAAATGTATCAGATATTTTAAATATGCTGCCCTATTATGTTTAGGAGGAAGACCGAAAATGTATTTTTGAACCTCACCTTTTCCCCTCTGTAAAGTCTTGATCGTGTATACATGTGAACAATAAAAGTTTAACAAAACTACTACTACTACTACTACTACTACAACTACTACTACTACTACTACTACTACTACTACTACTACTACTACTACTACTACTACTACTACTACTACTACTACTACTACTACTACTACTACTACTACTACTACTACTACTACTACTACTACTACTACTACTACTACTACTACTACTACTACTACTACTACTACTACTACTACTACTACTACTACTACTACTACTACTACTACTACTACTACTACTACTACTACTACTACTACTACTACTACTACTACTACTACTACTACTACTACTACTACTACTACTACTACTACTACTACTACTACTACTACTACTACTACTACTACTACTACTACTACTACTACTACTACTACTACTACTACTACTACTACTACTACTACTACTACTACTACTACTACTACTACTACTACTACTACTACTACTACTACTACTACTACTACTACTACTACTACTACTACTACTACTACTACTACTACTACTACTACTACTACTACTACTACTACTACTACTACTACTACTACTACTACTACTACTACTACTACTACTACTACTACTACTACTACTACTACTACTACTACTACTACTACTACTACTACTACTACTACTACTACTACTACTACTACTACTACTACTACTACTACTACTACTACTACTACTACTACTACTACTACTACTACTACTACTACTACTACTACTACTACTACTACTACTACTACTACTACTACTACTACTACTACTACTACTACTACTACTACTACTACTACTACTACTACTACTACTACTACTACTACTACTACTACTACTACTACTACTACTACTACTACTACTACTACTACTACTACTACTACTACTACTACTACTACTACTACTACTACTACTACTACTACTACTACTACTACTACTACTACTACTACTACTACTACTACTACTACTACTACTACTACTACTACTACTACTACTACTACTACTACTACTACTACTACTACTACTACTACTACTACTACTACTACTACTACTACTACTACTACTACTACTACTACTACTACTACTACTACTACTACTACTACTACTACTACTACTACTACTACTCTTGATGGATGAGGTGATTGAGATGCTTACCGCTAGAATTAACAATATGGAGCAATATGGAAGGAAGTGTAACTTGGAACTCGCCGAAGTACAGCAGGTGAAAAACGAGCGCTTGGAGAAGGTTGTAATGAATGTCGCCGACAAGCTTGGTATACGCCTTGATGAGGAAGATATTGAAGCTGTTCACCGTCTACCAGCGAAGCAGGGGAAAACACCGAACGTAATTGTGCAATTCTTATCAAGAAGGAAGAGAGACGAGTTCGTTAGTAAAAAAAATATGGCTAAAATCGTGAACCGAGATATAATTGACAATGGAAACGATTCAAGGATTTACATAAACGAAAATATTACCCCGTTTTTTAAGAACCTTTTCTGGCAAGCAAAGTCAACAGGTCGCGAGAAAGACTATAAATTTGTTTGGTTCCGCTTTGGCAAGATATTAGCTCGCAAGAATGAGTCAGCGCCCATATTGACGATAACGTGTGTTCGTGACCTGGATAAGCTAGTTTAGTTTGTTTCACTTGTAGGCTTTAAATACCATCAAAATGGCTGATTACGAGTTGGATATTTTGCCTTATGTGAACGAAGCGAGTTACGTTTGTGTGGACGAGGAAGTGATAAGAATATTTCATGATAAGTTTAATATTTTATTTTTAAATATTAGATCTATGAAACTTCATTTTGATGAAATGTTGATCTACATTGATGATCTTCTTCCTTCTCTTCATATTTTAATATTAGGTGAAGTAAACATTAAGAATGATGAGAAAGACACGTATAGCATTAAAGGGTTCGATATGTACTCGAGCTTGCGGGAGAGTTGCCGCGGTGGCGGTGTTATTGTTTACGTTCGTGAAGGAGTTGATTTTGTGTTGTCAGACTTGACGTTCCAGTATTTTGAAGGTGTGCATGGTGTTATTACACTAAATGGAGTAAATACGCATGTGTTATCCCTATATCGACCGCCAAATTATACAAATATTATAAACTTTATCAATGAGTTGAGTTGTTGGTTAGAAAATGTGTCAGTTCAGGATCAAATTGTTTTAGTTGGCGATGTTAATTTAAATATAAATGATAATTGTGACATAAATGTTCAACGTTATAAAGATGTTATGGCAAGTTATGGTATGAGAGGATGCATTACTGGTGATACCAGAGTAGAAGAAAGGGCTGGTTGTATTTCTAGAACTTGTATAGATCATATTTTCGTTAAACTTGTCAACTGTGATAAGGATCTGCACTCTGCTATATACGAAGCTAAGATATCGGACCATTATATTGTGGGGGTGGGAATTCATAAGGATATTGACGTAAGAAAGAACGGAACTGAGAAAACAGAGAAAATAATTTTAAATGATAACAAAATAAGACAAGCGTTAACTGCCATTAATTGGGATAATTTAATGGACTGTGATGACCCATGTCAGCTTTATGATGAAATTTCTAATATCTTTAAGCGGGTGTATGATAGTGCTGAGGAAGTTAGGATGTGTTCGGGTCTTTATTCTAGAAACCGGAAACCATGGGTTACTCTTACTTTGAAAAAGAAAATGAAAGAGAGGGACAAGTGGTTTCGTAAGTGGAAACACTCTAGTAATAATATGGATTTTAGAAACGAATACAAAAAATGCAGAAACATGGTAAGTAAACAGCTGGTTAGGGATAAAAATAGTTATTATAAATCGAGGTTTTCAAATTGTAAAGACAATATTCGAAACACGTGGAACGAAATTAATTTGGTCGTTGGTAAGCAGACAAAAAACTCGCCAGATGATATTATATCTAAATGCATGGGAAAAACCCTTGATGCAACTAGTATAGTTGACGGTTTCGTAAATTCTTTTTCAGATGAGGTAGAGGCGATAAAACATGATTGTGTCATTGAAACTGTAACTGCGAATCGAGATTGTGCTTTGCAATCGATGAATTTTCGAAAAGCAACACCTAAGTTGATAAGTGACGTCATTCAAAGTCTAAGCAGTAATAAAGGTCCGGGCATCGATAGGATTAGGATGTGTGATATAAAATTAATTTCTGAAAATATAAGCCCAATTATAGCACAGTTGATCAATCTAATCGTAAAAACTGGGGTAATTCCTGATGGTTTGAAGTGCTCTATTCTGAGGCCTATATTTAAAAGTGGTGACCACATGGATTTTAATAATTACAGACCCATTGCAATACTGCCTTCAATTGAAAAAGTTATGGAAAGATTTTTAGCGGATCAATTAATTTCTTACATGCATGATTTCAAAATTATTGACAGGAGACAGTATGGCTTCCAAAAAAATAAAAGTACATCAAGTCTACTTAATGACTTTTCGGACACAGTGTTTGGAGCTTTAAATAGAAATTTACATGTTGGTGTAATTTTCATAGATTTTTCAAAAGCATTCGATACCCTACTTTATGATCGGCTGTTGCTTGCTTTAAAAAAGATAGGAATACGTGGGCCTCTTTTAGATTTGTTTCGGAATTATCTTACAGGGAGGAGAGTGACTGTTAAGTATGGGTCTACTCACAGTAAATTGGGGAACTGTAAATCTGGTGTGCCTCAGGGCTCTATTTTGGGCCCACTATTGTATTTAGTGTATGTAAATGATATGTTGAAAGTTGTGACAGGATGTTACATTTTTCTTTATGCGGATGACACAGTTTTAGTGGCAATCAATAAAATTTTCGACATTGTAAATAAATTGCTACAAGTTGATTTTCTGAATATTTTGAGATGGTCCCATGATAATGGTTTGACAATTAACTATAAAAAAACTAAGGTAATGCATATACACTCTCCATCTACAGTGTCACAGCAACTTAAAATTGTTTTTCATGACTATGCATGTCTACATAGGAATTTTAGGTTCAATTGTTCAACGAATCAAATGGTATGTAGTTGTCACAAATTCTTAGAAAATTGTTTTGAACATGTTTATTTGGGTGTCACTGTAGATAATACTTTTAAATGGGATAAACATATTGATAAGCTTTGTCGTAGGCTACGGTCTACGCTATATAGTATACGCGTTCTAAAGCCGTATGTAACCACAGGAGTCTTAGTAACCGTGTATTATGCACTTGGTGAGTCATTGATTAGATACGCTCTGTTATCATGGGGCAATACCACAGCCTCGTATTTAAGTAAAGTTGAAAGATTGCAATATTCAATTTGGAAAGTCATTTTTGGAAAATCTGATACTAATAAATTACTTACAGTCAGAAAATTACATTTTTATATTTTCATATTACATTTTTATATTTTCATATTAACAAATTATTTCTCTCGAGAGCATAAATTAATGGCTCAGCATTCGCACGATACAAGAGATAAAACAAGATTTCTGATGCCACGTGATATTTTTAATAGGTATGGCGAGCAACAAAAGAAACATTTGGTGCCATTATTGTATAATAAACTGCCACAAGAGCTAGTATCGCTTACATCCTTTTCACAAATTAAAAAAATCCTTAAACAGTGGACAGTCAATAACATGTGAATGTAGAAATATTATTTGTATGGATTAATATAAATTTGTTAACCCTTTTTGTTCTTTTTTATAATCTTATTGGGTAGGTACAAAGTGCTTTGTGTTTGTGTTTGAAGAACGTTTGTTGTGTGTTTTTTTTGTGTTTTTGTGTATTTGTCAGGCGGAGTCAAGACATTTAATATTAACATGATTTATTGTTACCCCGCAGACAAGCTACTGCGTAGCTTTGTGGGGTTTGATTTATTTGTACTGTATGATTTGTTTTGCCAATAAATAAATTTGAAAAAAAAAAAAAAAAAAAAAAAAAAAAACTACTACTACTACTACTACTACTACTACTACTACTACTACTACTACTACTACTACTACTACTACTACTACTACTACTACTACTACTACTACTACTACTACTACTACTACTACTACTACTACTACTACTACTACTACTACTACTACTACTACTACTACTACTACTACTACTACTACTACTACTACTACTACTACTACTACTACTACTACTACTACTACTACTACTACTACTACTACTACTACTACTACTACTACTACTACTACTACTACTACTACTACTACTACTACTACTACTACTACTACTACTACTACTACTACTACTACTACTACTACTACTACTACTACTACTACTACTACTACTACTACTACTACTACTACTACTACTACTACTACTACTACTACTACTACTACTACTACTACTACTACTACTACTACTACTACTACTACTACTACTACTACTACTACTACTACTACTACTACTACTACTACTACTACTACTACTACTACTACTACTACTACTACTACTACTACTACTACTACTACTACTACTACTACTACTACTACTACTACTACTACTACTACTACTACTACTACTACTACTACTACTACTACTACTACTACTACTACTACTACTACTACTACTACTACTACTACTACTACTACTACTACTACTACTACTACTACTACTACTACTACTACTACTACTACTACTACTACTACTACTACTACTACTACTACTACTACTACTACTACTACTACTACTACTACTACTACTACTACTACTACTACTACTACTACTACTACTACTACTACTACTACTACTACTACTACTACTACTACTACTACTACTACTACTACTACTACTACTACTACTACTACTACTACTACTACTACTACTACTACTACTACTACTACTACTACTACTACTACTACTACTACTACTACTACTACTACTACTACTACTACTAATACTACCATTACCACTACCACTACCACTACCACTACCACTACTACTACTAATACTAATACTACTACTACCATTCATTAGGCCTGCTACTAAAAAATAGAATGATAATTACTTTATGATAAACGATTGATCAATAACATGCTAGCATGTCATTGTTGCTATGCAACCACAACAGAACTTGCCTTCTATCTAGGCCTACTACCTACTACAATGGGCGTATTATCCATAGCAATGGAACTGTCGCCCACAAAAGTCTGTTTACCCCAAAAAAGAATAAATTGTCCGTTGATGTTTCGGTTGCAGTAAATTTCGGTGAGGCGAAGAATATTGCGATACAGAGCGAGTCTCTCCATTAGACGCGTTGGACGCAGAACCATTTGGCTTCATGGTGAACGACACCGAAAGTTTTCACTTCTAGGACGGAGGATAGAAAGAGGTACCGTAGATGTAGAACATGGTGGGAATCAGTGGCGTATCCAAGGGGGGAAAGGGCGGGGAACTCCCAACCCCCATTTTGCAAAGGAAAAATGTTAAATGACGGTTTAGCTTTCAATAAAGACTATTTTTGTATTGTATACCGAAGCATTAGTTTTTGTTAAAAATACACGCAGAACCAGTTATTTTGTTTCAGATAAAACGCACAGATTTGCACCAAAATTACCTTGATGAGAAATGTTTTACCCCCCACTTATGTTTCGGTTCTGCCCTCTATAATATGGCTTTACTTTAACACCCTCCCCCCCCCCCCATTCCTGGATACGCCACTGGTGGGGATGAAAGGGCAGAGCGTAGCCTAGTGTTGTAGCCAATTGAAAATGAGATGTAAGCAATGCACGTGTTGACGTAATAACACACACAAGCAAAGACCAGAGTTGTAACCATTTCAAGATTATATAATACATAATGCACGTGAATTGTCGCTACTATTGGGCGGCAGGGTAGGCAGACGAATAGGATTATCACAAATGACAATTGATGTAGGTAGGCCTTTGACAATAAGGACGAGAGAAAGCGTAAAATGAACCGATTCGGGATGGTGAGGGGGGGGGGGGGCAATCGTCGAAGTCTGATTTTTATTATAATTTTGGTTATATCGAGATCTTAAAGCTAAAAAAGGACTTTGAGCAATGATGTGACCTTTCTGTTTAGCATTTCTCTCTAAAGTCCAATGGTCAAACGCAGCGACCAACACTTAAACGAGATCTTAGGGTCTACTTTTTTTCTTAAATATCGAGTAAAATGGCTTATTTTGATGGCAATGGTGGAATGCCGGATATTTCTCTAGAGTTTCTACATTTTTGGAGTTCATATTCTGGATTTTTCGGACGTGTGGTAAGTGGTAACCATACAGAGCAACGCCTGGAATTATGATAACTTGAAAACTAGATATAAGTTAAGTAATGCACGCGTTGTTGCTGTTGGATTCTAATGCAGCATTATTATTAATACAATACAGAAATAAAAACACTTTGTTTCATCCAGTTTGGCAGTCCAAGGGTAAAGAACAAACAGATATCCGGCGTGGGTAACCATAATGCGTTTACATCACGAGCCGCGTGCATACGATTCTATACGTGCACAATACCCTGATAAACATGTCGGTACATCAGGGGTCAGTTCAGGGAACTCTCGTACAAACCCAGTGTGTACAATGTACGTACCGAATCGTATACGGACTCGTAGCGGTATGACGTTGCACTGACTTAGATCCACTTGTTGCATTTCAGGTCAAGATGGTGGTAGCCAGCTGTATCAGACACTCTGTGACGTAGCTACTCACTTGTTGCAGGTCAAGATGGTGGTAGCCGTGCACTAGAAGAGCTGTATCAGACACTCTGTGACGTAGCTACTCACTTGTTGCAGGTCGAGATAGTGGTAGCCGTGCACTAGAAGAGCTGTATCAGACACTCTGTGACGTAGCTACTCACTTGTTGCAGGTCGAGATAGTGGTAGCCGTGCACTAGAAGAGCTGTATCAGACACTCTGTGACGTAGCTACTCACTTGTTGCATTTCAGGTCAAGATGGTGGTAGCCAGCTGTATCAGACACTCTGTGACGTAGCTACTCACTTGTTGCAGGTCAAGATGGTGGTAGCCGTGCGCCTAGTGGAGATTCTGGCCATGACCAGTATCCTCTTCATCTTCACCGCCTTAGCAGCCCTGGTTGTCACCCTCGACCGTTTCATATGGATCTTCCTGTTCTTACTCAAACCGTTTATATTTGTCCTCGACATCATTCTCTTATTCCTCGAGTACATCTTTGTCCGCACTATCGACACGCTACTCCTCATGACGAAAAGCATTTCCTCTGCCTTCTTCGATGACCATCCATTCCAGTGGTACTACGATCTTACAGAAGACAACGAAGATATATGATCCAAAATTGCAACCATTTAATTATTTCGACAATTACGTTATAATTATAATATTTCAATTAACGATTGAACCATGTTAGACAATCAATGTAAAGTTAAATTGAGATAAATGTATATTGTTTACAAACCGTGTTTTAAATCACATAAAAATATCAAAAAATATCTCATTTTATCAACAATCTTCCAGGAAGAACAATTGAGGATCAAGAAATGCACTCATTTGTCCGGCATGAATAAACGAAAAATTAAGGTGTAGGGACGTTTTTAATTTTAATTTCATGTTGAAATACATCAACTGTCACAGTAAACCGATCAACTAAGAACACACGACAAGATGGCAGGACATGAGGTGAGTTCTTTGTTTGAATAACTGCTTTGTATGAGAATCCTGGTCTTGGCTGTTGGTAATAGATCCTTGCTTGGTTTCAAGCATTTAACGTTGGGTCAGATCTCCGAGGTCCATAAACACGCTGCGTTTTGAGTAGGTTGGTGACTAGAGTCAGACTGGCATTCTAACGTTTGATCTAAACAGGCTTATTATCAGGGACAGGCTTGCCTTCGAAGGTTGGTTTGATGTAAACAGGCATGTCATCAGGAGCAGGCTTGTCATCAGGGGCAGGCTTGCCTTTGATTGTTTGTTTGATGTGAACAGGCTTGTCATCAGGGGCAGACTTGCCTTTGAATGTTGGTTTGATGAAACAGGCTTGTCATCAGGGGCAGGCTTGCCTTTGAATGTTGGTTTAATGTTAACAGGCTTGTCATCAGGGACAGGCTTGCCTTTGAATGTTGGTTTGATGTTAACAGACTTTTCATCAGGGGCAGGCTTGCCTTTGTTTGTTGGTTTGATGTTAACAGGCTTTTCATCAGGGACAGTCTGGCCTTCAAAGGCGTGACAGGGGAAGGATTGTCATCAGGGGCGGTTTTCTCTTAGGTCCAGGGTAGCTCTGTTCTTAATGAGTGGTGACAAAGTGTCGAATGTTACATGACTAAGTGGTTAAATAGGCCATGTAACTAAGGTTTGTTGAAGGTAGGCAAGGGTTGTAGCGCGATGTGCTTTCTACGATATTTTTTTTACATGTTGGTAAAGGGGGGCTTGTTCACGAGGGAAATTTTTAAAACTAGTTGCAGCCATTATTAATAAGCACTATACAAGCCACACAAGGCCTTCACAACGGGAAAGTTATACAATCATATAATTAATTATTCGCGTCGCAGTATATAAAGAGGACACTGCGGTGACTCTGCCTGTCGTAAGAAGCGACGTAAGTGAATACTCGTATTTACCCTTTTCTCTCAATAACATATTCAAAAATAGATACCTTTTGGTACCGTACCTTTACCCGTTTGGACAGAACAGAATAGATCCAGTCTGTCGTAAAAGGTGACAAAGGGGCAGACGCTTCATGACCCAATAAGTGAGTAAGACATTCCTTCAAATGATCTATTAAAAAATAAGAAAACTGAGACAAAAAAGTAAGTATATTTTTCATTTGTGGCTGTATCCCCAACTTATCTGCGGACACCACAAAGAAAACTAACCAGTATAGGATTTAGGTTCGGTTTTTAAATCGGTAACGGGTCGCTAAAGGGGCCATTAACTGACGGTCCGTAATCTGTAACCCAACAAACCCTAAGTAGATAACGGATCTTCAGCTAACGGCCCCGTTAATGACCGATTGAAAAACCGGTCCTAAAGTTTCGTAAGAAAGAGCACTAAATTTTCTAGGGAATGACGCATTTTAGTTTTACTTTTTGACAAGTTAAAAGCATCAATAGTTACCGAGAGTAATTGGGAGTTCCACCGACGTTAAAAAAAACAAAACAAAAAACAAACAGAATGAAGTGCCATAAGGGTCTAGTACAACAAAAAAACAACAGAACGAAGTGCCATAAGAGTCTCGTGGAGACGCTCGCTTCGCTTGCTTAATTAACCACTCATGCAAGTATGTTGACAACAACAGGAGCAATCGTTATTGCCAGTAATAGTGAAATGTTTGGTGAGCAATATATTGAACTTCAATGCCATGGTTCTATGTTTGTTTCTATTGGTTGAGAATGTCCACGTGACACTAAACCGATCATCTATTAATTGGTCGACTGGCGTCAATAAATCTGATGAAAAGAATAGAACATATACCAATTTTGAGCAAATTGCCAGCAATGTCAATTTATTCAAAGTCTTGTAGGCACGCCATGGCAAATGTGGGAATTGTATATATCCTACCAACTCAAATTCTGTAATTAAAATTAAAAATTAACCTCCATAATAAACACCCACAATAAACCGTAGGATAGATAAAAAAAAAAAATCACATTTAGAGTCTACCCACTCAGTAATGAAACTGATTGGCAGAGGGGGACTTTAATTTAAAGCAACTAAACCAACCTTGTAGGCTCCGAACATCATTGAAGTGTGAGCGATATCCAAAGATCAACATTTCAAATAAGAAACATATCATCATGAATCAGTGATTGGGCAGTGCGAACACCTGCGGACAAATGTCAGAATCAACAAGGCCGATTCAGAACAACTTTGAATTTATTGAGTGCTTCGTTGCTAGGACGGCTCCACAGTCACCGTTTACTTATTCCTAAGACAAGAAGTAATGGAAATGAATCCTTCATTGAAGGTAAAAAACTTCTGCCTGAACCGGGATTTTAACCCGGGACCTTCTGCATTGAAAGCAGGGATGCTAACCACTGGACCACGAGCCACCTTACTCACATAATTTTAACAGCACTCCAGGCAAAATTATTCACAAAGAAACTGGAGTCTCAATACGATCAGAATATTGTTATTTTAACTATAAGAAAGCCAAACTAGCCTATACTAATAGGTCCAGTCTTACAATGTTCTAATAAATACTTAAGCCTAGTGTACGATTGGCGTCAACGCTAACTTCAACTTCAACACCTTGATAAACCTGTATATTCATATGGAAGCATTCACGATTGCAGAAATGCGTCAACCGTCAACTTGAACCGTCAACGTCAAAGTTCAACTTTGACGATTGGCGTTAACGTTTGACGCTCGCGCATGCGCATTCACATGTCACCAAAGAGTTTTCAAAAGAAATATCTGTTCGTTTTCCAAAGAAAGCATTTTCTTCTTTTGATTTTGTTGATGTTCACTGGCACACAAATAATAACCTATAAATGACAACCACAAACAGCTGTTGTTTACCTAAAACCACAGAATGCTCTACATCACAACTTTGGGAACCAAGGTCTACTTGATCTCCGCCTAGCGGACGCTCGTCGAACTCCCAAGTTCGACGAGCCTCCGCTAGGCGGAGATCAAGTTGAGCTTGACGGGTACAACGTGTAGAGATGGCCGTGCATTAACGAAGATCAACGAAGTTCACCGATGAATACCGACGCAGCTTCAGTTGCCGTCGAATCGTGAATCAAAAACGCTAACGTGAAACTATTACCGGTTGACGATTCAAGTTGACGCCAATCGTAAACTAGGCTTTATTCGTTGAATAGCTTGTTTTCTCCATGGCAACGACCAATCAAAACTCTTGAAATCCTCCAAATAGCTTAATCGCTACAAATAACTTTCTTATTAGGAGATTGTAAGACCGGTCCTAAGTACAATTTAGTATAACGACTGTAATTTCTCTGTAAAAAAAAAAAATCTAATCTTTCCACAGTCGAATCTCACCAACTTCATCCCGAACTGGGTCAACTCGGCGGAGACCCAATCCCTTTTGATGACGGCCGCGCTGATCATGATCGCGTGGCTCGTCTTGTCGTGGATAATACAGACCGTCATCACCCTACTCTGGCCACTCTCTGTCGGCCTCCTGCTGATCGTGCTGTTCCTACCCGACACGGCGCAATGGCTCTTCCACGACGTCCTCCCACCGTACGTGGCCGCGTTCAAGGTCTGGGCGACGACCATGTACGTGCAGGCAAACAACAGTCTACACTCGCTGAACGAGAATCGTAACACCGCCCACGGAGGATGCATGTAGAACCGACACCAAATACTGTAATAGACGCTATCGCTTAATACAGGAAACTGGGCCCGTTTTACATGCATGGCAATGCAATGCGCATGGCGACACAAGTTCACGTATAAAGTTGACCACCATGCCGCTAGATCGCAAGCCAGTCGATAACAAAATTTGGCAGCTTTAGATGCAGTGAGTGGACTTCTTTGCGTCGATCATTCAACTAGTTTAACTCCAAGCCGCTAGGCCAGCTGTCTCCAGAAATTGACGGAACTTTCCTGTATTAAGCGATAGCGTCTATTTCAGTATTTGCCGACACGACACAACACTCTAGTATTAATATAATTACCACAACAATGTAGTTTCATTTCCATGGCGGCAGTAGTACACATCGTTCGTCGACTCAAACACGCTCATACACACACAGAGAAATTCTTAGTGAAACACACAACACATCAATGGCGGCGGCACAACAACGGGACGGGAATCACCCGGTCGTTCAACTCGAGTTGTCTCCACAAGAGCAGGCGGTGGTTTCCGGTGTGACCTTCGCCCTGTTGGTGGCGTTTATGTTGCCCGTCATGTGGATGATACATCCGTCGCTCGTGTTTAGTCTGCCGGTGATGGTAGGACTCATGGTCATGTCTGTACTCTCGCCGGGATTGGTCATCTTCACGCTGCAGGATGTGCGCATGCTCGTCACGGCGTCGTCGGAGGACAGCCTGCTGGAGGCCACGCCCACTTCACATTAAAACACGTGACGACAGATGACGGTCTTCTGGAGGCCACGCCCACTCTAGACTAAACCGCTCCAAGCCGCAGGACAGCTCTCTGGAGGCCACGCCCACTCTAGACTAAACCGCGTCAAGCTGGAGGACAGCTCTCTGGAGAGCACGCCCACTTCACGTTAAATCACGTGATGACAGATGACTGTCCTCTCTAGAACACGCCCACTCCACACTCGGAGGACAGCCGTCTAGAGATCACGCCCACTTCACATTAAAAACATCTTCCGGAGACACCGCCCACTCCGCTTTCAACAATTCACTGAAATGTCAGAAGACAAGACTTTTTCGAGACAACGATTCGCTGCCCTTTCTGAACCAGAACACATTAAACACAGGTAACATAGATGAAATTCTTCTCAATTTGAAATGGAGCTGTTACAATCATGATATTGGCAGGGGTCTGTTAGTGCCATGGTCCTGAAATTTGGCGCTATCTCGCGCGTACCTGGCGAAACTATCAGTCTCACGTTGCTGCACCCAAAGCGCCACGCGTCTGTGCTGTGCATTTTTGCCTGCCTTCGTTTGGCGCCCACTATCTTGAACCTATGGAACTACCAACGCTATTGGTTTATTTATAAAGGACATTTTATAATTTGTCATACGTGTCTCGTTGATATGGCGGCTGCCAAGTCACTGTTTACAATATTGTTTGCCAGTATCATAGATACATCCAAGTCGATTCTAGATGTGGAACTATCCGATCCCGAACTGGGCATCGAAATCTGACCTTAGGTATTGAAAGCGGGTCCATAGGGCTCACGAGTCACAGAAAGTAAGAACACAAAATGCCTCCGAAAAGCAGCCCTAGGAAATACTTCCCCACGTGTCCCTTTACCTCTCCTCCCTGCTCTCCTACTTGCCCCTTTCCTACCTCCCCCCCCCCCCCTCATCATCTTCATATTTCACCCACTCATCGTCTCGATTAGCCACGTTGCAAAAATATGACGGTAAGCCCAAATATCAATCAATCCCACCACGCCAATAGGCTGAAGAGGGCAATATAGTTGGCTCGTTGGTCTAGTGCATTTATTCTTGCTTCCAATGTAGAAAGTCCAGGGTTCGAATCCTGGTTCGGGCACGGGTATTCTATAAATACAAATGTATTTATTTTGTTTAATTAGTATATTCTTCAATGATTGTATTGGATCTAAGAAACAATGAATTTATGGTAAAAATGGTGAATAAATAAAATAAAAACAATAAATTCGTATTTATACTCTTCCCATTCAGTAACAAGACTGATTTTCAGTAGTGGTCTTTAATTTAAAGCGACTTAACCAACCCTGCTACCACTGGACCAACGAGCCACCTACAATGTCACAACTGGGAATTTCGTTATTTGAACTAGTTGTGCGAAGTGTCTGAACTAGTGTCTGCGGGCTGTTTGTATGATTCACTGCCAGCATTTTATATGACTCACTGCCAGCACTCGGCGTGTGTGACTTCAGAGGAAAACCTCGGAAACCCCCCAGAGCTAAAAATTGCCGGTAGTGGATTTCGACCGGGGACTTCATGAATTAAAACCTCGTGTGCTAATTAATAACAATTCTTCGTATAGGATTCCCTGTTACAGGGTGCACACCAGCATTACCTGATGTGCCCCTCTTCAGGACTAACTTAGGTATTTGAGTGTGTTTAGATAGTTGAGAAGACATGTCCGAGGGCTGATAGTATGACTCAGTCCCAGAATTCACTTTATAACCGAGAAAAACCTCGCAAAAAAATTCAGTCAGAAGTGCCGGTGGCCGGAATCGAACCGGTAACCTCCCAAATTAGAGTCTCGCGTCTTACCGCCGAGCTACCTGTATCGGTTCTCATGTGCTAGCAATTACTCTTCCTTTTTGGTTTGCTATTATACATGTCGATAGTTTATCAAGGATATGGTCAAGTGAAGTCTGTCCGCTCATAGTAGAAACGAAACGTTTAAAGCTAATGACCAACGTTTGTCAACATACCGTGAAATAGGGTTTAAAGGGCCAACAGGTAGCGCGCTGTTGTCATTTCATTGCATTTATTTTTCTTTCAAAGAGTGACATTCTTTCGACTTCCGTTAATTTAAAATTGGCAACCGTGTTTTTCTAGTAAATATTGGTTTACAAGCCGATTATAATGGTTCAATACGCAAGCATGGCCCATTAGGCCTAAACGTTTCGTTTCTACTATATAAGTGGACAGGCTTTAACCTTTTATTTGTTGGCCAGCAATTTTGGAAGTTCTGTAAATGTCAGCATCTATTTTTAAGAGATTAAGAATATGATTTAGTTTGAATGTTTTTCATCTGATGAAATATCGATTGTTTGTTTGTGTCAGGTACGAAGTCACATTGAAATGTCAGACAAGAAAATCCCAAAGAAGCAACAATACCAGTCCAGTATCATACATCCGCAAGCTACATTAACAAGATATTCCCCCCTCTTATGTTTTCTGTCCCACACCTTAAACTCGATTTTATAAAGAATTTATGTAACTTAAGAAGAAACTTAACTGTATTAAAATGTATAACGAGTTAAATGATTATTTTTACTATGATAAGTATTAGTGAGGATTTTAGGTTGTCGATTATTCCTACCTGATTCCTTTCAGAGTTGGTTCTATTTTTATGGAGTCGATTCCTTCAAAAATGGGTTGCTGTGTCATATATGAAGCGCCGTTTTCGCACGCAGGAATAATTATGAACAAGCAGTGCGCAAACTTTGGCGTTGTTTGTAAACCAAATCATGATAATGCTGCCAATCTTACAAACAAACAAAATTACTGCCAAAACATGTTATTTTTGCTTCCGCCTAGAACAAATGTGGCCCGTGAAGGGCTCACCAGAGAAAATTTCATTTTCTTAAATATCCATACAAATACACTTATATAGTCGCCGTACAACAACTTCGGTAATGCTTCCGTCACGGGTGGGTGAGTGGCAGCCAACCAGCGGCCGTGGCTAATTCAAATACCTGCTCGGGTTGTCCGAGACCGTAAACACGTCATTGATTGATGACGAAGGCGTACCCGTTGTGGGGAACTAAAATAAGGTCATACCAAATGGTAAAAACAATTTTTAAATTGTTTTCGGCAGCGTTCTTGATATTTATGTTAGTCAAGACAGTCCATAAGACATTTGGCATTATTCTATCAAACTTAAAAATAAAATGAATTGTAATAGTATATATAAGTAATGCCACACCATGTTCAAAACGCAAAATTGATTATGATGTTATTTAGCGATAGAAAACCCGTGACTTTGAACAGTAATGACACAATCTAGCGCTGGAAAACCCAACATCAATCAATCACAGCCACACTACTGTAATTTGTATTCCTCGCACGCCCAACGAAAGCTGAAAGCTTCCGAGTAAAAACGTTATTTTCCATTCGAAAACCGCAAACTGCTACAAAACAATTTTTACCAACACGCTGTTCCATGGCAACTAGCGCATCACTCTGGCATTGACAACCACATTCTACCCCATGCTGGGATTACCTAATTAACTCTTCTCATTATGAAGCTCAGTGAGTGAGTCAGTTAATGGGAACACACAGGATGGTGGATGAAAGGGAGCGGAATGTTTCTATGCCTTTGTGTGTTTGAAGCAGTTTTCCTTGCTTTTTCGTGAACAAAGGATTGGGAAATACAGGTTTTGTAAATCTGATTACGTCGCGTACTCCGTTGAACTATTTTGATAGTCACCCGAAATTGTTTCTCGTAGCGGCCTTGTTAAAGGTCTCTCACACCAAGAAGTACGATTGTGTCTTGGGGAGTCAGGACCGCCCACAATTAATTTCCAACATAAAAAGTGCGAATCATTAACGTTTTTCCCGATTATCTAGTACAATTTGGCTGTGGTAACTTTTTTGACGGAAACCTGTTTGCACGATTTTTTGTGCGTTACCGTCAAAAAACTTACCGCAGCCAAATTGTACCAGATAATCGGGAAGAACGTCAGTGTTGGAAACTAAATGTGGGGATGTGATACTATCTTACCTCTTGCTGTGAGAGACCTATAGCTGTAATATTGAAGAACTGATATATTTGTACCCCTAGTCTATATCCCAACATCATTTAGTGGGTATAGTGGAGATTAACAATCGTAATCAACCAAGCTCAGCGCCTCATCTTCATACTCCTCTTCCCGCGACTGAAGCTCTCTCCACTTTATCCTGTCCTCCCACCACCTCTCTCCCTCTTCAACCACTGCCCACTCTTCTACTCTCTCTCTGTCCTCCACATATGCCTGCACCCTGGTCTTGCCATCTGTCTCGAGGTCTTCCCTCCATTATTTTTTTTGTATACTATATTACAGAAAGGAAGGTATAGGTAATATGAAAACAAATAAAAAAATAAAATAAACAAAAAGGTAATAGAAAGAGTTTAAGACAGGTTTCCCACGTTATGCTTTAAAGAGGTATTCTGGCCAGAGACTAAACAAAATAATATGTATTTCCGTTGAATATTAATCAAGCTAAAGAATTACTGCGTTCATATCAAAGACCAATCATTTGTAACTGCTTTTCTTTGTTTTGTTGCCCATGTGAAAATCACCTACATGCTAATTTCCACAAGAAAAATTAATGTTGGACAACTAGCCCAAATTATTTTACGATTTGATTAATCTTTTCCTTCTTTCTCTTCTTTTGGATAGGAATTCTTTACATTATGTATGTATCATTAAATCTCATGGATGAGATATCATTTAATTTTATAGTTTCCTGAATACCCCCTTGCCTGAATACCCCTATGAACTTAAAAATATAGATTTTTAAGCGAGCGAAGCGAGCGTTTCTACAAGACTCTTATGGCACTTCGTTCTGTTTTTTTTTTTTTTTTTTTTTTTATGTCCGTCGATAGCGGTCGAACAGAAAGTCCGATCAACTTGAAATTTTAACCATCTACAAGCCTTGATGTGGATTGAAGGTGTATAGTTTTGAGGCTTAATCGTTCGAAAAGTTACAAAGTTACACCATAGTTACTGCAAAATATTTTTCTGAAACGAAATGGCGGCAAAATGTGAGATAGCCATATTTTTTTAAAGGTTTTTCCAATCACGAATATGTTCATGTTATGGCGATCTGATAAATATTGGAAAGTTACACAAAAGTTATTAAAAAATATATTTCTGAAACACAGTAACAACAAAATGTGAGGTGGCTATCTTATAGTAAATTTTTGTTTGGTCACGAATATACTAATGTAAACGCGATTTGATACATATTAGAGGCAGAAATTACATTTCTATTGCTGTCAATCGCTGTTAGTAACGGTGGCGGACCACGGCGAAAACATGACAGCGAAAATTACAACGCACATTGCACTGCATCCAACAATGTCGGGAAGTAAAATAGCTCTGGAAATTAGAAAAGTTTTTGCAATTCGCATTCTTGAATTGTTGTCAATTGTTGTTTTTATTAGCATTGAAATCTTTTCGCCAGAAAGTTCGTAGATGACGCGCTCGCTTATCAACGCGTCAAACAGAGCGTTTTCCTAGTATAAGGCAATACGCATTATGAAACACAATACAAATAATGTGTAGTAAAATTATAATGACATTTTCTTCCTATTTCTGTAGAGCAGTGACAAGATATTACTTACCGTCAGAACTCATGCTGTGACAGGGTAGGTTAAGGCACTATATTGTTATTCAAGGGAGGTAATACAATTATATTTCAGACGAGGCTTCGACAATCTATTCCTTTGCACTGATCACATCATCACAGAACGACAACTTTGAAACTAGAAAGTTAGGAAGTGATTTCTCCTCTCGGTCTATTTATATAGTGTCTCGTTTTCACGTTGACTAGCGAAATTTTGCGCGCTGCGGGCGAGTTCTTTAGTTGCAGCAATGTATCAAGTCTATAAAGCCCCAACCATAATTATTGTCGGCATCGTGATTGTAATCTGGATCGGGATGCTAATTGCAAATTTTCTCATGCCGAATCATTACGACATTACGATGTTATTGTGAACAGCGCCGTAAGAAGCTTTAAGTTAAACTTTTCCACGATTTCTGGATTGCGATTGCGATACCAATACCGACAGTTGTGGTTGGGGCTTAAAAATTCCTACTGGACCCGGGGTGGGTAGAATTTTCCCCAGGGTGACGCTGGGGGGGGGGGGGGGGGGAGGAAATGAGATCATCCCCTTTCCCTTGTCCAACAATTATTCCCTTTAAATCTAAAAACAAATGAAAAAATAAATCTTCCTCTTACCTGTCCCTTTCTTCCAATCACCTGTGACTTCATACGACCTAAGTTTCACCAAACTTTTAGGGCGAAATGCACAGATTGTCAAGTCCAGTACCTATTGAATTTATTGTTGCTCTATGGAATTGTTTTATTACATGATATGCTCCATGAGAGGAACAAACTCAATAGCAAACATATACAAATCCTAATATAAAAAGTAGAAAATTAAGTTGTCACGTTGGACTCGGCTGTGTTGTAAGCATACGAATACTTTCGTTGGGACAACTATATTTACATGGCGCGAGCTACTCATGCTGAGCTGAGTGAACACAGTAAACAGCATTTCCGACCTTTAGCTAAACTTATCAAACTGGCATGAGTAATGTTTGTTTGTTTGTTTGTTTGCACATGATCGTGATTCAGTGGTGTAGACTGTAGATAACACTGTGCAAACCGCCTCATATGGCCACAGGTGGTGTTGTTGGCAAGTCTTGGGTGAGATGTCGGGTCTCAACTGAGGAAGGTTTCGATGATGCTAATCTAAACGATTAGTGAGTCATACCGTAGTAAGTGAATCACTAAACGGTTATATGTGGAGATGAAAATTATCAAATTATGTTCATGTTCAAGTCCAAACCAGAATGCAAACCTGGAAATGAGCTAAAAACGACTAATCCACCACTGCCGATTTATCCTTATCATCTGTTATATTAACATATTTTGTAAGTTTAACTGCATATAAAAGAAAATTGTCTTTACTACATTTTATATATCACTATCAGTAACTCCTTTTAATAAAATGTGAAGGTTTTATTTCTTTACTGAGATGGGAGTAAATTTTCAGCCACTTTGATCCTAGTAATTATAAATACATGTTTCTTTTAACATTTATTTTTATTGGAAAAAATTCCCGTTTTTAAGATTAAATATAAACTTTTAATAACAATACATCGAAATCTACATGTACAGCTTCGTTTTAACATTGTTCGACCAGGTATGTCTACGACTTACCTCGAGATATGTGCTTTAAAGCTCCTTTAGAATGTTTGTTGTCTTCTGTGGAGTTATTGTTCTGTTCCTTGACAGTGATAGAACGATAACAGGAGAGAGAGAGAAAGAGAGAGAGAGAGAAAGAGATAGCTGGCATCACTCAGTTTACTGGGAGGTAGGCTATACAAACAACATCAATTCAAACCAAGTCATCTATCAAAATCCGAATCTAGATTGGCAGTATGTTGTCAAGTTAATATATGTCTCTATCTTTGGTAATTAATGAGTATTACTACAGTTTGTCTCTTGTTTCGTAATATCCTGCAGCATCTTAGAGGCTCAAAGGATTTTCTCTGCAACAGTGTTGGAAAATGGATCACGCTTGACAGAAGGAACGACGTTTTGAAACAAGAATCCAAGTCTACATATAGACAAATTTGCTTCAATGCTTGCTAACATCAAACGCAACCAGACGACAAATATCAATAAACATTGGTTGGCTTCTTGATGAAAGGTACTGAAGACGTTCATGCACGAGGATTATTTCCATTCATACAGAAATTACTAGAAAGTTTCGAAGCCAAGAACGTGCTGCAGAAATGAGAGGAAATTCTTGAGCAACTTGGAATGAAGCAAATTCAGCTAACTGAAGAGTTTACCGATAGTTTTGTATTTTTATTTCGAAAACGCTACATGTTTTTAGCGTACCTGAAGTGCTTCTATGTACTGGAATGCAGTTTTCAGCGCACAGCTACAACAGCTTTCAAGTGTAACAAAAAATATATATTCAAAATTGACTGAAAAGACCGACAAACGGGGATGCTATACAAAAGTAAAAAGTAAAGAGGAAATGTTAGTCTTTACAAGTAGAGCTTGCCGGTTTACTGGGAAGTTGAGGAGTGAAATAAAAAGCGAAAAACCCCATAAACTATGTATGCTACCTCTACTTCTAAAGGGTAAATGTTCATTTGTCTGACGGCCGCATGGGTTAGTGGGAACTGCTTTCACAAGGAACAACTCCCACGTGGAACAACCCCCACACGGAGGCGTCAGCAAGAGAAGCAACCGGAATAACTGCCACAATATGGAACAACTGCCTCATGGATCAACCCCGACAAGGAGGCGTGAGCAAGGGAAGCACTTGGAATAACTGCCACAATATGGAACAACCGCCACATGGAACTTCTCCTACATGGAACAACTCCCTCATGGATCAACCCCCACACGGAGGCAAGAGCCAGGCGGCCATTCAAGCAACCAGAATAAGTCCCACACGGAACAACCCCTACATGGAACAAGGGCCACATACTAATCTACTTATTGCCTTTGACATATATTACCTAAACTAGGTGCGTGTACCGACTATGAAAATCATACGAAAATCAATATAATCTATTTGGCAACGCAGCACTGCTCAGCTATCTTCGGGAGTGCAAAATGTGGGACTTTATTCCACGTGGGAGTTATTCCACGTGGGAGTGGTTCCGCGCCCCCGGCCGTAAGTGCTGTGTTTTGTATGTGTGTGAGAAAAACAACCCTTATAAAAGTGGGATTATTTACAGTTATTAGTAGGCTATTACCCACACAACATTCATTCCCATTTACTTAAGTGGAATAAGGTGAATGTTAGGTAGGAATTGAATTCAAGGCGATTTTACTTATACTTTTCCAAATGTAAAATACATGTGTATGCTTTAATTAAACTCAATAAAATAGATAATTATATTGGATTCTAGTTGCTTAACGTTGTCTAATGAATGGGTCAAATAATTGATCACAGATGGTTTTAATGAATACGTACATAATACATTAATATAGCGATTAATACAATTATTACGACCAGTACAGTATCCGATTAGTTGAACCAATGACATATATATAATACACGTTCATAGATGTGGTTCCATCAAAGACAATTGAAACCACATCGAAACATTCCTTCCATTGATTGTAATTAACATGGTGGGGTGTAGATATGTCTGGTAGCAACGACGGCTTATCACCAGCAGGCTGGCAGTAGGGGCTCAACTAATACCACTGCCTGTTGTCGAGTGTGCCCTCATAGCTGGAGCGGACTACATTACATACCCTGGTTGCGGTCTGTCTGTCTGTCTGTCTGTCTGTCTGTCTGTCTGTCTGTCTGTCTGTCTGTCTGCACACGTGACATTACACGTAACATTTCAGGGTGGATCACTTAGTTTATGAAGGGTTTAGGCTCCGGTTCGCGGAGCGCAGACACTAGATTTAATTGGTCCAATTCATGCATGAAATTGAGAATACGAACGAACACCACCGGGAAGTAGATTATAGAAACACCGAACGTGGGCTTGGGGGGATGGAATCAATAATCAATCTATTGGTATACAACAAGTATATCGTCTCGTTCGATGATGTTCACGTTCAGACGGTCACTTCTTCTGTGAACCGGTTCTTGTCGTCTAGGTTTATCACTATGGCGTGGGTCCGGGCGTGGCCAGACTTGAGATTTTTGCTCGTCCGAGTGTTGTTGGTACTGGGGCTGTTTCCCTGCTCTGTTGGCGGACTGGCTTGTTGGGTGGTCCCGCCGCCGTTACACTCCCCACCCCCTCCTCCCCCCTCCTCCGCCGTCGCCACCCCTCGATCCTCGGCCGAGGCGGCGGCACTTCGGTTCTTTTTACTCGGGTATTTCTCTTTAGAGCGGTGATCTCTCTTCGGACTCGTCAGTTTGGAAGAGCGCTTGGTTTTGGGCGGTGACGTTGTCGACAGTTTGCTGGCGCCGAGCGGACAGAGGCCGATGGGCTCGGGGGTGTTGTCGGCTACGACGACGGCGACGACGTTGTTGAGCTTCGCGTGGTCGTCGGAGGACTCCGCCTCTTCGTGTAGGGTGTCGTCGTAGCTGTGACGGGCCGCCTCCTGCATCGCTGAGATCTTGGCGGCGAGTTGGCGGTTACCCAGCTTCACGTTTCTGTCCTTGAGTTGGTCCAGGAGGGAGAAGACGCGTTGAAACTCTTCCTGAAAACATAGACGTACGCGGTTTAGGGCGCATCGATACACTTTGAACACTTACGCCTCCGAGATATATGTTAGTTGGGATTGAGTCCTACAAACATTCCTTCCCAACTATCCAAACAACCTAATAAACCTTTAGTAGTCACCTCGGCCCTAATTCAATTATAGTCGCGTCGTGTTAACTTGCAAGGTGTTGTCATCACGGATTATGTAATAGGGAAGTGACGCGTGTGTCAACTACCAACCTAAATCTAGTTGCATCCCGTTCTCCTGCCTCAGGTATTATAGTGATAGTATCGCCCGCATGTTGTCGGAAGTGGTGGGGTCGCATTCCATTCACGGTTGGTGCAGTCAGTACAGTGGACAAAAACAATGCAGCTATTGGGCAATTTCGAGTTGAATACCGTTGAAACAGACCGTGTGGAGCGACCGTCTCTTCTTAGAATTTAAGGGGACGCCTTGCTTTTTACGGCGTCGCCAGTATACGTAAGTTGCAACCGGTTGCAATATGGCGCCCGGGCTACGGAATAGAGGGTGCAACTTTACAACCGGCTGCAACTGCCTAAAACTGTTCTGGAACGAGGGCCCAGAAGAAGAGCACTCAGTAAAAGTTGATGTGCACCCAATAATAGGTATTCCTACGAAAATTATTAAATTCATTTGTTATTGTGGGTTATCATGCTTTGACGTCGGACGGTAACGTCGGTCGTTGGCCAACCGTAGCAATTTACGTCAGGAACAGGGTTGGAATAAATGACTACGTTTGGTCCAACGTCCGACGTTATAGCGTCCGGATGATAACCCACCAGTATACGTTCGTGTATTCCTTTGGTAGCAATCAAAATTTGCCAATTACCAATATTACAATATGCCTGACAATTATTTTGTATTCTGACACCTTTCCAGTTCCATAAATTTAAGAACTCAGTGGATGGCTTTTACATCACGAAGGGACTAGCATTTGTCTACGAACTGGAATCGAGTAGAAATACTATTGGAGATGGCCAAAAGGGATTCACCTCGTGTTCCCGGCTCTTACCTGGATGGTGTTTCTACTATAGTTGGATTAATCAAGCATTGAACAAACAAGTTACAGTAAAACATAGGTTTCAAAATAATGCAAACGGATATTAATCAACTGTCAAATTAAGCACGTGTGCAACTAACCAACAGACCCAAACAAATCAAAATACAATTTATAGGTTTACAACAAATGCAAACTTATATTAATCAACTATCACATAAATAAATGAATACATTCACATTTAGAGTCACCCACTCAGTAATGAAACTGATTTTCAGTGGGGGACAAATTCAGCACATGTGCAACTAATTAACAGACCCAAACAAACCAAAATACAACTTATATGCTTACAACAAAATTAATGCAAATGAATATTAATCAACTATCAAATTCAGCACATATGATACCAATTAACACAGACAAACAAATCATGTTTGACATGCGGATCTACACCAAATAGACGGATGTTACTGATCGGGAACGCAAATATGAATTCAACTAATTAATCACCGTGGGTCAGTCGCGGTTATTATGAGTAGATATTGTTCCAGTTATGACGTCATGACGGACAACAAACAGCTGTGTTTACATTTGAGCTGTCAATAGAAGACGCACATAATATATTATGCTCACCACATCACTAAAACAAATGTTTTTACCAAAGTGCCGTGTAGATGTGTATCGCCACACTTGTGTAATTCGGGCTCAGAGGCTGTTTCATGTTCTTGCTCCGCCTGAGCTCGATTTATTAAAAAAAATTAAAATTTAAAATTTGGAAAAAAACAAAATTCTAAATAAATTATAAAATTTCAGTTCCGAGGCATTTTTTTGGGTTAATTTGAGTTTTGTTCTTGCTTTGTATTTTATAATTGACTTTGCCTGTTTCTGTCACAATTTTGTTTTTATGTACTTGTATATTATTCTGTTCTGTGTATATGTATTGCTTACTTGTTTTATTTTTTTATTATACATCACTTGGGGGCTTTGCCCTGTTGATGGTTATTGATAAATAAAGAATAAGAATAAAACAAATTATTAGACTATATACACTGTTTCTTGTCAAAATTAAAATTGAAATGCAATATTTCAAGTACTAGTCAGCACTTTTCCACAGGCCACCTACTAGCCCAGATATAAATCAGAAATTTTAATTTTTACTGTGACAAGGAACAGTGTATGATGTATAGTCCAATAATTTGTTTTTATAACCTGTTCTAATGTTTCTTTTTAATAGCATTATAATATGAGTTTCTTAATACGCATTACCGCCGATAAAGTGTATGAGAATAATCATGTACGCCATTGTAAACTACAAACATAATTGAGGCGACTAGAAAGTGGTTTCATGTTGCTTATCAGTAGAGATAACAAACCAATTTGAAGAAGAATGACGAACTTAAAAACCAAACGTTGTTACATCTTTCTAACAATCCATTAGAAAGTAAGGTATACAATTTTTGCCGCCAGTTTGGATGGTCGCCATGTGCATTGAACACTGTAAGACTTATAAAGCATTTTTACAAAAAATATGTCCAATTATATCCATGTGAAACCAACCAAAACTGCATGTATCATGTACGTACTAAAATCTAAATTAATGTCTCCCATATCAGCCAAAGAATAATAATAATAATAATAATAATTATTATTATTATTAAAAAGTGCAAGCAAAAACACTGTGGGAAGACAGAAGTGGATGGCGTGAGCTGGTGGGAAGAGAAGAGAGTGAATTTGAAGAGGACATGACAGGCCTGGCAAGCCGGTGTTAGGAGCTCTTGAAGTGCCCTAGAATCCTGGTGGCTATAGCCACCCCCTGACCTAACTTAAGTTGGAAACAGGAGCCAGTGATATATATATATATATATATATATTATTATTATAATATCACACATTACAAGTTGCACATCAAAGAGAAACTAAATTAAATGTGAAGTTATCCCCAACGAGTATTGGTTTTCATTGACCAGGGGGCAAATATCGAGTTAGTGTTTGCCTTTACCACCGGCCGGATTGGTGGGAATATATATTATACATGTTCCCCTATTGATGGGTGTCACCACAGGTTGTATATATAGTCAGTTGCAGACCGAGCTTGATGTGTTCGTGTATTTAATTACAGTATTTACCACCATGCCCGCGGGGCGCTGCATGTCCACATGTCCACATGGGAGCAACAAAAGTGTGGCTGTGTGATGTTGTGGGAAAGGGGGGGGGGGGGGAATGGGCATGTTAAGTCCCGTCTGCGATGTATGTCTTAAAAACCCATACGGACGAGGTAACGGTGGCCCGCAAAAAAGGCCCTCGTCCATCTTTTTTTCATTCTTTTATTCATCTTAGCTTAATTTTTTCTGTTCATACTTTCTCACTTTTAAGTCACTTTTTCTCGCAATCTTGAAACAGTATTTCATTTTACTTTTAGTTTCTCAGTCATGCGCAGGATTGTTACCCAATGTGGGCTTGTTTTTTTTATATAAATATGTTTAGATATGTTTATCAAGAAGCACTCGTGTCGTGGATGTTATTAAGAAATCCAGAAATTAAAAAACCAACTCCGACTGGAAATCTAACCCAGGTCTCCCACTTGTAGCCAGGTGGGCGCCTTAACCCCTAGACCACCGGGACTGGCAATTCAACATCTGGATATATAGAGAATTAATGCACAACAATTAATGCGTCTTATTGCACAATATCCAAACATTGAATTGCCAGTCCCGGTGGTATAGGGGTCAAGGCGCCCACCCGGCAAGTGGAAGACCTATTTCAAGTTGCTTACTTCAAGTTGCTAACTACCCAAATCAGCTGTAATAATCTTATTAAATGTAAAATGCTAATTTTGGTCGTAGAGCTTCGATTAAAAACATTCTGCAATGCAGATGAGTTGCTCATCTCAAAAATAGTTTCGAAAATTAAGAATTCTTAAAAAATTTTCTTATTAGGACATGCTTTATCCTTCCGGTTGAGTGCCCAACCCCAATTCGGTGGTCAATTGGAAGTGCATCGACCACAACATTCGCGTGATTGACATGCAGCTCATTGACTGAGCGTTCCTCAAACACCGCCAAACGCTTATGAAGGAATAGACTGTAGCTGACGACGAGTAGGCCTTTACGTCGTAAAACACTAAATACACACGTTGTGAACAGAACATCTACAGCGGACTCGTCTGGCGTAGGAAAAGTAGTCCCTGCAGACGGCTCCAGGCGGTAAACTAGCAACTTGACGGCTCGACACGCCAATAATCGAAGTATTATGAGCACCATATGGTTCCACGTGAATCTCTGGGGCGACGTTATCTAAACACAAGTCCCGCTTGCAAGAGAGTTGAGATTCAATTTAGAGGTGGCCCCGCAAGGCAAACGTTGTAGAAACTATGAGAATGCCTCGGGAAATAACTGTTTGTTTTCAGTGAAGCGTTCACAAAGCCACTAAAATTGTTACCATGTTCAATGGTGGAAAGCGCGGAGTATCGCAAAGTCTTTACGCAGCTGTTTTGATGATATACGTACCATGGGAAATTTAAAAACGAATTTAATATCTCCATAAAGTTATATTAAATTGAATACGGAGTACGTGGTTGGATTGCCAAAGAATGTCTCCCCTACCATGAATCTGAAACGCACAACAACCAAAGTTTTACTAACTCAAAACGACGCAACGCCGCGTTCATAACGATGGAATACATCAACGTTATACCAGATCACCTCGTGTCGTGTTAAACCATTTGGAAGGATCAGTCAAATGTTGAGGCTACTTTTCCGTTGTGTGATTTACATCTCATATTTTCGTACCGATTCTTTTAGGTTAGTGGTATTTTGAAGATGGAAATGCAGCATTTTACTGAACAGTACAAATAAACTGGACGTGTAACTTATAAATATACCGGTATAACAGACAAGTAGAACAAAATAATACTGCAGAAGAAATAAATATATAATAATAAAAGAAACAATAATAATAAAAATAAATATTCAATATTGCCCATTAAGGTCTAGCCGCGATATTGTCCGTATAGGGATTGCAGTCGCAATTCGTTAATCGCGAAAAAGTTGACTTACATGGTTATGACGCTGTTCACAATAAAATCGTATGTCGTAATGATTTAGCATGAGAAAATGTACGGTTGCGATCCCGATTACGATTACGATCACGATGCCGACGATTGTGGTTAGGCCTTTAGTTTATTCAAAACACGCGTTTTTCTAGGCCTCAATATCAGAAACCTCATACAAATAAACTGGTTCCATTCGCGAAATAAAAGTGTTTGTTGTTTATTTCGCTGGTTCTCTAGAAAGTAACATGGTCCGACATTTTAACTTATACCTTGAAACCGCCGTATTATTTACCGTATTTTATTAAAATTAGTCAATGCAGTTATTACACATGTAGCTTATGTATACAGATGGCGATATCATATTCTCTTAAAATATGACAATATGAAAAGAAAAATATCAAAATAGACCAGAAACATAAATGTTTTTTTTTTTTTTACACTGACACGAGTCGTGTTTTTATTTCACTTACGATGAACTAAGCGATGCCAAATAAGATATGACAGCATTTAAAATCATAGTCTTCGTAGCATATCACAAATAAATACACTGAAGTTAAAATGACTTATTTCTATCTATTCCTACACGCAACTTCACATTGAAATGAAACGAAAAAAATACAACACAGAGTTAAAAGTATGAATTCGCTTCTCGCATATTTGCCGCATTTAATATGACAAACGGTTCCATGATTCGAGTGTGAAATATTCATCGGACAAAACGTTACTTCCAGCGCTCGTCACTTATAATTACGGTCGTCACTCGGGCGGAAGGGAGACGGACGAAATTGAAATCCAATACGCTACTTCGATCGACGCTACTTCAAAGGTTCGCACGATAATTGGACGTGAGGGTTTATCCAATAGTGTCCGGACTAGAGGACAAATTAAATGCCGGAGAATCTCATTTAGCCTCGTCTACTCTAACGTATTTCCATACTCCATTTTCTGAAGTGCCAATGTCGGTGTAGTGCGGGTAGGGTGTAGAACGCGTGGTGTGTTGCGGTGTAGTGAGGGTAGGTATAGTGCGGGTATGGTGTAGTGCGGGTATGGTGTAGTACGCGTAGTGTTTTGCGGTGTATTGCGGTGTATGGCGGTGAAGTGAGGGTACGTGTATAATGAATACATTCAGTGCAGGTAGGGTTTGTGCGAGTAGGTGTAGTGCGAGTAGGTATAGTGCGAGTAGGTGTAGTGAGGGTAGGTGTATTGCGTGTTGTGAGGGTAGGTGTATTGCGAGTAGGTGTAGTGCGAGTAGGTGTAGTGCGAGTAGGTGTCGGGTAGGTGTAGTGTGGGTAGGTGAAGTGTTGCTAGGTGTAGTGCGAGTAGGTGTAGTGCGGGTAGTATGTAGTACGCGTGGTGCAGTGCGGTGTAGGGCTGTGTAGTGAGGGTAGGTGTAGTGCGAGTAGGTGTAGTGCGGGTAGTATGTAGTACGCGTGGTGCAGTGCGGTTGAGGGCGGTGTAGTGCGAGTAGGTGTAGTGCGGGTAGTATGTAGTACGCGTGGTGCAGTGCGGTGTAGGGCTGTGTAGTGCGAGTAGGTGTAGTGCGGGTAGTATGTAGTACGCGTGGTGCAGTGCGGTTGAAGGCGGTGTAGTGCGAGTAGGTGTAGTGCGGGTAGTATGTAGTACGCGTGGTGCAGTGCGGTGTAGGGCTGTGTAGTGAGGGTAGGTGTAGTGCGAGTAGGTGTAGTGCGGGTAGTATGTAGTACGCGTGGTGCAGTGCGGTTGAGGGCTGTGTAGTGCGAGTAGGTGTAGTGCGGGTAGTATGTAGTACGCGTGGTGCAGTGCGGTGTAGGGCTGTGTAGTGAGGGTAGGTGTAGTGCGAGTAGGTGTAGTGCGGGTAGTATGTAGTACGCGTGGTGCAGTGCGGTGTAGGGCTGTGTAGTGAGGGTAGGTGTAGTGCGAGTAGGTGTCGGGTAGGTGTAGTGTGGGTAGGTGAAGTGTTGCTAGGTGTAGTGCGAGTAGGTGTAGTGCGGGTAGTATGTAGTACGCGTGGTGCAGTGCGGTGTAGGGCTGTGTAGTGAGGGTAGGTGTAGTGCGAGTAGGTGTAGTGCGGGTAGTATGTAGTACTCGTGGTGCAGTGCGGTTGAGGGCGGTGTAGTGTGGGTAGGTGTAGTGCGGGTAGGTGTAGTGCGGGTAGTATGTAGTACGCGTGGTGCAGTGCGGTGTAGGGCGGTGTAGTGTGGGTAGGTGTAGTGCGGGTAGTATGTAGTACGCGTGGTGCAGTGCGGTGTAGGGCGGTGTAGTGTGGGTAGGTGTAGTGCGGGTAGTATGTAGTACGCGTGGTGCAGTGCGGTGTAGGGCTGTGTAGTGAGGGTAGGTGTAGTGTGGGTAGGTGTAGTGCGGGTAGTATGTAGTACGCGTGGTGCAGTGCGGTTGAGGGCGGTGAAGTGTGGGTAGGTGTAGTGCGGGTGGTATGTACTATGTAGTAAGCGCGGTGCAGTGCGGTGTAGGGCGGTGTAGGGCGGTGTAGATGCCGTGGTCGATGAGGTCTAGTAAAGACATGGTTCCTCCGCTCCAGGGTCGCATCCTGGTCCTAACATGGATCTCATGTGAAGTTTTTCATTAGTATAGTTAGTATTTGAAGCTATTTACAAAAAAAAAAAGAACACTGGAACTTACAGATAAATAATCAAATCATGTTTATGTACTATGTACATAATCAATCTCGCAAAGGATTACACAAAAAAGTGAGTAGAACAGCCGATCAGCTGTTCGCAAGAAATACCAACATTGTTGCTTTAAGAGCGTTCGGCAGTAGTCATTTTACTACTAAAAACATGTGGCCAAACTTACACTTGTAGCGCCTAAATTAGTAATAGGATTTGTCTTATTTTTTATATCCGGGTAGGCAAAGAGTATATCGACTAAGACCACTGATAAAATGTGTTATTTTATTGAAGAAAAATAATTTTAAAAAATAATGAAATATGTACATTTGTATGTTTGTATGTAGAATCGATGTGCACATTTTATTTATTTGTGCGAGTTTGACAAGAGCTAGCAGAGCCATTAACAGTGATCTTAGTAGATAATTTTGTCCACTTTAGCGTTGTTGTTTTTATTGGTATGTGCTTCCAAAGATAATACAGTTACGAGTGTAAGTATACATGCTTGCATCCAAGGCCAATACCGGGATTTTTCCGTTATTTCCTTCAACGAGTTCAGCGTTTTGCCACAGATAGCTGCACGGTCGTTCGCTCCCATGGAACAAAAGACGATGTCTGGCCGACACCAAAGTCCACACCAAAGTCCACTAATCTATTAGCGATCTGGTGGACCTTGGCCGACACCGGCGAGCGCCAGCTACCATGTCTGAGAGGGCCTCTCAAGGGTTACGGGTCACAAAGGGTGCCATGAATAGAGATGATTACTTAGTAAACTTTCTAAAAATGATCAATATTTTTACAAAGTTTCATATGAAAACATCGTTGATCGCAATATCTCTCCGAGACATAAACAAAATTCTTTGAATTTTGGCTGTAGTTTAAAATCAAGTGTGCGAGTGTTCCTACTATATTCATTATCCGATTTATGATGAACAAAACCTGGGACAAAATTCCACTCAGGATTTACGGTGGTTGGAATCAAATCCGCGACCTCCCGAATTAGAGTCTCGCGCTCTACCCCTGAGCTATCTCTATTGGTGATAGTCTTCGTGAAAACGTTCAGTCAACATTTCCAGTGTTGGGAGTTGAATCCGTAACTTCCCGACTGTCACTATTCTTCTCTGAGTTTTGATCTACCTGTACTAATGCGAATTTATAATGTAACTAGCAAACATGCGTTGCAATGCCACTGAAAGAAATAAAGTGTGAATGTTTTAATTCTGTTTCTTGAAGTGCTTTTTCACACACAATGTATTTTTCCGTCTGGTGGTACACAAAGGGGGGAGGGGGGGCGGGGGCGGTTGTTATCATTCAGAAACCTTCGCGGGCGTGCGCCAACAACTCACCAAAGTTTCATCGCAATCGGATGAATGGTGTAGTAATGTATGAAGGACATATACACACACACAGACATACATTCGTTTTTATACATAATAACAATATAAAAATATATATGTAGTAGCTAAGTACATACAACTCTGTACTTATTTTCTGTCACGCACTAAGTTACAAGCACTTATTTCCAGCAGGGGTTATTACACGATAGGCATTATGTAAAAAAACTAGTAGCTTTCTTTTCGTAAAAAACCTGTCCAGGGACAAAATATCAATACTCAGATAACTAAACTTAGCATTGGGTGTAGGGATAGTTGGGAGGTAATTTCATAAGTTTTTTTTTAAGCAAACGAAGCGAGCGTCTCCACTAGACTCTTATGGCACTTCGTTCTGTTTTTTTTTGTTTTTTGTTGTTTTTTGTTTTTTTTTTATGTCTGTCAATAGCGGCTGAACGGAAAGTTCGATCAACTTGAAGCCTCAATGTGGATTGAAGGTGTATAGTTTTGATGCAAAATCGTTCGAAAAGTTACAAAGCTACACCATAGTTACTGCAAAATATTTTTCTGAAACAAAATGGCAGCAAAATGTGAGATAGCCATATTTTTCTTAAGTTTATTTCGGTCACGAATATGTTTACTTTATGGCGATTTGATAAATATTGGCAAAGTTACACAAAAGTTACTCGAAAATATATTTCTGAATCACAGTGACATCAAAATGTTAGGTGGCTATTTTACAGTAAATTTTTGTCCGGTCACGAATATACTAATTTAAAAGCGATCCGATACGTATTTGAGGCAGAAATTACATTTCTATTGCTGTCAATAACTGTTAGTAACGGTGGCGGACCGTGTTGAAAACATGACGACGAAAATTCTTAGCAACGCACATTGCACTGCATCCAACAATGTCTGGAAGTATAATAGCTATGGAAATTAGAAAAAATTTTGCAATGCGCATTCTTGAATCGTTGTTAATTGTTGTTTGTATTAGCATTTAAAACTTCTCGCCAGAAAGTTCGTAGATATTGACGCGCTTGCTTATCAACGCTTCAAACAGAGCGTTTTCCTAGTTGTAAACAATCTCAGCATTTGTCGTTTGAATGAGGAAATCACTTTTAGTCAAGATTGCCGGTGATTGGTATCGAACCTGATAGCTAACGAATTCCTAGTCGATCATGTAACGTGATAAGGAGTATTCACGTGACATCACAACGGCCCATATTTGAGGCCAAAATGTGTGTTTACCTTTGGCTTACCAATAAGCTTACCAAGAAGTATCCGCCGAAGTTTATACGTGCATACTGCAGAAAGTACAGTATACTTATTACGTACCCCATAAATAGAACTTTTCTCGTATAGAATCCCACAATAACTTCCTCTACTGCATCTTTCATATTTTATTTATTTATTATTTTGGTCTCACACGATCAATAATATGTAAACTGAAATTATTTGAGGGTAAACACCGAAGATATAATTTGGCGATATAGACCTAGGGGGGGGGGGGGGGGGTATGCTAGAAACGGTTTGAATAGTGAAGCCTGCTCTGTGTAGTCACGGCAGAATTATTGACTTCCTCAGTTCCGTATCGCAATTATCTAATTTTAAGATTGTCAAGCTATTGTTTGGGATGGCGTATGGGTCACTGATTCCAAGAATGTGTCGCCTAGAAGAGGCGGTAAGGTATGCAGTGAAATACCTCTGATAGCTTGACGGGTTTACTGTGTGACTGTTCGGGCGCATATTATATTGTGTTCTGTTTTGTGCTTTGTGGTAATGTACTGTTCAACCACGTAAAGCTACGGCTATTTATAAATATTGCGTACATGGTTGGCCTAGTTACTGTGCGGGCGTATTGTATTTAGTATATTCAGTTATCTGTACAATAATTTTCTGCTCAGCCCCGAACCATGCTACTACGGCTGTTGAAGTTTATGCACAGTATTGTACGACGAGTATTTAGGACTGTGTCTCGTTCCCTTGTGTTGGACTAATAGTGACGCGCTAGCTACAAGTTCACAAATGTTATGTGAAATAAATTTGTATTTTGTGAATTGTGGGCGTGATGGACCCCAGCTACGGCCCTTATTCTACACTTGGCACCGGCCTCAAGATAAACATCAAATTGTGTATTTTATTTGACTCTTGTGCTCATTCGGTTAGTCCACAACAAGCTCACTTTATATTTTTACTGCTATTTATAGCTTTTGGTAGAAAACCCAGCATATAATAGGCATGTGGTAAAACAAAATACATTTTCTGATATCATATAATTATGCAATGAATTGGGTAAACAAAAATGACATCTATTGTAAATAGGGAATGCTCGTAACACGCTTGCATTTCTTGCGATGCCGAAATATTTTTATTACGGAAATCCACGTATTCATCATCAAATTCCAAATTATATGTAGCAAAGAAACAATTTGAGTAATGTCTCAGTATTGCTTAGTATCCGTTTAGTTTACACTCGTTGTTTCACTTTTATAATTAATCATGTTCCCCAGTATTGATTTTACTATATATTGAGATTACCCCCCACTATACCCCAACCCACCACTACTAGATTGTATACTATTTTTAATTTTACACTTGGACTGATACCTAAAACATACGGATCTACGTATATTTCGGCCTCACGGGAACCCGCGTCCGTATTATGAAATACATTTACATGAAGTTTTATGATTGTATTTGTGCGTGGTAAATGAAATAGCGAACATATGAAGCGATACACATAACAGCAGAGTGATTTGGGTTCGTTCCCATTTGGTTCAATTTTGTAATTTAATCGCTATTACCGGGCACAATAACCACATTATCTGGCACATTACTATAGCATAATAGGGCTATAACATTATAAAACAACACATTATTACAAGCATGTGGAACACTATTGCCTACTTTACTCGAGAATGATTTTCATATTGACATTTATTTCTGTGGCGAAGGTTGAAGAACTACAAAACTGTTATTTTGAGTCTTTCCTTAGAAATGATAATTATGATGTTTGCCAGTGAAGGGAGACGGGTGTCGCGAAGCAGGTAGATTTTGTGTGGATGGACGTTGGACCGCCGTAGTCGGAGGGGGGAGGGTAACAGCAGCCATAAAAGGTCGATAACAGCAGCCGCTAGAATAAGAATTTAGTTTCGACATTGACCGCAAAATCTGACAACGCTCTCCTCTGCCGAACGCTCTTAATATGAGTCGTTAAGGCCAAACATCCCTATCTTCATCTTCATCATCATCTAAGCAAACCTCACGTGGGAAGATATTTACCCAAGGTCGTATCACTGAGGGTGGAAGAGAGGAGATTACTTCTGGAGGAAGGGTTCGGGAAATCGCGTCACCGTTATTGCCCACTGATCCGAAGTCAGGCAGCTACTCATGCAAGTGAAATTGCTAAGCGAGAACCATGTGGTGATACAATTAACGGGGTAGTTCTCAACCAATGAAAACTGAGCGTGGCAGCTGTTGATCCAATTATTACAGTTGGTCAGGGTTTCATTGTCTGGAGGTCCAGCTTGACTCTGGTAATGACCAACTGGGTAGAATTAGTGTGGCCGGGGTGGGGGGAAGGGGGGGGGCTCTTGTTTCACTTGCTGCCCATGTCTCGGTAATCGCGCTATGGGGGATGACGACAAAGAAGGGAGATGGTAGGTATTATTGACCTTGCTGTGCAACATGGCCATGTCGAGGATATTGGTGAGATGGTTTATTGGGGGGGGGGGGGGGCGGGGGGGGGGGGAGAGAAGAGTGCAAGGAAGGAGTGGGAAGCGAGGAGAAAGTATTATTTACTTATTTACCCTAACGTTCTCCTTGGTATGACCTTGGGGGCGTCCAGGATGTCAGGAAGTAGGACAGGTTGATAAAAAGGGGAAGGGAGAGAAGAGTGCAAGGAAGGGGTGGGAAGAGAAAGAAGATATTATTTACCCTAACATTTTTCTTGGTATGACCTTTAGGCGTCTAGGATGTCAGGAAGTGGGAGAGGTGGATAAAAGGGGGAAAGGGTAGAGAAGAATGCAAGGAAAGGGCGAGGAAAGAGAGGATACTATTTACCCTAACGTCCAGCCCGTGGCCTTGGGTCAGCCTTGGCTATGACCTTGGACGCGTCAAGACTGCCAGGG
>OX246738.1:103594107-103634955 GCA_945910005.1 Isoperla grammatica
TCGGGGGCCCCCGCTTCGCGGGGCCCCCCCCCCGCCTTGCGGGGTTTGCGGGGCCTTCCGCTACGCCACTGGCTATGACCAACGTTTGTCTAATATACCGTGAAATAGGGTTTAAAGGGCCAACAGGTAGTGCGCTGTTGTCATTTCCCTGCAATTATCTTTTTCTTTCAAAGGGTGACATTCTTTCGACTCCCGTTATTTTAAAATTGGCAACCGTGTTTTTCTAGTAAATCTTGATTTACAAGCCGATTATAATGGTTCAATACACAAACATGGCCCATTAGCTCTAAACGTTTCGTTTCTACTATGAGCGGACAAGCTTTAACCTTTTATTTGTTGGCCTGCAATTTTGGAAGTTCTGTAAATGTCAGCATATATTTTTAAGAATTGAGACAAAGCTATGATTTTAGTTTGAATGTTTTTCATGTGATGAAATATCGATTGTTTGTTTGTGTCAGGTACGAGATCACATTGAAACGTCTGACAAGAGAATCTCAAAGAAGCAACAATACCAGTCCAGTATTATACATCCGCAAGCCACATCAACAAGAATATTCTCCCCACTTATGTTTTCTGTCCCACACCTTAAACTCGATTTTATAAAGAATTTATGTAACTTAAGAAGAAACTTAACTGTATTAAAATGTATAATGAGTTAAATGATTATTTTTATTATGATACGTATTAGTGAGGATTTTGGGTACTTGCTTATTCCTACCCGACTTCTTTTGGAGTTGGCTCTATTTTTAAGGAGTCGATTCCTTCGAATGTGGGTTGCTGTGTCATATATAAAGCGCCAATTTCGTACGCAGGAAGAATTATAAACAAGCAGTGCACAAAGTTTGTGCCGTTGTTAGTAAACCAAACCATGATCATGCTTCCAATCTTACAAACAAACAAAATTACTGACAAAACATATTATTTTTGCTTCCGCCTGGAACAAATAATGTGGCCTGTAGAGGGCCAACCAGAGCGAATTTCATTTTCTTAAATATCCATACAAATACACTTACATAGTCGTCGTACAACAAATTCGGTAATGCTTCCGTCGCGGGTGGGTGAGCGGCAGCCAACCAGCGGCCGTGGCTAATTCTAACTTCTGCTCGGATTGGCCGAGACCGTAAACACGTCATTGATTGATGACGAAAGCGTACCCGTTGTGTGGAACTAAAATAAGGTCATACCAAAATGGTTGCAACAATTTTTTGCATTTTTTTCGGCAGCGTTCTTGATATTTATGTTAATCATAAGACAGTCCATAAGACATTTGGCATTATTCTATCATACTTAAAAATAAAATGAATTGTAATAGTATATAAGTAATGCCGCACCATGTACAAAACGCAAAATTGATTTTAAACTGTAATGATATTATTGAGCGCTAGAAAACCCGTGACTTTGAACAGTAATGACACAATCTAGCGCTGGAAAACCCAACATCAATCAATCACAGCCACACTACTGTAATTTGTATTCCTCGCACGCCCAACGAAAGCTGAAAGCTTCCGAGTAAAAACGTTATTTTCCATTCGAAAACCGCAAACTGCTACAAAACAATTTTTACTAACACGCTGTTCTATGGCAACTAGCGCACTCTGGCATTGACAACCACATTTTATCCCATGCTGGGATTACCTAATTAACTCTACTCATTATGAAGCTCAGTGAGTGAGTCAGTTAATGGGAAAACACAGGATGGTGGATGAAAGGGAGCGGAATGTTTTTATGCCTTTGTGTATTTGAAGCAGCTTTCCTTGCTTTTTCGTGAACAAAGGATTGGGAAAATACAGGTTTTTGTAAATCTGATTACGTCGCCTACTCCGTTGAACTATTTGATAGTCACCCGAAATTGTTTCTCGTAGCAGCCTTGTTAAAGGTCTCTCACACCAAGAAGTGAGATAGTGTCAGGGGAGTCAGGACCGCCCACAATTAATTTCCAACTTTACAAGTGCGAATCACTTACCTTTTTCCCGAATGTCTAGTACAATTTGGTTGTGGTAACTTTTTTGACGGAAACCTGTTTGAACGTTTTCTTGTGCGTTATCGTCAAAAAACTTACCGCAACCAAATTGTACTAGATAATCGGGAAAAACGTCAGTGATTCGCGCTTGTTAAGTTGGAAACAAAATGTGGGTGACGGTCCTGATACTATCCTACTTCTTACTGTGAGATACCTATAGCTGTAATATTGAAGTACTGATATATTTGTACCCCAAGTCTATATTCCAACATCATTTAGTGGGTCTAGTGGGGATTAACCATCGGAATCAACCAAGCTCGTTACGTCATCTTCATACTCCTCTTCTCGCGACGACTCAAGCTCTCTCCACTTTATCTTGTCCTCCCAACATCTCTCTCTGGGTTTCTTCAAACACTCATCTCCTCTCTCTCTCTGTCCTCCACATCTGCCTGCACCCTGGTCTTACCACCTGTCTCGAGGTCTTCCTACTTTCATTTTCTCTTGTATACTATATAGTATAGAAAGGAAGGTAAAGGGAATATAAAAATAAATTAAAACTACAGTAAACAAAAGGTGATGGGAAGAGTATAAGGCAGGTTTCCCATGATTATGTTTTTGCAAGAAAGTGGAAAATTGTACGTATTCCCATTACATATTAATCAAGCTAAAGAACTCCTGCGTTTATATCAAAGTCCCAATCATTTAAAACTGCTTTACTTTTTCTTGTTGCCCTATCTATAGGGTGAAAATCACGTACATGCTAATTTCCATAAGTGAAAATTAATGTAGGACAACTATCTTCAAATTGTTTTACGATTTAGTTAATTATTTCCTTATTTCTCTTTTGGGAAGGAATTCTTTACAATTATGTATGTATCATTATTTCTCATGGATGAGATTACCTATGATATTTTAGTTTCATGAATACCCCCTTTCCTGAACACCCCTATAAATTACAAAATATTGTATTTATAAAGTAGGTATACAAAATTAATTATGGAACACAATAAAAATAATGTGTAGTAAAATTATAATACTTGTGTGAAACATGACATTTTCTTCTGTTTCTAGAGCAGTGACAAGATATTACTGTCAAGACTCATGTTGTGTCAGGGTAGGTTAAGGCACTTTATTGTTATTCAAGGGAGGTAATACAATTATATTTCAGACGAGGCTTCGGCAATCTATTCCTTTGCACTGATCACATCATCACAGAGCGACAACTTTGAAACTAGAAAGTTAGGAAGTGATTTCTCCTCTCGGTCTATCTATATAGTATATAGTGTCTCGTTTTCACGTTGACAAGCGAAATTTTGCGCGGTGCAAGCGAGTTCTTTAGCTGCAGCAATGTATCAAGTCTATAAAGCCCCAACCATAATTATTGTCGGCATCGTGATTGTAATCTGGATCGGGATGCTAATTGCCAATTTTCTAATGCTAAATCATTACGACATTACGATGTTATTGTGAACATGCGCCGTAAGAAGCTTTAAGTTAAACTTTTCCATGATTTCTGGATTGTGATTGCGATACCAATACCGACAGCTGTGGTTGGGGCTTAAAAATTCCTTCTGGACCCGGGGTGGGTAGAATTTTCCCCAGGGTGACGCTGGGGGGGGGGGGGATGAAATGAGATCATCCCCTATCCCTTGTCCAACTATTACTCCCTTTAAATCTAAAAAAAAAAATGAAAAAATAAATCTTCCTCTTACCTGTCCCTTTCTTCCAATCACCTGTGACTTCTTACGACCTAGGTTTCACCAAACGTTTAGGGCGAAATGCACTGATTGTCAAGTCAAGTACCTATTGAATTTATTGTTGCTCTATGGAATTGTTTTATTACATGATATGCTTCATGAGAAGAACAAACGCAATTGCAAACACATACAAATCCTAATCTAAAAAGTAGGAAATTAAGTTGTCACCTTGGACTCGGCTGTGTTGTAAGCATACGAATACTTTCGTTGGGACAACTATATTTACATGGCTTAATAATGCGAGCTACTCATGCTGAGCTGAGTGAACACAGTAAACAGCATCTCCGACCTTTAGCTAAACTTATCAAACTGGCATGAGTTATGTTTGTTTGTTTGTTTGTTTGCACATGATCGTGATTCAGTGGTGAAGACTGTAGATAACACTGTGCAAACCGCCTCATAAAACAACAGGTGGTGTTGTTGACAAGCTTGGGTTGGGTGAGATGTCGGGTCTCAACTGAGGAAGGTATCGATGATGCTAATCTAAACGATTAGTGAGTCATACCGTAGTAAGTGAATCACTAAACGGTTATATGTGGAGATGAAAATATATCAAATGATGTTCATGTTCAAGCCCAAACCAGAATGCAAACCTGGAAATGAGCTAAAACGCCTAATCCACCACGACCGATTTATCCTTATTATCTGTTATAATAACATATTTTGTAAGTTTAACTGCATATAAAAGAAAATTGTCATTTTATAAATCAGTAACTACTTTTAATAAAATGTGTAGGTTTTATTTATTTACTGAGATGGGAGTAAAGTTTTCAGCCACTTTGATCCTAGTAATTATAAATACATCTTTCTTTTAACATTTATTTTTATTGGAAAAAATTCCCGTTTTTAAGATTAAATATAAACTTTAAATTACAATACATCGAAATCTACATGTACAGCTTCGTTTTAACATTGTTTGACCAGGTATGTCTACGACTTACCTCGAGATATGTGCTTTAAAGCTCCTTTAGAATTTCTGTTGTCTTCTGTGGAGTTATTGTTCTGTTCCTTGACAGTGATAGAACGATAACAAGAGAGAGAGAGAGAGAACAAGAGAGAGAGAGAGAACAAGAGAGAGAGAGAGAGAGAGAGAGAGAGAGAGAGAGAGAGAGAGAGAGAGAGAGAGAGATAGCTAGCATCACTCAGTTTCACTGGAAGGAATACAAACAACATCAATTCAAACCAAGTCATCTATCAAAATCCGAATCTAGATTGGCAGTATGTTGTCAAGTTAATATATGTCTCTATCTTTGGTAATTAATGAGTATTATAACAGTTTGTCTCTTGTTTCGTAATATCCTGCAGCATCTCAGAGGCTCAAAGGATTTTCTCTGCAACAGTGTTGGAAAATGGATCACGCTTGACAGAAGGAACGACGTTTTGAAACAAGAATCCAAGTCTACATATAGACAAATTTGCTTCAATGCTTGCTAACATCAAACGTAACCAGACGGCAAACATCAATAAACGTTGGTTGGCTTCTTGATGAAAGGTACAGAAGACGTTCACGAGGATTATTTCCATTCATTTATAAATGTCTAGAAAGTTTCAAAACCAAGAACTTGCTGCAGAAATGAGAGGAAATTCTTGAGCAACCTGGAATGAAGCAAATTCAGCTAACTGAAGAGTTTACCGATAGTTTTGTATTTTTATTTTGAAAACGCTACATGTTTTTAGCGTACCTGAAGTGCTTCTATGTACTGGAATGCAGTTTTCAGCGCACAGCTACAACAACTTTAAAGTGTAACAAAAAATATATATTCAAAATTGACTGAAAAGACCGACAAACGGGGATGTTATACAAAAGTAAAAAGTAAAGAGGAAATGTTAGTCTTTATCACAAGTAGAGCTTGCCGGTTTACCGGGAAGTTGAAGAGTGAAATAAAAAACGGAGTCCCATAAACTTTGTATGCTACCTTTACTGGGTTTAGTGGGAACTGCTTCCACAAGGAACAACTCCTACGTGGAATAACCCCACACGGAGGCAATTAAGCCAGGGAAGCAACCGAAATAACTGCCACACGGAACGAACCCTACATGGAACAAGGGCCACATCATGCTAATCTACTAATTCCCTTCGATACATATTACCTAAACTAAGGTGCGTTTACCGACTATGAAAATCATACCAAAATCAATATTTACCATTTAGCAACGCAGCACTGCTCGGCTTTTTTCAGAAGTGCAAAATGTGGGACCTTGTTCCATGTGGGGGTTGTTCCACAAGGGAGTAGTTCCACTTGGGAGTAGTTCCGCGCCCCCGGCCGTAAGTGCTGTGTTTTGTATGTGTGTCAGAAACAACCCTTATAAAAGTGGGATTATTTACAGTAATAAGTAGGCTTATTACCCACACAACTCGCATTTATATAAGCGGAATAAGGTGAATATTGTGTTAGGTAGGAATTGAATTCAAGGCGATTTTATACTTACTTATACTTTTCTAAAATACATGTGTATGCTTTAATGAAACTCAATAATATAGATGAATATATTGGATTCTTGTTGCTTAACGATGTCTAATGAATGGGTCAAATAATTGATCACAGATGGTTTTAATGAATACGTACATAATACATTAATATAGCGATTAATACAATTATTACGACCAGTACAGTATCCGATTAGTTGAACCAATGACATATATATATAATACACGTTCATAGATGTGGTTCCATCAAAGACAATTTAAACCACATCGACATCGACATTCCTTCCATTGATTGTAATTAACATGGTGGGGTGTAGATAGGTCTGGTAGCAACGACGGCTTATCTCCAGCAGGCTGGCTGGTACTAGGGGCTCAACTAATACCACTGCCCGTTGTCGAGTGTGCCTTCATAGCTGGAGCGGACTACATACTCTGGTTGCGGTCTGTCTGTCTGTCTGTCTGTCTGTCTGTCTGTCTGTCTGTCTGTCTGTCTGCACACGTGACATGACACGTAACATTCCAGGGTGGATCACTTAGTTTATGAAGGGTTTAGGCTCCGGTTCGCGGAGCGCAGACACTAGATTTAATTGGTCCAATTCATGCATGAAATTGAGAATACGAACGAACACCACCGGGAAGTAGATTATAGAAACACCGAACGTGGGCTTGGGGGGGATGGAATCAATAATCAATCTATTGGTATACAACAAGTATATCGTCTCGTTCGATGATGTTCACGTTCAGACGGTCACTTCTTCTGTGAACCGGTTCTTGTCGTCCAGGTTTATCACTATGGCGTGGGTCCGGGCGTGGCCAGACTTGAGATTTTTGCTCGTCCGAGTGTTGTTGGTACTGGGGCTGTTTCCCTTCTCTGTCGGCGGACTGGCTTGTTGGGTGGTCCCGCCGCCGTTACACTCCCCACCCCCTCCTCCCCCCTCCTCCGCCGTCGCCACCCCTCGATCCTCGGCCGAGGCGGCGGCACTTCGGTTCTTTTTACTCGGGTATTTCTCTTTAGAGCGGTGATCTCTCTTCGGACTCGTCAGTTTGGAAGAGCGCTTGGTTTTGGGCGGTGACGTCGTCGACAGTTTGCTGGCGCCGAGCGGACAGAGGCCGATGGGCTCGGGGGTGTTGTCAGCGACGACGACGGCGACGACGTTGTTGAGCTTAGCGTGGTCGTCGGAGGACTCCGCCTCTTCGTGTAGGGTGTCGTCGTAGCTGTGACGGGCCGCCTCCTGCATCGCTGAGATCTTGGCGGCAAGTTGGCGGTTACCCAGCTTCACGTTTCTGTCCTTGAGTTGGTCCAGGAGGGAGAAGACGCGTTGAAACTCCTCCTGAAACATAGATGTACGCGTTTAGGGCGCGTCAATACTCTACGAGCCTTCCTAGATGCAGTGTTGAATTCAGAGTTTTGTCCCCGGGGGTACTATTTCAAATCCCGGGGGTGTAGACATCGAATAAAGCAGTGGGTGTGGGGGGGGGGCAACGTTTCAAAACCAGCGCTGCTTCCACATTACTTTTACTAATAAACTATCAACTATTCTGATAAAAAAATTAAATCAAAAATACGGTTTACTCAAAAATTTAAATATATGATCAACAAATGCGAAAGTGTAAGTATTTTATGTTACATGTTTATTCACAGCTGGCCACTTGATGTTCAGTTGTACCACTTGGTGCCCAGCCTGTCCCTTCTCTGCTTTTTTCTGCTTGTTTCAGCTGGCACACGGAAAACTGTACTAACTTATTAAACCCTCAAAGCAATTTTTCCGTGCCATTTTAGAATTAAGTAATATATAGAGCTTGTAGCCCATTAATTCCCGGGGGGGCGAATGACGATTCCCGAGGGGGCTTTGCCCCCCCGGGATCATAGCTGAATTCAACACTGCCTATATGTATGTTAGCTGGGATCAAGTCCTTCTAACATTCCTTCCCAACTATCCAAACACCCTAATAAACCTTGTCAGTCACCTGGGCTCTCATTTCAGTACGTAAGTTGCAGCCGGTTGCAATTGGCAACGGAATTGGGTTACGGAATAGAAGGCACAACTATACAACCGGCTGAAACCGCTTGAAACTGTTCTGGAATGAGGGCCCTGATCTTGTGTGCACATAGGTATGTGCACATAGGTATGTTGTGTGCACATAGGTATGTTTACGAAAATTATGACATTCGTACTATGTTATACTTTCCTGTATCTCTTTGAAAACTACCAGACGTTGTTTTAAATTATTAGTAAAGACGTTTGTTTTTCGGAATCCGCGATAAAACGAAATTCATTATTTTGTGGTGTAAGAACTTTTTTTTTTGACAGAAGTCGGCATGTTGGCCATGAAGGATAAGGAATCAAGTCGCGAAATAGCACCATATTATTTTATTAACGCGAATTGAGTGTTCAAATAGCGAAATAACACCATTTGCAGCATTTTTAACTATTAACAGTAAAAATTGCATTTTTTACGTAATAATTACTACTTTTGACCCTAAGTCGGTTAAACAGATTGAGCATTTGAAGTCCCGGCGGCGATGTATTCCTTAAAAACCCCTACGGGCGAGGTAACGGTGCCCTGCGTGCAAAAAGGGCTCTAATGCATGTCCGTGAACTTGGCCCCCCCACTTGTCGCACTAATTCTGAAATTCTCAGTATAATTAGTGTGCGCCGTTACGATTTAGTGTGTCCAAACCCCAGAATTAGTGCGACCTTAGTTTAGAAGATATTAACGATTTAAGGGTGGGGGGGCCAAGTTCACGCTGCCCCCCCAACATTTCGCACTAATTCTGAAATTCTCAGTATAATTAGTGTGCGCCGTTCCGATTTAGTGTGTCCAAACCCCAGAATTAGTGCGACCATACTTTAGAAGATATTGATGAAAAAAGGTGGGGGGGCCAAGTTCACGCTGCCCCCCCACTTGTCGCACTAATTCTGCAATTCTCAGTATAATTAGTGTGCGCCGTTCCGATTTAGTGTGTCCAAACCCCAGAGTTAGTGCGGCCTTAGTTTAGAAGATATAAACGATTTAAGGGTGGGGGGGCCAAGTTCACGCTGCCCCCCCAACATTTCGCACTAATTCTGAAATTCTCAGTATAATTAGTGTGCGCCGTTCCGATTTAGTGTGTCCAAACCCCAGAATTAGTGCGACCATACTTTAGAAGATATTGATGAAAAAAGGTGGGGGGGCCAAGTTCACGCTGCCCCCCCACTTGTCGCACTAATTCTGAAATTCTCAGTATAATTAGTGTGCGCCGTTCCGATTTAGTGTGTCCAAACCCCAGAATTAGTGCGACCTTAGTTTAGAAGATATTTACGATTTTAGGGTGGGGGGGCCAAGTTCACGCTGCCCCCCCAACATTTCGCACTAATTCTGAAATTCTCAGTATAATTAGTGTGCGCCGTTCCGATTTAGTGTGTCCAAACCCCAGAATTAGTGCGACCATACTTTAGAAGATATTGATGAAAAAAGGTGGGGGGGCCAAGTTCACGCTTTCCGCCCACTTGTCGCACTAATTCTGAAATTCTCAGTATAATTAGTGTGCGCCGTTCCGATTAAGTGTGTCCAAACCCCAGAATAAGTGCGACCATACTTTAGAAGATATTGATGAAAAAAGGTGGGGGGGCCAAGTTCACGCTGCCCCCCCACTTGTCGCACTAATTCTGCAATTCTCAGTATAATTAGTGTGCGTCGTTCCAATTTAGAGTGTCTAAACCCCAGAATTAGTGCGACCTTAGTTTAGAAGATATTAACGATTTAAGGGTGGGGGGGCCAAGTTCACGCTGCCCCCCCACTTGTCGCACTAATTCTGAAATTCTCAGTATAATTAGTGTGCGCCGTTCCGATTTAGTGTGTCCAAACCCCAGAATAAGTGCGACCTTAGTTTAGAAGATATTTACGATTTAAGGGTGGGGGGGCCAAGTTCACGCTGCCCTCCCACTTGTCGCACTAATTCTGAAATTCTCAGTATAATTAGTGTGCGCCGTTCCGATTTAGTGTAACCAAACCCCAGAATTAGTGCGACCTTAGTTTAGAAGATATTAACGATTTCAGGGTGGGGGGGCCAAGTTCACGCTGCCCCCCCAACATTTCGCATTAATTCTGAAATTCTCAGTATAATTAGTGTGCGCCGTTCCGATTTAGTGTGTCCAAACCCCAGAATTAGTGCGACCATACTTTAGAAGATATTGATGAAAAAAGGTGGGAGGCCAAGTTTACGCTGCCCCCCCACTTGTCGCACTAATTCTGAAATTCTCAGTATAATTAGTGTGCGCCGTTCCGATATAGTGTGTCCAAACCCCAGAGTTAGTGCGACCTTAGTTTAGATGATATTAACGATTTAAGGGTGGGGGGGCCAAGTTCATGCTGCCCCCCCAACATTTCGCAATAATTCTGAAATTCTCATTATAATTAGTGTGCGTCGTTCCAATTTAGTGTGTCTAAACCACAGAATTAGTGCGACCTTAGTTTAGAAGGTATTAACGATTAAAGGGTGGGGGGGGGGCCAAGTTCACGCTGCCCCCCCACTTGTCGCACAAATTCTGAAATTCTCAGTATAATTAGTGTGCGCAGTTCCGATTTAGTGTGTCCAAACCCCAGAATTAGTGCGACCATACTCTAGAAGATATTGACGAAAAAAGGTGGGGGGGGGCCAAGTTCACGCTGCCCCCCACTTGTCGCACTAATTCTGAAATTCTTAGTATAATTAGTGTGCGTCGTTCCAATTTAGTGTGTCTAAACCCCAGAATTAGTGCGACCTTAGTTTAGAAGATATTAACGATTTAAGGGTGGGGGGGCCAAGTTCACGCTGCCCCCCCACTTGTCGCACTAATTCTGAAATTCTCAGTATAATTAGTGTGCGCCGTTCCGATTTAGTGTGTCCAAACCCCAGAATTAGTGCGACCATACTTTAGAAGATATTGATGAAAAAAGGTGGGGGGGCCAAGTTCACGCTGCCCCCCCACTTGTCGCACTAATTCTGCAATTCTCAGTATAATTAGTGTGCGCCGTTTCGATTTAGTGTGTCCAAACCCCAGAATTAGTGCGACCTTATTTTAGAAGATATTAACGATTTAAGGGTGGGGGGCCAAGTTCACGCTGCCCCCCCAACATTTCGCACTAATTCTGAAATTCTCAGTATAATTAGTGTGCGCCGTTCCGATTTAGTGTGTCCAAACTCCAGAATTAGTGCGACCATACTTTAGAAGATATTGATGAAAAAAGGTGGGGGGGCCAAGTTCACGCTGCCCTCCCACTTGTCGCACTAACTCTGAAATTCTCAGTATAATTAGTGTGCGCCGTTCCGATTTAGTGTGTCCAAACCCCAGAATTAGTGCGACCTTAGTTAAGAAGATATTAACGATTTAAGGGTGGGGGGGCCAAGTTCACGCTGCCCCCCACTTGTCGCACTAATTCTGAAATTCTCAGTATAATTAGTGTGCGTCGTTCCAATTTAGTGTGTCTAAACCCCAGAATTAGTGCGACCTTAGTTAAGAAGATATTAACGATTTATGGGTGGGGGGGCCAAGTTCACGCTGCCCCCCACTTGTCGCACAAATTCTGAAATACTCAGTATAATTAGTGTGCGCCGTTCCGATTTAGTGTGTCCAAACCCCAGAATTAGTGCGACCATACTCTAGAAGATATTGACGAAAAAAGGTGGGGGGGGGGCCAAGTTCACGCTGCCCCCCACTTGTCGCACTAATTCTGAAATTCTCAGTATAATTAGTGTGCGTCGTTCCAATTTAGTGTGTCTAAACCCCAGAATTAGTGCGACCTTAGTTTAGAAGATATTAACGATTTAAGGGTGGGAGGGCCAAGTTCACGCTGCCCCCCCACTTGTCGCACTAATTCTGAAATTCTCATTATAATTAGTGTGCGCCGTTCCGATTTAGTGTGTCCAAACCCCAGAATTAGTGCGACCATACTTTAGAAGATATTGATGAAAAAAGGTGGGGGGGCCAAGTTCACGCTGCCCCCCCACTTGTCGCACTAATTCTGAAATTCTCAGTATAATTAGTGTGCGCAGTTCCGATTTAGTGTGTCCAAACCCCAGAATTAGTGCGACCATACTCTAGAAGATATTGACGAAAAAAGGTGGGGGGGGGCCAAGTTCACGCTGCCCCCCACTTGTCGCACTAATTCTGAAATTCTCAGTATAATTAGTGTGCGTCGTTCCAATTAAGTGTGTCTAAACCCCAGAATTAGTGCGACCTTAGTTTAGAAGATATTAACGATTTAAGGGTGGGGGGGCCAAGTTCACGCTGCCCCCCCACTTGTCGCACTAATTCTGAAATTCTCAGTATAATTAGTGTGCGCCGTTCCGATTTAGTGTGTCCAAACCCCAGAATTAGTGCGACCATACTTTAGAAGATATTGATGAAAAAAGGTGGGGGGGCCAAGTTCACGCTGCCCCCCCACTTGTCGCACTAATTCTGCAATTGTCAGTATAATTAGTGTGCGCCGTTTCGATTTAGTGTGTCCAAACCCCAGAATTAGTGCGACCTTATTTTAGAAGATATTAACGATTTAAGGGTGGGGGGCCAAGTTCACGCTGCCCCCCCAACATTTCGCACTAATTCTGAAATTGTCAGTATAATTAGTGTGCGCCGTTCCGATTTAGTGTGTCCAAACTCCAGAATTAGTGCGACCATACTTTAGAAGATATTGATGAAAAAAGGTGGGGGGGCCAAGTTCACGCTGCCCTCCCACTTGTCGCACTAACTCTGAAATTCTCAGTATTATTAGTGTGCGCCGTTCCGATTTAGTGTGTCCAAACCCCAGAATTAGTGCGACCTTAGTTAAGAAGATATTAACGATTTAAGGGTGGGGGGGCCAAGTTCACGCTGCCCCCCACTTGTCGCACTAATTCTGAAATTCTCAGTATAATTAGTGTGCGTCGTTCCAATTTAGTGTGTCCAAACCCCAGAATTAGTGCGACCTTAGTTAAGAAGATATTAACGATTTAAGGGTGGGGGGGGCCAAGTTCACGCTGCCCCCCACTTGTCGCACAAATTCTGAAATACTCAGTATAATTAGTGTGCGCCGTTCCGATTTAGTGTGTCCAAACCCCAGAATTAGTGCGACCATACTCTAGAAGATATTGACGAAAAAAGGTGGGGGGGGGCCAAGTTCACGCTGCCCCCCACTTGTCGCACTAATTCTGAAATTCTCAGTATAATTAGTGTGCGTCGTTCCAATTTAGTGTGTCTAAACCCCAGAATTAGTGCGACCTTAGTTTAGAAGATATTAACGATTTAAGGGTGGGAGGGCCAAGTTCACGCTGCCCCCCCACTTGTCGCACTAATTCTGAAATTCTCAGTATAATTAGTGTGCGCCGTTCCGATTTAGTGTGTCCAAACCCCAGAATTAGTGCGACCATACTTTAGAAGATATTGATGAAAAAAGGTGGGGGGGCCAAGTTCACGCTGCCCCCCCACTTGTCGCACTAATTCTGAAATTCTCAGTATAATTAGTGTGCGCCGTTCCGATATAGTGTGTCCAAACCCCAGAGTTAGTGCGGTTTTAGTTTAGAAGATATTAACGATTTAAGGGTGGGGGGGCCAAGCTCACGCTGCCCCCCCAACATTTCGCACTTATTCTGAAATTCTCAGTATAATTAGTGTGCGTCGTTCCAATTTAGTGTGTCTAAACCCCAGAATTAGTGCGACCTTAGTTTAGAAGGTATTAACGATTTAAGGGTGGGGGGGCCAAGTTCACGCTGCCCCCCCACTTGTCGCACTAATTCTGAAATTCTCAGTACAATTAGTGTGTGCCGTTCCGATTTAGTGTGTCCAAACCCCAGAATTAGTGCGACCATACTTTAGAAGATATTGATGAAAAAAGGTGGGGGGGGCCAAGTTCACGCTGCCCCCTTACTTGTCGCACTAATTCTGAAATTCTCAGTATAATTGGTGTGCGCCGTTCCGATTTAGTGTGTCCAAAGTCCAGAATTAGTGCGACCATACTTTAGAAGATATTGATGAAAAAAGGTGGTGGGCCAAGTTAACGCTGCCCCCCCACTTGTCGCACTAATTCGGCAATTCTTAGTATTATTAGTGTGCGCCGTTCCGATTTAGTGTGTCCAAACCCCAGAATTAGTGCGACCTTATTTTAGAAGATATTGACGAAAGAATGTGTTGGGGGGGGGGGGGGGGGGGGGAGCCAAGTTCACGCTGCCACGCGCTGTACTAGGCAACTAAAGTTAATTAATGGTATGGCGGAAACTTTACTTAATATCTTTTAACAGCTCTTCTCCACGTATCTTGCTCTCCAGAGGGAATGCTGATTGTTGCTGACTGTGCTGCATGCAACAATTTAATCGTTATAATAATAGTAACAATAAAAATTATAATAATAATAACAATAAAAATGTTAATAATAATATTAATAATAATAATAATAATAATAATAATAATAATAATAATAATAATAATAATAATAATAATAATAATAATAATAATAATAATAATTTTTTTTTTTTTTTTTTTATTGATAATTACATTTCTTTATACATATATTTAAGAAGTAAGATTCGGTCATCCACAAAGCTACACGAAGCAGCTTATCTGTGGAATACATCACATTAAAGAAAATCGTGCTTACAAAAATCAATGAAAACAAAAAACAAAAAATCTCTATAAAAAATAGCAAAGCAATTCTGATTTGTAATGCAAAATAATATCAACTTTCATTTCTTCATACAACTTCATAATAATAATAATAATAATAATAATAATAATAATAATAATAATAATAATAATAATAATAATAATAATAATAATAATAATGATAATAATAATAAATAATAATAATAATATTAATAAAAATAATAATAATAATAATAATAATAAAAATAATAATAATAATAATAATATTTTTTTTTTATTTTTATTATTGCATAATTACAGGTTACCATTTTTTCCAAGAAAAAAAATCAATTCGTTGACCACAAAGCCATACAAGTGGCTTGTCTGTGGATAGTACACAAAAGAAAGTTATGGATCAGATAGACATATTATCTAAAATTTGAAACACTGGTAGCTACTGTACAAACAAAATAAACCCAAAAATGAAAAAAAAATTCTAGTATTAGTAAAAAATTCTAGTATTATATTATTGTATTATAGAATTTTATTCTATTTCCATAATATTTATAAGGTTCACATTAGAAAAAAAGAAAATAACAGCACAATTCAAGGAAAACCAATACAAAAAGACAAAAACAAAAAAAACAGCGAATACATAATACATAATAATATACAGTTTAGGAACAGCTAGCATATTATAAGGAACAAAGTAAGTAGTTTTTAGGTTTAATTTGAACATAATCGTACGACTCAAGGCTTCTTAAATGTTCTGGTAATTGATTAAATAGATGAGGGATGGAAAAATCTAATGCTCGCTTGCCATATTTATTGTTGTATGTCGGTACTTTAAATAAATGTTTTAATTGTAGCCGTGTGTTAACCATATGCGTATGTGGTATCCTATGTAAGTCATTAAAATAATATTTTATCAAGAGCCGAAATTGAAATAAATATGAGACAGGTAGAACATGAAAATATGTAAATAAATCCTGTGTATTCAAGGGGGGGGGGGGGGGAGCCAAGTTCACGCTGCCACGCGCTGTACTAGGCAACTAAAGTTAATTAATGGTATGGCGGAAACTTTACTTAATATCTTTTAACAGCTCTTCTCCACGTATCTTGCTCTCCAGAGGGAATGCTGATTGTTGCTGACTGTGCTGCATGCAACAATTTAATCGTTATAATAATAGTAACAATAAAAATTATAATAATAATAACAATAAAAATGTTAATAATAATATTAATAATAATAATAATAATAATAATAATAATAATAATAATAATAATAATAATAATAATAATAATAATAATAATAATAATAATAATTTTTTTTTTTTTTTTTTTATTGATAATTACATTTCTTTATACATATATTTAAGAAGTAAGATTCGGTCATCCACAAAGCTACACGAAGCAGCTTATCTGTGGAATACATCACATTAAAGAAAATCGTGCTTACAAAAATCAATGAAAACAAAAAACAAAAAATCTCTATAAAAAATAGCAAAGCAATTCTGATTTGTAATGCAAAATAATATCAACTTTCATTTCTTCATACAACTTCATAATAATAATAATAATAATAATAATAATAATAATAATAATAATAATAATAATAATAATAATAATAATAATAATAATGATAATAATAATAAATAATAATAATAATATTAATAAAAATAATAATAATAATAATAATAATAAAAATAATAATAATAATAATAATATTTTTTTTTTATTTTTATTATTGCATAATTACAGGTTACCATTTTTTCCAAGAAAAAAAATCAATTCGTTGACCACAAAGCCATACAAGTGGCTTGTCTGTGGATAGTACACAAAAGAAAGTTATGGATCAGATAGACATATTATCTAAAATTTGAAACACTGGTAGCTACTGTACAAACAAAATAAACCCAAAAATGAAAAAAAAATTCTAGTATTAGTAAAAAATTCTAGTATTATATTATTGTATTATAGAATTTTATTCTATTTCCATAATATTTATAAGGTTCACATTAGAAAAAAAGAAAATAACAGCACAATTCAAGGAAAACCAATACAAAAAGACAAAAACAAAAAAAACAGCGAATACATAATACATAATAATATACAGTTTAGGAACAGCTAGCATATTATAAGGAACAAAGTAAGTAGTTTTTAGGTTTAATTTGAACATAATCGTACGACTCAAGGCTTCTTAAATGTTCTGGTAATTGATTAAATAGATGAGGGATGGAAAAATCTAATGCTCGCTTGCCATATTTATTGTTGTATGTCGGTACTTTAAATAAATGTTTTAATTGTAGCCGTGTGTTAACCATATGCGTATGTGGTATCCTATGTAAGTCATTAAAATAATATTTTATCAAGAGCCGAAATTGAAATAAATATGAGACAGGTAGAACATGAAAATATGTAAATAAATCCTGTGTATTCAAGACTGCGTGTTGGCTATTATCGGAAATTATATGACGTAACATTTTATTTTGCAATACTTTAATTTGATGCAAGTGAGTAGCACTGGCATTTCCCCAAGCTAACGACCCATACGAAATAATAATAATAATAATAATAATAATAATAATAATAATAATAATAATAATAATAGCATCGAACAAATGGTTAACGTCCGGGGACATTTTCAGCGAAACAGAGGGATTTATGATCGCTATTCAAGATAAAGTAATCAATACTAACAATTACAAAAAATACATACTGAAAGACGTCACAGTGCAAGATAAATGTAGAAAATGTAATATGAACGGCGAAACAATTGAACATATCGTATCTGGGTGCAAAATGCTTTGTCAAACAGATTATCTTCATAGGCATAACCAAGTTGCAAACATTGTACATCAAAAATTAGCCATGAAGTATAAACTTATAAACACAACCACTGCATATTACAAATACAAGCCTGAAAAGGTATTAGATAGTAAAGACTACAAATTATATTACGACCGGGCAGTTATATAACAGACCAAACCATACATCACAATAGACCGGATATTATATTTATTGACAAGAAGAAACAAGAAACGATTTTAATTGATGTTGCCGTCCCTTTATGCCACAATGTAGAGACAACTTGGCGGGAAAAGATAAACAGATATAAGGAATTGTCTATTGAAATAAAAAGGTTGTGGAAGCAGAATAATGTAACTGTTATACCGTTAATTATATCAGCAAATGGCATTGTTCCACGTAAACTCCATGACAGTATTAAACTAATTGGTCTCCAACCGAACATATACATCGAGATGCAAAAAGCAATTATTTTGAACACGTGTAGGATAGTGCGAAAATTTTTGAACTAAGAAGAATGAAGACTTCAAGAAATTCTCCATCCCGATGGTGGTTTTCGTGGTTTCCACCGTACAAAGAGCGAATGCTGGGATGAGTACAAATCGGCCACGACCGTACATAGCATCCACAATTCGGTTTGGAAAAAATAATGTGGACAATGATATATTAAGTAGTATAGCCAAATGTGGGCATTTGAGAAGCAGAAGAAGAAGAAGAAGAAGAAGAAGAAGAACAAGAAGAAGAAGTAGAAGAAGATATATTTAGTAGTTCTAAGTAGATTTTAATAAGGTAAACACATGGAAATACTTGACATTTGTGTCCGTACAACATGTTTATGCCGGTTTTGACCGAGTTTGTATGTATTGCAACAATAAAATAATAATAATAATAATAATAATAATAATAATAATAATAATAATAGTAATAATAATAATAATAATAATAATAATAATAATAATAATAATAATAATAATATTAATAATAATAATAATAATAATACTATAATAATGATACTTAATAGAAACCAATGTATTTAGTGAATTTTAAAATCGATCACATTTTCTGTCTTTTGTGGTATGAATAAAAAATGCAATATCAGTATAAACATTTGACTTTATTTATACAATGTAAATGTAAATGTGTTTCTAAACAATACTTATATTCTATATCTAGTATTGTACGTGTGGATCTCTTCATTTTTCACTGGAACTATGGATTCGTTCATAAATAGCTGTTTAAAGATATAAATGCACGGAAATGTAAGTATAACTAGGGTTTTAAAATGGGTCTTGCATAGGACAAATTCAGAGTCGAGTTTTGTGTCAGTTTTTTTTGTATTTATTTATGGTTGATATGAAGTTGTTTTATTAAATGCTATTTTCTCTAAGAAAAACAAAAATCTTAGCAACAAGTCTAAACCAAAACCCGAATCCAATCCAAAATTCGGCTCTGCATTTGGCCCCGAGACTGTCTGATATATTCATTAAACTTTGTATTGAAATGAATGAATTCCCTATTCCTCACAGCATATTATTGGGTGAGGTTGTTGTATTAGTGAATAGTAAACAAATAATAGCGTTTTATAATAGTGCTAACATGTTCGTAAAAAAAAATGCGTTTTTAATGTATCTAATAACATGTAAATCATGATTGATGTCACTAGTATCTGCGCATATTCGGCCATTTAGATATTACAACCCTTTCACTGTCAACATATACTGTGTAGTTTGTCCACGGTTCGCTAATATTTATCAAAATCAAAGTTCCTTTCAATGATGATGACTGTTATTGGGCTTTACGTGGCATTGTTGGTCAACGATAGCAATCGACACGACTCGTGCGGGGGATGAAGACAAAAAAGTCTCGACAATGTAGGCCTATCCATTTCAAGCAAACTGCAAAGCAGATAATGACAATGTGTAATCTTTTCTTTCTCTTCTTTCTGTACCACCTTTAACATCTATCAAGTTTAATGTTGAAATCATAAACCGACAAAGGGGTTTGTAAATCTTTTAACTATATATTTTAACCACCAACAATGAAAACAATGGTGTAGCTTAATCATTGCACTACATAACACCCAAAGGTGGCAGATCCAAAGGTGGCAGTGCATATATTTTGTGTTGTAAAGGTAACCCAACCTCATAACCTATAAAACATAGCTATAAAACGTACTATAACGTGTTGTTGCGGCGTTTTATCTTCATTATTTTCGTGGATTTATTGATTTTAATATGGAAAAAAAAGCAAAAAGTGTCCCAAGAAAGAATTTTAGTTCTGAAGAATTAGAGATGTCACTAAAACGTCACAACAAACAACACATAAATTAAGTTAAAGCTATTTTAAAATTCTTCCGCTAGGTGCCACAATTGTCGTTAAATTGATCCGTGTGGACGTTCACGGGAATCATGTCCAACGTTGATTATCTTCTTCGAGGATAATCAACGTGCGTGTAGACCAAGTATCAGCCCATTGGTGGTTGACTGGATATAAGCCTTCTTATTGGCCGTCTTGACGGGTACTATTCAACTCCACGTGGAGTGTTTTCCCATTTTGGCGATAAGATTTACACAAAACAAAATAGACCAAGAAACAAACCATATAAATAAATAGACTTGACCGGGAACTAATTGGTACAGAATTTTGTTTGATCAGAAGTTGTTACTTATGTGTACCTACATGCGCATAAAAAACTTTATCGCTGTCCGACACCCCTAATTAGCGTGATTAATTAAAATGTTAAAACTAATTCATGCTCTTATTATGGTTATTTTTGAAGATTGTCCAGAATTAATATTTGTTTCCACATCAAACTATCCCTTTTGTAATTTAAAAAAATAACTTACATCAATCTAAATATTTCGGTTGTCATTAATGTATTACTATTAATTATAATAACAATTTCAATTAAATGCTTCCCGAGTAAAATTCGTTTTGTAAGTAATTAATATATGAATAATAACATGCAACACTTGTGTAGAAACTTTACTGCAATCAAAAAACTATTTACATGATAAATCAGCTAATTAATAATTAATTATTACATTCATAACTGACATACGTACATATTTGAACATAGGCAAGATGGGTATCAAAAGAAAGCTGCTGATACGTTGATTTTAATACTGGTACTTTCAGGGTCATTCAAACAAATTTCCAAAGTTTGTCTAGGGGGGTAGAAAGAAGGGGGTGGGGTGGATTAATAAAGAATATCATCAAACGTATCAAACAAAAGCTATTAATACGTTTGTTATTAGTAAAAATACTTTAACAGTGATAAAATACAATATACCTTAGTGGAATTGTAACTAATAGGGGGGGGGGGAGTGTTCTCATAACCCAATTTTGCGTCTGATTTTTGACACTATTTGATTTTACTTCTTAGATATGAGGTCCGATGACTCTGATTCAAAACTCCAGCCTCAACTATCAGAATTTAATAAAATGGGTAGTCATTACCGCGTATTTTCTTGTACTAAGTACCTAATAATTTATAAACAGTATAGTGCAAATATTTAGCCCGTGTAAACAAATACAGTTTTAGTTGTTGATAATTATGACTACTTGTCGAATACAGTGATCGCAAATATTCTTGCAACGGATTACAAACTCATCTTAATTCCTATGTAAACAAGATTTGTAAGATTATGTCTGTCACCTCTTGTCACCACACACAAATTTAAAACCCCGAACGTTGATGGAGATACAATCGAAGTTGATCCTATGCTGCTTTTCCAACGACTCTCGATCGTCGGAGAGTCATCAGAGAATGATTTAGCAACAGTTAATTTAGTTTTTTTTATAATATGTAAACGTTAATTTTTTTTACGTAGGCATTTGCATTATCTTCAAATTAAGCACAGTACCACAAGATGTATTTGACTATTCGGGTATTACAAGGTAAGCTAAAAACTCGGCTCTTGGGGATATTACGTTTTGCAAATACACGAAGAAGATGGTACAGAAATTATATTTAAGGGAAGGATATGAAATAAGAAACATTGTTACAAGCAATTCTTGCTTTGTGATTGATTAAGGGCATTTTGATGCATCTCATACCTTGAAGGTCTCTAGAGACAAATCTTTTGAAGAGTTGTGTAGTATATGTGGAGTACATTCAAAGCAAAATCATAACCACTGTAGTGTTTGATGGCTACGGTAATCGGTCATCAACCAAACACATCACACATTAATTTTCAAACAACAACGAGGAGGCATTTAAAACGGATGCAGCTTCTTGCAATTGCAACGTAAGTTAGAACAGTCCACTTTACGATTGCATCATAGAATTTGTAAATATGTAGTGTGACTTGTCAGTTGTTACAAGACAAAAATGTTTTAAAAGTTATTCCATAGCTAAACCATGAACTTGACGATACTAATAATAAAATGTAGTGGAGAGATGCTGATAATCTAGGTGGTAGAGTCTCATGCTTAATGTGTTAGCAGTTATTAATTTGTGTGTGAACTTTTCTTTTTTCATTTTACAACAGACCGATTGCTTGTTCACTGCACTCAACAATCTCTGTGTTAGGAGATGTGGGATTGTTGGAAATATATGAATTTAAAAAAATCTTATGCAAATGTCTTGAATGGCAAATATTATCCCATTCTAAACATTCTTGCAGTAGTGTCACATCCACTTATTACGCGAAGGGTAAAGGGTGAAGGGTAAAGAACAAACCCAATTCTTGATCCTAGCTTGGTTGTTATGTAACGCATATTCCATATTTTCTGTTTGCTTTCTCCAGCTTTCAACTCTGATTCATTGATGAAATCATAAACAGAATGTTCATGATTGAAATGCATACAATTACTGGCAAATCTGTATCATCACCAGTGAGGGTGCTGTTCTCATGGTTAGCCGACTCTACTGCTGCAATTGCAATTAACACATCGGCATCGTCTTGTGCTTAAAGTACTGTGATGTTATTGGCTTCAAGTCTCGTCATAAAAGGCTTAGTGAATCTTCTTTTGTTAATTGGGTTGAGAGTGGTTCTATGTTCTATATTGACTGACATTGATATGTTTGACTCACACTGGATTGTAGTGCATCTGTAACCACCATTCAATTTCAAATATGTTATGTCTTCTGGTGATGGCTCACTATTATAGCTATCAAATGCTACAGTGGTCTTACGATATTTGCTTATGATGTGCTCCACATTATTATATACATGGGTTTTTATAAGATTTCTCTAGAGTATAGTTTCTAGACTATAGAGCCTAGACGAATATATACGATGCAGTAAATGCTATCTATCAATCACAAAACAATTGTGTTAAACTTATCAACATCAATGACTCAATGAGTGTCAAACCAGAAGCAAAATTGACATATTAGGACAACTTTTACCGCCCCCCCCCCCCCTCCCCCCTCCCTTTTTCAGCCAAACACTAGGGTATATTTTCTTTTATCACACTTAAAGTATTCTTACTAATAACTAGGAATGTCAACGATAATCGCATATCGATAAATATCGATAATATCGTGCCATATCGCGATAATCGTTCGATATTAAATTCTGTGCGATATCCCGATAATCGCGGCGACTTGATTTCATATTTGAATTTGGCGCATGCTCAACGTTAGCCGAGCGACCACCGACCAGCCGCCGAGTGCCCTCCTTCGATGTAGCCGCAGGAAAATCATTCGTCACTACCCTCCCCCCCCCCACATATGACGCAATGATTAAAGTAGTATTAGTGCTTATTTCATAATATCGCGGCGATATATCACGATAAAAATTGAAATTGCAATATCGAGACGATATTTTTTTGCACCGATATTACCGCGATAATTTTTTATTACTGTTGCGATTATCGTTTGGAATTTCATAGCGTTTGACATTCCTACTAATAACAGCCTATTAATAGCTTTCGTTTGATACGTTTGACGATATTCCTTATTTAACCCGCCCTCCCTCCCCCACTTCGTTCCACCCACTAAAAAACTTGTTTTTTTTTTTTGCATGAACCTGAGAGCATCGGTATTAAAATCAACGTATCAGCAGCTTTCTTATGATACCCATATTGTCTATGTCCAAATATGTAACTGTATCAGTTATTAATGTAATAATTAATTATTAATTATGAATTATGATGATTTGTCATACAAATAATATTTTGACTGCAGTAAAGTTTCTACACAAGTTTTGTGTGTTATTGTACTTATATTTTGAAATTTACAAAACAATATTCAAAAACAAAACATAGCAATATTAAAATAATATTCAATCACACCAATTTTACACGGGAAGCATTAAATCGAAATTGCTATTATAATTAATAGTAATTAATTAATGGCTACCGGGATATTTGTGTTGATGTAAGTAATTTTTTTTAATTAACAAATAGGTTGTTGGGTTTGGAAAACTGCTGAAAAATCTTAAAATATAACCATAATATGAGCATTAATGTTTTTTGATACTTTAATTAATTACGCTAATTAGGGTGTCGGACAGCGGTAAAGTTTCGTATGCGCATGTAGGTATACATAAATAATAACTTCTGATCAAAACAAATTCATTGCCAATTAGTTCCGGGTCAAACTGTTCGTTGCTTGGACTAAAACTTAACTGGCGGAGATTCGTAGATCTTACGGAGGGGAACTGTCTGAGCAACCAAACTATACACACTCGTCCTGTATCGACACAAACACGGCTTTTTAAGACCGATCCACTCAAATGTCTTATCTCCATGGTGCCAAGTGAAATGATATTCCCGCAGCAACCTTTTGTCGACATCTGTTTCCAATAAACATTTCCCCGCGACACTCGACAAAGATAATGTGAGGCGCCTGTAGTTTCTGGCTTTTATCTATTGTTTATGACCAAAGATTGTCAAGTCGGTGGGAGACGCCCCCAGATTAGAAAACTAATTTTATATTGACTAGCATCGAAGCACACTCACTGTATTGTAAACAATTATCTACTAACCACTTTCTGTACGCGTTAACTTTCCCACATTTAAAATTATATGTACAATATAGTTATAACAGAGTGATCACAATAGGCGATATTGGTGAGGTAATACATCTTCATCTTCAGTGTAAGAGACAAAAATAATCTTTTGATCAGAAATGTTTAGATAATTTCGTTCATCTTCGGGAAGTAACTAGACAAGAGTGTATATTTTCATGTTATCTTGTGTCTTACCTACTGTTCATATTTCATTGTCTGCAATAATTTGAAAACGTATGTTATGCTTTGTGGACTGATGCAACCAGTTACATTTTTTTTTTAAATCATCAATTGGCTGGCAATCAAGAAATGGGTGACGCATAAGCCGTCAGGCACTTGTATATGAAGTGAAAACCCCCAAAACATATTTTGTACACGTATTAAGAAGAAACAACTTTTAAATTAAATTAAAAGAATTAAGTCAAACAGATAATATAACTGTTAAGATAAATACTTACACCGGCTTCAGGTCCTTTCAGAGTTGAGTCATGAAAACACGCATGTTGTTCATGATGAGATAATAAAACATACACCACAACACTCTCCTGCACTGGAATAAAACAGCCCGCTGTGCCTCATGGGTTGGGGCACTGCAACCTAGGGACGTGGGTTCGATGTCCCTTATAGGGCCGTAAGCTAAGGGTTGTTTTTGTTCATAAACTTCATCCATCAACTCCGTTCGTCTCGAATAGCATGATCGAAATAATAGAAACGCAAAAGCAAGAATAGTCATCATCATCATCATGATCATCATCATCACCATCAACATCATCATGATGATGACAGTAGGGCTTTACGTTTCATATTTTTTTGAAAATATGGCTAATCGAGACAATGAGTAGGTGGGATGAAAAAATGCCACATACGAATCCGATCCATTATACATCGCCGGGGTCGTCATAAGGGAGTGCAGTAAGGGGCTTGGAGGGTTGGGGTTGAGGCCTGGGGGTTGGTGGGTATTTGAATTGCAAGGAGAGCCGGCTAGTTAGTAGAAGAAGAATGTGAAAATAAGAAAAAAGAAAGATTCAGAATGCCGTACAAGGATAAAGAAATTACAAAAGATGTACACGACAGCCTTCTTGCGGGCACCGGTTATCACGAGGATGGAACCAGCGTAGATGGCCGCAGTCGATTAGGCGTTGGTCTAGTAAACCGCGGTCTCTGCGTTCCAGGTTCGAATCCTGGCTTGGGCATGGATGTCACGCGACGTTTTTCATCATCCTAATCACCCACTCATCGTCTCGGTTAGCCATCATTGCAAAAATATGAGAAGAAAACCTCAAATAAACATGGAAATAAAAAACGAGGAGGGACCCAACTCGACCCGATCCTCATTATCGTCATCATTTACCAACACCACAAAAACAACTGTCGTTCCCAGTCGTGAAAAAACTTTTTCAAGTGACGACTCACTTACTCCAGCATTTATTTAGCTTGCACCCATCCGACTAGAAATGCGTACGCATAACTCTGAAAAGAAAAGGATGCGAAAAACGAAGCATGGGTAAAAACAGATGCTAAACATGATGCAAACCTATGTAATGAAAACGTTCCCTTCCTAAAATGGGGGGACAACCATTACCCCCCCCCCCCAAATGTAATGCATACATCTCCGAGACCAAAAACATTGTGAAAAAAAACAGCTTGGCTGCAAAAAGGTGCAAAAGTTGGTGCAAAAATATAAATATGTTTAGGATATATTAAACAAGTTTGGGGAGCTACCATGCATTAACTTGAACCCTCCCCTCCCCCCTTCTCAAATTGAAGGAGAGTGCAAAATTATGAGTATGTTTTTGTAGTGAAGAACGTTTGTGGGGAGGCTAACATTAACTTGACCCCCCCCCCCCCCCGCCCCCCCCCCCAAAAAAGAAATGCGTATAACTACAAAACTATTAGGGTGAAAAAATCAATGATAAGGTGCAAAAATGAGCAAAAATTGTGCAAAAATATGAAACATTTTTTTAGATGAAAACCAATTTGTGGGGATGCTATTAACTTGTCCCCCCCCCCCCCCCCCCCCCAGAAGAAATGCATTTAACTCCGAAACTATTAGGGTGCAAAAAAAGTGCAAAATTATGAACATGTATGTGAGTCCATAGCCGTGTGTGGGGGGACTACCATTTACTCGTCGCCCCCACAAATTGAAACGCGTATAACTCCGAAACTGTTAGGGTGCAAAAATCAATGTTTGGGTGCAAAAAGGTGCAAAAGTAGTGAAATAATATAAGAATATAATTCTTTTTATGGCCCCAATACAAATCTTTGTAACTTCTATTGTAATTTAATTAATTAATTAATTAATAAATATATATATATATAAATAATTTGGTATATCATTTATTTATATAATAACCATTTCTTATGTACAGTAAGGGGTCGCGTCCTATGCCTACTTGATATTTCGCCGGTTCGGGTTTGCTTAACTTTCTTTTTCTGAGAAAGGGGGGGTAGACAGTGCATACAAAATAATGACTTAACAGAACCAAAAACAAACAAGTAACGATAACGCCGGGGCCGAATCCACTATTCTAGGGATAGGGAAAACGGGGGCGAAAAAAAAATCTATCACGTTCCTTTGTAAGATTTATCAACGCCTCCGTTATCCATTGCCGATATACTCATTTAACTTTAAAATTACTTTATATAAATTATAATACGACTGAAGTAGATCCGGTACCCACACTAGAACAACCCAAAAAGGCAGAACATCCCATATGCCCTGCGTATACTTTATTCCTATCAAAATCTCAGAACAAGTAGACATAACTGTACTTGCCTAGTACGTTCGACAACAGTCGGTCAGCTTGTACAATTGCTTTCGCGTGCTTCACGTGGAAGTGATAATGTAAACTTAAGCATTATTTTGTAAAAATCCGAGGTAAGTTTAAACGAATCTAATAGCTAGCCAGCATTTAGCATATTAATTTTTTTTTTTAAATACTCACCTTCAGTCACTATTTTCAAATGTTGAAAACAAACCACGAGTTCTTGATAATTGCTCCCATCATTTCACTGTACAATAAAACTGTCGAACTCAAAATGAAACTTGATTATAGATGCCTGTGAGTCACACAGTTGCACTTCGGCCCCTCGTCGGAATGTGAGACCGGGACAATGCTTTTTTAAATAAAGCTATCTAAAACGTTTACATAAAGTACTTTTTCAGTTAATACGCTTCCATAAAAGTTATAAGCTTAACAATCCAAAACTAAAAACATCGAGTAGGAAAATGTTTTTTAAATGTAAAATATAATAATAAAAATTTGAAATAGTCCTTCCAAGATACATTTTAATTGAAAAAATGCAAGTTAAAATACGAAAGTGTTTTAAAATTGGTAAGCACTTTGGTTTTTATAGCCATTAGTTTGAATTATATTAAATCCAAGATGGCGGCGTGTTTGCCCCTTTTGCCAGCTAAGCACCTCATGAATTACAACTCAGGTTTGTTTTATCATATTCCAAAGTCAAAATTCGTCGACCTTTTTTGTAAGCAAACGTCCTGGGCTGAAGGACTACGACCTGATGCGAGGCGATGAGCCACCCCAAGATTTTCCAAAATTCTTGGTATCGCGTATCGAGAACGAAAATAACGTGGTCGCGGTACGCGCTGATCACGTGACACCTGCATGCATTTGCATGATCGTTTTTTGATCAGGAGCGCTATTAAAAACAGCAATGTTTTACGGTACAAGCGCTTGACGTTGACTAGCCTCAGTCATTGACAATTGGTTTGCCATTAAAAAAATTCATTGCAGGCACACAGCATGTTGTGAGCATTTTCAATCTTCAAGTCTTATGAAAATAAACTTATTAATTAAAGCAATTAAAGTAGTAAGTGAAGTGAATACACCCAAACAAAGAAATCCAACCTTTATTTCGTAATCACTATTTTGTTTACTTTTCTTGTTGTTTCGACTACGCAGCCTGAACTTGGCCCCCACTCATAAATCGTTAATATCTTCTAAACTAAGGTCGCACGGATTCTGGGTTTTAAACAAAATAAACCGGAACGACGAACACAAATTATACTGAGAAAATCATAATTATTACAACAAGTGGAAGGGGGGGGGGGGGGGGGGGGGGAGCGTGAACTTAGCCCCCACCCAAATTTTTTCACCGATATCTTCTAATCTAAAGTATGGTCGCACTAACTGTGGTGTTTGGAGTTGGACACACTAAACCAGAACGACGCATACTAATTATACTGAGAATTTCAAAATTAGTGCGACAAGTGGGGGGGCAGCGTGAACTTGGCCCCCCCACCTTTTTTCGTCAATATCTTCTAGAGTATGGTCGCAATAATTGTGGGGTTTGGACACACTAGATCGGAACGGCGCACACTAATTATACTGAGAATTTCAGAATTAGTGCGAAATGTTGGGGGGGCAGCGTTAACTTGGCCCCCCCACCCTTAAATCGTTAATATCTTCTAAAATAAGGTCGCACTAATTCTGGGGTTTGGACACACTAAATCCGAACGGCGCACACTAATTATACTGAGAATTTAAGAATTAGTGCGAAATGTTGGGGGGCAGCGTGAACTTGGCCCCCCCACCCTTAAATCGTTAATATCTTCTTAACTAAGGTCGCACTAATTCTGGGGTTTGGACACACTAAATCGGAACGGCGCACACTAATTATACTGAGAATTTCAGAATTAGTGCGACAAGTGGGGGGGCAGCGTGAACTTGGCCCCCCCACCTTTTTTCATCAAAATCTTCTAAAATAAGGTCGCACTAATTCTGGGGTTTGGACACACTAAATCGGAACGGCGCACACTAATTATACTGAGAATTGCAGAATTAGTGCGACAAGTGGGGGGGCAGCGTGAACTTGGCCCCCCCACATTTTTTCATCAATATCTTCTAAAGTATTGTCGCACTAATTCTGGGGTTTGGACACACTAAATTGGAACGGCGCACACTAATTATACTGAGAATTTCAGAATTAGTGCGACAAGTGGGGGGGCAGCGTGAACTTGGCCCCCCCACCTTTTTTCATCAATATCTTCTAAAGTATGGTCGCACTAATTCTGGGGTTCGGACACACTAAATCGGAACGGCGCACACTAATTATACTGAGAATTGCAGAATTAGTGCGACAAGTGGGGGGGCAGCGTGAACTTGGCCCCCCCACCTTTTTTCATCAATATCTTCTAAAGTATGGTCGCACTAATTCTGGGGTTTGGACACACTAAATCGGAACGGCGCACACTAATTATACTGAGAATTTCAGAATTAGTGCGAAATGTTGGGGGGCAGCGTGAACTTGGCCCCCCCACCCTTTAATCGTAAATATCTTCTAAACTAAGGTCGCACTAATTCTTAGGTTTGGACACACTAAATCGGAACGGCGCACACTAATTATACTGAGAATTTCAGAATAAGTGCGACAAGTGGGAGGGCAGCGTGAACTTGGCCCCCCCACCGTTAAATCGTAAATATCTGCTAAACTAAGGTCGCACTAATTCTGGGGTTTGGACACACTAAATCGGAACGGCGCACACTAATTATACTGAGAATTTCAGAATTAGTGCGACAAGTGGGGGGGCAGCGTGAACTTGGCCCCCCCACCCTTAAATCGTTAATATCTTCTAAACTAAGGTCGCACTAATTCTGGGGTTTAGACACACTAAATTGGAACGACGCACACTAATTATACTGAGAATTTCAGAATTAGTGCGACAAGTGGGGGGCAGCGTGAACTTGACCCCCCACCTTTTTTCGTCAATATCTTCTAGAGTATGGTCGCACAAATTCTGGGGTTTGGACACACTAAATCGGAACGGCGCACACTAATTATACTGAGAATTGCAGAATTAGTGCGACAAGTGGGGGGGCAGCGTGAACTTGGCCCCCCCACCTTTTTTCATCAATATCTTCTAAAGTATGGTCGCACTTATTCTGGGGTTTGGACACACTAAATCGGAACGGCGCACACTAATTATACTGAGAATTTCAGAATTAGTGCGACAAGTGGGGGGAAAGCGTGAACTTGGCCCCCTCACCTTTTGTCATCAATATCTTCTAAAGTATGGTCGCACTAATTCTGGGGTTTGGACACACTAAATCGGAACGGCGCACACTAATTATACTGAGAATTTCAGAATTAGTGCAAAATGTTGGGGGGGCAGCGTGAACTTGGCCCCCCCACCCTTAAATCGTAAATATCTTCTAAACTAAGGTCGCACTAATTCTGGGGTTTGGACACACTAAATCGGAACGGCGCACACTAATTATACTGAGAATTGCAGAATTAGTGCGACAAGTGGGGGGGCAGCGTGAACTTGGCCCCCCCACCTTTTTTCATCAATATCTTCTAAAGTATGGTCGCACTAATTCTGGGGTTTGGACACACTAAATCGGAACGGCGCACACTAATTATACTGAGAATTTCAGAATTAGTGCGAAATGTTGGGGGGCAGCGTGAACTTGGCCCCCCCACCCTTTAATCGTAAATATCTTCTAAACTAAGGTCGCACTAATTCTGGGGTTTGGACACACTAAATCTGAACGGCGCACACTAATTATATTGAGAATTTCAGAATTAGTGCGACAAGTGGGAGGGCAGCGTGAACTTGGCCCCCCCACCGTTAAATCGTAAATATCTGCTAAACTAAGGTCGCACTAATTCTGAGGTTTGGACACACTAAATCGGAACGGCGCACACTAATTATACTGAGAATTTCAGAATTAGTGCGACAAGTGGGGGGGCAGCGTGAACTTGGCCCCCCCACCCTTAAATCGTTAATATCTTCTAAACTAAGGTCGCACTAATTCTGGGGTTTAGACACACTAAATTGGAACGACGCACACTAATTATACTGAGAATTTCAGAATTAGTGCGACAAGTGGGGGGCAGCGTGAACTTGACCCCCCACCTTTTTTCGTCAATATCTTCTAGAGTATGGTCGCACAAATTCTGGGGTTTGGACACACTAAATCGGAACGGCGCACACTAATTATACTGAGAACTTCAGAATTAGTGCGACAAGTAGGAGGGCAGCGTGAACTTGGCCCCCCCCACCCTTAAATCGTTAATATCTTCTTAACTAAGGTCGCACTAATTCTAGGGTTTGGACACACTAAATCGGAACGGCGCACACTAATTATACTGAGAATTTCAGAATTAGTGCGAAATGTTGGGGGGGCAGCGTAAACTTGGCCCCCCCACCCTTAAATCGTTAATATCTTCTAAACTAAGGACGCACTAATTCTGGGGTTTGGACACACTAAATCCGAACGGCACACACTAATTATACTGAGAATTGCAGAATTAGTGCGACAAGTGGGGGGGCAGCGTGAACTTGGCCCCCCCACCTTTTTTCATCAATATCTTCTAAAGTATGGTCGCACTTATTCTGGGGTTTGGACACACTAAATCGGAACGGCGCACACTAATTATACTGAGAATTTCAGAATTAGTGCGACAAGTGGGGGGAAAGCGTGAACTTGGCCCCCTCACCTTTTTTCATCAATATCTTCTAAAGTATGGTCGCACTAATTCTGGGGTTTGGACACACTAAATCGGAACGGCGCACACTAATTATACTGAGAATTTCAGAATTAGTGCGAAATGTTGGGGGGGCAGCGTGAACTTGGCCCCCCCACCCTTAAATCGTAAATATCTTCTAAACTAAGGTCGCACTAATTCTGGGGTTTGGACACACTAAATCGGAACGGCGCACACTAATTATACTGAGAATTGCAGAATTAGTGCGACAAGTGGGGGGGCAGCGTGAACTTGGCCCCCCACCTTTTTTCATCAATATCTTCTAAAGTATGGTCGCACTAATTCTTGGGTTTGGACACACTAAATCGGAACGGCGCACACTAATTATACTGAGAATTTCAGAATTAGTGCGAAATGTTGGGGGGCAGCGTGAACTTGGCCCCCCCACCCTTTAATCGTAAATATCTTCTAAACTAAGGTCGCACTAATTCTGGGGTTTGGACACACTAAATCTGAACGGCGCACACTAATTATACTGAGAATTTCAGAATTAGTGCGACAAGTGGGAGGGCAGCGTGAACTTGGCCCCCCCACCGTTAAATCGTAAATATCTGCTAAACTAAGGTCGCACTAATTCTGGGGTTTGGACACACTAAATCGGAACGGCGCACACTAATTATACTGAGAATTTCAGAATTAGTGCGACAAGTGGGGGGGCAGCGTGAACTTGGCCCCCCCACCCTTAAATCGTTAATATCTTCTAAACTAAGGTCGCACTAATTCTGGGGTTTAGACACACTAAATTGGAACGACGCACACTAATTATACTGAGAATTTCAGAATTAGTGCGACAAGTGGGGGGCAGCGTGAACTTGACCCCCCACCTTTTTTCGTCAATATCTTCTAGAGTATGGTCGCACAAATTCTGGGGTTTGGACACACTAAATCGGAACGGCGCACACTAATTATACTGAGAACTTCAGAATTAGTGCGACAAGTGGGGGGGCAGCGTGAACTTGGCCCCCCCACCCTAAAATCGTTAATATCTTCTTAACTAAGGTCGCACTAATTCTGGGGTTTGGACACACTAAATCGGAACGGCGCACACTAATTATACTGAGAATTTCAGAATTAGTGCGAAATGTTGGGGGGGCAGCGTGAACTTGGCCCCCCCACCCTTAAATCGTTAATATCTTCTAAAGTATGGTCGCACTTATTCTGGGGTTTGGACACACTAAATCGGAACGGCGCACACTAATTATACTGAGAATTTCAGAATTAGTGCGACAAGTGGGGGGAAAGCGTGAACTTGGCCCCCTCACCTTTTTTCATCAATATCTTCTAAAGTATGGTCGCACTAATTCTGGGGTTTGGACACACTAAATCGGAACGGCGCACACTAATTATACTGAGAATTTCAGAATTAGTGCGAAATGTTGGGGGGGCAGCGTGAACTTGGCCCCCCCACCCTTAAATCGTAAATATCTTCTAAACTAAGGTCGCACTAATTCTGGGGTTTGGACACACTAAATCGGAACGGCGCACACTAATTATACTGAGAATTGCAGAATTAGTGCGACAAGTGGGGGGGCAGCGTGAACTTGGCCCCCCCACCTTTTTTTCATCAATATCTTCTAAAGTATGGTCGCACTAATCCTGGGGTTTGGACACACTAAATCGGAACGGCGCACACTAATTATACTGAGAATTTCAGAATTAGTGCGAAATGTTGGGGGGGCAGCGTGAACTTGGCCCCCCCACCCTTAAATCGTTAATATCTTCTAAACTAAGGTCGCACTAACTCTGGGGTTTGGACACACTAAATCGGAACGTTGCACACTAATTATACTGAGAATTGCAGAATTAGTGCGACAAGTGGGGGGGCAGCGTGAACTTGGCCCCCCCACCTTTTTTCATCAATATCTTCTGAAGTATGGTCGCACTAATTCTGGGGTTTGGACACACTAAATCGGAACGGCGCACACTAATTATACTGAGAATTTCAGAATTAGTGCGAAATGTTGGGGGGGCAGCGTGAACTTGGCCCCCCCACCCTTAAATCGTTAATATCTTCTAAACTAAGGTCGCACTAATTCTGGGGTTTGGACACACTAAATCGGAACGGCGCACACTAATTATACTGAGAATTTCAGAATTAGTGCGACAAGTGGGGGGGCCAAGTTCACGGACATCTATAATGCATCTCTCTTGTCATTCTTCTCACTTGGGCATCTTCATTTTTTTTTTCCATACTTTCTCACTTTTTCTCGCTTTCTTGAAATAGTATTTTATTTTATTTATAGCTTCTCGAATTGTTTATTTAAAATTTTTTGCCAGATTAGGAATCCCATCAGTCCATCTTAAAAGGCAAGGTGCCATTTAAATCAAGACACGTTTTAGACTTGCAAACAACAAACAACACAAAACAAACACAAACAAACCAGTTAATAAAAAAACACACAAAACAAAACAACAGAACCAAAAAAAAACAACAGATAAAACAAGAAAAAAAAAAGAAGATATATATCACAATAATATCCAGCACTATTTTCAACCGCGGAATGAAATCTTGATCAGTTAGTTGCTACATTTGGCCACATATAGCGCTGTATGTACTAACACACGGTGCCTATACGTCGTTAAACACCAAATACACACGTTGGAACAGAACATCTGCAGCGGGCTCGTCTGGCGTAGGAAAAGTAGTCCCTGCAGACGGCTCCAGGCTGTAAACTAGCAACTTGACGGCTCGACACGCCAATAATCGAAGTATTATGAGCACCACATGGTTCCACGTGAATCTCTGGGGCGACGTTATCTAAACACAAGTCGGGCTTGCGAGAGAGTTGAGATTCAATTTAGAGGTGCCCCGCAAGGCAAACGTTGTAGAAACTATGAGAATGCCTCGGGAAATAACTGTTTGTTTTCAGTGAAGCGTTCTCAAAGCCACTAAAATTGTTACCATGTTCAATGGTGGAAAGCGGGGAGTATCGCAAAGTCTTTACGCAGCTGTTTTGATATACGCACCATGGGAAATTTAAAAACGAATTTAATATCTCCATAAAGTGATATTAAATTGAATACGGAGTACGTGGTTGGATTGCCAAAGAATGTCTCCCCTACCATGAATCTGAAACGCACAACAACCCAAGTTTTACTAACTCAAAACGACGCAACGCTACGTTCATAACGATGGAATACATCAACGCTATATCCAGATCACCTCGTGTCGTGTTAAACCATTTGGAAGGATCAGTCAAATGTTGAGGCTACTGTTCCGTTGTGTGATTTTCATCTCATATTTTCGTACCGATTCTTTTAGGTTAGTGGTATTTTGAAGATGGAAATGCAGTATTTTACTGAACAGTACAAATAAACTGCACGTGTAACATAAATATACCGGTATAACAGACAAGTAGAACAGAAAAGTATGACAAAATAATACTGCAGAAGAAATAAATATAATAATAATAATAATAAAAGAAACAATAATAATAAAAATAAATATTCAATATTGCCCATTAAGGTCTAGCCGCGATATTGTCCGTATAGGGATTGCAGTCGCAATTCGTTAATCGCGAAAAAGTTGACTTACATGGTTATGACGCTGTTCACAATAAAATCGTGTCGTAATGATTTAGCATGAGAAAATGTACAACTGCGATCCCGATAAAGATTACGATCACGATGCCGACGATTGTGGTTAGGCCTTTAGTTTATTCAAAACACGCGTTTTTCTAGGCCTCATTTTCAGAAACCTCATACAAATAAACTGGTTCCATTCGCGAAATAAAAGTGTTTGTTGTTTATTCCGCTGGTTCTCTATAAAGTAACATAGTCCGACATTTTAACTTTTACCTTGAAACCGCCGTATTATTTACCGTATTTTATTAAAATAAGTCAATGCAGTTATTACACATGCAGCTTATGTACAGATGGCGATATCATATTCTCTTAAAATATGACAATATGAAAAGAAAAATATCAAAATAGACCAGAAACATAAATGTTTTTTTCTTTTTTTACACTGACACGAGTCGTGTTGCTATTTCACTTACGATGAACTAAGCGATGCCAAATAAGATATGACATAGCATTTAACATCATAGTCCACGTAGCATATCACAAATAAATACACTGAAGTTAAAATGATTTATTTCTATCTATTCCTACACGCGACTTCACATTGAAATGAAACGAAAAAAAATACAACACAGAGTTAAAAGTATGAATTCGCTTCTCGCATATTTGCCGCATATAATATGACAAACGGTTCCATGATTCGAGTGTGAAATATTCATCGGACAAAACGTTACTTCCAGCGCTCGTCACTTATAATTACGGTCGTCACTCGGGCGGAAGGGAGACGGACGAAATTGAAATCCAATACGCTACTTCGATCGACGCTACTTCAAAGGTTCGCACGATAATTGGACGTGAGGGTTTATCCAATAGTGTCCGGACTAGAGGACAAATTAAATGCCAGAGAATCTCATTTAGCCTCGTCTACCCTAACGTATTTCCATACTCCATTTTCGGAAGTGCCAATGTCGGTGTAGTGCGGGTAGGGTGTAGAACGCGTGGTGTGTTGCGGTGTATTGCGGTGTATGGCGGTGTAGTGAGGGTAGGTGTAGTGCGGGTAGGTGTAGTGAGGGTAGGTGTAGTGAGGGTAGGTGTAGTGAGGGTAGGTGTAGTGCGGGTAGGTGTAGTGCGGGTAGGGTGTAGAACGCGTGGTGTGTTGCGGTGTATTGTGGTGTAGGGCGGTGTAGTGAGGGTAGGTGTAGTGCGGGTATGGTGTTGTACGCGTAGTGTTTTGCGGTGTATTGCGGTGTAAGGCGGTGTAGTGAGGGTAGGTGTAGTGCGGGTATGGTGTAGTACGCGTAGTGTTTTGCGGTGTATTGCGGTGTAAGGCGGTGTAGTGAGGGTAGGTGTAGTGCGGGTATGGTGTAGTACGCGTAGTGTTTTGCGGTGTATTACGGTGTATGGCGGTGAAGTGAGGGTACGTGGATAATGAATAAATTTAGTGCAGGTAGGGTTTGTGCGAGTAGGTGTAGTGCGAGTAGGTATAGTGCGAGTAGGTGTAGTGAGGGTAGGTGTATTGCGTGTTGTGAGGGTAGGTGTATTGCGAGTAGGTGTAGTGCGAGTAGGTGTCGGGTAGGTGTAGTGTGGGTAGGTGACGTGTTGCTAGGTGTAGTGCGAGTAGGTTTAGTGCGGTGTAGGGCTGTGTAGTGAGGGTAGGTGTAGTGCGGGTAGGTGTAGTGCGGGTAGTATGTAGTACGCGTGGTGCAGTGCGGTGTAGGGCTGTGTAGTGAGGGTAGGTGTAGTGCGGGTAGGTGTAGTGCGGGTAGTATGTAGTACGCGTGGTGCAGTGCGGTGTAGGGCTGTGTAGTGAGGGTAGGTGTAGTGCGAGTAGGTGTAGTGCGGGTAGTATGTAGTACGCGTGGTGCAGTGCGGTTGAGGGCGGTGTAGTGAGGGTAGGTGTAGTGCGAGTAGGTGTAGTGCGGGTAGTATGTAGTACGCGTGGTGCAGTGCGGTGTAGGGCTGTGTAGTGAGGGTAGGTGAAGTGCGGGTAGGTGTAGTGCGGGTAGTATGTAGTACGCGTGGTGTAGTGCGGTTAGGTGTAGTGCGAGTAGGTGTCGGGTGTAGTGTGGGTAGGCGTAGTGCGGGTAGTATGTAGTACGCGTGGTGCAGTGCGGTTGAGGGCGGTGTAGATGCCGTGGTTGATGAGGTCTAGTAAAAACTTGGTTCCTCCGCTCCAGGGTCGCATCCTGGTCCCAACATGGATCTCATGTGAAGTTTTTCATTAGTATAGTTAGTATTTGGTGTTTTACAACCTACTTAACAGCTAGAGGTCATTTGGCGTAAGCCGAATCCAATAGACATCGCCGAGATCGTCAAAAGAGAACCCAAAAAATCGTGTGTTGTTGGACGTCTGGATCGCAAGGAGGTCCGGCAAGTATGAAGGAGAAGTGAGAGAGTAGGAAGAATAAAAATGATGAAGGCCACTTGAAATGAATGAAGGAATAACAAAAGAAATGCACGAGTGGCTGGATCTTCATTTAAGTAGCTCTGCCTGTCGTACAATGCGACTACACGAGCCGACGCTGTATAACCTGTTAGTGCGTCGTTACTATAATCACAATCATTTTCAAACTTACTCATCCTCTCGATTAACATAAGCTTGCGAGCAGCTGATCGGCTGTTATTGTGGTTCAAGGTTAACACCCCTCCCCTAACTTTTTGAACTTGTTGAACTAAATGCCACGGATTCATCCAAGGATTCATACTGACGGTCGAACTGGTTTTAGGGTTTTTTCATGTACTTACGTATGCAATATTGCCATATTTAACGTGATTCACATGTCAAAACGATGTATTTTAAAAATTAAAATTAATGATCAAAAAACATACTATTTACAAAAAAAACACTGGAACTTACAGATGAATAATCAAATCATGTGCAGGTTCTACATACATAATCAATCTCGCAAAGGATTACACAAAAAAAGTGAGTAGAACAGCCGATCAGCTGTTCGCAAGAAATACCAACATTGTTGCTTTAATATGAGTCATTAAGGCCAAACATCCCAATCTTCATCTTCATCATCATCTAAGCAAACCTCACGTGGGAAGATATTTACCCAAGGTCGTATCACTGAGGGTGGAAGAGAGGAGATTACTTCTGGAGGAAGGGTTTGGGAAATCGCGTCACCGTTATTGCCCACTGATCCGAAGCTAGGCAGCTACTCATGCAAGTGAAATTGCTAAGCGAGAACCATGTGGTGATACAATTAACGGGGTAGTTCTCAACCAATGAAAGCTGATCGTAGCAGCAGCTGTTGATCCAATTATTACAGTTGGTCAGGGTTTCATTGTCTGGAGGTCCAGCTTGACTCTGGTAATGACCAACTGGGTAGAATTAGTGTGGTGGTGGTGCTGGGGGGGGGGGGGTTCTTGTTTCACTTGCTGCCCATGTCTCGGTTATCGCGCTATTTGGGATGACGACAAAGGAGGGGGATGGTAGGTATTCCTCACCTTGGTGTGCTACTTGGTATGATCCTTTGCTATGTCGAGGATATTGGTGAGGTGGTTTAGGGGTGGGGGGGGGGGGAGGAGGGGAGAGAAGAGTGAAATAAAGGGGAAGGAAGAGAGATCACGTATTATTTACCCTAACGTTCTTCTTGGTATGACCTTGGGGGCGTCCAGGATGTGAGGAATGTGGGAGAGGTGGATAAAAAGGGAGGAAGGGGAGAGAAGAGTGCAAGGAAAAAGTGGTGAGAAAGAGGGTACTACTATTTACCCTAGCGTCCTTCCCGTGGCCTTTGGTCAGCCTTGGCTATGACCTTGGACGCGTCAAGACTGCCAGGGAGGGGGGTGGGGGGGGGGGAAGTGCATGTTAATATTTACCTTGACGTCCAGCTCGGTAGCCTTGGCTGTGTCCAACTGTCCGACGGTGGTGGACGAGTTTGTGAAGCTCGACGGAGCGCAGACCGAGTTGGTCGCGCGCCCCTTGGACATGAACTTAGTCGCCTGGGGTTTGTGGACGGCGTTGGACGCGTCGTCCATCTTTTCGTTGCCCTTGTACACCAGGTAGGCCTGGAGGAAAACAAGCATTCGTTAGCACACGTTTAAACACTGCACTGTCATTCGTCTAGCGAAATAAAAGAAACTTTTTCATTTCCAAATGGCTGTTAATTTGGGAAACACTCTCGCGGTTGCATTTGTTGTGAAATCCAGAAATTAAAAAACTCAACTAAAAGGATATTGAATATTTGCAGGCCAGTGTTTGTCCACCACCACATAGATGTTATAATGCGGAATATCCAGATGTTAAATAGATGATTTTCAGAATTGATCTAGAGGGAGATCAATTCTAAAAAAGGTATGTTGTCAGTCACGGTTGACTACGGGTCAAGGATCCAACCCGGCAAAGACAAAAATGCCGTTTTGCACTTAGTATGTATGGCCAACACGCGTATTGGATACAATAAGGCAATACATCTAACACACAATACATATAACAAATCATTGGGCTAAATAGACAGCGACATATTATCATACTATCTATGGCTATCTATACGGGCTCGATGGCAATTCAGTAGGCATTCACAATTATACCTGAGAATAAGGTTAACTTTGAAATTCTGGCCAAAAATGTGTCCTATGAAATCGAATACCCGAAATAAGAAACTAAATATTGAAAGCGAAACTGAGCACAAAAGTCAAAATTTAAAGTTAAGTTAAGGGTTGAATCACGACAATATGAAATACATGTGGTGACTTGTGTGTACGTTATACCCTAACACACATAAGTAAATGCACACGCACACGCACACGCACACGCACACGCACACGCACACGCACACGCACACGCACACGCACACGCACACGCACACGCACACGCACACGCACACGCACACGCACACGCACACGCACACGCACACGCACACGCACACGCACACGCACACGCACACGCACACGCACACGCACACGCACACGCACACGCACTCTCCTACAAACAGGATAATAATTATATTAACGAAAACTCTACCCGGCACCTCCACCAAATAATACTAATTTACAAAATGATGTCTTGTTATTGAAAAACACATTTTTGTTCTCATAAATTTAAATAAAATTATTCGCCGTTTGTAATATTCAACTATTTTTAGTAAACAAATTTTTTTTACATTTGTTGCAATATTATTGCCTATTTATTATTTCTCCAATTTTTAACATTACATCATGATAAGTATTGGACGATTCTATTAAATAATTTAAAAAACATGTATTAATATATTTGTAATTTAAAGAGAATATGTACGATGCGATTGACCTACCCTTTTCATAGATTGACTAAACTTGGGTATCTTCAACACGTATAACTAGTCAGACTTTCGAAAAG